>OY015312.1:108634907-109259742 GCA_955612985.1 Cheilosia scutellata | reverse complement strand
AAAAATTCAATGCTGCCAAGTCTATTTAATTTAATTCACTGCGTTGCTATGCAGTGGAATTAGAAATAGAGACATGTTGCAGTGCTGCGGTGGGTGCAGAATTTACAATTGTTCCACCACATAAGAACATGTGTTTTCTAATCTTGCTGCACAGTGAATTCTGTGTATTTTTGGCATTAGAACAGTACAAACGAGTTTCTGGGCGCGTTCACGGAGTGGCCATAGTTTTATTGATTATCTGTTACATATTATACTCGTGCGGCACGTAACGATTCGTGTAAAATGTAGCCCTTACGACAGTAGCCTAAATATTTAAATAATAATCGTAATTGAGAGATGACGCTTCGCTAATGTCAGGTCGAATTGTCTGGCATCCACATTTAGAATCACATTCGACTTCCGATCCCTTCCGGTCTCCTCGTCATTAAAATGCAAATGCACTCGCCTTTGTTCCAGTACAAACACACACTTGCCTACAGAGATTGTACTAGTTTCAGTGAGTTGTGAGAAGCAGTCACCAATTCACCAGCTGTCTGTCAAAATATTCTTAAAAAAATTACGTATAGTTCGAGAAATTCTATAAACGACAACAATAGATGACATAAATTACGTTGTAACTTATTGTCACTTACCATTTGGAAGAAATAATCCTTATCTAAACCTAAGGCTCAATACACACGGAGCAACTGGAAAAAAACTGATCAGCGATGCGAGTTGGCAACTAGTTTGCTTTGAGTCATACACTCATACCCTGTGTAATCAAATGGGACGACACACACGACACTACTGTTTGAAAACTCGTTTGCGATTCACAAAAACCAGTTTGTAACCAGTCGTCTGTTGATTTGCATGTCGGGTTGCCTATTGATTTCAGTTTCTAGTTTTTCGAAGATGAGCGAACAACAGACCAACCTTTTGCTGGTGCGGGGGGAAGTTGAAAACATGACAACACTGAAGAACTAGAGATTTTGACTGGTGATGAGTTTCCTCGTGAGTGGAGTCAAGTCACCGCTGAGTCCGTAACTGGTCTGTAACCCGAGTTGCCAACCGTTTTAGTTTTTTTCCAATTGCTCTGTGTGCATTGGGGCTAAGAGTGACAATTGAGCGCTGACTCACAGCTATCGCAACCAATACCAATACACGCTTTGGATAAAGCCAACTTTTGAAACTGTTTGACCAAAAGTCTGAGGAGAACGAAATTCGGGAATGGTCTGATAATGGCCCACAGTTTTTCTAAAAGGCAATATTCTACTACGATCCGTCAAAAATAAATAAATAAATAAGTAAACAGTTGGCGCAACAGACCAGGCAACAGACCAGCCGTTTCTCACAACCAGTCGTGTGTGTGAGTTTTTTATTTTTGGGACGAATGGAAGGGACCTACAATTTTATGCCGAGTCCGAACGGACTGAAGCTTGAGAAGCTTTTTCAGGACAGTTATACTCTCGGATTTTTGTCAGACGTTCGCAAGAGGTGGCTTAGTGGAAAAAACCTTAAAATGTAATTTGTGTGTTTTCCGGGGATCGAACCTCGCACCCCTCGCACAGTAATCCAGCACACTAACCAATGAGCCACTGCACCCGATCCGTCAGTAGTTCATATATGTACTTCTATTGTCAATAGGAGCAACTTTAGAACACATGAACTATTATATACAGTGAGCATCAAAAGTAAGTGGACACCAAGACTCCGTAAAATAATCTGTCAAAAGTTTGATAATGAAATAGCGATCAAAGGACGTATTTCATTTCGACAGCGTACTTTATAAATATTTAAAAAAAAACTGATTTCAAGCCCCAAAGGCAAATGAAAATAGCTTTGGTGTTCACTTACTTTTGATGCTCACTGTATGTAAATATATGTAGCGACTTTTGTCGAAATTAAGTCTTGTATGACTCCACTTATGCTTGGTCCCGTTTAACCAACAAAAGGGTCGATATGAAAATCAATGGATCAAAAATTAGTAGACGTTTCGGCAAAAGTGAGTCTTCTTGCTGAGGATAATTTGTCTATCCTCAAAATGAAGGTCTATTCCTACCATATGGCCGGCGCAAAATATGTTTTGAAAACAAAGTCGGATGTGCGACAGTCAAATATTTTCTTGCTCAATTTCTTGCTCAATCTGTTCACTAAAGTACCAGAATCATATAACTGGCTGAATTCAAACGACCTGACTGACAAGGTTAGCTGTCACTAAATCACACTTTTGTCTATGGCATTTCAATGGATCGACTTAAAGTCCCTCGAATAATGAAACCCCTCAAGATAAAGACAAAAATAACAAAAAAAAAAACTCAACTGCTGTCAAAATGAAGCCGCATTTAGTCACACTTGACGCTCACTCGTGTACATGTTTGCTCGTTATAATAACAGAAATATTCAACGTTTGCTCTATTTAGTTGTCCTCATCCACGTGCCTATATACCCTTCCAACATCCTTACGCACTTATCCCGCAATCATTTGTAAAGGTCTAAGCTTACGTAATTACGAGTACGTTTCACGTAATTTCATTTCCAAAAGGTATAACTCTGCCGCAGCATAAATCAATCCTGGATGGTGAACGTGTTCTCCGAGAATTTGGTCAACAATTTCTTGCTGAGCGCTACACCAATCAGTCAGTCAATCACTCAGCAGCATGTCCTGTATCCAAATGAGTGTTATTCCCTTAAGATACATGTTAGAACTGCAAATTGGCTTTGGCTTCGATTCAATTCAAACCAGAGACATGTTCACATTCATTCACGTTCACCTATCACAATATCGATTACTTTTACCATAATCTCCGCAGCGTGAATCCTTATAGTGGCAAAGCATAAGACATTTTTTTTTTTTTTTACTATCGCTATCGCTATATGTATAGTATGTATATGTATCTGTAACTAAAGTAGTCTCTTCGTACAGTCGAAAATTTATGCCGACGATGCGCTGCTAAAAGCTGAATTGCCAATCATCAATTGGTCTCAAAGGACATCGTTTGTCGAGTCAATATAACAACGTGGCCCATCTGAAACGCATCATAATAATGGCGGCAAGGGAGGCAAGGGAGGCCGACACTTTTTGGTTACAATTTTCAGCAAAACAAAACGACAATAGAGCCAATTTAACTCTCAAAACGATTCGACAACAAAAGCAGGCAGGTACTGTGAATACGAATGACGAGAGGATTTTTTTTATTTTTTTTTTTTTTTTGGGAGGAGGATTTTGTATGTATACAAAGACGCATCCCCCAACGGTTTTGTGACTGTCAATGAGCATTTTCATTCGACAGTTATATATTATATTCGTCAAATTGCGTGAAGCCATTACTGTAGACAAATTGGATTGCATTAAAGATAATTCATCACACAATGACAAATAAGCGAAGCTTTGTTTTCTGTACGATTGTCCTTAACTAAGAAACAAGGTTAAGGCGGAATGTGACCAAAGTATGGTCCTTGCGTAGCGAGGATGCTTTTGTGTAATTTGCTAAAAATACTTTGAATAGTGATGGAAGAGTGATGGTGTGACAAACGTCATGATGCTGACAACTAAAGTATAGACTTATGAATCAATTCGGGGGATTGAACTTGGGAGGGTATATCAGTGATCCTATACCTACTTTGATGTGCGGGAAGTTTAATAGCAGCTGTCGGAAATTGAGCGGTAGATGTGGGGAGAAGTGAAATTGTTCCGCACTGCTGTCAGAGAAAGATGCAAAGTCACTATTGCAGAGCAAATTTTAAGTGGCGCCCTCTTCGTTTATTACTCTTCACAGTGGAAGTTTAAATTACACTTTTAGTTTAAACCTCAGTTCAACAATTAATTCGGCTTCACAGTTTCGTTTAAATCTTGAACAGAGTTTAAATTTAGTTTAAGTTAAACGACAGTATTTTGTGGTTTAGACCTCAGATCACTGGACACAGTGTTATTTCAATTTGAAAGCTACCGATTGTCAAAAACACAAATATTTGACAAGACAAGGAACGATATTGGAAAAGTCGTATAAAAGCTAAGTGCTGTACAATACTGCTAAATTATATTTATAAAATTTAGTTCAATTGAGCTAAAGTTAAGATTGTATTGTTAAACGGACGAGTTGAACAAGCAAAATCTTGTAAAAAAAGTTTGAAAACCACGCTGCGCTAAATATCCAGGTCTTGTTGACCTGAACTCTACTTTTTATTTTAAAGACTAAAGACTTCTGTTTTTTAAAGAGAGAGATCCGAAACAGGGGCATATACATGGGTTCCCTATTGGTCATGGTCTCTCTTGGTTTTGTGGTGGAAAAAGTCTGGTATAATTATGTTTCTCTCTTATGCATAGCTGTCCCGCGTCGGGACTCGGGACTCGAGGCAGCGCCGCTTCAGTCACAACGCAATGCCTCTAACAATACCATTGTCACTGCTGAACTACTCGACTTAATATACTTACAAGTATTGAACACGTAGAATATAGCAATTGTAATGACCATGAAAGAAAACTGTTCGAAAGTCGTTATTTTATTTAAATTATTTATTTTACTTCAATTACATTATTTCTGTTTTAAAATTGGTGTTGCCTGGTGTTGCCTCGTGGCTGTCATATCTAGTGCTGTTTCTTTACACATTTTAATCGTGCGTCGTCGGCATCGTCGTCGTCAACATTCCACCCCACGTGAAACCTCAAAGGGATTCACTAAACTTCAGAGCGGCTAGCTTGATGGCGGGGCGACGAAGTATTCCCCTGGTAGTATGGACTTCTGCACTGCGAACTTGGCCATCTGGCGCGGTAAAAATGTTTGTAATAATCCCTTTCTGCCATTGACTTCTTGGCTGCGTATTGTCACATATGATAACTAGCTGATCCTTCTGTAGTGGAACCACTTCTTGATTCCATTTTGAACGTGTCAATAAGCGAGGTAAATATTCCAAAGTCCACCTTTTCCAGAGCCTGTCCTTGAGATTTTGTGCGATTCGCCACTGCTTTTGCAAACAAACTCGATTTTCGTCTGTGCTCGGCGTTTGTGTTGAGTTAAGACAGCCAAGGAGGAAGTGATTTGGCGTCAATGGTTCATCTGCATCTGAAGTCAGCGGTAGATCCGTCAATGGCCGGCTGTTGATGATATTCTCAGCTTCTATCAAGACACTTCGGAATGTCTCCAACCTTGGTGCTTCTTCCCTCAGAACTCTAGTCAGCAAACGTTTGACACATTGAATAAGACGTTCCCAGCAGCCACCAGCACTTGGGTTTGCTGGGCAGTTGAATGTCCACTCGATGTTTTCTTTTGAAACACTCTGCTGAATACGATCCAGATCGAAAAATCTATTCTCCTTTCGTAGTTCTTTTTGGGCACCGACAAAGTTGGTGCCATTATCACTACGAATTTTAACAGGAGTCCCACGGCGGTTGAAGAAGTTTCTCAGGCATAGCAAAAAGGCTTCTGTCGACAAATCTTCCGAAACTTCGAGGTGTACCGCACGGGTTGTGAGGCACGTAAATAATGCAATCCAACGCTTTTCTCTTCTTCTTCCGATGGCAATTTGGAATGGTCCACAGTAGTCTACCCCGGTGTAGCTGAATGGACGGACATATGGAGTCAGGCGGTCTGGTGGCAGTTGACCCATCAACGGTTCGGTTGGCGTGGCTTTCAGAATGATGCATAGAGGACACTTCTTCTTTACTGATTTTAATACGGCGCGAGCGTGTGGCAACCAAAATTTTTGCCGCAACTCGTTTATTGTCAAGAGATCATTTTGATGATGACGCTTGTGATGAAAGTGGTACATTATAAGCCGTGATACTGGATGATCTTGAGGAATTATTATTGGGCGACGTGCAGAAATAGGTAGACAATAAGCGGCATCAATTCTTCCCTTCACTCTTAATAATCCTTCTTCGTCCAGGTATGGTGTTAGTTGATAGATATTACTTGATGTCTTCACTGTTTTTGCAATACGCAGACTCGCAATCTCACTTGCAAAGACTTCTTGTTGGATTTGTCGGCAGACACATTTTTCTGCAGCTGTAAGCTCGGAAGCTGAGAGTTCACCTGTCTGACAACCGCGATGTTCTTTTATCCGAGTATTGTTGGCGAATCGCAGAACCCATGCGACGACTCGTAGCAGCCTTAAATAAGATGAAAAGTTAGTATAATTGAATGGAGACTCACGTGTGTTTGTCAACAGTATAACCCGAGCTGGCAATTCTTCTGTAGTACAGTGTTCGGAGTCCAAAACTTGAGTTTCTCTTGGCCATGATTCTTCGTCCCTAAGCAGAAATTCTGGGCCCATAATCCACCTGGATACTGGCTCAAATTTTGGAGGAAAGCGGGCACGAGTGGCTTCATCGGCAACGTTTAGTTCTGTTGGCAACCATATCCACTGCGATGGTTCTGAGCTGCTGAGAATTTCAGCTATTCTGCAAGCAACAAATTGTTTGTATCTTCTAGTTTTTGAGCGGATCCAGAGCACATTTGTTTTTGAATCGCTCCAAAATATTATGCGGTTCAATGGAAAATCGTGACAATTCTCTATTGATGTTGCAAGACGGCTTCCAAGGACTGCTGCTTGCAACTCAAGGCGGGGAATAGTCATACCCTTTTGTGGAGCACATCTTGTTTTAGCAGTGACAAAGGCTACGTGAATTTGGCTTCCTCTTTTTATTCGGAAGTAGCCGACTGCTGCATACGCGGACGAACTGGAATCAACAAATATATGGAGTTGAATCTCTTCAGCAGTTGGCAATAAAGGTGAGTAGCATCGTTTGACAGCAAAATTCCTTACATTCTGGAACTCTTTCCACCACGCATTCCACTGGACGCACAATTGATAGGGCAAATGATCATCCCACCCAATTTCTTGTTTCCAAGTTGATTGCATCAACAGTTTTACAAACACCATAAAATTCGCCAAAAGACCGAATGGATCAAATATAGCCATTATTATTCCCAGCATTTCTCTCTTCGTTGGTGGTCGTTTAGTTTCAAGAACCTCTCTTGGAATTTTGTTAAATCTAAACTGGAATTCGAAGGTGTCATTGCTTGTATTCCAAAACATACCCAAAATTTTATCTGTGGTACTCTGACGTTCCATATTAACCTTTTCTTCTAATGATGTATTGGCTGTGTTTAATTTTGTCTGAAGTTCTTTGCAATTAGAAACAAAATTGCGGAGTCGAAAACCAGCGGCACTATTAATTTGAATTGCTTCCAAAGTGACTTCTTCTGCTTCCATTACGGAGTCAAAACTTGCAACCAGATCATCCACGTAGGTGCTCTCGATGATGACTTTTGCTCCTCTCGGCATTACAGAGGAATGTTCAGTGGCGTTAATATTTTTCACATATTCCGCGCAGCAAGGAGAGCAAATGGAACCAAATATCATAGAAGTCATCGAGTATTTTTGAATCGCGTTGCTGGAGTCACCGTCCCTCCATAAGAATCGTTGTGAATTTTGGTCATTAGCTCTAATTTTTACCTGAGAAAACATCTCTTGAATATCCCCCGCAACAGCGATAATACCTTGGCGAAATTTATGAATGATGACTACAAGCGACTGTGCATGTTCGGGTCCCTTCAAAAGATTCGAATTTAGCGAGACATTGGATGTCGTAGCAGCGGCATCGAAAACTATCCGGATTTTACTCGGCTTATTGGGGTTGACCACCCCAAAATGTGGAAGATACCAAGTCGTTGGGCCTTCAACTGCCGATTCCTTCGCTGAAAGGAGTTTTGCATAACCTTTGGCGATATATTTGTTTATTCCAGCTTTATACATGCCGGCATAATGTTCGTTCTTACACATTTTGTTTTCAATATTTAACAGGCGTTGTTTTGCCATAGTGAAACTGGAAGAAGTAGGTAGCGTGGTGTTGTCTGTACGCCATAAAAGACCAGTTTCGTAACGTTCTCCTATCTTTTTTGTGGTTTCAGAAAGAATTTTCTTCGAACGAATATCATCATCGGATTCCAAAACAACATCGGAACTTCTCACGCCAAAATTTTCTATCAAAAAATATTCTTCGACCAGTTTCTCAACTTTTTCCAATGTTTTGGAACGGCAAACGTGAAGCACTCTTGGTTGATGAATATCTGGAGCTGAATTCAATGGTCCATATGCAACCCAGCCTAATTTTGTTCCTGCTGCGATGGGCCTTTCCGAGCCATCTTCGACAATATCTTTATGCACTCCTAAGTAGCAATTATCGAGCCCAATTAGAAGTACTGGCTTTGCGTCTTTGTAGTTGGTAATCGGTACATCCTTCATGTGGCTATAATTCTCTTTGCAAAACGTTTGAACAGGCAAGTCTAAATTTGCAACTGTGCGTACATCTCTTAAGGTATAGTTTTCGGCGTCGTTGTTTTGTCCCTTGATGTAAAATGACACTTTCTTGGATGCTTCTGTTTTTGTTTTCTCATCATACCATTGTAGAGTGAGTGGAAGACTGTGTCCTTTCAGTCCCAGCGTAGTAGCGATGTTTTCTTCGAGTAAAGTAATAGATGATCCCTCATCAAACATGGCATAGACATTAACACTTCCTTGAGGTCCTGATAATACTACAGGTATAATCTTGAACAACTGGTTACACTGCGAGTCCTGACGGCAGTTCAGAACTTGTTGATTTCGTTGAGGTTCACTTGGTAATGATCGTAATTCTTGATGCAATGTTTGATGGTGTAATCGAGTGCAGCCATTAACTCCACAAGGTTTCCTGCGAAGGCAGTTGGCCAAATTATGCCCTTTCTGTAGGCACCCGAAGCAGAGACGATGATGTTTGACTTGGTTCCATTTATCGTTGACATCAAGAGCATTAAAAGGTGAACAATCACTTAACCTATGTTGTTGACTACAGTGGATACATGTTACATTAATCTGCTCAGACTCAGCAGTGTACAGAACTCGGCGGGACAATTCAGATGGCATAGGTGGACGGCTGTGGCTAGCATTGACGTGTTGACGAAAATGTGTTGTAGATGACGGATTGGGTATCGTACTGTTGGTGGATTTAACCGGCATCAGACTCACTACCCTGGCAAGAGTTTTTATCCAATCCGCAAAGGTTTCTATGGTTGGAAATGGTAAAATGGTTGCAGCATGTTTTGCCCACTCGTACTGTTTTGATGGTGGCAGTTTGTTAATGAGTTCACGAAGTAAAGTTGGATTTGCTAATTGATGTGCACAGTTGGCTGATTTGAAGAATGCTACCATATTTCGAACTCGATTTGACAATGGCAGGATATTTGATAGGTGACTTTCAGTGATTGCTGGAAATTGTTGCACTTTGAATAACTGCGCATCCACAAGCAAGTCTGAACGTCCAAAGTTAAAATGCAGTTCTTCTATAATATGCGGTAAATTCTCTGCGTATAGGAGCATGGACGAAACTGATTCCTTTGCATTGCCCTTTAATGCTCTTTGTAAACGCATAACGTTTTGTCGATCACTATATCCAAACTCAATTGTGGTATCCTGGTAATTGGCAAAAAAAAGCGGCCATTCTTCAGGATCACCACTAAATAATGGCAAAGGATATAGATTAGCGGCGGCATCATCGACGAATGTTGTGACACGTCTTGCTGTAGAGGCTGTTTGCTCGTACACAGTAGGAAGTTGAGGATGTTGTTGTTCAAGTGTTCGTGGAGGCATGAATGACAAAGGCTGACTTGTTTCAGAAAGTTCCGGTGGCAGTAATGACGTCGGGTTGTTATATTCAAGGAACTTTTCGGCAGAGGAATCAATCGGCATCTGCTGAGAGATTGGCGGAGGGGTATATGGTGACGACGATGACGGGATGGACTCAAACAATTTCGGCTGAGTCTTATTTGTTGATTCCGAAGACTTCGGTGGCAAAGGTGGCGACATAAGGTTGGATACAGGCAATTGAAAGGCAGAGGAGGTTCCGATCTTGTTATAATCATTTACTTGTGCTTGCAGTTGTTGGAATTCATTTTGGCTACGCGACGATTCTTTACGCAACTCTTCGACAGAAACTCGCAAAGTATTTATGCCAGCGATAAGTGACGTAAGCTGTTCACTGGAAATAAGGACCTGAGTTTGCGATGGCGTATTTATCTCGACCACAGTTTTGTCCAGCTCGTCGTCTGA
Organism: Cheilosia scutellata; assembly: GCA_955612985.1. Classification (NCBI taxonomy): domain Eukaryota; kingdom Metazoa; phylum Arthropoda; class Insecta; order Diptera; family Syrphidae; genus Cheilosia; species Cheilosia scutellata. Next base: position 109,249,680 of record OY015312.1, on the reverse strand, counting down.
GCTTTCCTTAGGCTTTCCTTTTTCAGATGAGTTTTTGTCCATCTTATTGCTTCTTAAAATCATCCAAAATATATTTCATATAATTTTACCTACAAAATGGCGTCGGCGGCGTCTTAATAATTGCAAAGGCAGATTTATTTTCGTTATTACACTTTCTCTCGTGAAGCAAATTAAGGCAACAATTTTAAAAACTATGTAATGACCATGAAAGAAAACTGTTCGAAAGTCGTTATTTTATTTAAATTATTTATTTTACTTCAATTACATTATTTCTGTTTTAAAATTGGTGTTGCCTGGTGTTGCCTCTTTTTGTTCTGTCATCTTCTGCGTTTATGTTTTGTCTCTTTTCAATATAGTTCATGTCTCCCAGCTGATAATCGTGGCTGTCATATCTAGTGCTGTTTCTTTACACATTTTAATCGTGCGTCGTCGGCATCGTCGTCGTCAACAGCAATACTAGTCAACTGTTCGTCGCCAGTTTCTGAAAAGTATCAGTTTTTCAAAAATGTTGAGTCCCTCAAAAATAGGACGGACGACGGATAAGCTCAAGTATGATTGCACCAGCCAGCGCAGTGCCGTCAACATTCAGCATGACAGTTACATTACATGAGCTATTTCGACGTGTTTGGAGTTTTCAATGCTATAGTCAACGGCAATCTAAACATAGTTCAAGCAGGCTCGCCCCTTTTTCGGCCTTAGAAAAAGCGTGGCCCTTCATTAAGTCAAAGTTCGATTGTCGTCGCTGATCACTTTTAATATCTTCAGGCTGTTTAGTTAGCTTCTGTAGAAATTGTTTAGTCTTTCTTGGGCAATTGTCGGGCATTTACTAAGGATGTGTTTCAAGGCCTACAGATGTCAGTTGAGCTTCTGGTGATATTGTGAAGATGGTAGTTGAGAGAGTAGATAACAGTGATGAAATCAGTTAAGATATGATTCTATATCTTAAAGGCTATAGGCTATACGTTTCTTATTACCAAAGCTGATAGGCTTTTCTGCAAGACGCAAGCCGTGTATAAAGTTACAGTTCGGGTAGTTTCATTTAGAGCGAGTGAAGTCCTTTCTTTATGTTTTTGGTTAACAATCCCAAATGATTTTGGGCCAGTATGAAGTGAGTTATTAAGCTAACTCCTCTTCCCTTTCGTTCTACCTTCAAACGCATCTTGACCTGAAACCCAGAATAGAAAGACTTTGTTGTGGGCAAATAGCTTCTCGATTTAAAGAGTTTCAGATGGATCAGGGGCTAAATTTGTAGGAATCAAGAACTTTGCTGCTTGACTTTCTTAAAATATATCCATGAATGACGTTCTGAGATTTTGCCTTAAGCGTTCTCTGCCACAGAGTCAAATTGCTTGTATTTCCGAAGAGGACTCCGATATTTCAGTGAGACCCACTGATCCCTACCCCATCACCAGTTGGCATTTTGAATCGTCCATATGTACCCATATAGACCGGTCCACGATGGATAATTTGTACCGTGGGTCGATTGAAGTTGACTTTTGATGACATGAAGTCGGTCACTTGAATTGAAGGGTTGAACATAGATCAATGAGTACACCTACCCTTTGAGTGTGTTTTTAGATATTAAGGGAACTTTTAACAACATAGAAGCCAATGAAATATATTAAGTTAATAGAGTTTATATGATTCGCTGGAATCTTTCAAGACTTACGCCAGATTAAGGCATACATAAGAAGACATGGGTATCAAGGCGGCGGTTCTTTCATCGCTCATAGGGCTTTTGAAAGTTGAGGTTCTATGGAAGATTGAAACATGAAGTTTACATTATGAGCGCATATGATCACGATGGGGCAATTTTTTTCAAAGCTCATATCTGTGATCTTCAAGGTTCTTGGCTCTACGAGCACGCCTCTATTAAATCACAATGGATTGCCTCGAAAACGACAATAGCCAGAGTCTACCTAACCTTTAAAGAAGATGCACTATATACGAATTCCTGACAAAGAGGCGAATGCGTCGGCTACTGATATTACACATAGTGGTCACATTAAGAGACTGATGCGTCTATACAGCAGGATTTAAAGATGGTGATCGGTACAGGTGCCAGGAATCTTCTGTGAAAATATGGATATGAGCGAATGATACAACGATGATTGCAGTGTTTTCGAACAGAGATAACTGCTTCAATCTAAGCAGCTAAGGCGATAAAAATAAAAACTCTGACAGCCAGGGCTATAAAATCTAGCAGAATGAAAAGGAACACTCGGAGGAAATGTCAACCAGCAGTGACTCTATTTACTGAGCGCCGATTCATATGAATATTCCCAGAAACTATCACAAAGAGGATGAACTTGCAAGAAACGGATCGAAGATGCATGCATCTCTGGCTCCTGCTCTTGTTAGAGCTCCCCTGAGTACGTTTGCACAGAAGACTGATAGTGAGATGAAAAGAACAAACCTATTTTGGATCAATCTCAAAAAATGTGGTTAAAAATTCATGATCGGATTAAACCACAAAGACTATTGTGTACTGGCTGGTGCTCTTACAGGACTCTACGCGATTGGTCTACCATAACAACAACTCAACAAGCTGTATAGGGACGATGAGAAGATATAGAATATCTACCCGTCACCCAGTCCTTAAAAACAGCAGGGGGTCGAATCGTTCACGGAATCGAGCTATACGTACACGGAGTCAACCGATTTTCCACGCGAAGCAACTGATGAGACAATTCGGCCCCAGATTGAACATCCTTCGTAGCTACATCTTTGGCGAAAAAGAAGCTACGGACATCATAGACCTTAACAGACTTCTAGGGATTCATAAAAGCACTTCATTCGACTACCCAGTCCTTGAGAACAGCCGATTGAGTATCCGTGGTACTTACATCTTTGACGAAAAAGAAGATATACACAACATAGCCTTTAACAGACTTCTAGGATTCATGAAATCACTTAATTTTTGTAATCGAAGTTCCCTCGATATCACAAATGAACCCAAATTTCTGGTCTAAGTGAGCTGTGACTATGGTCACTAAGTATAGGGCACACATCTGCAAATCTATCTACCCCAGGCTTATAATACAAAGCTTGTTCACAACCAATAGTTTGTGTTGTTTTTTTTTTGTAGAAAAATGAAAGAGACCTTCCATTCTGTATGCTGTTTCCGAATGACCCTTGCCGGACTTTTGCAAGATGTGGGACAGTGGATTGTTTTCTTTAGAATGTCCAAAAATACTGACCAAAGTTGTAAACAGAAGAAATGTTTGCTTGAGCTCAAATTTTCTCAGTTTTTTAATCCGAATATCTTCCTAAACTTACCCTCTTAGGACTGGCTCAGCACGATATCGGTCGCTTAGCAAAATTAAAAAAAATCCCCAAAAACTCCTCCAAAACGTCAACAAAAACGTCAAATAAATCTATATGATTTCATTCAGACCATATGGAGTTGAATTTTTCCCAATTTCAATTGACCACGTTGCACCAAATGAGGCTTTAAAAGTTTCCCCACCAACTCATTATGATGTATAAAATATTTCAAGAACTAATTTAAAAACAAAAACAACACTTAAGAGAAGAAAAAATAAAAATAAACAACAACAAAGAGATTAAATACCTGCTGACGGTAATGCGGTCCATACTTTAGTTGTAGCTGTTCTCGCGACGAGTATTCCATTCGAAAATAGCATCCACAATATAAAACATTGGAATCCTTCCATTTTGACACAAATCACACAAGAGATTCCTCCTCCTTAACAAGTTCGAAAAAAAAAGAAATCCTTTCAAGTGTGTCTTAACTACAATCTCCTCTCGAAATCATCCACTTGGCATTGAAATCATATGTAGAAAAGTGGACCAACTAAAACAAAACAGATGCCACCGACACAAGGTTTTTTTTTTAATTAGAAAATTCACCAAAAACCGTATCACACAAACACCAAAAATTCGGAAAGGAAAACAAAAATATTTCCACTAGGCCAGCGCGCATCAATCGAAGAGGATTTTCCAAAACATCTCCCACCTTTCGAGACAACAAAAAGGAAGAGCAACTTTTTATTCTTCTTCTTCTTCTTTTCTTTTTGCACTTTGTACAAACGTACTATAATAATACAAAGCTTCGCGGATAGATGTAACGAACAGCGAGCACAAGAAATAACAGGGAAAAAAAAAATTGAACGCACACAATGAATTGAGCTTTCACCGCGATAGGAATGAGAGAAAAGGACGAAATTGACAGAACCGATTAAAAAAAAAATTCCCAAATTGTGATGGATGAAAAACAAGTGCGAATCCTTTTCTTAGCAATATGTTCACAAAATCACAAGGAATTGCACATAATTTTCACAACGAAAGGATGTCACATGAAATGAATTTCAAAAACACAACAAAATATTTCTATGCGACAAAGTGTATCTATGTATCGTGAGATACAGTGGTGAGTACTGTATGTCAACTGTAGCTGGGAAGTGTTTACGTCCGAATTAATATAAAGTTGGCAGATAACTGAAAACTGAAGCTGTGGCATCTCAGTTTCGTCGTAAAGTACACGCGATATGTGGTTGGCAGTTGTATACTTGCTCTCTTGCGCGGCGCTCTTTCTCTGGACCAGTTTTGGTCTTCTTATCTCGATTTGGGAATATACAATCTGCGCAGAGTGGTTGTGTGACACAAAAACTTTTCGGTTGGTGTGAACTTTTTTTGAAAGTTCCATTCGAGGCAACTGCGCACTTCCCTCCATCCGTTGCGAGCACATTCCAATGCTATAAAAATGGGAAGAAAAAAGTCCTTTGATGCTGGAAGTAGCAAATTGACATGTCGGGTTAAGCCCTATATATTTAGTGGAAGGATATCTTATTTTTTTTATCCAACTCCATACATACGTAGGTACATGCAGCGGAAAGAAATTAAGGATATGAGTTATGGTGATGGTGATTAAGGAAGCTTTTTAACCGAAATTTCAATTTGAAAAATTGAAGAAGGATAAGCCCACGTTCGATGGGTTATTTTATTTGTTACTTTTGAGAATATACCAACGGAAGGGCAGATATCTAAGGAAGCTTGTTTTTTATGGTCCCACAAACGAATTGAAGTGCGGTCTTAGGGCGATTATTCTACTCAGAAATAAATTGAATGTGTCTTTAAAGCTATTAGAATATATTGCCAAATGCTGACAAACACTTGAGGGTATTGACATTTTGTCTGGTCGCCGCATCGATTGCAGCCATAAAATTTAACGACGATATTTTTTATGGGCATGCTACTTGTGCTAAGGAATCTAATGTGCTAGAGTGCATGAGTTGGCAGTTAAAGTTCCAAAACTGTCAACATCTCTTCTCTTATTTATATTTTAACCCTAGTCGCTAAAAAATGTCGAGACTTTCAAGGTCGAAGGGTCTGTTGCCGAATATGTAGTCTCATCCGTGAACGAGCAAAACGTGAGGGAATTTGTATCAGTTTCGTGTTTACAATCAGCACAATTCCGTGAGCGTATAGTTTACGGATGAGGCGAGTTTATCCCTTGTTAAGGTTGACATAAATTACGAAGAGAACAGAAATTGTGCAGCTTTTGAAGTTGTACCTGTCTAGTGTCTAGGTCACAATAAATCGATTACCCCACTATCACCTAGGAGTGAAATTGAAACTGAACTTGTAGAGCACTGTGTATCTAGGGTCATATGCTGGGATGCTAATATGTACAGTATACCTTCTGTAAAGACCTCATAGATATCATACTATATCACGTGACGTTACCATTAACATTGCTGGTTCCAAAACAACCGTTTTTTTACCAAAGTGCGGGACTACTGAGCGAGGACTATAAAGTTAATCCCCCGGAAGACACAAATTAAACTTTAAGGTATTCTTAACTGGACCACTGAGCGAGGAGCATCAGGTTTAGCCCCCGAAAATACAATTTAAAAGGTTTTCTCAACTGCGCCTAAAATTTGTAGGTCCCTAGAATAAAAGTCACACAAACAAATGTTTGTGAGAGTCTACGGCTAAAATACTATAAGGGTATTCACTTAATCAAATAAATGTTTGGCAGCTCGTAAATGTATAATTTTCTGCGGTGCTTTAAGTGAACACCCCTCGGAAATTGTCATTGCGTAAATCGACTCTATCTGGAATCACTCAAAACAATTCATATGACTGTCTCTCAAAGTTTGACATTTGTGATTTGCGTAACTTTCCGCGGTTGATTTCCGAGCCCAAATCGTCGCGGAAAATTATGAGGTCTGCGTAAACTATTCTCCATACAAAATCTGACAGTTCATTTACGAGGTGGTAAATTTCTGCAGTTTACGCAGTTTATAAGGCTTTTACGCGTTTAAGTGAATACCCTTTATTATGGACATGCTGCGCTAACTATTTATTTTTCCATTTATTTGAAAGGTTTTTGACCAATCTGCATAAAATGTAAGATGAGGTTGGTCGGAGGTGTCCTTTAAAGGTCCTTATCGAATTTAGTTGCAAAAGAGAAAAAAATGTCTAGGAAGGCATCTTTTTGGACACCTTTTAGACAAGCAACTATGGTAGATCTGCACAAAACCCTAATATGCTTTAAACAAGATGGAAAATACACTTCAGAACCTAAACAAGACTATTACCAGAAGTCTTAAACTGACTTGTGGAGTATGCAAACTGCGCATAGAAAACAAATTCCCTTGCAAGCTTCGTAAAGTTGTCAAAAAGTTAAAAAATACAAATTTGCATGTACACTTCGACTTCGGACTTTAAAGGTTCCATTCTAACCTGTAAAGGTGCTTGTACACGGCATGTAACAAGCAACATAAGTATGTAGCTCTGACGTCAACAGAGAGCGCACAAAGAGAGCTTGTACTCGGCATGTAGCCATTGGTACCATACGCTGTCGTAAAAATTACGTGTTACAGTGCTACATACGTCTGTGGCTTGCTACATGCCGTGTAATAGCACCTTAAAATGAAGGTTTGGAAGTAAGAAAAGTGAATCGTACTTACAGAGACTTTTAGGAAAAAGATGCCTAAAAGACTAAATTCTGTCTAATTCTTAAAATGTTTGACGTGTAAATTTCCTAATGCCTAAATGGGTAGAATCAGAATCAGAGTCAATTGAATTCGCGATGCCTTTCCCTATACCATCGTAACTCAGTAAAGCTCACTGAACCACGTCAACGTCATAAGGATGTTGTATAAATATTTTAGTTCTGCTGTTAGGAGTTCCATTCCACGAAGACTCGTGAACCAGAGGCCAGATCCCTGGCAAGTTTCTGCACATTGTGAAGTAGATATACCATTGAAGCACCTCTTAACAACAAAAGTGATGTATGGACTCGACAAATTTGATCGCAGGATTAAATAATTTGAAGCTAGTTTGGGCAACAGGTCACACTCGTATGGAGGGAACAAATAAGCTTGGAAGACAAGTTCTAGAGGCCTTGGGAGGATCCGAATTCACCGTGGGCTTGCCAGAATCTTCGAGTGGGTCACTTCAATACCTTGCCAAACATGCCGAAGGACGCCTACACGGAGATATTGTTTTGAAAAGAGGCAGTTGTCGACCTTAACAATATTTCCTCAATCTATCCTGGTACTATGGTACTTTGCAGTGGCACATACGATTATTTCGTTTTACAAGGAAATAGCGGACTTGCCTCATATCCTATTCCGAGAAACGACAGGTTAGCCTTGCATGACTTAAAACAACCGATTCAACTGCGGTTGTAATGAAAAACTACAGACTTACGTTTTGGCAATCCAGAGAATCGGCGGGTTTGTACAAGTACCGCCTTATATCAGTCTTAAAAAAAATCAGACCGCCCCTTTTATCGTTTTCAAACCTGAGAAACGAAAGTATCCGCTTGGATTAGTTCTTCTTACGTACGACACTCAATGCATCAGTCCTAAAACTTTATTTCGGAGAAAATTTGTTTAACCCGAACCAGAGATCTATCCTGTTCTTAAAATGATAGAAGTAACAACAGCTTGCCTGGATACAAAGCGGTACAGCGGATTGATACTTTTTCCTATCTGGATGGATTCATTTTTCCTTTGCATTTGAGTAGGTATATGTTTGACCAGGACGCAAGTGTTAAGCAAAACCAAAACAAATTGTCTACCAGTACGGGCCATCTTGGTTAATGTCCGCAGGTTGAATCCGTATCAAAAGACTGAAAAGAAAACACTACTTTCGATATGAACTTGAAAATATAACAGCTCAAACATGTCAAAATTCGACCGCATGCATTTAAGCGTAACGTAACGCATTCAAAGAACAGAGAGTATTCCCTTCAACACCGCCTTGTATGGATATGGATAGGTTCGTCTACAATATTAAGGCAACGTTATGAGAGTCAGAGAAAGGTCTGTTAGTATACGTAATAGGAACGTTCTCTGCGTATGATTCCCTTTTTTTCATTTTTTGCTTCACACAAAATCCGACTGAACAAAAAGCCGCATTGAGCACAGTACTGATGTTTTAGCAAGGTAATTTAAAAATATTATTTTACCTATTTTGCAAATAAATTTTTGTAATCATAATTCTTTTCGACACGTCTATGAATGATAAGCTTCAATTTGGTTAAAACAAAAATTGAATTGGTTAGCACTAAGTGGGATAAATATGTACCACAAGAAATAGCGTCGGCGATTAATATATAAATTACTCTATACTATTACATTGCTAATGTGTGGCATATACTTCAGAATGCGCTATGGTCCGATGTGGTCGGTGGGCTCATCAGTTTTGTTTTTTTACTCTACTACTACTAACAGCTATTACAAATTGATGTAGGTAGGTGTCCCGGTTATCGCTTTAAAGAAAAAACTCATTTCAATATTTTCCATACAAAATGAACTTATGTGATCTTTGATAACTATTAGGAATATTTTATTTTTACCTCTAAGGTGTAGTCTGGTTGCCATACAAAATTGCATACCCTTGACCTTGGTCATTAAATATAATTTAACTCGACAGAAATCTCTTAACCATATCTCTACAATGTAAGTATTTGCAGAATCACTAGTTATTTACGTCAATTTGTCATAAAAGTTCAATTGTACAAGTTCACATTTTCGATTAACTGAATAAACATTTTATAAATTGTATCGCATCATAATGCAATTGGAACGGAAACATCAAAGCTAAATCTGATTGTCTGTCCTTGATTAGAAGCAAGACCTAAAAACATCTTAACCCCGCTTATCAAGGGTTAGGTATAGTTTGGTTTTCCATTAAATTTTCTCCTCTTTTTTTTTTGTTTGAATGCTGTTGAAGCGCATTTTAGCATTCATTTTGCAAGGCAACGCTATAATATTATTTCGCTAATGATTACGACTGCGACGCCTAGTAACCTCATTGTTTTCGTTAAGGTTTCATTTCAGCTGATATCGACTTCTTTGTGACACAACATTTGCAGTTTTAAAAATAGTACGCATAACTATGAGTTGCGTCGATTACTATAACGCCACTTAAACTTGATTGGAACTTGTGGGGTATAGTATAGCGTGGGGGGATTTGAAAGTTACTGTCTGTACTTCAAACAGGGGTTTAGAGAACGACATAACATAGAATGATGTTTGTTTTTTTTTGTTTGTTAATAATAATTTGTGATAATTATTGAATTTCAAATACAATTTTTAACAAGGAAGAGAGAAATGAAACCCAGTGCATATTCTGAAGAGCCAATAAAACGTCGAGAAAATGGTGTGGAAAAATTTGACTTCGAATGGCTGAATGGACTAATAGATCGGTTGCAATCCGCGATTCTCTCTGCAACATGCCAACAGATTCAAGTGTAGAAGACCAGTGCAGCTCTGAAATTATTAGAATGAGCTAACAAATGGCTGTCAAAACAAAACTATTTGACAGATCAGTCTGAAAATTTGGGTGCGTTCTTTTGAAAGATACTAGCTCCTCCATCTCGTTTTCTCAAGTTCCAATCCATGGCAAGAAAAATAATGGATTTGAGTTAGCAAAACCATTGTTTAAATTTTTTCAGGGACTGAAAAATTAGATAAACCGAGTTTTTAGGTGGCTCTCACACATATTGAGGCAAAAAGCAATAAGCAACAATGCAACCAGCAATTTATTGTCAATAAGCAAATTGCTACTTTATTTTAACCTATTCTCACTTTGAAGCACTAGTATCTATGGCAATTTAGATAGCTATTTAGATATTTTTCCACTATTCTACGAACTTTGTATTAAGAGCTGAATTGTCTGACATATTTTTTTAAAAATTAATAAAACGTGGTAACATGCGCAAACGTCTATAGGTACTACGACGGAAAATATTTATCGCTTTTCAACATGCGCTGGATTCTGTGTATCGCCAGCCCCAGCAGTAATATTGCCCCAATCAGAAACATTTTTCGTTCAACCGATATTGAGTTGCTTTACGGCTAATGTCCACGACGCGACGGCGGCGTCATTTGCAGGTTGCATGCAAGCCGAAAAAAAGTAACATTAAAAAAAGTAACGTCCATGCATTTTGCTTGGGACTACGCAAATGCGACTTTACCGCTTCGTGGACAGACCTTTGTTTATTTATATGCAAGCTGCAACAAATGACGAAAGCGTGCATATGAAGCGCAGCTACGTGGACAGTAGGCTTTAATGAGACATCTAATTTAATTCAGTGTAAAATAATTGTTAGCGATAATATTGCGTGTTTCCCAGTTTCCCAGTTTGCCAGTTGTCAGCTTAATCATGTTAGGAATGAGCGAATGAGGTATGTACCGTTTTTGAGAAAAAATAAATTTTCAAAAATTAGTTATGTATGTATTTTCATTTTTAGTCATGTTAGCCATGCCTACCTTAAAAATACGTCCCAAAAGAGTACCGAAATTCGAGCCAAAATTCGACAAAAAATGTCTTCCAAATTGCGCCAAAATACGCATCAAAATACACCAAAATACGCCTTAAAACATCCCAAAATATGTCCCAAAATATGTTCCAAAATACGCGCCAAAAAATGTTTCCCAAAAGACGCGCCAAAATAAGCCTTAACATACGCGTCGAAACCCCAAAATACGCTCCAAAATACATGGCCCCAAAATAGAGTTCAAAATCTGTCCAAAATACGCGTCAAAAAACGCTCCAAAATACATGTAATACGCCACAAAATATGTTTCAAAATACGCGCTAAATATGTATCCCAAAATAAGCCCCAAAATACGCATCAAAATACGACCCAAAATACGCGCCAAAATACATATTATAGGCCCCAAATTTGTTCAAAGATACGAGCTAAATATATTCCAAAATACGAACTACATCCCAAAATAAGCCTTAAAATACGTGTCAAAAATCACCCCAAAAGACAACCCAAATGCACCAAAATACGCTCCGAAATACGCTCTAAAATACATGTAAAAAACCCCAAAAATATGCCCCAAAATAAGCCTTAAAATACGCGCCAAAAATCGCCCCAAAACAAGCTTAAAAATTATTAATACCCAGAATTCGTCCCAAAATATGCGCCGAAATACGCCCCAAAATAAGCGTCAAGCTGAAACTTCTGGATTTAGAAAAAGGATATTTTACAAAGAAAATTGGACATTCAATAACAGGAAGTTTCTGCGCAACATATGAGGAGAATATTTAACAAAGAAAGAAAAAATAATAGATAGAAAAAATTTCCAAAATGCGAATGTCCAAGAAAATAAAAGACATGCAATATTTGATTCGTTATTGCAATAGTTTTGAAAGTTAATCTGGGTTATGATTAACTTCCATTGAAAATTTACAATATAGTAAATAAAAAAAATTGTGGGGAATTTTTGATAGTTTCTGGTGGGAAATTTATTGCCTTAACTCTGTTAACACTGTTTTTTTTTAAGTGGTTATATTTTGAAAAATCTAGTATTCCTCATCGAAATTCAGAAATTTTCCCCATTTTGTGATTTACTATCTCCAGTGAAAAAGACTGCGACTTGAAAAGGGAATTTTTTTTCTGGGTATTGCCAATACCTATTCTAACAAAGTAATTTGGTGATTAATGTTTTCACCGAACAAAAATTCAATAAATAAAATTAAATGGATAAGGGTTTTCCATTTATTCGAAAATTAAATGTTTCCTTATCAAATAATAAATTGGTAATATGTACATATTATTTCAAGGTTAACCAAAGAGATAAGAGGATTTTTTTTTTGTCTAAATATGGTGCTTACAATTTATGTCATTTTCGGCAGAATTTATAAAATAGGTAGTCTGTTTGTTTTTCAGTGAATAAGATGCTCTCAAGCTCAACCTTCCCAAGACTAGAACTTCCTATATATAATTTGCATTAGGTTATATAGCGCCTTATAAATGTACGTTTAATAAAACAAGAAGAGGAAAAAAAATTATATTCTATTCCTTCCATTAGTGCGACAACTCTCGAAGTGGGATTTCAAGGTGATGTGTCGTTTATCTTCTTTTTATTCTTTCATTTTTAAAAGATACCATAGCAAACAAAATAAACACATTCATATGGAAGATCCAAGCAAAAGATACATTATTATTATAATTTAGTTGAGTGCTTTTGCATATGTGCAATAGACCAAACGAGTGTCACAAATATTCCATATCTATGATGCAACAAAATAATGCATGTGCTTTGCTATCTAAAAAGCTTATGGCGTATATAAACCGTAGGGCTATAACAACAATTGATTTAGATTTAAAAGCTTTATACCCCTTTATACAGGAATGGAATATGCTCATACTCATTATTTACTTAGACCTTGAAGATAACACCATCCAGATATCTAGGTAGATGCGTTTGTAAATTATTTGCCAGCTCATTTGTCGACTATCGTTCGAGGGGTTTTGGTATAGACCTTGAACCCAAAAAAAGGAGCAAAATGTAAAAAAGATGAGGGTAAAACGACAATTCTCACTTGTGATAAACACGCATCAGTATGTCAATTTCTGGGGTGAACTCATATCATGATGATTTCGAAAACGCACAGAGAATGGGGTTTCCGTTTCATTGGATTATTTTTTTTTTAGTTATAGTTACTATGTAAAGTTGCCAATAGAGCAAGAGTGCCTTAGCTCCTCTCGCCCTGTTTAACCTATAAAATACTTTGATTTACGGTCAAAGTGGAGGCTGGTCATACCTGTGGTGTCTTTTGGTTTCTTGATTGTGGATGTTGGACTTTCAATGGGTCATCGCAACTCATCCACAGCCAAGTCATTCTTATAACCATTTCATACCCATATATAACTCTATAAGACAGGACAACTCATCCATGGACATTTCATTCAACTTCGATATTATAACATACCAATAGATTTTGAAGGGCAAAGTTGTGTCCTAATCGTAGAGAACGATGTTAAAAAATGAAAGCAAGCAAAGCTAGTCACCCCGAAAATGATTATGGATGAATTGTCCGAAAGATGAGTTGGGCTGAAGTTCAGTTGTCCCATAGATGAGTTGTATGATTATGAGATGGACATGGATGAGTTGTAAGAAGACGATCCATACCCGACTCAAATTAAAAAAGAAATAGTGCTACCAGCTGTGGGGTGGCTTGACGGCCAGGTTAATAGAAAGGCGGCATTATTGTTAGATTTTTCTTCGAAAATGAAGATAGATATACGATTAGTTAAAAGGGCGACAAGGAAACGCTTATCCATCAAGTGGGTCGAAGGTGAGTAGGTTGCTCAAGTATGGACCTTCCATAACACTCGATTCTGCACCATGGACTCGAATCTCGAAATTATCAAGAGAAATTATTATGTACTTGATCTAACCATCGCATCCTGATGGATCTACCTAGAGGACGCCTGCCTGATGGTACGGATTCCATAGCACGTCTTGGGATCCTATACTCTGTCCAACAAAAATTGTCAGTACAGGCCTTATGGGGTAGCTTTTTTTCTAACAATGGTGCCTGTAGATACTCTCACGGCACTCAAACACAAGAATTGCCACTGAAATATAAACCAAACCACTGACATAAAAAGGAATTGTTGTTGTCATTTTCCTAAAATTCGCATGCAGCACACCACACCCAGTCTGCAACACCACACAACCGCGGGCAGAATGAGCATGATCCATGATCGTTTTGTGTTCGCTTGCTATTGTTATAATCATCCACGAAAATAACCAGTGTGTGTGTGAGGGAAACACATCGGCAGAGTGTTACCATGCATACAAGAAAACATTAAGGGTGTTTCTATGGATTTTGTCAAAGAACTTTCGGTTTTGGTGCTTTTGAGAACAGATTATTATGTGGGGTGTTGCCATACAATTTTTACTGCTTTAATTTATTTGTATTTCTGAAGGATTCGTTAATATGAAGTTAAAGGTTGCAAAATAAAAAAGTTTTTCGATTTTGTCATTTAGAAAAAAGGTTTATTCGTGAGGTGTTTTAATGCATTCAATTCATTAGAGTACAACAAGTGATCGTAAAAATTTGAATACACAGAAATATGTGTTTTGTTCGTATTTTGATCCCTATTCGTTAGAACATATATTTGCGCATATTTTGGTGCATATCTTACCATTTTTGTTATACACATATTTGCATATTTATCTTTTGTTCATCAAATAGTTTTTCAGATTGAAATATCAAAATGACGGCAGGTATACCTATACTGCTTCATGTCGTTCGCTGGGTTTTTAGCACATCCTGTCACTCGTCCCCAGTAATGATAACGCCTTGAAAGGATTTTATGACCCTTTTTTTGCTATTGTTTCCGCGAAGATCTGCACTGCCGGGTCATATTTTTTTAACAAATATGTAATCTAGGAATAGGTATATACAAAATTGCATGTACCTATGAATATGTTCCTATATATACATATATACCTATGTATGTTTCTATGGATGCTATGAGAGGTCCCACCCCATCGTGGTTACATAATTTTGTATTCTTATTCCCTTTTTTTGTTAGAAAAGAAGCTAAAAAGCAATTAGACCTACTGGGGATACTCTTAAAAAAACGCTCCTATTATCTTACCGCTTGATGCTGAGGAAAAATTAAATGGAATTTATTTCGTTGCAATTTATTTCGTTCAACAATATTTTTGTTTTAAATTGGAAGCTGGTAACCCTAATGGTATTGCTCTCTGATTTATGGCGATTTATCATACAAACTTTGGCAACCCTATGAGAGCTTTAAAGAGGGACCGATTTATGTAATTCATTGCAACCAGACTGAGAGACAAACATCCTATCTTCCCTGTACTGACAATTTTTGTTGGACAGAGTATAGTTACGGACATGAACAGCACCGTCCGGAGAAGTAGCTGCTCAACATTGAGTTCATTCCGTTTTCTGGTATTTCCTATACGATCTTTGCGGGACACACCAGCAATACAGAGGAGGAATTTCATTTTGGCAGCTCGTATACGCGATCTTATTCTGTCGGTCATTACCCAAACCTCATGGCCTGAGGTAAGAGTTACAAACACCGAATTAAAGACTGAAAACTTAGCTTTGACAACAAATTCAGTCCTCCTTCTGTTATTAAGAAATGACCAAGCTGTCTCAAAAATGACCCAGCCAGTCTGACCAATCCTACAGGAAAACTCGGCTTTAAAACTTGCTGAGCGGATCTGAGTGTAGATTTTTGCAATGTTCCTTTAATCTATGTATATGTCTATGTAACTCAATATTTGAGGTTTGCTTAAACATCCGAATTTATTAGCTGAAAGGCTATATTTACATTTGTATGAATCTCAACCGCAGTCAATCGTTTCATAACCCTAAGTAAATCATTTAAATTTACAACATTCTTCCTTGTCGCTCAATAACGTTCCTTGTTGGTCCCTTGGTTGCCATTTCAACTACAGTCTCGTTGGGGATATGCAGCTTGCAACTGAATCTGAATGAAATTCCCCTAAACCAAACACTCAATTAATTCGCCTCGAGTGAAGACAAACTGCTTTGCTAAAGCGCACTAACTATACCAAGATTTAACAAATAGCTAATTTAAACCCTGTTCGGAATGTTCTTTGCCGCATTCCCAATTCGATGCAGGGAGGAAGGAAAGGAGGGGAGAGAGCGAAGAATTCAACCATTGTGCCAGTTGCAACCAAAGGCGAATTCCCTAATAAACACCCGACACAAAAGCACTGCTATTTTTAACTTTTTTAATAAACTTAACGCAACGGAATAACTTGATTTGAACGTCCTGCTGTGTTCCCTCTGCTGCTTATAGCGTTGTTTCTCCCGCACTCCTTTTCGTCATCCCCTAGAAACTAGTTTAATCCTAGCAATAAATAAACAAAACAACTTCAAGAATAGTATCTCTTTCGAATAAAATAAACTAAAACTGAACGAGTAGTGCAAACTCTTACTACATACACATGTTCACTGTGGCGATGGCAACTGGCATGGCATAAAAGAAAAGGCAACCTCCCGAAGCAATTCTTCTGCTATCCAACAAAAGAATCTCAAGGAGCCAAAGAAAAATGTTCTTAGACATTTTTTCCATTTTTTTTTTTCCCAAATGCTTCGCGCAAAGCTCTCCGCTCTCGTTCCACAATCTACCACACATACTCGAAGTTACATATGAGCCCTTTGTCAATGTCAAAATATCATCCCCCTTTACGTGTTCCTTTTATCAAATTATTTTAGCGAATGATAAATCCATTGTGTGCTAGTGTACTGCTCTTGCGAGCGACATTCTGTAGGACATGTGTAATAGTAGTGTATGGCAACGCAAAGTTGTGGAGGGGGCCGCAAGGACTAAATCAAGTCATCACACTCATATAGTGAAGATTACTCCTCCAAAACTATCTCTGGGAGGTACACAAAGAAGCATGTGAACTTAAGTTTTCGTTTGGTCAATATACCACCACCCACACACACCACCACCGGGTTGAAGTTGAAGAAAATGTCACGTTTGCTGCTATATCCCTGCTGGAAAGTTTATCTATAATCTGAAATATTTGTGAACCACGAGAATCACAACATTACCTTTGGATATGAAATCTTTAACATTACGGTTTCCCATAGCCAGAGATTTTCATTCATAAAAACGATGGGGGAAGGGAAACTGTGTGGCAGATAATGTCAACAGGACGCAGATCCAGGATTAAATTAGGGCGATTTAAAAAAAAAAAAAACATTTTTAAAACTAACTTAGATTGAAGATGTGCATATCAAGAGGAACGATTCAAGGATATGCCGGATCTGCGGCAGGAGGGTTCGGGTTTTCTTTCAGTGCGCCATTAGGGATTATGGATGTGAGCACGTGATTTAAGAGCGAAGACATTGCAGTTAATTCTGCAAATGTGTGTGGTGTTCAGGTAAGACTGCATTTATAGGTTATGGGAATTGTGCTTAATTCTCCTCAATAGGTATATTCGAAGGAAGGAGGGTGAGATTGAAGATTTGTCGATAATATTTCATGCTAATGAAAGGATCTGTATAGTTGGAGGTACGTCCTAAGAATTTATGATGACACAAAATTGTTTTAGGGGAACCTTTCTGAAAAGAGTTTGTTAAAATAATTATGGGCCTTACGCGTAAACGATTTTTTAAATCCATAGTTAATCCGAAGACTGTTGTTTCGAAAAGGTTTCAATTTCTCGATTCCTTAAAAAAAAACGCGTCATTGACTTAAACATAATTATTTAAATATCTACGCTGATGTGTGTTTTTTTTAGAATATCACAACGTAAAGGAATTTCCGTCAAAGATAAAAAATGTCAAGTTTAGAGCCTTCTTTCACTTCGATACCATATGTCTTCCCCTCATATGATGTCCTAAATGCCATCAACTATTGTATAGAACAGAGCGGATAATACAAACGCAGAGAGAAGAAGAAGCCCTTCAAGGTGTGGATTCACTTGGGGGACTCAACTTCTCAAAACCGGTACATTGAGGATCGAAGAACTTGCAAATTGGCTGTTAAAGCAGCAATCTTGGAAAGAGTTAGGCAAAAAAATAAATGGTGATCACAGATCTACAGGCAAGATGTTCTGGCAGACTATCCTCGCGCCGTCTTAGAGCAAGGAAGTGAAATATTATTGAAGGAGTCAAGCACTTTTCTGAATTGCTCTATCCAATCCAGAGCATTGAGGAGGACAGATCCATCGCCTTAAGCAGGGCGAAATATAATCCCACATAGGTAGAGGAAGTCAAGCGATCAAAACACTAAAATCTGTCGGAATGGAAGAAATCTGGCCAAAAATGCTCAATGATGAAGAGGGAGTAAAATGGCTCTCTCCTGTCATTAAAGTGGCCAGGGAATGCGGCAAAACACCTAGCGATTGACAGATTGTGGTGATTGTGTCCCTTTTCAAGAAAGGTGATAAAAGGAATTGCTCCAATTTGTAGTTCCTTCCTAGTTGATTCCTACTCTGTGTACCTCAGACTCGATTTGCTAAACAGGGGCATCTGACATTTAAACGTCAAAATGTATGCAGCAAATTTTGTTTTAGTTAAGCCAGTTAAGCCCGCTTACTTGATTAGTGCCCGAATGTATGCTATGGAAAGTTTAATATTGCAAACAATAGCCCCTGAAAGTATGCGAGTATTTATTGCTTGTTTATCATCGAGCCCCAGTGCTTTTTCAACTGTTAATATGACGATTGACGTAAATAAAAATTTAAATTTTTGTTGGGTGTGTATGAATCGGGCAGGCATTGATTGGCATTAACTTGGCAATGTCCAGTGTTTTAACTTTCTCATACACATCAATTGTGCTTATTCTACCTCCCCGTGGTAACCACCGGGTACTGGTCTCGCCCACCTGGGCTTGACTTGCTAAACTTATAAGCGCGAGTGTTGAACACGAAAGAAATAGCAACACTATAATGCTCTGTCGGAATTGACTGTCTGCTCGAGTCTCAGAAGTCTTAACATGAGCACCTCAGAATGAGGACGTACGGCGGATGAATTTAAATAATTAAATCAACCGTGGCGTCAACGGTCAACTTGGCAGATACCTTAATGGGCTACTTCGACTTATTTGGAGCTAAGGTCATTAGGGTTTTTCAGCATTAGTCAGGATGTTGAAATAGAGATGGTGGCGGATGAGCCCTTTATGGGCCAACGGCAGCGCTCATATCCCCGTAGTGGGTTACTGACTCCGGGAAATCCGGCCTCTTTTGTCCAAGGGGTCCAGCAAAGGACCTGGCCCTCCAGGTTGGGGGTTGTGCGTCGGGGTAACTTCCCTACCACGGAAAAACCAGGCAGTTCCGAAACAACGACAAGCCTCGGATATGGATGATCTAAATGTTGACGACCCCAGCAAACGAAATAAGGACAACGAGCTTCGGATCTGCACGTGGAATGTCCGGACCCTAAACAGACCGCGTGCAGCCGAACAACTTGTGGAGACCCTGGATAGGTACAAAGCCGACATTACGGCCATCCAGGAAGTGCGATGGGATGGAGAAGGCACAAGAAGGATGAAAAGCTGTGACATCTACTACGGCGAGTGCCGCAGAGAGCAGAGTCAGCGGTTATTTGGATGTGGATTTGTGATTAGAGGAAGACTTAGGCAAGAAGTCTTGGGATTTCGCAATGTTAGCGACCGCCTAGTCACAATCCGCATCAGGGCCAAATTTAAAAATATCACGCTGATATGTGCTCACGCCCCGACAGAGGAGAAAGACGACACAGCCAAAGAAGCATTCTACGATCTTCTTGAGAAGACGTATGATAAGTGCCCGAAGTACGACGTCAAGATAGTTCTTGGCGACTTTAACGCCAAAATCGGAAAGGAGGGCATCTTTGGCTCTACAGTCGGAAAGCACAGCCTGCACGACAACACCTCCGGAAACGGACTCAGGCTAATCGACTTTGCGGCGGGGCGAAATGTCATCATTGCCAGCACACGATTCCCACACCTCAACATACACAAAGGGACTTGGCGGTCTCCAGATCAACAAACCGTCAACCAAATTGATCATGTTGCGATCGACGGCAGACATGCCTCCAGTATCTTGGATGTCCGAACGTTCCGAGCGGCCAACATAGACTCGGACCATTACTTGGTAGTAGCCAAAGTACGGATGCGGATATCCAACACTCCACAACACCGAGAGGATACTGTAAGAAGATTTGACGTTGCAAGGCTACTATCGCAAGAGACCGCCAAAACCTTTGCCGACCGCGTCTCCCTAAACCTCTCAGCAAGCCCACCCTCAGTTTCACCAGCATCAAGTACAGAGGATCAGTGGCAACATTGCCAGCGTGCCATCAGGAGTGCCGCTACCGAAGTGCTGGGTTTCACTAGGCGACCACAACGAAACCCCTGGTTCGATGAGGAATGCCGTCAGGCAAATGCAGCCAAGAACGAGGCCTACCAGTTAATGCTGCAGACAAGAACCAGAGCGGCTGAGAGAGCTGCTCGAGAGCTCTACGGGCAGAAAAGAAGGGAGGAACACCGACTTCTCAGAAGGAAAAAGAGAGAGCACGAGAAGCGAGCGGTCGAATCAATTGAGGGACAATACTGCAGAGGCAATGTTCGAAAGTTCTATCAAAGGGTAAAACGATCCACCCAAGGATACAAGGCCCGAACAGAAGCCTGCAGAGATGAACATGGGAATACAGTAGTAGACTCACAGTCGGTGCTGAGGATTTGGAAAGAACACTTCTGCAGACTGTTAAACGGCGGAGACAGCCAACAACCCGCTGTCAGGCAGAATGATCTGTTCAGCTTGGACGATGATAGCCAACATTTCCGTCCACCCGACCTACACGAAGTGAGGATAGCGATATCCAAACTTAAGTCCAACAAAGCTGCTGGAGCGGACGGCCTCCCAGCCGAACTTTTCAAAGCAGCGGGAGATGGCTTGGTAAGGAGCATGCACCAACTCATCTGTAAAATCTGGTCGGATGAAAGCATGCCCGACGAATGGAACCTCAGCATCGTGTGCCCCATCCACAAGAAAGGAGATACTCTGAACTGCGCCAACTACAGAGGAATAAGTCTCCTGAATGTCGCGTATAAGATCTTGTCGGCTGTATTATGTGAACGTCTAAAACCTTTCGCCAACAACCTGATCGGCCCATATCAGTGTGGTTTTAGACCAGGAAAGTCAACCATCGACCAAATTTTCACACTCCGACAGATCTTGGAAAAAACCCAGGAATTTCAGATCGATACACACCATCTATTTATCGACTTTAAAGTCGCCTATGATAGCGTATATAGGGACGAATTATACAAAGCCATGTCAAGTTTTGGCATCCCCGCCAAACTCGTCCGTCTGTGCAGGATGACGATGGAGAAATCTCGCTGCTCCGTCAAAGTCGGCAAGAACACCACCGAGCCATTTGATGTCGAAAAAGGTTTGAGACAAGGCGACGCGCTATCATGTACTCTCTTTAATATCGTTCTTGAAGGAATTGTACGAAACTCGCAAGCCAACACCAGAGGTACAATTTTTCAAAAGTCCGTCCAACTACTTGCCTATGCTGATGACATTGACATTATTGGGAGAACGCGGCGAGCTGTCAGTGGTGCATTTGCAAGCATCGAAACGGAGGCGGCGAGGATGGGTCTGGCTGTCAATGAGGACAAAACGAAGTATATGCTGTCAACGAGAAAGGACTCTCAACATCGGCGACTTGGACAAAACGTCACGATGGACAGATACAACTTCGAAGTAGTTAAAGACTTTGTATACCTGGGCTCCACTATCAATTCGCAAAATGACATCGGCGCAGAGATCAAGCGAAGAATCACTCTTGCCAATCGCTGTTTCTTCGGGCTAGGAAGGCACTTAAGAAGTAAAGCCCTCTCTCATAGAATCAAGGAGATATTATATAAGACCTTAATCATCCCGGTCCTGCTGTATGGTGCAGAAGCATGGACCCTGTCAAAAGCGGATGAAAACCTTCTCGGATGCTTTGAGAGAAAGATTCTTCGAGTGATATTCGGTCCAGTTTGTGACGATGGAGTGTGGAGAAGAAGATTCAATGACGAACTATACGGGCTATACAGCGACGCTGCCCTGGTCAAAAAGCTAAAAATTCAACGGCTGAGATGGCTGGGACACGTGGAGCGTATGGACAACAACGCACCAGCCCGACGAGTCTTCGAATCCACCCCTGAGGGACAACGCAGCAGAGGAAGACCCCACCTTAGGTGGCGCACACAATTGGAGAACGACCTCAACCAACTTGGTGTGCGCAACTGGAGGCAGCTAGCGAGGGACCGAGCTAGCTGGAGGGGCTTGTTGGTTGAGGCCGTGGTCCACCCCGGACTGTAAGCGCCACCAAAAGTAAGTAAGTAAGCCCCTGAAAGTATGCGAGTATTTATTGCTTGTTTATCATCGAGCCCCAGTGCTTTTTCAACTGTTAATATGACGATTGACGTAAATAAAAATTTAAATTTTTGGTGAAGAAACAAACTTGAATTGGGAACGTATCATGAGTTGTCTTTATCGGATTAAAATCCGAGAATATTTCCGTAAAATGATAAAGAGTTCTTTTGCAAGTATTGCTCCATGATTCTCGACGGAATAAAAGAGTATATGAAGTAACTGACGGTGTTCCACAAGGATCGGTTCTAGGTCCCTTATACTGTGGAAGGTTCTATATGACAAAATTCTGCGCCTACCAATTCCAAAAGAAGCGTTAATTATCGGGTTTGCAGACGACATCACTGCCCTTGATTGTGGCAAAAACGATAGAAGAGATCAAAACGAAACAGACGCAAATCATAAAACGAAGGCAGTACTTATTACGAATAGGAAAATTCGGGAAAAGATAACGTTTATCGTGGGAACTAGTTTCTCAACCGTTTATTAAGTATGTACCTATACCTAGGAGTGATTGTTGACGTTCATCTAAGCTTCAAATACCATCTAGACTAGATGCAATCTAGTATGCTAGTATGCAATAAGTCTACATAAAGTTTGAGTGCGCACTTTCGGCGTTGATGAGTAACATCAGAGGCCCGGAAACAGAATAAGACACTATTTCTTGTAGGAGTTGTCGGTTCAACACTCATGTATGCAGTAGAAATATACGGTCAATTGCCACGAAAGTTAAGTCGTATGTATACGCGGAATTAAATCCGTCTACCGCCTTAGCGAACTTAAGACTCGCCTGTACATTTAGAACTGTTTCAAACGATGCTATACTCTTTGTAACAGACGATAAAAGAAGGTATGGAAGAAATCGCAGTATTGAAAGTCGGCAACAACAATGAAACGAATCGGTAAAGGGAAGATGGACAGTCTCATACCAGTGATCGATGCATATGGATTAAACAAACGCTTGGCGAAACAAATTTCTATCTGATCATGTTTTTGACGGGTCATGTCCGTTACAGAGAATATCTCTTTGAGCTCGGACATGAAACCATCACAAACTGTCCACATTTCGAAACCGGTGCTGAAAATACGGAACACGTTTTTTTTTTTTTTTTTTTAATACTTCTCTCGGGAAAGGCGAACCTATAACGCTTCAATAGCGCCCCGAGATGCTTGCAGATGTATGTTAGTTCTGCACTTAAATTGCTGCAAATTGTATACTTCTGGAAATATATTCCCAGGAAGTGAGTTCCAAAGTTTGCTTGTCCTGTAACAAAAGGAGTTTTGGAAAGTTGATGTCCTCGCGGTTGTCAAATGTACTGTATAGTCATGAGTATTAGCAGCGTGTCTTGTGGGGCGCCCAAAAGTTGCATTTCGAGGGATAATGTCTTTGAGTTCCTCAGAACATCTACCATGGACGTACCTATAGAACAAGCATAGGTCAGCGACTTGTGTAGGGTAGGGTAGAGTGTAGGGTCTCCAATAAGTCGAACTCTGTATGCTGTCAAGTAGGTTAAGTGAATGTTTTGGGGCCGAGCTCCATATATGGGAACAGTACCTATTCCAGGCCTGGTCTAACCTGAGCGTTGTAGAGAAGGAGAAGTTGCTTGGGGCTAAAGTACAGTAGTCCCTCGATAATGTGAATTACCGATAATGTGAATTTCTCTAAAATGTGAATCGGCAAAACTTTACATTGTCATCTCTAAAATGTGAACTTCCAAAATTTTCAACGTCTAAAATGTGAATTTTTTTGTAAAAGTTTTTACATTTCTCTTGTTTCTCTTGCTCGTTTTGCGTGCGATATTAGGGACTAAATAACTGTCAAATCTTTAAGTTGTAAATGCAGCTGCAGGCTATAGAGAGACAACAACTGCCATTTGTATAGGTATGGATGTTATATGTATGAGCAGTTCGCAGTGTCCGCCTGCTTCGTTATATTCTTACAGTTAGTTGTGTCTTGTATGGTTCGTATTTCTTTTTACGTTTTGTGTGAAAAATAAGTTCAATTATTAACTAATGGCATCTAAACAAAAATTCAATCGATTTTTATGGATGAAAGATAAGTGCAAAATTTTACGCGAACTAGATGCTGGTGTCAAAGTCATCAATTACAGGAATAAAATTAAATTCGAAGAAGCTGTTGAACCATTTCAAACAAACCGAATTTTAAATGAATTAAACAATTCATTTTCGTTTTTCTTCTGAATTGATAAATATTGAAACTGTGCTTAAAAAAATCATTTTGTGTTGTTTTTAATGGATTTGAAAATCATTTCAATCAGTTTAGTAAGTACTGAAAAAAGTTCCAGTAATGTGAATCCCTCTAAAATTCGAAAACGCCTTGTCTTAATTAGTTCACATTATCGAGGGACTACTGTACTTCTTTGCTTTAAATAGGTAGCCCAACTTAGCGGACGCCGATCTTGCGATATAGGAAATGTGGTCCTGCTATGTGATTCCTGAATTAACTGTGACTCCTATAAGGTGCATTGAGTCCTTGGGATGGATTGGATGGTCATCCACTTGGATCTGAGGAACTGTTGATGCATTTTTCCTAGAAAATGTTGTGAGCTGTGTCTTGTTTGCATTAAATACCCGTGTTTCAGTTTCTCCATTGCCCACAGTACGAAACCCAGAGGATTGTCGTACATGATCAATTTGGGGAATGGCCTACTCCTGTCCTGATAACATCGTAAATTTGGTGCTATAGGTATACTTTTTTGACAAGTTTTTGTAGCTGTCACTTGGATTCTCCTCCTTTCATTTGATACTAACGTAGTCGGGAACTACAACTATTCTTCTCAAAGTAAGGAGATATTTCCGGAATTTACCGCAAGGACAATTGATGTATGTTGTACATAGTTTCAAAACTGGTATAGTACTTTATTGTAAGTGTTGCAGCTGTTTGTCAATATGTATTTTGTTTATTGCCCCTCTCGCCTTAACGGGGGAGATTTACTCCCACACGTGAGCAATGAAAACCAGCCAGGCTAGAAGCTATACACAATCTTAAACCACTAGATATTTTCGTACAGGAATCTGCTGCAAACAGTGACCTTCGGATAAGCCAGACCAAAAGCTGGAAACACAGCCTGACGGGGCATGCACAAATTCTGAACAAATACACTGGAAATAATATATGCACGGACTACACTACTCCCCGGCTAGATTTCACAAGAGCACTCCACGTCACTCAGCAGGGACGAATGGTATGAAGATCAACCGATATCCATCGGATCAACCATACCTATCTATATATGGATGGTTCAAAGATGAAGTTCGACGTTGGCGCGGGTTTCCACTCAGAACGTCTCGGACTACCCCTGTTCAATCAGACTTTCTGACAATAGCAGCGTATTCCAAGCTGAGATACTGGCAGTGACATCAGCTGCTAAACAGGTTGTAATGATGGCAATACCTCATGCAGATATTACCTTCTTCATTGACAGTCAAGTGGCAATAAAACCTATCTTGTAAGTCGCTATCGCAAAACAAAAGACTATGCTTGGTTCGCGGGCACAGAGGTGAGTCTGGAAATGAAAAAGCTGATAAGCTGGCAAACGGTCCTGTAATCTCAGCCAAGATTGGGAACAAAGTACTAATGGCGACAAATGAAAGATGGAGCAAGCTCGGCTCCTGTGTCTTAACCAGAAAAACGTGGCCAATCTGTAGCAAACAGAAAACTGAAAGAAATTTACAACAAGAAATCATTGTCCTCGATTGTGGGCATTATCACCGGAAGTCCACTTTATGTATAGGTAGACATGTTAGCAAAAAAAAGCCACGAAACAATTACCCCCATCCACAATTTGTAACTAATTTAACCAAAAACCTCTTCTGGTTATAAGAAATTCATGAATCAGGTTCCACTAAAGACCGCGAAGGAGATTTTTTTCCTTTCTGTTAATTATCAAAAAAAAGCATATGCAGAGATCAGCGAAACCCTATACACCAACCAAATATGCATATAGCGAAGCCAAACCATAATAATTACAGTGATGAATGAGTGCAGGGATTTCATTTGTTTACAAATGGATATCCATTCATATCCACGAAACAAAACAAAAAAGTTACTCTTGTAATGGATGGATCCAATTTCGAGTTCGATTATGTTTTCCACATGCAGAGCAGCCAGCGCCAACTTATCTTCCAAACAACTGAATACCTACCACCACCAGGAGCAGCAGCAGCACTCCCATTGGGAATATAAAACAGAATTCCGCATCAAATTCCAAACACAAACCGCATTAGTTTCATGTACACGCTTTTGCCTGCGATAATACGTATATGTACAGTTTTTTCCTTTCAGTTGATTCCTTCTCAAGACACTATAGTATAGGTACTTCTCCCGGCAATAAGATGAAGAAAAAAAACACTCACAAACCAAACCGCAAACTTGTTAAGCAGATTAGAAATCCAGAACACACTGAGAATATGGTCGAGAAGCCCTCCACACCAACTACAATACAATTACTTGAGAAACAAAGAAAACAAACTTTCCAATTGACCCCAATAGAACAAGAACCAATTTTATCGAAAAGTCCTTGTTGTTTCCCCATACATACATATAGCGAATGGACGAGTATCTCTCGTTCCGCAGCAAAACCCATCGGGTTTTCGTCTTTCTTTTTCTGTCTGGCTATTAACGCCAAAAGGGCGCACTGCTGCTGTGTTGACCTGCCCCACTGCTGACGACCCACACCCAATATGCAATGGAATGAAACTGGCTCATGACCTCTCTCTATATCGGCTAAAGTAGAACTATCGAGTTCCATTGCAAATGTTTACAGGATAACTTGTCCTTTTTTATGAAATTTTTAAATTACTCTCTCACAAGGGGAGTGCTGTGCTGTTCCTTTTGCTGTATGATGAGCATGAGAGTCCACAAAAAAAAAAAAACGGAAACACGGGTAAATACAAAAACTGGAGAAACAGACACAAAGGGTCCTTTCTGTTATGTCCCGCATTTGTTATCGCAAGGGATTAGAACAGGATATGTCACTTTGTGCATTTGTCATCAAAGATTTTTTACATTTTTTGTTCGTTGCATCAATCATCTCTTTGCAAATATACACAAAGTAACGGAAAGGACATATTGTAGTAGATTGGGTGTTCATGGGAATTTGCTACAATTTAAAGACAGAATTATTCTTTAAAAGAAACAAGGACTAAAATGCTTAAGAACAATGCTTGGATTTAGAACGACGACGACGGCGACGTATACCTCGTGCCATAAAATGAAAAAAATTATTAACGCACGTCCCGAATCCTGGTGAGAGAGGAGCTTTCAGGAAAAAGAAAGAACAAAAAAAAAAATATTATGCAAATGCAATCCATTGACACGTGTTCTGCATTAAGGAGGGTGAGCCTGTGACTTTTTCACTCTCTAACAAGTGAATTGTCCTTGAAGGTGACTTCTCGACATCTTGTGGATCGTAATTTTTCAATGCGTTATATAAGTGGGGGCTATACATGTACAGAGGTCGTAGTTGCATCAGTTTTTTTTTATTATTTTATATTCTCGATTCGTATAGTTGACAGTTGTAATTGGGAAGCGAAGCAGTCTTGCGTCGCTGTCGCTAAGGATACTGTATAGCAATTCTTGGGGAAAGCAGCAAAAGGATACCTACTCTCATTTGAAGATTGAATAAAATGTAAAGCGAAAAAAGGCAAGTTGGCCTTTAAGATTGCGCATATTTAGTTGGGTAACCTCTTTTTGGATATTTTATTATTCAACAGTGCAAGAGAAGAGGACACTTTAAGAATATTGTTTTAGAAGGTCCTTTTGTATGCTTTCTATTTTTCAAGATATAGGGGGCTTTCTTTAGGTGTTTGGAATATTTTTACTCGAGTGTTTTTTGTTTTAGAAAATAAATAACACGACAGATATCGCCTTACGTAGGTACTTACACTAGCAATTATTTTCTCATCGGCAACATATTCAAAGGCGGTTCGTACACTACACAATAAATGTATGCAACATGTCGGAGACATGTTTCCGCAATAGCCAAAATACGAAAGAAAATTTGGAAAAGATTTCTGAAAAATTCGAGAAAAGCGGAAAGTGTTTTTATTTTTGCTCATTTTTGTATGTACCCGCGACTTGAACGCTGGATTTGCGTTCTCAAAACGATCATAAACAAATTTATTGAAATTTGGACAGGGCAACCTATCGAGTAAGGATTAATAATTATAAAGCCTGGTGTCTGTATCCTATTTTGCTTTAAAACTACGACGTTAATACGACGGTTTCACCGGATGCGAAGCACTTGTCGAAGACATTTGTACGACAAATTTTAATGTGTGCAACATGTTTTGTGCCTTTTTGTGTTGCTTTTATGTCTTTCCTTCAATAAATAATATTTTCTGGAATAATCCAATGGAAGAGTTTATTTTATCTGTTTTTTGCTATAATTTTCATATTTCCTTTTTGTCCCGGATGCTTATTACCAAAAGCGCGGCGGATCGGTTTTCATGGCGGATTTGCTCCATTCAAAAGCCATAGCTGTTAAGGTGACGAATTGCTGGCGGATTATTGGCGGATAAAAAGTAAACTAAATTCCTGTGACGGGAAAAAGCTGTCAAATTTTTGGAAAAAAGAATGGAAAATTGAAAGTCAGAATGGAAACTGACTGAAAATATAATTTCCCCCCTCGTTCGGATTTGAGAATAACCAAAAGCGAAGACGTTCGAAATTGAGGTATCGCTTTCAATATCTACGATCCGCCGCTCCTAAAAATATGGCAACCGTACTGTATGAGCAATAGGGTCTGTATGACCAAGAGGCTCTGCGTTTCCGCCGTCTTGCGATGGGATAATTATAATGGTCAAGAAGTATTTCGACTCGACTAAGGTTGTTTTTACAACTCTGGCATATAACCACCTCAGAAGTCGAACAAGTACTTGTTAAAATTAACAACAACTTGTTGAATTTAACAATCATAACGCTTTTATATTCTTTTTCCATGAGTGAGCAGCAAATGCCCCCGACCCCATTCAACATTTGCAGGCTTTAAAGATGTCGATGCTCGATGTCTTGTCACCGATAAGTTGGTCGCATTGGTTCAGATATTACATTTCGGATTAAAAATATGATCCCGGTTCGGCACAATACCTTAATTTGGATTTCACTAATTACACAGATAAATAATGGAATCCAAGGCTTACTACAGAACCGGAAGTCAATAGTTGCGTTCAAATATTAAGGGGAAGGTTTTCAGGCAAATAGACCAGTCAGAGGCTGTTGTCTAGTTAGACAAAAGCGTGACCAGTTACTACTTTAAGCATTGAGACTTAATAGCAATGACAAAAACCAATGATAGTCAATGACAAAAACCAACAAAAAAAAACCCTAGAAGAAATGAATGTTGAGGCTAAACGGAATTATTCCTACCAGTTCAAAAATGATTAGGTCTTCACTCGACTAAATAGCAGAACCTGAAAGAAGTGGGATTAACCCTTGCTTCGCAGACAACAGTGTTCTACAATTCGGGGAATCTAATTAAAACCTTGTTCTAAATGGTTGAGGATAGAAATAGTCGGAACTTCACCTTTTCTTAAGGGTGCACTGGACCCTGGAAGAATACCATGGCTCGAGTCGTGGCATCCGTGAACTAGCTGTTTGTTCAACGTGTTTGTGTTTTACATTTTTACGGTCTTAAAAGCTAAACAGAAACTGAACAGATTCGGTCCCAAAAATTAAAAATGAATCCCCTGAAAACGTCCTCAGAAGCGTCGTCCTTGATCGATAGAAGTAGTCAAACTTCCATAACTCGAACTTCTTTAAGTCGAATTTCTCTATTACTCGAAGTTTTTTTGAGAACTCTGCGTTTTCAACTTTTCAACTTTTGGCCTCTATAACTCGAAGTTTCTATAACTAATTTATTTTCTTTCATTTTGAGAGTTCGACTTATGGAAGTTCCACTGTAATCAATTGATACTAAGACCATCGTTTTAAAAATGATCCCATTCCATTTACCCTGTATGTTCGTTCAAAAGGAATGACACAATCCTGTCACTGTTCACTGAAAAAGAATCGCTTGTGTACTAGTCGACTGGGATCCATAACAAAGCCTGATGCGATAGACGGTAGGTAATGTTTTCTGTACAAAGTCTCGAAAAAATGTAAGGCAGAATACAAATCGAATGTAGAAACTGTCGTACCTACATAATCGCGATAGCAAAATCCTTGATGCCTTGAATAAACGCCTCTAAATTTTGAGGCTGATAATTGATTATACATCACGAGACGATAAAGGAAGGAGAAAGCCCTGATCTCTTCACTTAATCACAATTTCAAAACTACTTAAGCGCTATGAAAATAACTTACCTCTAAATCTGCATCCTGGTATCAATTCATCGCTATGGTCTGTGCAATCAGACTCACCATCGCATACGAAACGTATTGGTATGCATGCTCCATTTGCACATTCAAATTGCTTGTCTTCACATTTGCTTATCAGACTTTGAGCTAAAAATATAAAGAAAAAAAAACTTGTTATTTACAATGAATTTATGTACATTAAAAATTTGTTTTATGTACAATTTCTTGTAATTTACAAAATATTTCTTGTAACTGCATATTGCTTTTAATTTAATTGCCTTTTAATAATTTATTTGAAAATTCCTGTAAAGAAAAACTGGAATGGAATTGGAAATTCGAATCAAATTGTGTTTCTATAATTTATTTTCTGACAGATTTATTTCAATGAAGTCTTCGATCGATTAAAATTTTTAAAAAATTTAAACAAGCAAGTTGAATTGAATTACCTGAGTTGAATTTCATAGTGGTTTTTAATTTAACAAATATATTTTGTCACGCTTAAATGGATATTACAGCCTTCCATAAACCGCTGGGAAGTCTAATATAAAATGTACTAGATCAAGAAACGTCCAGCTATAGAGCTCTATAGCATTAACGAAACAAAAGTGTCATTTGCCTTTTTTAAGGAGTGAAAATTTACATTTTACATCGTCAGACAAACATCTGATGGTATAACAACTGTCCTGTCAAATATTTTCAATACACCCGTTCGGAGTCGGCATACAATAGCAGGTCTCTTTGTCCCAAAAATTAAAACTCACGCTCTACGAAAAGTTTGTCCTAACTATTTAGGAGGAAATTCTTTGAGCTGTTCAAACCTCGGTTCAAACCCAAAAGGTGAAATACTCGTTACTCGTTATTTTGATGCTCGTTGAGGTTTCTAAAAATTGAGGTTTCTAAAGAAAATTAAAACCAGAGATGTTGCTAAGCGCTCTGACAGAGACAGAGATCTGATGAAGAAGCATTCCAAGAAGATCAAGCAGTATACGAGAAACCTTATGGCAAAATGGCACATCCCGTACCATTGACAGTCAAAGCTACTGATTTCTCGACAAGCTCGAGAGGGCCAAAGAACAGTCTAATAATGAGGCAAACTCTACCCCTCAACATCCAAACGTCAACTTCCAAATTACCACCACCAAGTAAGCCAGGCACCATTCCTAAGGAACCAATCTGCAAGTTTAAAAACTTAGCAACACGGTTCGCTCCAAAAAGTATACGCTCAGCTGACGAAGTAACAGGTAATGTGGCTAAGGAAGTGAAATCCAATCTCAAGACTGCTGAAGAGCTAACTCTAGCTGTCCGCCGATAACTGGCTAAAAGTTGAGGCCAAGATTCTCAAAGCCATTGTTAAAGAAGGGGACGGAGATATCTGCTGATCTGATCTGATATTTTGACAGAGCGGGCGTAAAGGCGTAAAGGCGTTAAGGTTGTGTTGTAGGATGTGACAACAGAACAGAGAGTCTTTTGACTTTCAAATGCGCTGCATACAAAACCTTAGGGAAATCTTTCCCGGTGCTAAACTGGACTCGATACCTGCCTCAGTCCTACCTCTTCGTACACTGGCGTACATACCTATGGATACCTCCTCCGGTTCTGGATGTACAATCCATACTCAAGCTGAAGGTAGAGTAATGGAAGGTCGTAAGTTCAAAAACACTGGAGAATATATTATCTATATCTTGCTCCTGAATTGCGATAATTTTTTGACAGCTGAAAAAATAGTTTTCCACCACGATAGTGTCAAACAATTAGACGAAGGTAAAGCCTTAGCTTTGCTTAATTTTAGCTTGAACTGCGTATTATCCTTGTAAAAAGGCTTTAAGACTGCATTGTGGGCATGACTTTACTAACTCGTATGACTCTCATTGACAGATCGTCTGAATGCGACTAAGACTCTGAACTGCGGCTGTGGATTGTGTACATTTCATATCTCAGGTTTTTCGTGTCACATTCTCCTCTACTACATAAATTTGAATAAATGGCGTGTGTTTGTTAGTTTCGAGAATCTTTACACGGTCTTATAATTTGTAAGCTTTTGAAAATCCATGGGCCTCTGGAGGAGGTCACAAGCGTTATATATAAAAAGGGATTTGGGATAAAGATTAAAGCTCATCTCCACGTCACTGCGATACCTCCTCGATATTCAAGAGTATCTTTCTGAATATCGCGGAATAATTTTCTAAACTTTTGGTCTTCGTACGCCACTTAAGGCGTCTAAATTCTAGGTTGAACGTCGATTCATCATTCAATTTCGCCTGGAAATTCTCAGATGAAGTCACCGGCGAACGCAATCTTCTTCGGGGAGCTCGAAGCAAACAAAATGCGAATCACCTAGTTTGTTGAGCATCTATAGTATTGTCCTATAAGGATTTTTCAGTAGTCTCGCTAAAATGCAAATGTATACGATAATCTGCTCGAATTATGTCACTGTCACAACACAATTGCTGGAATAGTGAAAGCTTCCAGTGAGCAATATTTGAAAACACGGTTTTATGACTGGCCGGAGATAACAGAAACGCCTTTAGAAATCTAAAGCCAAACGAGCTGCCTAAATGTAGCCAACAATCACTAAAGAACCATCTCTTTCAAATCAATTCAACTTTAAATCGATTATACAATCAATTAAATCGAAAACCAAATTCTCAAGTCACTTCATCACACTAAATTAAAGCGTTGAACTTCCAATTTCCACAGCAAAACCAAAATCGATACAATTTCCATTGTTTTCCTATACATCCTTCGGAGAATATACAGGATCGTAAAATATGTCCAATACAATCTTGATGTGTTACTATATATCACCTAAGCGTATCTATATATTTTTCTTTTATTGATTCTCATGCCATTCGATATCGTTCTGGATAGTTCCCATATCATATATTCTGCACACTGACCTCAATGTATATTCATTTGATTTGGTGTCGAGACATGATGTCGAATTCTTCCCGCGCCATTTAGCACAAATTAATTGGGAAGAATCACTGAATACAGATGCCCCAGCCACGGCCCTTTGGTCGTCGTATAGCTAGCTACTAATGAAATAATAAGATTATATGAAATTCAGTGAACATCTTGTGTGGCTAGCAAAGCTGGGGTTCCCTTCGTCATATCGGAGGGGGTTAGATAGAGTATAGCACCGAAACCGAACCGACAGCACCGGCAGTAATAAATATATTTCATGAAAATGTAGCAGAATCTGGTGCAGATTCGGTTATTGCTTTTACAAGTTTGAATCGGAAAAAAAAGCACAAGTTAAACGTAGAAAAGGAATGTGTTTCCTTCCGAGATAATTGCGCGGATGTGCAATGAAAGTGTTCATAGATAAATGTTGGTAATTTATTGTTGGCGTTGGTTTTTTTTTTCCTTACGGGTGTTCCTTTGGGGGAAATTTTAATAAATTTCAAAAGAATCATTTTACATTTTTCGCAGAAGTTAATTTGAATTTGACAGCTTTTCAGATTACCTTCATGTTTAATGTGACAGATTGGGAGGTTTATTCATATGGATACTAAATTCGAAATAAAAGAGTCTACATTTTAAGAATCACATAGTTCTTATGTCTGTTAACAACTTCTGGGAGCCATTTTTACCAAAACACTTGTAACATCTTGTCCTATGCCGCCTGCTCTCTGCCATCTCTGTTGATCAAGTCACAATACTATTTTATTTATATTATTTATTTTACTGACATTTTAGACTACTATTTGCCAGGATACTACAACACTAATGAAGATCTTTCTTATAATTCGCATCACGTAAACAAGATGGCCGACCAAAATACGTGTCATACATTTTTGCATGCTAGATATTGCTGAAACTTACCGTCCGTCGACTATTTATGCCGTTTTCGATTGGTCGTCCTCGTCCAGAACCGTCGGGAAGCAATCCGAAGGCTTTTGAAAGCGTTAGATTGGCACTCAACTAACAGTTCTTTTCCTAAAAAGAAGAGAAATTTGCTTCTGGATTTGAATCGCGGACAGTTATACCGGGCGGTTCTGGACGACCAACCGAAAACGACATTAGAATTCAAAATCACCCTCTCATCCTACGTGATAACTTAAGCCACTTAAGACAGCTTTATAAGTGTACGACATATTTTTGTAAACTACTTACATTTTGACAGTAGGCACAGACAAAAAATTTATGAATGATAGTAGATACATGTAAATGTTTGGGCACTAATCTCCATACTAAAAAAGGTGTATATTTGGCACCAGTTACATTTCGCGGTACTAATAATCATTTTTAGTGTCCAGGCTAACTTTTACGAAGTCACAATGGCGAAAATTTCCATATAAAATTATCCATTGTGACCGTCAAAATATTTAAGTTGAAGACTAAAAATGATTATTGGTAAGGCCCATTGCATTTACCTACGTCAAATTTTCGTTTCAGACTGTACTAATTTTAATGGCCTGGGACATTGGACGCATTCAAGAATCTAGCTTACTTAAGTCGACTTGAATTCAAATTTTCCTGAACGCAAAAACTAACTTGAATTGTCGGTATGTCACTTGTTGATAATTGTATTTTTTTTTTTTCTCCTGAGTTCCGAGTTTCTGATTGGTGCTCTACACGTCAGGCTCAGGGCAATCGAAATGTCAAACTGCTCTCTCCCATGTTCTCCGATGCTCTCCGATAACCGAATAGAAATGTTTAAAATGAGTTATTTTGTCGGTGTTGCCGCCATAAACGGCAACTGTGAAAACTGTACACGAGACCAGTCTAGCCCAATGAAAACTCAGTAACATGAAGATAGTGAGCTGTCAGACTTCCTACATTCGATTCTTGAACGCCCTCATTTTCTCAAGCTGAGTTTTGACAGTTTTTTATATTACTAAATTGGCTACTGTTATATTTTTAAGCCTAGTATGAATACGCAGTTCGAGCCTAAATTAATCGAAGCTAAATACGATTTTTTTTCCACGATGTTGCTTAATGGCTGGCTTAATTTTTGGGCGAAGACTACAGACAGAGAGTAGGCCATTATTTTATTCGAGTTTTGTTTACATATTCACATCAATATGGTTAATGTCAATCTAAT
Source organism: Cheilosia scutellata (assembly GCA_955612985.1). Taxonomy (NCBI): domain Eukaryota; kingdom Metazoa; phylum Arthropoda; class Insecta; order Diptera; family Syrphidae; genus Cheilosia; species Cheilosia scutellata. The sequence continues at coordinate 109,214,153 of OY015312.1, read as the reverse complement.
CCAAATACCTAAATACAGTTTACTTGATCTGTCAAAATTGGAGTATGGAGACATTTTCTGTACACTCAGAGAAGAATCCTGATAAAATTGAGGTTGAAGTTCGTTCTGCTTCACTAAAATGCTTTGATAAACTGTATCTTTGAGGATCTTTGGGGTGACTTTACTAGACTTTAACTGAAAATTGTTCCTACCTTCTTGGGCTGTTGCAATTCTAACAGATCCTCTTGTTCTTGGTTGCTTTTGTATTGTGTTGAATGTTGAATATTTCAACGAAGAAATTGTGGAGTATAAAAAAATTCAGATAGGTCAATAAAAGACCTATATACCAGGAAAATAGAATAGCATACATTTTAGGTAATGTTTGGAGGGCATCCGACATTTAGTTTAGCTGGAGCTACATACTTTTTAACTTTAACTTTAAATAGCTGTCCACGCACTGTCACTGCCCATAAAAGTTTAAACACTATTTATAACAACCTCCAACATTGTATCACTCAAAACTAATGAAATTTGTTCTTGTTGCAGTTTATAATAAAATTTAGCAAACATTTTAACAACATTCTTCTCGGACTATACAGCAATATCTTCACAGGTTTTTAGCTGTCGTATAATGTAAAGCTAAGCACGCAACTAAAGCGAAACTAAGACCGTGTGTCAATCGGGCTAAATAATTATAATCGGATAATTTTCTGACACTATCGTGGTGGCAAACGAATTTTCTGCTGTCAAGAAATGATCGTGCTCCGGGAGCAAGATAATAAATTATCCTATAGGATCATTTTTTGACGTTTTCTTTTGCTTGAGTTAGTTTTTCTAGAATGTTAAAGATAAAAAACTGAATTTCAATGAATTAAATCTCTGTTTTAAGATTGGTGTGTCATAAGTGTCAGAAAATTATACGTGGAAAATTATTTAGCCCAATTGACACACGGCCTAAATTTTAGCTGCCCTCCAATTTTTTTTCTCCAAAAATTAGCTGAATCCCTAGCTAAATTTGTACATGGAGTGCGTTGTGGATGTAAATGTCACAAAAAATAGCTGTTCGTTGAAAATAATTTCCTTCAAAAATGCATCGACGCGAAAAATTGTTATTTATTCGTTGGGCTTTCTCTTTTCCTTGTTTGCTATTCTTTTATCTCAAATTTTTCACTTTCAAAAGATTCCTCATCGAGGTATTCACTGAAAAGCTTGAAAATAAATAAATTGTGACAGATAGATGCGGTACAGTTTGAAAATTTGATTTTTTAGCTGAAGCGGCGTACTAAATGGCTACATGGATTAACTTTGGAGAGAATTTTGTATGGGAGCTAAAATTTAGCCCCAGCAGCGTCCTAAGCTTAAATGCAAAACACTAATTTCGTAAACATCATTTTGACAGATGGGACGTACATATTTAAGTTCGATCCGCATTAACAAATTGATGTAAATATTTAAACTTTTGTTGTAATCTAGTAAATTTGTTCTATACAGAGCGATTGCATCTGCCAGTTTATGCACATTGTGGCTTGTCTTTTAATTCTGACGTAAACGGATTTTCTCATTAATAAGTGCGTTGATTGACGTATTAGAAAAAAAAAACCCACTGGTAAGTCATGTATTTATAACTTTTACTTGTTTCATTTATTTTGCACTATCTACTTATTAATTATTATGATAAAAACCATATGTAACCAAAATCGCATTATTCCCAGTTAATGATCATTGTTTATATTTTAGCATTGCACGATCTGTCAGCCATTTTCTCTGTATAAATAATAAACACCCCAGGTCACAAGTGAGCAGAGCACGTGTTTTTTTCCCTCTCTGTTTACTTTTTATTTCTATCAGAACTTTTATTGGCTGTGTGTGTGTCAATGATTCGATCGATCGTTCAGTTCAAAAGAATTAATTTCTTTCAGCATAAGCATTTATGTAAATGTATAAATTCAATGTGATTGTGATAGGTAGCAATTATAGATTTCTGTTTACAACGTCAATAAACTAAAGACAACTAAGTAGAATTACTGTTCGTTGGGATACCAATTATTGTTAATTGTCAGCTGAATAATTCTAACAAATCAATTTTATTTATTGTGTACCATTGGGTACCTAAGCCAATTAAACATTTTATACATAGCTGTTGACGGGTAACAACAAAATAAAAAAAAAATTAATAAATAGTGTTGGCGCAACAGGTCAATATAGAGGCACCCTACCTAAGACTAGATTTTAACAACCATTTGATTGTGAGATTTTTTTTTACAAATGCAATTGTGTGCCGAATCCGAATGTCAGATGTTTGTCAGATCTTCGCGCGAGATGGCGCGAAACATTTAATTCGTGTTCTTTTTCTTCCCTCGCTCAGCTGTCAGCGCACAAATTACTGAACTGAAACTGCGTCCAAAACAATGGATGTTGCAAAACCACGAAACTGTGCAAATTTTTCCAACTTTGTAGGCTGTCAAAATAAAAATATTCATTCTAACTAGTTCACAGTGGTAAGTACCTACATTTACCTATTTAAATCGAATTCATTGCATTGCTGCAATCTGCAAAATAAATCTATTCGGATCACATATTTAAAATACACAGAGACGGTGAATCCTTGTCGTAGATGTCAAATTGAAAATAGTTCCTATCTATAGAAAGAGAGTAGGTCACGATTAGTGTGGTGGGAAATAAATTTAGGATGGAAAATTCAATATCGCGCTCAATGGCATTTAATTAAAATCAAGGACTGCTTGGATTTCCTTTTCAGTACGCAAATACATCGGCGTGTCATTAATTTATTGCTTGAAAGGGTGACACAAGTGCTTGTCGTATATATTTTATTAATTTCACCAGCGTTACTCATTATTGTGTATTTTTACTATATACATCCAATCGACGACGAATAGAAACGTCGAAAAAAAAAATTGTGACACATTTGTGACACTGACAGCGCAAAATGTACATTTCCTATCGATAGAATATAGGCTAGGTATATGTCTAGCAATATGCTATTTTAGAAAGACCTTGTGATAAATAAAAATAAAAGTGCCAAAATATGAATAATTCTTATAAATGGGTCGAAATTATCTAGCCCAAATCAGCAGTTTTTAAAAGTAGGTAGTACAATCTTTCAGTGATAAGAAACTATACGGCAATGGTTACGGTATTTTTATTATCATTATGTTTACTATGTAAAGAAATCTTTTACGTATAGATAGGTAGTAACCAACCCTAAAGGTGACACTGACAGTTATTCACATTCACATGAACTGGTAGATAAGTATCTAGTTCTTGTCATGATTCCACTACCCTAACCCTATTCCCTCTTATATGACTTGCAAAATCAAAGCAAACCTCTCACGTTAATTATAGGCGCACACAAAGGACAACATATAACGAGGAATCACCACCACCCGCATTATGTTGATTAGAAACCTTTTTTTGTTGAAATTTCTTCCTTGACCTGCATTCCTTTGCCAAATGTAAGTAGCTACTCCTTTATAAATGGGTTTGCTATTCACTGCAAGTATAGGACAGTTTAATCAATCATTCAATTATTAGCTGGATAATCCTTAAATGTCAAAATATTGTCCTGGCATTTATTACAACTTCTTGACTATACAACACTGACCTTTGTATATCATTTACTTGGAATGATAAAAACCGACAACCGAGCCTTAATGGAACATTATGGTCATTAGGATAGTGCTATGCAGGAACCCTTAGATATATAGCTGATGGCAATGTGTGAATATAACATTTAGTGAGATGGCACTTTGGGTCACTGTCCATTGATATTTGTAGTAGATTTTGTAGTCGGCGAACCATACGAAGAACCTTTCTCTGATTAGCTGTGGGAATTTCAGTATTTCTCAAAAAAAGAGATGAAGAAAAATGTTTAAATCATGGGCGGCGTAGGCCATGTAGCGGCCCTTGGACACACATCGTTTAGGGCCCTTTTAGAAAGCAATTAACCAAAACGTAAGTGGAAACATGAAAATGTGCTTTTGTTTGATAACTTCTTTTTGGTTTGGGGTAAGACAAATTTTTGGGGGAAATTCCTGATGCAATTAATTCAAATTATGTAAATTATATGCCCCTTAAGGTGTTGGGTAAAAACACAGCTCAAATGAAGTTATACTGGAGTCAATGATCAGCTAATAGTATAGTCCATTCCTATAACACTTTTCTTGGTCGCGGCAGTTCGTGCGTTTCAAAGACCAATCCATCGCGGAAGTCAGAGCGCTTGGTCTGGACAACTGGAGCCAGCGTGCCCGAGATCGATGAGCATTTGTCCATAGAAGGCTGCAGTGTGTCTCAGGCAGAGACTCTTCACTGGTCGGGAGCCCGATAAGTAAAGTAAGTACATAAGATTTCTAAATTTAGGTTAAATTCGAACGAATGTTTTCTTCGCTAATTTGTGGAACGCGTTTTAATGATGTGGATTGCGAATAAACTTTTATTGCCAAACGCGTTTTCGTTCCCGGAAAAACGTTTAGAATTTCATTGTTTAAACTGTTTTGAAACTTATTTTCTTACTATATATTTTGATGGGATATTTAATTATTCTACTCTTGGAATAATTCGTTAGCTCTCATGTGAATACTTTTGTCGATAAGCCCAGTAATCTATAGAATAGCGATAACAACAAGCAGTCATTACAGTAGAAACCGAACAGTTTACGGCTCAATTAGATAGGCGATAGGCACCAAATGCCAATGGAAAGTCAACTGAGACTACTTGCCGCAGCAGCCCAAAAGAGAGGAGGTAGAGAGGCAAAGCGCAAAGGGTAGTTTCCCTTCGCTTTCAGTAGGTTGAAATTGGAAAAACTACGCAGACGCACCAGCCTTAAGCAAAGGGCGACTAAAGTGATGCAGTAGCAGTGGCATGGTGACCAAGTGTCAGGTGGTATCGCTAAAGCCTATGTAAACAAATGTATAGACGCGTGCATCAAAGTGCAGTGATATTTTTCAGGTGAAGCCAGTCTGGTGCCACTTGTCTCGAACGAGTTTAATTTTCGAGTGGCAAGCGGGTGATGACGACGTTGATTTGTAGAGGAAAGTCCCTTATAGAGGATTTTGGCATTACAACAGGGTATTTTTTTTTTACCCGAAAAATAAAAACATGCAAGACGACCAAAAATATGCATAGGACCACATTTTAAGAACTGATGAATCGATGTCACCATATATTGCCACGCCACTTCACACTTGCTCAATACTTCATGTGCGCGCCTTAGCTTAGTTTCGTCCCGAAAATGTTTTGCCAAGTAGAAGTACAGGGAACTTTAAGGGAGCTGGTATAAAACTGACCGCAGTGATGACGCATTGTCAATTTCCTGTCCCGCTCCCGACTGTCTTTCATCCAAATCAGTCTGAATTCTGAAATACTTTGCAGAAAAATAGAGATAACATCTTCGCGCGTCAAAATCGTCGACCATGGTAATCCAGAGTGCAAGACTTATCCAAAACCAATGGAAACTTATAATAGAAACTGAAACTTAAAACGACCATGATGATAGTATTAAATGACGCTATCCTTAAAGCAGATGGAACAGTTCGACAGCTATAACTGTACCTATATCTACTGAAAAAATAATCCGACATTTTCAGTACTCTATAAAGTACAGTCTATGTCCGTCTCCATAAACTAGGTTAGGTTAGGTTGAATAGGGTTTGAGTTCATCACAGTGGACTAGGCACCATATTGGGCCCATTGCCATCCCTGGAGAACCTTAACTGTCAGAAACCTAAACCAATTCGACCAAGCAATTAATTTCCCTACAAAACCTAAAAATTGTTTCAATTTTGTTAGTGATGCCAACCTTCTCCAAATTTTCGAAGAAGTACCTTCCAAAGGTGTGTCCTCCTGTACCGAGCAATAGCTTGACAATCACAGATGAGATAAGTAATATCCTCTACGACATGTAGATGTCTTCGCAATACCTGCATCTGTCCGTATCTGTTAAACCTAATCTTATGGCGTGCTTCCTTAGAACACATCAGTGCCTGGAGAGTATCCCTAATTGCCATTCGTAGCTTTTCCGATCTATAACTTAGGCCACAGAGCCTTTGAGACCCTGTGACCTACTATTGGTGGTCTTATCCTTTCAATAGTTTCAATGTGTGGAAGCTCTGCTCCGTTTTTGGCCAGAACGTCAGCCCTTTAGTTACCCTCAATATTACAGTGTCCGGGTACCCAACGCAATATGACTTGTGCGCCCATAATTCTCTGAGCATTGTGCAGCAGCTCCTGACTAGTTCAGATTTGATGATGAAGGACTCTAGCGACTTTAGCGCGGCCTGATTATCAATGTAGATAGCGATATTCTTGTTGGATATTGATCCCATATCAAGTTGATCCGCAGCTTTGAGCACCGCCAAAACCTCTGCCTGGAACACGCTGCATACATACATACATACATTTTCAATGGCCCGCTTATCCATTAAGTGGGTCGCGGGTGTAGGTTGCTCAAGTGGACCCTCCATAGCTCTCGCTCTTCCGCCATCGACACCAAATCATCAAGGGCAATCCCAATACGGGTAGAGGAGAGATTTTGAATTTGATCTAACCACCTCATCCTGGGTCTACCTAGAGGACGCCTGCCTGATGGTACGGACCGCTCTGTCCGGAGAAGTACGGAACAAACACCGAATTAAAGACTGACAACTTAGCTTTGACACCAAGTTCAGTCCTCCTGATAACAGAATGACCAAGCTGTCTCAAAATTGATCCAGCTTGACCAATCCTACAGGAAAACTCAGCATTGCTCCTTCCATCACTCGTGAATAAGACTCCGAGATACTTAAACTTCTCCACCTGTTGCAATGGGACTCCACTAACATGCAGAGTGCATTGAACAGGCGTTCTGGAGACGACCATCACTTCAGATTTGTTCACGTTAACCTTCATCTCAGCTTCAACACAAACGGCTACAAACCGATCGAGTGCGCGCTGAAGTTCAGTCTGAGAGGACCCAAGGATGACCAAGTCATCAGCGAAGAGCAAATGACTTATCCTCAGATCTCCCAATTCGAAACATTCTTCGCCAAGACTGCGCTGTAACATCCAGTCCATATAAGTAATGAAAAGCAGAGGAGACAAGACGCACCCCTGGCGAAGTCCAACGCCCACGGTGAAAGGTATTGATTTAACGCCGTTTATCCGAACACAGCTATTACAGTTTGTGTAAAGAGATTGAATGGCTCTCAAGAGAGAACCGTCAATTCCATACTCCTGCAATACACTCCAGAGTTTACCTCGAGGGACTCGGTCGTATGCTTTCTCCAAATCTACGAAGCATGCGTAAACAGGTGTAGCATACTCCCAAGCCTTCTCAAGCACCATTCTGAGAGTGAATAACTGGTCGGTTGTGCTTCTGCCGGGACGAAAACCGCACTGATCATCTCCTAATGCTGCATGTGTCCCTAAATCCCTAGAGTGTATGTATACCTGACGCTGTACCCTCCTTAGTTTTGGAACCATCGGTATAAATCGAAACTAACCTTGTGACCAATTTGACGACGAACAGCCTTAACACCGAGCGATAAAAGGCGTAGTTAAAAATCAGTTGCAATAACAACATTCATTCCTGGCGCCCCAGATGTCCACCCGCATTGTGCCACCCTAAAGCCGCTCCTGCACTGCGTCAAAGTTATATTTTCCATCGCACTCTCACTATATCGCTATGTAAACAAATTGAAAAGAAGAAAACAAGAAAACCAAAAGCGGATAACAACTAATTAATGTCTCAAAATGGTAAACAATAAACAAATGTCACGTCATCATCGGAACTTGCTATCAAATAAATCGCCTACACGTAATTACACCATAAAAAGTGTAGTGAATGATTCATGTACCTACAATTTAATTTGATACACTACAAATACAAACATTGCATCAATAACTGTCTGTCTGTATGTGTGTTTTAATCGCTCTCTTAAGCTATACACTAACCCAAACACTATTTAATGAAGAAAATAAGAGCACATCCTAAATATTAAATGTTATACTATGTACATTTTCCCTTAACTTGAACTATATAAACTTAACTGAATTATTCTCTTTCATGAATTACTCTTTTCTCTTACTAAACTTGTATTATATATTAATCTTATTGTTCCCTTTTGTTCTTAATTTCGTATAATGTATACATACATTTTATATACATAGTTGTCAATATAAATTCGATGCTGTAATTTGAATTATCCAGTCTTCGTCAGACACTTAATAAAGAATTTGTACTTTTTGTACTGGGAGTCTTTTGATTTTTTACATTTAATAAACGAATTTCCTCTTAATTTGACAGCTTAATTAAGAGACGGATTTTAATGAATTTCTCTTATCCGATCGACACTAAAAAAATTAAAGTCTCTTTAATGACGTAGATCAGAGCAACATTTGATATTGATGAATAGTTCCCATCGCACTGACATGAACTCGAATCATTATGATTGGCCTACTAATGGATTTTGTAATAACGTCTTGAACTCTCATCAAGTTGTAATTTTTTTTAATTCAGCGAAAAACCCCCTTTTTGCGAAATAAGACGTTTTATCTATACAAAACTAACACATTAGTGCTGATGGCTGGCTACAATCTACACATCCACCTAATGAATGTCGGAAAAGCAAACAAACAACTTAATTGATAATGATTCACATGATTTCCGTTTATCGTACCTACCCAAACCCAACACAACGCAACGTTTTTTTTTTTGGAAAGTCATTGCAAAAACGAAAAACAGCTTTACCTGGCAACCGGTAAAGATATGAAAAAAAAATATATTCAAACTCCACGTAAGACGAAGAGCATGGATAAAGCCGAACGCAAATAACCTGTGTACAAGTCCAATACGTAAAAAGGGCCAAAACCAGTTCAAATAAATTTATACATACAAACAAGTCTGTCGTATACGACCCAAACGCAAAATAGTTGGTCTATTTTTGAATAAACAGATTAATCTTTTTTCATACTTAAATTTATTGTGGTTGTAAATAGTTATTTATTTAAAAATGTGTGTCTTACATATACAGTAATTATTCCTAGTAAATTAGGCCAAATGAAACAAAATTTAAAAAACCACCGTTACGATTTTCTCTATTATCTCAAACAAAGATAGGTGCATAAGAGTTGATCTACTCTCTTTTGAATGCAAAATTCTTGGTCTATTACTATTTAAATAGTGTTTTGGTGAACCGTTATGAAAAAAATGGCATTAACCCTATTTGTTGTTGAATGATCTCTGTTTTTATGCAAGTAGGCATCAGTTTCATGTTCACCATGGCGAGTGGCGTTGCATTATTACGAGTCCTAAAAGAATCGATAATTAAGGCATTTAAAATGGGATTGTCGAATTATAAAATTGCTCAGAACGCTCATCAGTGCAGAACATTATTACAAAATTCAAAAAATTGGAAAATGTTGAGACAAGTAAGAAAACTGCGCGTCCACCGATAGCAATACCTCGTTATTGCCGGGTTTTAAAGAAAATAATAAAAGAAAATCGGCGCAAAACTGCTGCAGCAATAACTGTCCAATGGAGAGAACAAATTCAAAAAAGCATTTCGATCGACCCTCGTTAGCGGACGATGAAAAAAATGGGATATAAATTTTATAAGGTTTTTTGAATTTTACAATACATAAAGCTTCTCAATTCATTAAAAACACAGGCAAAAGAAAAACTACTTTTGATACCTAAGCAGAAGAAAAAACGACTTGAGTGGGCCAAACAACGCAAAAACTGGACTTTAAGTCAATGGCGGTCTGTTATTTGGAGTGATTAGTCCAGATTCGAAGTCTGCGTTGGTGACGAACGCATACGTGTGGTAAGAAATTCAAAATAAGCCTTTCACAAAGACTGCCTGAAGCAACAGTCAAGTTCCCAGCACCTCTAATGGTATGGGGATGCACGTCTGGGCGTGGCATGGGCAATTTACATTTTGTCAATGGACTGGTCAATGGTGCCAAGTACCAAGACATTTTAGAAGAAGAGCTTCTTTCATCAATAATTCGTCTTCAACCAAGTGAGGGAGACTATATTTCCTAACAGGACGGTGCTTCTTGTCATACTGCTAGATCGACAATGGCGTGGTTAACTGCTGAAGGAATTCCTTTAGTGTAATGGCCTTCCAGCAGCCCTAACCTTTCACCAATCGAAACCGTTTGGCATAAAATGAAGCAAAAACTGCGACAAGAACCAGCTCGGACACTTCCAAAATTTAGGGCCAAGATAACAAATATGTGGGAAACTTTTGGCTCCGAAGAGTGTCAAAAATTAGTTGACACTATGCCACGGCGCTTAGAAGCAGTTATCAATGCCAGAGGTGCAGTAATACAGTGGTAAAATGAAAATAAAGACTGGTAGACTAACTATTTTGCATCGTTAAAAGTCTTCAATAAGTTATTCAGTTTTATAAGCTCACTCCATAACATTATTTCAATGAAGTCGCCTTCTTTTTATCACCTTTATCTATTAAGAATAAATAAATCTTTAAATAATCAACAAAAAATTGTGGTCTAGTTGGAAAGAATTCAAGAATCAGCACATGTTTTTATTTTATCTTCGGTAGACCAACTATTTTGCGTTTGGGCTCGTATGTACCTACCTCCATGCCGGCTAAAAAGTGAAGTGAAGCCAGCCAAAAAATGTTTTGACAACATTAAATCTAAAACGAAAATCTCATACTGCTGGCAGTTCTTATGTAAATTATGTTGTCGAGGTGATAAGCGTTTGCGTTTACGTTTGGTTTACCTGTGTATCTGATAGAAGATAGACGTATCGGGGTTAAGACATTGCAGTCAAACTGACAACTCGATGTAGGTGAATATGATTACAAAATTGAAAAAAATAAAAACCATGAAAGTTCATTGATTTGTTTGCGATGTAACCAGTTGCTGACCTTCAAAAATATATTTGGAATCAGAAACACGCCCCTTCTTTTAAAAAAAAGGGGCCCGAAGTGACGAGCCCGTTTGAATTTATTTTTAAATAAATTTATTCAGCTCGAATGCATCAGTTGTGAATGTGTGTAAAGACAAGGCGGACAGTTGCAAATAATATTTGTGGAGATAAAATCTCTACAAATGTCTATGATTGGATTTTTCTTCCGGTAGGTATAGATGGATGATGTCGAGCCATTTTGACAGTTGGTGAGATTTTTAATTTGGAGGGATGTGGCACAATGCTTCAACTAATAATAGGTCAAGCCTAAATTTTGTTAAGTCCTTCTGGCGAAAATTAATCCACAATCTATGATGCATAATGACTTGCCACATAATTTTGTATAAGTTTTCTTATGTCAATTGTCAAATCATAGTCTTCATAGTTGTCCTTTTATTCAAAGTGGAAATCGAAGGCGAAGCTCATGTTACGCTAATGGTCGATCCGATGCGATCAGTCATCACCAGGGTTGTCAGGTTTTAAAAACCGGAATCGCCAAACGTAAAATATAAAACGCCAAAAAATCGCCAAATTTCAAAATTTTACAGTCTCCATATCCACAAACCATAAAAATCAAATGAACTTAATGCAAATGCTTAATGCTCCTGGAACTCTAGCTCCTCTAGCTGTCCTAAGGCATTTGTCATTTTGTACACCTTGTTCCAAAACTTCAAAACGTCTTCTTCGGGTACTCTTTCTAGATAAAATTCATTTGACCAATTGACAGAAATTATTTTTTCCCACTGAGCCTCAGTAAGTTATAAGATGGCGCAATCAAGCTTACAAGCAGAATTTTAAAACAGGGTCGCAGTTGGCTTAAACAGACGCCTGGTGAAAAATATCCCAAAGAAACAAAAGGTGTGTTGCCGTCAGACAATCTTTTTCGAATTGCTCTTAGTAATACCCTATTCACACCAAGACGAAAACAGTCGAAAACTTCATCGAAAACAGAAGTTTTCTCATACATATTGCAGTTTTCAAAACGAGTTGTTTGAGGTCGTTTTCCATGAAAACCCCAAGAAAACGAGTACAATCGTTGGGTTGTTGAAGCAGACACACCTTTTGCAACATTCAGCGAGCTCAGCAAAACTGCTGACAGGATAGCTCTCTCTCAGTGCTGTCGTTTCTTCTAGTTTTTTATTTACAATTGTGGAATCTCTTGTTATCTTTGCACCATAAAGAGCATATTATTCAGTTTTTTCTATAATTTTAGAACGGCAGTACTACCTGCCACAACTAAATGGTATTTTCAGATGTTTTGATTTTGATTGTTGCTTATGTTAATTATTTTATGCATTTAACCATAAGTTAACTATTATCAAGTAGCTTAAATAATTTTGTTTGTATATTATGTCAATACGAGCGAAGTTTAGTAACTAAAATAAAAGTTTAGTCGCCACAAAAATTTCATTGCTAGTTTCACAGCTAATTGAAACGTCAAACGAAAACGAGTTGGTGTTCGGTGTGAATGCATACACGAGTTTTCTAAACTTTTTTGACGAAAACTCGGTTTTTGGCTTGATGGGAATAGGGTATAAAACAAGAATTAAATCGTTAACTTGCTTCTTAACTTCATTCACATGCTCTGTGCTACCACTGTTTTCTATCGCCATTCTTTCAAAATCCGACCCTAAATCAATATCTTTCCTAGCTTTAAAGTTGTCTTCATTCGTTACAAATTTTAATATTTCGTCACAGTAATCGCAGATGTAAGGTTTGAGTGAAAATTATAAAAAAAGAAAAAATATGAGGATTTTTGTTAAAAAATTTTAAATCCCCATAATCTAAAAACATCGCCTTTTTTGGGGTGTGTCGCCAAACCGATTTTCGTGTCGCCAAATAAAATTTCAAATCGTCCGTTTGGCGATAAATCGCCACATCTGACAACCCTGGTCATCACATCAGTGATCTTCGAAAATATGGACGACATCGATCCCGATGATATGGGGTTCGATAGCAAGATGGCGCTATTCAGTGAGCGTCAAAAGTGAGTTAACAATAATGTTTTCATTTATCTTTGGAGCTTGGAAACTATTTTCTTTTAAACATCTGTAAAGTATGTTATCCTGTCGAAATGAAATACATTTTGTTATTGTTGTTTTTTTTTTTTTTTTCAAACACTTTTTACAAATTTCTGTTTTTTTAAGAACATTTTCAAGACAATAAAGAAAATTTAAAAGCAGCATTGGTGTTTACTCACTTTTGACGCTCACTGTAGGTATATCTATGATTTATACTACCCTACCTACGCCAATGAAACCATTGAATTACGGAAAATACGATTTAATCCGCAGTAGGTACTAAAATAATCATTTTTAGTGTCCACTTTCCAGGCTAACTTTTACGAAGTCACAATGGCGGAAATTTCCATATAAAATTATCTCGTGGTAGTCCTTCTGTCCTTGACCTATTTATTACCAATGTTCCTAGTTTAATTATGTACTCAACTATTATGCTTAAATGAACTAAGCTCTGTCCACAATCCAGTAGTCTGTCGGCTGCTTTGGTCGGGTGAAAAAAAAAGTGCAATATATACAAAACTTCAAAAATGCGAACTGGGGACGTTTCCTTTCCGAAATCAAACATAGGTTGTGTGACAATCCAATGAATATTGATAATATCCTGTGCAAGGAGGGCATTGATTCAATTGTCAACACTTTTTCTGCAAACATTCTAAACTCTGCTCAACAATCTGTCCCAAAAATACCTATTAAGTTTCGCACCAATAAACTACCCTCCCATATCTTGGAATTGATTAAGATACGGAATATTAGCAGAAGATATTGGCAGTGATGGCTGGCGATGCTCTTTTAAATGCTCTTTTTAAAATAAAAAACTATGTAGTTTGCAATTTTCCAATACCGAAACGCAGAATGGAATCACAAACTAAATTGCTTAGACAAAAACGCAAAACCATTCTGGAATATTGTGAAGGTGATAAAAACAATTGCCATTTCTCAAAAATGCAACCAGCTCCTTCTTCGATGGTATTGAAAAAGCGAATGCTATTGTTTGTAGCTTTGCAAAAAATTACTCAGTATCTCAGCACCTAGGTGATGTACCTATATACGAATAACTTGGTGAGAGACACTGTTCAAGATTTAACCTCAACAAACGCAAATTGTACACCTGATATGTTTGTAAATGGAGAGGACATACAATTCATTGTTAACAGTCTGAGCATTCGAAAAGTGGGAGTGGTTCCAATACTTAAAGCTGAAAAACCACCAGAAAGCCCAGATAGCTATAGACCGATAAGCTTATTAAGTAATTTAAGTAAAATATATTAAAGAACAAATTTTAAAATTTATCAACAAACATGAAATTTACCTTAACGAACAATTTGGTTTCAGGCGTTTTCACAATACTTCCCATCAGGTACTAAGACAATCGTTCTCAAGGTAAATCCACAGGCATAATATTATTAGATATCGAAAAAGCCTTTGACTCAGTTTGGCACGAGGGCATTATTTACAAAATGATAAATTTCAACAATAAAAGAGTTCAGTCTTTCTTGTTGAAACGTTGTTTTAATATCCACATAAATGGTTGTGTTTCTAGTTTAGTTGACTTCGATGAAGGTGTACCACAAGGTTCAGTCCTAGGACCCGTCCTTTATAATATCTATACGTCCGATCTTCCCAATATGCCTCCCTGTGAAGTGGCTATCTTTGCTGATGACACTGCCATATATTCATCCCATCAATTCGCTCTCAATATTGAGAGGAATTTAAAAGATGGAAGAAGAAAATAATTTTTGCAAGAGATGGAAAATTAAGCTTAACGAAGCAAAAACTCAAGCAATATTTTTCACAAGAAAAAGAAGATGAATGGGAGCTACATAAATTGGGAGCCTTCGGTTAGATATTTGGGTGTTCATTTAGAAGACACTAAACTTACGTTTAGGGACCATATCAATAAAACAATTAAAAAAACTGGCATCGCAACTAAGATGCTGTACCCCTTTATCAACCGAAATTCCTTACTTTCAATGGAAAATAAAATTGTTATTTGCAAAATGATCTTTCAGGCAATCCTGTTGTATGGTTGCCAAGTATGGGGTGACTCTGATGACATATTAAAAAGTTGCAAGTTACGTAAAATAAAATACAAAAAATTATGCTCAATTTACCATTGAGGCATTCAACTCTAGAGCTCCATAAAAAGGCGAATGTGGAATTGATTTCTTATAGGATTCGGAAGCTAAAAGGCACATTCCTAACAAGATGTAAGTAGTTTTGCCGAAAATCCCCTCGTTACCCAATTAAATACTTAATATTCATTTGTACTTGGTCCTATATATGTATATGTTTTACTGTTTAATTTTTATTTTTGTTATATATGATTCCTATTTATTAGTGTACAATGTACACTGTTTGGTTTTTTTTTTTTCAGTGTTTAATTTTGTTGTATTATTTATTTATTAATTTATTAATTACATATTAAGCTATGAGTACACGACATGCCAAACACGACATACGCATGCCACTCTGACGTCAATTCGACGTCAGAATATGTCATAAAAGGGTGCATGTCGTGTAGTCGGCATATTATTGACGCTGACATATTATGTTGGCATGCGTCTGTCACCCATATGTCGGACTCAAAATGGCATGTAAATTTGCCACACGACATATCCTATTGAAAAACGTGCATGTCGATGAGAACGTATTTTGTTTTGTTTGCTTTGTTTTTAAATAGGTAGTTTGGGTGAATTTAATAAATTTTGTTTTTAATTTCAACGTTTCGATTTTGCAAGCTTGAATTCGTAGTGTTAGTAATTAGGTAACTCGAAAAGTCAGAAATTAACGGACCATTGGTAAGGGACCATTCTGGTAAGCGCAGAATCCTTCCGTCTCCCGAAGCCGCAACCAATCCTTTTGCCAAATACGGTGGCGGCGTTTCAAAGATATTCTTGCGTCGCTTTGGTTGTTGTCTTCGTCTTCGCTGCTAGTCTCCCAAAGATACGCTGCCAAAATAGCCACATCGGAATTGATTCGCGAAACTTTTATTAAACACAAAACACCCGTTTTCACGTAGAAAAAAAAATTAGGGAAAATCGTATGTCAACAAATCAAAAATAAACACATGCCAGTCACCGTCGACATACGAATATGCCAACTTTGAAACAAAACGTGCATGCCGTGTGACATATTCTACAATATGCCGAGTAATATGTCGAGTAATTATCGTGACGTCAGAGTGGCATGCGTATGTCGTGTCTGGCATGTCATGTACTCATAACTTTACTAATTATTGTATGTCTAGTAGGGTTCAAATTGTCGCCGCTAGGGTACACCATCCATTTCTCAATGTTTGCTTGATTTTTCCTTGCAGGTTTGGATGGAAAAAACAATTCACTAGCAGTCCATGTAGGTATAATATGTCAATGTACAAAAGTTATTTAATAGTTCAAAAAGATTTTTTTTTTAAGAATACAGGGGCCAGATTATGTAAGATAAAAACAATCGAACGCTATCGTTTCAACAATAGCAGCCACTGTCTATTGCCACAGATATGATAGGGACAGGTTTAGTGAAAACGAAAGCGGTTTTCGTTTCGTTTTTTACAGAATCCCACCCCAGATTTTTAGCTTTAAATCGAATTTTAACTCTAATCAAATGTTTCCTTTGTTTCATATTTATTTATAGAACTAAAAGACCTTTTATTACAATAAGATAGATTTTCTACTAGAGAATTGAAAAAATTTTACAGCTTATGTCAATATTGTAGGATATGTCAAAATAAATCATTTGACGGAAATAACCAAATATACATTTCGTGTGTCAATCCTCGTCAGCTTAAACCTCGGCCAAATCAAAATAAAAAGGATCGAATGTCAATATGACAGATGCAGCATTTAAAGGAAAAAACTGATTCAAACTGTATACGAATATTATGTTTATGGATGTGCAGTGTTTTAAAATGATATCATAAAATGTTGTCAAACAAAGAAACAATCAGATGAAATGTCTGATTTGTATTCAGACTTTTTTGTTTTGTAAAAATGACGACGGTCTGGTCTATATGTGGCAGGAACTAGATTTTGAGGTTATATTCTGTAGGTATATAGCTATTCATTTGACAAATAACTTTTATTCATACATTTGTCGGTCTGGAAATGGCGCTGATTGTTTGAGTTTGACTCACTGTAACTTTGTAGTTTTTATTACCGACATAATAAATTAAGATAGCAATTTAAAAAGAAAACCAACAGAGATATGGTTGCCGATAAAAAAAATATATGACGTTCCCGACAACCGCTTAAAATCGAAGAACAAGTTTTGTATGGTCTTCCAAAATGGCGGCAACATTCCCCAAAAAAATGTATGCAATACAGAAATATGATTTAACCACTTGTTTCCTGGAAGATCAACTTTGTTCACAAGATGAAAATATTTCTGTGGGGATTTTAAGATATTAAACGGTGACACCCCGTTTGCGTATAATCTACCACAAATCAATTAATTATACCTACCTACTGGAGGGGATTTTTTTTGAAAATTAACCTTTAAGCCAGATAAACGTTATAAATTAAAAAATATGCACAAGACAAACACGTATTATAGCGACACAAATTCTATACGAACCGCAGACACACATAGATTGGTGAGACCACAAGGGTGGTTTTAATAAATTTATGGAGGCAATTTCGACTTCTTGCCAATTTGTCAAGATTGTCAAGAAAAGAGAATCGGAATTGCATTCTTTTAAGACAAAGCAGGACTATTAAGAATGGTCTCATCCTCCTCTTTGTCCATGCAGCTTCTACTTGAGTCACTGTAAGGTAGGTTTAGGTTTCTTGTATAATGGCCTAGGCAGTGTCTATCAGACATGACACCACCAGTGATCTTCTAAGCTAAGTATAATCGTCTTACATAACTTCTAAAAGGCATATGAGTAGTCTCCAAATTATAAGCTGTCTCTGTCTTTAGAGAATTGCCGCTTAATAAATGGCCACCTGCCGCTCAGATTTTTGCCGCTTGCCGCTGAGCGCGTGGCCTTGGCCTAACAGTTCCATATATGGTATACCTGACTTTTATTCTGCTGATGTGGCAGCTTCCCATTTTTGTTCACTGTCTCTCTAAAGAGGTTCTAACAGCTCTGTATATACGTGTCGAGTACGATAGCTAACTCCTCGGTGTCGATTGATTCAAATTTGGCAACCAAGTCACTAGCTATAGCTTTCTTAGAAACAGTGCAGAAATTGTGACTTGATTTTATTTACATATTTATTTTCAGACTTTCCACTTTTAAATTATGCTAATTCGTTATTTAAAACCTTCAGGCTATGCGCACATTTCAAGCTCTACATCACTTTAGCGAACAAAAAATACGATTTTCATATTTAGAAACCTCTTGAACTGTTAAAAGTGCTTGTGCTTCATATCGGCGCAAGTGGGTTTGTTAAGTGCTTAGGTCCCAATGGGTCCCAAACTCCCAACATCTACAATGAAAAAGTCTTTCCAACGATTTTGCTTCTTGCTCTTCGACTTAGGTTCGTTGCTCTGACAACTACATAGACCTACACAATCTTGGCTCCTATTACAATTAGGTATCTATAAATCTAATGATGACAGGATTTTGAATACGGATTCTAGGAAACTTGCATAAATTATTATTATTCTCAAGATTGAATGTAAATTTATTCATAGTATAGACAAGACATCCCACCACCAATGAAGGTCATCCTATAGCAATCACAATAACTCGAAAGGCTCTCTATAAGATTACTCGGACCTACTGTATTCCCAGTTGAAATAGCAAACATGTATTTGTAATTATGGAATTAATTACGAATAACAATGAATTTGCATTTATTGCTTGTAATATTTTCACAGCCTTGACCTAATGAAGGCTGACCAAAAAAACAATTTCGATGTTTACTTGTTTTTCTTTTTTTGTTTATTACATCTTTAACCGCACATGTAAATAACAAAAAGAAAAACACTGCGATTGCAGTATTTGGCGTTGTTCTTAAAGAGAAATTAAAAAAAAAATTCACAACAAATTGACCAATGTCAACAGCAACACTGGTGTAATTATTATTTTTTTTTGTGCGAGCGAAATCTATCTGCGAAGATGTTCTCTTTATTTTTCGTATTTATATTTTTTTTATTTGTTTTTTCAATTTCTTTACGTACTGCTAAAAATAAATTCAAAGAATTTTCGTAGCTCATTGCGGAAATATCTAAGTTAAAAACAAAACCAAGATAAATAAATTTATTTACGATATGGCTATTATGTAAAAATAAGTTTATTTATTTTTGTTCATCTGTGTTACATTGACTGCAATTAGACAGATATTAGTTATTTTATGCTATGCTTTTGAATTTTCTTTTATTTTTTTTTTTTATAAATTTCGCAATCTAAACATATGGAAAGAAATTATCACGCCATGCCACTTAGGTAGATACATTTTTATCGCATATGAGATAATGCAATTACTATTCGTGTTCATGGTCAAAATTAAGTCACACGGCGCCAATTGATTTTTTTTTATAGAATTCTGAGAATGAAAATTAAACCTTTGTAGCCTTGATGTGTAGGTATGTTCATTTTGACTTAAAGTGTAATATTTTTTTTATACATTAAGGACGTGTATCAATCATGGAAAACGAAGCGAAGAGCTGTCAAAAATTGATGCTGCTCTGGGAGCAGCGTTTAGAATGTGGAAGACAAAAAAAAAAAAACAGAATTTCCATTCATAAATTCCGAGGAATTAGATAAATCTCTGTTTTAAGATTAAAGTTAAGTGAACTTCTTTTTTCAACACTTTCATAAGTGTTAGCAAATTAGCCGATGATAACTATTTAGCGCATTGACATTGACATATGGCCTGAGTAATAGCAGATCGCTCTATTGATTGCTTTTCGTTGCATCCCGTCTTTCTGCTTTGGAGAAATTAGACGAAGATAAATACTCTTTTTTTTCTACTCCGCCCATGTAGAGATATTGGTTTTTTTACAGTTCTGGCTACATTCTATTGTCTAAAGCGAAGTACGCACTAAGCAGGGGCCAGATTATGTAAAATGAAAACGATCGAACGTTATCGTTTCGACAATAGCAGTCTCTGTCTATTGCCGCAGAGACAGGTTTAGTGAAGACGAAAGTGGTTCTCGTTTCGTTTTTTACAGAATCTCACCCCAGCCTTTCACTTTCAAGCGATTCCTTGTCGAGGTTTTCATTGAAAAAATTCATTGAAAAATTCCTTATTTTTTTTTCCACAACACAAAACAAAAAAAAAAAAACAACAGAAAACAAAAATATATAAAAAACAACACCATCTGTCAAAATTTAGCTTGAGAAAATGTCCCAAACCATTTATGGGCGCACTAAATTTTGACAGACATTATGAAGTACAGTCTGAAATGAATATTTGATTTTTTAGCTGAAGAAGCGTACCGCTCGGCTAAAAGTATACAGTATATGCTTACATCTAGCTCAGCTAGCTTAATTTAGGTGGCTGTCCAAGTCCATGTCATAAAAACAGGACTTACTTACACCAAATTTGTTGGTCCATTGTGATACCACAAAAGTTGGGGGAGGGGGAAAGTCGCCAGAAAAATTATTGGCCGGACATTACAGGTGGGAACTCTATTGCTACCTGTGAATTTCTTTTGAAAAGAGGTATCTTCGTGCATCTTACTTCGCTAGAAGATCATAATGCTGACGGAAACAGTCAACTCAATTATGGTTAAAAATGTTTGAATTTAGCATCTCCTGGTGGCGGTTTGTCTTCGGGCAGTGTCGAAGGGTAACCGTAGCATTCTCCTCCCCGTTTATTTCCTTTGAAAATCCGTCCATGAGAAAAAAAAAACAGGTTCTGAGGTGCAGAACAGCTTGATTCAAGCAAACTGTCCTACTGCTTGGTACCAAAAAAATGGTTAGAATTTCTCCTTCAGGGAGAGCAAAGGCGAAGGGTGACCGAAACAGTCTAACCCCCGTTCTAACGTTCGCGGGAGGTGGCGATGGCGCAGTGGAAAAAACCTTAAGATGTAATTTGTGTTTTTCCGGGGATCGAACCTGAAACTTCTCCTGGGACCAAATCACCTTATTCGTGAACGAACAATACTTACGTGACGGAATTTGTTTTTGTTTCGTGAGCAGAATGCACTAAATTCCAACAACACGGTGCAGTTCACGGTTGTGGTAATTCCGCTCCTGGATTCAATGACCATTCAATGAATTTATTAGACCAGGTAGCGACGTTTCATCCGAGTTGTATATCAAAAGCTATTTGATTTTGCATCGCCCTAGTGCTATCAGTAATTACCCCTACAAAACCTCATAAATCGATCTAAGTAAAACGCCATTGAACAAATTTACGCAATTAATAATTCAAACTGACAGGTGACATTGAAAAACCAATATCCGCTCAAACAAAATAGACACGTCAGAATCGAGTCAGCACTCAGAAGAAATGTGGAAAATTATTGCATTTATGAGTTCATACATCATACTGCATCACTGTGCTTATGAGTGCATATTCAGACAATGGCAACACTTGTCTGTACATACAAATTGCATTTTTCACATGACCAACCTCCAATTCATCGTGTTGTTGTATAGTTTTTCGTTTTTTTCATCCAATGACACATTTAGATATTTATTTTCGCGTAAAAGAAATAAATCAAAATATCTAGAAGATACATAGATAGATAATAATCTTTTCACAGTTCTTTTGAATTTCGTTCTTTAGACACACAGATAAACAATTTATCTCGCACGCAATACAAATTATATTTATATCATGACATTTTCTGCCAGTATTGTCAATGGCAACAACAAGAGAAATCGACGCGTACCTTACCTACTTTACGTAACATCAAAGAGAGGTAGAGGACTTGGCATGATAGTAAAACCTGCGGCTTATCATAATCGGGCCTCTTGATGTTGATTGCAATAAAAATTGACTCTATTTAAATTGCTGAATGTATATTTGCCACCTCTTTGCCAAAAGTCGTTTATATTCGCACATCGCATTTTTATCAGTGAAAACAAGTCAATCTGTTGGATTTTTTTTTAAATGAAAACAACGTAATTGATGATCAATTGCCGGTCTACACTCTACACATAGCAGCGCAGAATAAGACAGAGAGAGAGATACAAAAAAGAGCAACCAGCAACCATCAACCACTTCTGGCAATAATAAAATTACATGAATTGATATAGATAGTTTACCATGCCACAGGCATTGGTACGAGTTGTATTTGTATCTCTATCGATGTCATTACAATCATTCATCGAAGTTGTAAATAATTGAACAAACAACTGGAAAAAAAAAGTCATTTAACCGGGCAAAAAAATTCTTTAATGATTTCTGATGGACAAATTGATTGGCACATTCAACTGATGGCGCGGTTTCGAATTTCGATTCGACCTATCGGTACAAGTGTAGACTGTCCACTTGCCGAGTGTAGAACACTACTTTACTTTGGCAATAACTTTCATTTAACGAAGTATTATTGAAGATAAAATTGATCCAATTAATGTGCCCGTTATTAAGTAAATATAGGCTACAAGTTCATGACACCTACTGATGGCATACGAGATACGAGTACTACGTTGCAGTTAAATGTTCTCTGCGAGGGAAATATCTTAAAAAAATTATTAAGAATAGAGCGACGCGTTAAAATTTACACTTTCCGTTGGGTAGAAATAGTTTTATCTCATTGAAATACATATCTACCTATTAAGCTGTCACCTAATTTGTCTTGTATTACTTCGATTTAAATCTTCAACTTTTCACTTGACGTACCTACGATCGTTATTGATCTTCTATTTTGTATCTATCTGTGGATACCTAGGCAAATGTTAATACAGTGGAATCCCCGAGTGGCAAAAACCCCTCCAAAGCAAGAGGAAATTTTGACAGAGGTTCAATCTCAATGTAGGAAATTCATTGTTGGAGAGGATTTTTTTTTTTTTGATTTTTGTATTTGACCCCTACTCCAAATCCTATAATGACCACAAAGGGGAGTTGCTCCCATACATATTTCACTGTTTTAGGGGTTTTTGTAAAGAAAATAATTTAAAAAAAGTTAATAAAAAAAATTAAAACATTAAGGACCAGTTTCAAGACTAGCTGATAAAGTATCGGATAGCCTACCCGTAACTTATCTGTCAGATAAACTTCAACATTTGGTTTCA
The DNA here is from genome assembly GCA_955612985.1 of Cheilosia scutellata. NCBI lineage: Eukaryota > Metazoa > Arthropoda > Insecta > Diptera > Syrphidae > Cheilosia > Cheilosia scutellata. The sequence continues at coordinate 109,191,088 of OY015312.1, read as the reverse complement.
AAGGTATCGGATAATGATATCTGACAGATAGTCTCGGATAGCCTATCAGCCGGTCAAGTGGCTATTAAATCCTTTATCCGGAAAATAAACAAAATATTTATTGGAAGTGTCTGGAAAAAATAAAATTTCAGAACATTTTTTCGTTGAGGAACGTAGTTTATGCAGTTACAAGTGTCCTAACATGGATTTATTCCAATTTTTAGAAGACGAATTTGAAGAATATTATGATCATATTACACGACCCTGTAGGAACAGAGTATTTTGCATAAGAAAAATTTTTTTAAACACTCGATGATGAAGATTTTAAAATTTGATTCCGGCTTACTAAAATGGCTGCAATTAATATTCTTACATTTAACATTAATAGAAAATAATATAAACTCATCAATCGACCATCAACAAGAGAAGAATCATTTCCTTTACATTTTTTCTGCAGATGTTAAAACCGGGGCGGTGGTCGTACAGGCACCAGTTTTTTAACGCTCGGCTTTCAAAGCAGTAATTTTCTTCCTAATGTTCCTCTTTATTGCCTCATACTTAAGCTGGAGATGTTTGTGATCGCGGAATATCAAACCAGATGAACTATTAATTCCCGTCTCAATACCCTTCCACGCTTTTTCTTTGTCTTTGCCAAGTTGTAGCGTCACTTTTTTTATTTTCAATTATGTAGATGATTTTTGTCCCTTCTGTAAGCGACACTAGAAGGTCCGTTCCTTCTTCAGTATTTCTTTCCCCCTTGTGCTTTGTACTTTCACTATTTTTTGGCTGATCAATTTATCCACCAGTTAGTTTACCAAAAACTTTGAGGATGAAACCGAAAAAAATATCAGCAACCATTATCTGGTGGAAGCGTTAAGTGTCAGCTAACTAACTATCCAAAACATTATCCGGAACATTTAAAACTGGCCTTAAAAATTGTTTTCATTTCCTAAAAAAATTATATATTATGTACCTATCCTATACCTATGTATTTTATATATAGTTTTTTATACCATTTGAAGGCAGAACAAACATTTAAAATAATCACCTTATTCCGAGTGGCGTTTACGACGATTTATGAAACGCTAATTTGAATTTGGAATTACGAGTGGCGTTTTTGAGTCGTTGAACGCCATTTGTCACTGAACGGCATGTGGAACCTATTGGCGTACGACGAACGTCATGTGAGAAACTTCACTGCCATTCTGTAAGGCGTTGAACGCCACAAAACGACAAGAAAAACGACGATTTCTGTCGTTAACAAATTAGTGAACGCCAAGTAATGAAAATCGACTGAAAATTTAACTTCTAGAATTGTTATTTTATTCAATTTAATTAGATTCTTTTCAAGGGTTATAAGTACCAAACCAGAAACAATTTAATGGAATTTAATTAATTGGCAAAGGGATTTTAAAAGGAGTCTTAAATGATGACCCAGCCTAGACCACCATCAAGAAATGGAAAAGATTGGCAGAAAGTTTTTGTGAGCATTACTTTAAAACATTTTTTATAAATGTAGGCTGTGATCGTCTCGTCCTTAATTAAAATGTTTTCCTACACCATTCTGGTAGCTACTCTCAGTCAAGAATCTCGCAGTCGCAGCAAATTATATCGCCTGCACAGACGGCGACCATGTAGGTACTTTCCACGAGCTTACCTTTTATTTCGTCTGATGATGAAAGCCTTATTACGAGTCCAAAAGAAAAAAGTAAAAACCAAACTGCTTTGAAAAATAAATCTTTATTACGTGCGCTTCGTGCGGAGGAACAAAATGAACTAAAGAACTTATGCAAGTTAAGTTATGCAAAAACAAAATAAGCAGATGTAGGTACACCTATACATATGCATTAAATGGATACAGTCACATTGGAATTATATTCAACACTCTTCCTCAATGTGAATCTGTATAAATTGTCAATTACATTTAACATTAATTAATTTAAACTCATTAATTTTACAAAGTGACAATGCTTATTTTTTGACAAATTTTTAGTGAGTACATCCGCTATCATATTATTTGTTGAAACGTATTTCAGCTCGACGTCGCCACTTTGAATAACCTCTCGAACGAAATGGTGCCTGATGTCGATATGCTTTGACCTGGCATGGTACACGGGGTTTTTAGCCAGATTTTGTGCACTGAGATTGTCACCATATAAGACAGTCGGTGTACCTGAATCACCACAGCCGATCTCAATCAGGAAACGCCTTAGATGCAGCGCCTCTTTTGTAGCAGAAGACAAGGCCATGTATTCTGCCTCTGTGCTACTCAAGGCCACACAATCCTGTTTTTCTGACTTCCACGAAATTGGACCGCCTGCTAGGAAAAACACGTATCCGGTATATGATCTGCGATTGCTTACATCACCACCCCAGTCCGCGTCCACGTAGCCCTCAAGCGCCTGACCACAAGCACGATAGTTCAGCTTCATATCTATCGTAGATGCTAGATAACGCATTACATGCTTCACAGCTGCGACATGTTCTCTATGTGGATTGTTGTTTCTTTGAGCCAATTTTACAACTGAATGATATATGTCGGGCCTAGACGTCAATGCTAACCACATCAACTCACCAATACCTGATTGATACGCTCGCGAATCTTCACTCACGCAACTTTCGCTGTCGCACGCCACTTGGAAACCCGCATCTAAAGGCGTTGCTGCAGACCTGCACTGTTGCATGTTGTGACGCTGTAACATATCATTTATATACAGCTTCTGGTTCATTGAAATATCGCCTATGTCGCCATCACGCTCAATTTGAATGCCCAAAAACATCTTCAATGGACCCTTGTCTACACATTCGAATTTCATTGCAATCATTGACTTGATTCTTACAAGGTCCGTCTCGTTCTGGCACGCTATAAGTAAATCATCTACATAAATTAGTATCAGACAAAGATTACCTTTAATGTCTTGCTTATATAGACAAGGCTCGTTCTGGCATGGAGTAAACCCAATATCGGATAAGGTTGCGCTCAACTTGGAGTTCCACTCCCTTCCGGCTTGTTTCAATCCGTATATCGCCTTGTTGAGTTTTAACACCTTCTGACCACACGTGTTGTCTGCATATCCCTCAGGCTGCTTCATGTAAACCACGTCGTTTAATTCACTATTCAGATACGCCGTGCAAACGTCCATTTGGTGTAGATAAAGCTTCATCTCAACAGCTAGAGCCAACATCATACGTATCGATTCATATCGACACACAGGCGAGAATGTTTCGGTATAGTTTACGCCGAATTTCTGCGAGCAGCCCTTTGCTACCAAACGTGACTTGTAGCGCTCAATACCGCCGCTACTGTCCCTCTTGATGGTGTACACCCACTTGCAACCAATCGCCTGTTGGCCCTTGGGTAGATCTGCCAATGTCCATGTGCCATTTGCCACCAACGACTGATATTCTTTGTTCATGGCCGCCTGCCAATATGAAGCATTTTTACAGCTGTTTGCTTCCTCGAAAGACTGCGGCAACGGAATCTCCTCTACATGCATCGCGTTCAAAACATTGTAGACCTTTTTTGGACGCCCTGGCTGGCCAGTTCGAACCAACTTTGGCCTACCTGGACCGATTTTTATAACCACATCCTCTGGCTGCTTCGGCTCTTCTGATGCGCTGTCGTAGTCTTCGCTCACGGATTCGCTGTCGCTGGATCTCCCTTTTTGCTCTTCCTGGATATCGTCATCACATTTCAAACTAAGCTGCTCCATAACCGTTGGTGAGTTTTCTGCTGGTATGTCAAACTCTATCTGGTCGGGCGTCTGCACAATATCACAAGGTTCATCAAACAAAACATCGCGTTTTTCAACAACTTGACGATTTTCTTTATCGTATAGTCTATAGGCTTTCGATACTAACGAGTATCCCACCAGACGATACTCCTTGCCCTTCGCTTGAAATTTACTGTGCCGAGTTTTATCTAAGCCAACGGCTATTGACCCAAATGTACGCATATTTTTCACATTGGGCTTTCTGCCGCTCCACGCCTCAAACGGAGTCATACCAACTAAAGCTGCAGTTGGCGATCTATTACGTATATAACAGGCTGTCTGTACTGCCTCTGCCCACAAAAACTCTGCCATATTAGAGTGCACAAGCAAACACCTTGCCATCTCAACAAGAGTACGATTCGCCCTTTCTGCCACCCCATTTTGTTGTGGGCTGTACGGGACCGTAAGTTGACGTACTATGCCATGCTGCTGCAAAAAATCATCAAATCGCTTGTTAATGTATTCACGCCCGTTGTCACTGCGTATAGCCTTTATTTTGCACCCAGTCTGGCGCTCTGCCATACTCTTAAACAAAACAAATTTGTCATATACCTCATCCTTTGATTTAAGGAAATATGTAAATATGCGCCGAGACATGTCATCGATAAAGGTTAAAAAATACAACGACCCACCAAGAGATCGCTTCTCAAACGGCCCACATACATCTGTATGTACGAGCTCTAATTGTCGCTTTGCTCGATTTTCTGACGCTGCTGGAAACGGTTGTGTGTGTATTTTACTTTTCATGCATGTCCTACACTGTATACGGTCTGAGAAATCCAAGTTATCTATACCAAGTACCATCCTGTTTTTTGCAAGATTCATCAGACTGGCATAATTTAAATGACCGTATCTGTTATGCCACACTTTTGCGCTATGCTGAGTCACACCAAAACATAAGTTACGTTTGCCTTCGAACACAAAAAGATTATTTTTTTTCTGCGCTTTTAATATCTGCGCACCTTGTTGACATACAAACGCATTCTTGTTGTCGAAGATCACTGTGCAACCCCGTTCAACGGCTCGACTAACCGACATAAAGTTACCCCTCATGCCAGGTACATACAAAACGTTCTCCAACTTTAATTCACACGAATCGGTTTGAAGTATGACGTCCCCTTTGCCTTCTGCTTGTATTACATTGTTGTCAGCCAACACTACATCCTCTGTGTGTGAAACGTAATTCGTAAAAAGGCTACGCACACAACACATATGTATAGTCGCCCCGCTATCCAGGCACCAGCTTGAACTTTCCAGATTGTACTTGTCTGCTGCCGCAAGAAGGGTAAACGATCGTTGTTGTTGAGTTTTCGTCGTATCTTTTTCTTCCTTACCCTTGTTTTTGCATTGATTCTTGTAGTGGCCGCGCTGTCCGCATTTAAAACATACAATATCTCTTTTCTCCTTTTTACGTGTCGTCTTTGTATTCACATGAAATGCCTGCTGCTCGTTGCTATGTGTTGGTTTTTCTTCGTTCTCTTTTCGCTCCCCTACTTCTAGCAATTTAATTTTTAATATTTCCAGAGAAGGCAAACTGTCGCGCGTTTCCATGGCCATGACGAAATTCTCGTATTGTTTTGGTAAACTTGATAGCAGTATTATTACCACTAGCTCGTCGCTTAGCTTAATATCCACCTCGGCCAGCTTGTCAATCGTTGAACAAAACGTATTGATATAGGTAGACATAAGTTCTCCATCTGCCATCTGTAAACCAAGCAACTTTTTGTATAGCGAAACTTTTCTTACCGGTCCACTGGGTTGATAGACATCCTTGAGCTTTTTCCAAGCACTCGCTGCAGTCTTGCTTTGCTTGAGGTAACATAACTGTGATGGCTTCACGCTCAAAGTAATAATTGCCAACGCCTTTTCATCGAGTGAATCCCACTGAGCCAATTCTGTCAACGGCCGCGCTCCTTCTATGACCTTCCACACCTCTGCATGCACCAATACACTGCGCATTTGAATGCTCCAGGTGTCATAGTTTCCTTCATCTAACTTCTCGATCTGATAGATGGAACTCATGATAACCGCGCACAATCCGTAATAACTCGTGTAATATTATTTATCAACAAACTACTTTTAACACTCTTGTAACTCTCGTTCTGGGCCCATAACCTGATGATGAAAGCCTTATTACGAGTCCAAAAGAAAAAAGTAAAAACCAAACTGCTTTGAAAAATAAATCTTTATTACGTGCGCTTCGTGCGGAGGAACAAAATGAACTAAAGAACTTATGCAAGTTAAGTTATGCAAAAACAAAATAAGCAGATGTAGGTACACCTATACATATGCATTAAATGGATACAGTCACATTGGAATTATATTCAACATCGTCCAATGAAGATTTCCTTACATTCTAAAAAACATTATGAAATCCGAAAATAATTAAACTGAGAATTTCTTTCGAAAAAGATAAACAACAAAACACTGATACAACAACAACAATTTATCTGTCAGCACTGATTAGCTCGTTTGGATCGTATGTGGAATGTGAACTACTTACCGACGACGTCGTACTCTGTCGTGGAAGTTAGGGAATAAGTCTTCCAAAATGAAACCAATACCTAACGACAAACGTCGTGAAAGTAAAACGCCACTCGGAATAAGGGTGAATATTTTAGCGAATTTACTACATTGAAAACCCGTCTCTAAAATTTTATAAATAACTTTTTTTAGAGCGAACAAAATTTAAGCTGCAAATTTGAGATTTTTCAATTTTGCCACTTCTACTTTTAAGAAAGCAAAATCTTTAATCGTACTCACAGTTGATTTTGAATCATTTTATATTAAAAAAAGTATAACAATAAATAAATAAAAATAAAATAGAAAAAAAGCTAACATTGATTATGGCAACACTGCAAGGAGTATTCGAATTCGAAGCATTACCATAAGTACAGGTATAGGCTTACTTGCAGCTTATACTGCACGAAAGTAGTTCCATTGGGCTGGAATTAGTAATTATTTCATTCTTATAGCATGTGGAACGTGGAAGCTACAAAATGCAAGAACCGCAGGCATTCGAGTAAAGTTGGATTACTTCTTCTGTCAATATTATGATTATCAGATGCGAGCTATAGCTAGATTGCAATTATTATTAAAGTCTAGTTCTAGTAGTTTGACAGTCGCGGCCGGCGCGCGTAAGGAAGTCGAGTTTTCTCGTCAAATTATCGGTAGCTGTTGAAACCTTTCCAAAATTTACATTTAACCTCTTTTTAATTGGAGGTACCTTTAAAATCACAAGGTTTTCATATACAAGGTGGCGCAAAAATAACCTTCCGATGTTTTTTGGCTGTAATTTAAAAAAAAAAATGAAAAACTTTGATTCTTCTTGTGGATTATTTTTATTTGGTCTTTTAATTTTTTTTACATCAAGTCGAGAATATGATGTCATGTAAATGGCCGCCGCCACAGTTGATTGTCATTTGAGCCCTTTTTATGGCATTTTCCATCACTTTGGCCAAAACTTCCGGCGATAGGTCCTCACATTCTTCACGGATATTGTCTTTAAGAGCTGCAAGAGTCTGAGGCTTGTTGACATAAACCCGCGACTTCAAAAAGCCCCACAAAAAGACGTCTGGAGCGGTCAAATCAGGCGATCTTGCTGGCCAGTGCAAATCGCCAAAACGGGAGATTAGGCGCCCGGGAAATGCATCCTTCAGCATATCGGTTGTGGCACGTGCAGTGTGTGCCGTTGCACCGTCCTGTTGGAACCACATGTTTTCCAATCCCAATTCATCAAGTTGCGGCAAAAAGAACTCGTTGATCATTGCTCTGTAGCGCTCACCATTCACAGTAACCGTTTGGCCCGCGACGTCTTCGAAGAGAAAAGGTCCATGACATCTTCGGCTACAGCAGCAATATTCTCTGCAGAACGGCTACTCCGGGGTCTGCCACGCCTGGTGTTGTGCCAGTCTCTTCGAGGCGAGCGGCTAAACATCGCAGTGTTTCACCAGTAGGCGTTGGACGGCTAGGAAATCTGCGACGAAATTCACGTTGTGCCAAAGTCACCGACCGATTATTGCTCAAATAAATAGTCACCAATATTCCGCGTTCTGGAGCAGTGTAGCGTAACATTGTTTATTAACGTGATTTCGCATGTGTTTACTACACAAATGTCAAAACAGAACTGACATTAGGGGCCAATCGCAAAATTTATAGCATTTTCTGATAGGAGGATTACTTTTGCGCCACCTTGTAGAAATCATAATCTAAAGCGCCGTCCACCAATTTGTTATAGCACTATATAGGCATTCTCAAACCAAAGCGTAAGCGGGAAATAAATACATGGCGATGGTGGTATATCCCACCGTTTCCCACGCGAAATTCAGCCCCGCTTTCGTATTTTCGTGTTGGTTTGAGCAAGCCTGATATGTGACTAGCAGCGGATTTACCCCCGTAACAGAAGTACCTAGCGTGCCTTGATAAAGCTCGGCTCGATGGAATGAAAAAAAAATCTTCTCCATACTAACTAAAACTGAAATTAGTTTTAAAATCTCACATTCCTAGCTCTTACCGTTTAGCCTATTGGAGTTGTTCAAAAATCGCCAATCAGTCAGGACAAACTATCATTTATACATCTATGAGGTAATGAAAATTGTATGAGGAGTCCAAGCTTAGTCCAAGGCACGTATGCAGGCATCAGAAGAATCGAAGCAAGAAGAAAAATTATCTCGTTGTCGCCGCAAAATAAATGGCAGAGATGAAAACTGGCCAAATGAGCTACACCCTGCAAGCCGTCAGACTAGTATTGTTTTGTCGCCCTGCTCATTGTGGAAGGTTGTGGTAAACCAGGGTTGATACACATTTTTAACAAAATTATTCGTTAGTAGCATCAATATTTACAAAAACGATGCTGGAACTCGCGTTACCATCAATGGAAAGCGCAAATTTTCTTGTTTGAATAAGTCATCATCTGATAAGATTTACCAGTCAATTGGCGCCTAAGATCATGGAATTTTACGCCACTGACTGAATTACCTCTGGCGGGGACATGTTTGGTCGCTTATCTATGCTGATAAATAAAATTCTAAGCCAAATACATATACATTCCGGATACAATATTCGCAATTATAATGAAAGATTTTTATAAAACAAATAGATCTACCGAATGTCTTATAAAAAAGGTCACATAAATGCCCTATGGATGCCTTAAAAAAAAAACTCAATAAAATTCCCTGTTTTACTATATTCCCACCTAGAAAACAATGGCAGGCTATAATAAATTATCCGACAGAACCTAGAAGAGCTTTATTTGCATTTCTCTGCTTTAACAGGTAATTCGTTGTTGTTCAGCAAATTGATTTTCTTATGTTTCCGGTAATTTATTTGTTATACTATATTTCTCCAACAATCCTCAATTCTTCGTCTAAACAAAAAATTGTTTTTGTATTGCATAAAAGAAAGACATTGGAGAAACTCTGAAAAGACTAACTCTTCTTGCATTGGCAATCATGTCTACATCACTCACAATTCTTTTATGGTAGTTATTTGTCCAAACAAAAAAGAATGAAAGCGTATTGCCAATAGTAATATAAGTTCAATGAACAACCTTGCACCTTGTAATTCAGAAATGTCGCTTTTATTACATATTTACACGAATAGCTGGTTGTCATTTTTTTTAAATTATTGCTCTTTTTTGTTTAATGTTTACCCTCTGTAACTACAACATAAAAATGTTACAAAATGTACACCCCAGTGCAAACACAAGTACCTACCTAATTTAATTGTCATAAGGTATACATTATACAACATCATAATAAAAACTTTAAAGTGCGTTAAGTGTACATTAAACAGAGTAAAAAATGGTCACCAAATATTGGCCCCTCTTTGTTTATTTTTGTGGTTATTTTCCAAGTAAATACGAGTATTCTGGGCAACAACTAAATTCGTTTGAAATGTCAGTGAAAGTGCGAAAGTAAATTTATGGAAATTCCTTAGAACCACCTAGATTCTAGGTACACCTTGTTAGATTTTTAATAGAAAATAAAATTCTTCGACTGCTTTGAATTCTTTTGTACTCATGCTGTGAGATGTTGACCATTTTTTTTTTTTTTTTTTTTTTTTTTTTTTTTTTTCAGATCGAATTTATTTATTTTTTTTTTTAAGAAAAATCGAGAACTAAAGAAAATTGGAAATGAAAACAAATTAAGTGGGAATTATAGTATTTGCAGCTTCTACAAAAGACAATAATAAAAAAAATTGTTGCGAGAAGTTGGGCTTAAGCCTTAAGGTTCTATGGACTTGTTGTCGCGCACATTTTCGTGAATTAAATTTTGACAGAAAAGCATTTAAAAAAAATATTTAAATCATTAGTAGATATGTACATATTTGAGTTCGATCCCCATTAACAATAGGTGTGAATATTTAAGCAGTAAACACAAATAAAATAGGTGTCTTGTCTCCACACTCTAAAGTAAGTATGCAGCTTGGTCGAAATTGAATTTTAGCTGAGAGATTTTTGAGACATTTTTTTTTTGCTGTATTAGAAATGTTTGAAGAAACTTTTTGCATCAAAACATTTTTTTTTGAGACCGAGGAAAAAAGGAAAAAAAGTAGACTTACAAAAGTTCTAAATTTTCAATAGGGACTTAATGGGTTAAGGAAAGTTTTGTATCATTCAAACGTAATTTAAATTACCTTTCCATTGATGCCAAAATTTACATGAAGTAATTTCAAATTATGGCCACCATTGTAAGTGCTCTCATCCAATAATTATGCTGCATATTGATGCAGTGAAATGGTCAAGACTGGACTGGAACCAGTTGGCCAGATATGTTAATTTTTCACTGAAACTGTTTTTATTCAAATTGAGTTTTTCATGACACTTCTATTCTGATTTTATACGAGTACCTACTCATAGTCATTCCATTCGTTCCAAAAATAGAAACTCACACAAAACGAATGGTTGCGAGAAGCTAGGCCTAGGGTGTCTTCCGCCTGTTGCGCCACCTATTTATTTTTTTTTTTACTCATAGTCATAAAACAAATAATAGCCATCATAGATATAGTGAATTAATATAAAACAAATTGAATTTATGTTCAAAAAAGAATCACAAATTATTAAATAATAATATCATAAAAAATGAGTATGTGCCTCACCTACATAAGAACACTACTGAAGTGAAACTTCCTTCAAATCACTTCACTTATAAATCACTTTAGTATCTAACGCTCCATGTCCGGGCCCAATTGTAAATTCAGAGACTCTCTCAAAAACACACAAACAAAATGTGATCAAAATCGGTCTAGCCGTTTAGGAGGAACAAACAAAATTCATGGAACCCGATGGTAGCGCCACCTACCGGGTCCAATTAACATCATCCAGGAACCCACATAAATTCACACACGAAATTTTAGCAAAATCGGTCTAGCCGGTCTAGGAGGAAAAAAAGTGTTTCACTTTGATTTCCATTCCATTTTTTCAGACCTACACCTAGCTAAAGAAGTTTCACTTCAGAAAGCGATAATAAGGGGGATAAATTTCAGACATCCACTGTTTCATATACAGTATATTCACATATACATATCGCATAGTTATTTCTCTTTCGTGTCGCTTAAATTCTAGTACGCTACTCGAGCTAAATTTTAGCTCCTATACAAAATTCTCTCCAAAATTAAGCTGAAATAAATCTAAGCAAATGCCTTTAGACGAGCAGTACCTAAGCTAAAAAGTAAAATTTTAATGTCAGACTGTAGATATGACGTGTCAAAATTTAGCCCACCCATTAATGGTTCGGCATAATTTTCTCAAGCTAAATTTTGACAGTTCGTGTTGTTTTGTTTTTCTGTTGTGTTTTTGTGTTGCGGAAAAGTGAATGAGGATGTATTTTTTAATGAATACCTCGACAATAAAAGAAAAGTCCTTGATGTTTTTTGTGACACTTATCCACAATGCACTATAAGTAAAAATTTAGTTAGGATTTTAGCTAATGTTTTGGAGAGGAAAATTGGAGAGCAGCTCAAATTTCGCTGGAACTCGTCGGTTAGGGGGAAAAAATTGTTTTGCATTTTTGGTCTGGGTACTTAAAGATTAAATTGTTGATTTGATGAAATAAATTAAATTTGATCATGTTTAAATTTTGAGCTTTAGCTTAGATTCTGAATGAAGCACAGAAAGCTTAAAATATTTAGTGAAGTATTAGCTCCCATAAGTATTGTCTTTTTTGTATTGATTAAGAATTATTTGAGTCATTGACATAATGGACTGCTAACAAAATGTCAGTTTATACAAATTTTGCCGGTAATAGATATGAAACCCCCTACAGTTTTATTATATGTATAGATTTACAAACAAAAAAATTAGATGTCAGTTTTAATGACACTTTAAATAATATCTACATAATACGAAAAAAAAAAAACAGATGGCGACAAATATTTTTAGTGAAATAGGACTTAAGGAGTCGATTAAAATATGATATTCATTGTATTGGGAGAGACTGTAATAGAAAGTTGACCAATACATATTTGCGGGGTATGTCCCTGTAAATCGTAGGTACTTTAGAATCGCACCAATCGATACACTCAGAATTGAATTTACTACAAAAACACATGGCCTTTAGAAATAACTAAAACTGATTTTAAAACTAATATTCGTCTTTCTTCTTCTTATTTTTTATTAAAAATTCCAAAACTAAAAACTGCACACAAGCTCCTCAGTCTGGCACACAAAATTACAGTAGGAATATCAACTCATTCCCGGTGACAGAAATATACCCCAAAACTTGTTGACAGTTGAATAATCCATCGAAGTCGAAAAGTAATGTTTTCCCGCTTCATTACAGAGGCGTGTTGCATGCTCAAAAATATTTTAAATGTTACAGTACGGCACGAATTTGAATTTAATTGAGAGTACATTCGCCACATAATGAATGATAGGTCGTAAGGTGCCTATACCTCGAGAGAATTTGATGTTGACTTCATACAACATACGCTTGAAATAAAATTGTACACAGAATCCGTTTGGATTAGTTGAATGAAGAGTCGGCTTGGGTCAACTGTTTTAATGATGGAAATTGATTGCAATTACCATCCAAAGCAAAGTGGGTATCCTGCTAATTAAAGTGCATTCATGTGTCAGATGGAATTACATATAGCTAAATAGAGCGAAAACTACTTTGTAGGGGAATATTGTTGCTTAAGCTCGAATATCCAATGCAGAGATGTAGATATACGTTCGAAGTTTTACTTGAACAATGATCAAGTCAGGTTCGTCGCTTTTTACCTGTTTTTTTAAGTGCATTTAAAAGTCATCCATATACCAACCAGTTATTTTTTAAACAAAAAAAAAATCTTAACGATATGGAACAGGACATTTAAAATATATTACTCCGTTGATATATACACTAAAACGAGTTGATTTTTCTTCCGCCTTTGGTCCAGAAAACCTTGAAAGTCTTGGTAAATGCGAGAACCTTGTAACTTTCAATATTTATATTGTTTATAATTAAATTGAACGAGATTATTCTTCATTCCATTCTCTTAATCTATAAACAACAATGTCCTTTGTATTGCTTCACAAAGAAAAAAATTCAAAAATTAAAAAAAAATAAATAAAAACCGTTCATTACTCATGCCATTCTTATTCCCGCAAAAGTTATGCCTTCCAGGAGTTTTATGTACATATGTACATATTAGTGAGGCGGCATAGTAAAAAAATTGTGCACTTTGTGATGAAAGCATGAAATTTTTACCATTGAGGACACATTATATGAAAATGATTTTAAGACATTGGGACACTTCAGATTGCGCCCTAAAGGGGTAAAAGGGGGGGGGGGTCAAAGTTTGTATGGGAACATTTTTATTTTTCATCCGATTGACTTCAAACTCGGTTTATGTACTCTCTATGAGAAATAAAGAAAACTAATTTCTCCGATTTTGGAAATTCAACTCTTAAAAGGGTAAAAAGGGTGTCGAAAAAGGGGGTCAAAGTTTAAATTCAAATATACATAGGTATACATTTTAATGTATTGTGGTATAAAATATGTTGAGACAGGGGCGGACTAAGAAGCAGTGGCACCCGGGGCGGTAAAGCAAGCTTACACCCCTTAAACATTTTAAGAAAAAACATAAACAAACATTGGCCCCCCTTTTACCCCTTTAAGGGTTGAATTTCCAAAATCGAAGAAAATAGTTTTCTTTATTTCTCATAGAGAGTACATAAACCGAGTTTGAAGTCAATCGGATGAAAAATACGAATTTTCCCATTCAAACTTTAACCCCCCCTTTTCACGCTTTTGGAGTTCGAAATTCCCCAAATACTACATACATAGCTTCTAAGTTCTCAGTTTGGCCATTAAAGAAAATGTCTTTTAAAATGTGAGCTTTCTATATTATGTTACAGTTTGGGATGGACGTTAATCATCAATCGCCAATCAGTCAGCAAAAAGTGTCACAAAGAGTCTTCTTAAATGTAGTAGGGGTATATATCAGGCGAACATTTTCCACTATCCAGTTTAGATTTGAATTACTTCATCCCACAGACTAGGACACCTTTCCAAGAAATACGACTTCTTGCTCCTTCGGGTTTTGCAGTGAGCACATCAGAATCGGGAAATCATTCCTCTAAAGTCTGCAGTTCAATGTTAATAGCTCTACCCTTGGTTTTATAGCTACACAAATTCTTTAAGTGCGGTAATGGCATATGCCTTTCATTGAAGTAATTTCGGAATTCTACAGAGTCCGGCAGAAAAATCTGGAGGTTTTCAAAAAAATCATAAGATCTTAAATTTTTCCTAAAAAAAAAAATGTGTTGGCAGATTCTGGTCTTTAGGAAAATCAAGTGTGAAAAATTACATAATGTCATGTAGTGGCTACGATCAGCGATGCACTTCTGGAGGCATTTTTTGAAGGTGAGATCCATTCCTTCCAACATTCAAACAGCTCGATTTCTGTGGATGTTAAAGTGGCGACGAAATTTACGCTGCTGAACTGCCGTGACTGACTCATTATTTCGTACAAAACTGCCAAAAACGCGATGCTCTACAATCCAACGCTCCATGACTTCAACTGGTAAAAAATCGTAAACCTATAAGGTGCCTGTCGCACAGCTGTCGTCCCAAAAGTATGTGCCATTTCAAAAACGTCCGACCATTATATGTTGGGAATTGGCTCTGCGAAATAAGGCCCCAAAAATAAAATAAAACAAGGCCCCAAAAAATTATACAGGAAACAGCAACAACGATTTTTAAGAAAATTTGGAGTGTTATTTCCTTTTTTGGGGCCTTATTTCCTAATAAAAATTGGGGTATTGTTTCATTATGAAATAAGACCACAAATGAAATACAAAAACGTATGGGGGCATGCGATGCCCCCTGTCCCCTGCTTGGGTTTACTGTCAGATTTGGGGCCTTATTTCATTTTTTTGGGGGCCTATTTCATCGCAGTGGGCCTTAATTCGTATATGAAATTGGGGTATTATTTCATTATGAAACTTGTACTGAATTGACATTTGAAAAACATGTTTACCGCCGAAGTGAATTGATAAATGTCAAAGTTATTCAATATTTACATAACAACATAAAAGATGGCGCACCCTGTGCACTCGTTTTTAAGTTTGTGAAACCATTTTTTTTTTTGTGTCTTTGAGTCGGCGGTTACTGAGTCTTTTATAAGGAAGTGACAACTGACAAGTAAGTAGTTCGTATAATATTTAGATGCATTTTAATTCCCATTTAGTTTCCGGTCGACTGTCAACATTCGATTAAGGGCGTTCAAGAATCTAGTTTAGTAAGACTGACAGCTCTTTAACTTCATGTTGCTGAGTTTCCACTGGGCTGAACTGGTCACGTGAACAGTTTTCTCAGTTGACGTTTATGTCCGCAACACAGACAAATCAAGTCAGGGATTTCGAGACTTACTACTAATTTGTGCCAACTTGTGTCCGGAGAACTCAGTTTTGACATTTCTATTGGGTTATCGGAGACCATGTGAAAGCGCAGTTTAACATTTCTATTACCCTGGCATAGAGTACCAGTGAGAACTCAGAAACCCTTGAGAAAAAAAAGTACAATTGTCAAGAAGTGACATATCGACAGTTCAAGTCAGTTTTTGCGTTCAGGTAAATTTGAATCAAAACAATTCAAGTCGACTTACGATGACTAGATTTATGAATGCGGCCATTCTTTAAGCCCCTTCGAACAGATGAGAACGGAGAGACCAATTACTCGTTACTTTTCTTAATCTCACTTTCGACTAACAAATTTATGTAGGTACTGTACGCATATACCTATAAAAAAAAACCTCTCAATTAAAATGCGACCCAAAACTAAAGGTGTGAAGTTAGGCCTAGATCTGTTTCACAGATTATTTATTTATTTACATTTCTATATGACTTCAGGGCCTTGTTTTAACACGTGACAAGCGACGGCTTATTATCGTCGGAACGCCCTACCACCTACTTCATTGTTTCATGACTTCATCTTCATAGAAACAAACCCTAATTAGTGCTTAAAAGCCAAAGTCTTCATTTTTACTACCGTTCCTGATTAAACATAAATACAGCCCTCATTTAATACCGTCAATATATACTAGATATATGGACTATGGAGTGGTAAACATTCGTTCACTGACTCAGTCATGGTCATGGTACTTAACAGAACAAAAAAAAAACCGAAGAAATACCCTTAAATGTATTTATCACAGGCATTGTGTTCAGTGTTCCATGTCCATTACATGTGTTTATTCTTTTTTCAAGAGTATCTACCATCTCTATCCATTCTTTCGCTTATACACAATCTAGTGGTCAATAGGACTTTCATTCTACACATACTTTTATATCACATCATCCATCCAATAGTAGTGTATACTCAACTCATCTCTTTACCCAACAAGGACTACTAGAATGCTTTGATACTTAAGGGTTGGGTTGGGGTGGTTCTGTACTACCATGGAACAAAAAAAAAAAACCTGCTTCACTAAACACAAAATACCACTACCGTACAACCCCGTAAACAATAACCGACAGAGAACATGATTAAGTGATGTGCAGTAGCAGCAGCATTATAGTGGAGACTGGATAGTTGGTTGGCCTCAGATTTTTGTTATGGTCAAGCAGCTTCTGGGGGTTTTCTCTGGGATCCAATGTTCTGCTCTGCTATGCGGTTTCTTTTGTGTTTTTTGGGGGATTTTACGTTGCCATGCTGAACTTATTTAGAGCTAATAAATATTGATTTATTAACTAAATGCATTTTAACGCAACTTGGTGAAATGCATATAAGAGCGCAAAATCTGGTTCATTATTCCCAGAGCCAAACTTTATAGAAGTTTAAGTATAGTTTTAAATTGGATTTGAATATCAAATTTAAACAATGGTGCTTGGAGCTTTGTTGGTTTTACTATAGCTAATTGTTGAAAGTTTTAAAACAACTTCAGGTTTTGCAATTTTTTTTGGTTTAAATTACCTTTTTGAGTGAAATCACCAGCCAGTGTTGAAGAATATCACTCACAGATGGCGGTGTACAGTTTATTTCCGTTCTTAATGAATAATGAATGGTGAAAGTGTGAACTGGACTGTGAGTAGTTCAATGAAAATTACTTTTAGACGTCAATTTGACATCAGTTTTTGGACCAAAGTTATTTGTAGAGAATATCTGACGTCAGCTTTCACAAATTGGCGCGATTTTTCAACTGTGTAATAGTAGCTTAAAAGATTTATCACAATTATTATTGGATAGAGCTGTCATTATTATATATGGACTTTTAGTAGACAACTTCGCGTTGGTTCCAACATAAGTGCTAGCTCTCGTGTTTTATAGCGGAGTAAATTGGAAACTCACACATTTTTGAAACGACATCTATTTTAAACAGTGACGCAACAGTTTGAATTTCAACCGTTTTACTTGGCAAATTTACTCACGCCCAATAGGTGTCTCTAGCATTTTATGGAGAAATCCAAGATGGTTGTCATTTTGTTTCACTTATTTTTCGGTTGGAACCACAAAAGCTGGTTATGTTGGTTATAAGCAGAGATTGTGTGCAACTGACATTTCACTAGCAGTTCATAGATAGTGAGAACGTTCAAGAATCTAGTTTAGTAAATCTGATAGTTCTCTAACTTCATGTTGCTGAGTTTTCATTGGGCTGAACTGGTCACGTAAACAGTTTTCTCAGTTGACGTTTATGTCTGCAAAACCGACAAATCATGTCAAGAATTTCTCGACTTACTACTAAGTTGACGTTTATTTGTGCCAACATGCGTGTTCGGAGAACTCAGTTTTGACATTTCTATTTGGTTATCGTCGGAGTCGGAGAGCGCAGTTTAACATTTCGTTTGCTCGGACGTGTAGAGCACAAATCAGGAACTCGGAACCGAGGAGAAAAAAAATACAGTTATTGTCAATAAGTTCGGAAGCAATCCGAACGCTTCTGAAAGCGTTCGATTGGCACTCAACTGACAGTTCTTTTACTGAAAATAAGAGACATTTGCTTCTGGATTTGAATTCAGAATCGCGGAGAGTTCTTCCTGACAGTTCTGGACGACCAACCGAAAACGACATTATAAAACTCGATTGATGTTACAGAAAAATTCTTTGAAACGACAAAAGAAAAAACGGGAGCATCCACAATGGGGAATTATGATGACATGTTGGAATTAATTCTCGCACATTGACTTAAGCTGGATTACTGCTACGCAATGGTTCCTCCTTTTAATGACACCTCTCATGATGACTGTCCGAAAAGTGTTTATTACAATGAAATTTGTTTTTAATTTGTTTTTGTTATACAAATTAGCAATCTCACATTACATACAACATACTTCTATAACAAATATAGTGCGAATACGAATACTCATCAATTTAGTAATTTACAGTTCATCTGAATTAATTTGAATACAGCCGATGTGTCATAGGAAACTAAAAGCAACTATTAGTGTGAATCCAGTTACAAACATTCATCCCTGTTCCCGGAAGGTAAAATTAGATGACAGTGACAAATTTGTTCTCTCCTATAGTTCAGTGACAAGATTTCAACAGGGTTTGGCTTGTCGATGGTTTAGCCTTGAGCGACTATTGGAATATGTGAGAAAACACACACAAAACCAGAGGTGATAAAATAAAGTTTTAGCTACTACCAATCTGTCATAACGCCTTTGGGAATATGAATGATGGTGTATCCTTCGACGAGTGGAGATATTTTATGTCTTACGTTGCGTATAACATTTTAACTAAGAGAATTGGCAAAATGTCATTTATGGTGATAGCTGCTGTGTAATTTTTTATAGCCACATTGAAGTCAAGGACTTGGGGAAGGAGCGAAGCGAAGAAGTTTCAGCTTTGGATTGTAAAGGCGTTTGGAGGGATTTTTCAGGCCACCAACGAAGGCTTTTGCAAGGACTTCTCTTTGGAGTTGCCAACTATATAGCAATATTAGCTACAATGTCATTTTAAATGGACAATAATGCTCCAGCTAAGAGGATCTTCGAATCGCAGCCCACATTTTCGAGAAGACAAGGAAGACAGAATTTCCTTTTCAAAAACCAAGCCATCGCGGATGCCAGAGCGCTTGGTCTGGCCAACTGAAAGCAGCGTGCCCGAGATCGTAGAGGATGGAAGGTTGCAGTGTCTAAGTAAGTAAGAGTAGTAATGTTGTTTTAAAGTGGGTATGAGTCTAACTACCACGTTATAAAAGCCGTGCATTTAGTTGGAGGAAAGCCTCATTTGGGGTCCCAAAAGATTGCCTTCTATAGTAAATACTTTCGGGAGTATTGTCTTTCCTTATAGAAGCTTTCTATCTTCAGTCAAAAATATTTGGCGATGTCATAGAACTTTAGTGAAGTGTCATTGTAAATTGATCTTCTGGCGAATAAAACTAGCCCCATTATGCCGAAGCTAAAACCTCAGTTGTATATTGCAGAATATTTGAAAACCTTTGAAGATACTTTACCAACGCAAGTAAGGTGACACCTGACTATTTACTCCATGGATATCGATGTGTAAAAAGGTTCGCCAATGTCGAGCCCGTGCAAAGCTTGGATGATACAGATCTTGTACCCATTTCATTGAAGGCACGCGCTATAGCTTGACTAAGAAAGGTTTTTCGATTGGGCTTACAATAAAGTAGAGAGGAGTCTCCATAGATACTCACCATCTATTTATCGACCTTAAGGCCGCATATGGCAGCATTTATAGAGACGAACTATGCAGAACGATGTCTGGTTATGGCATCAAAACAAAATACATGCCGTCAACAAAAAGCGACACTCAACATAGAAGAATAAGGCAGAATGTCACGATAGACAGCTTTGAGGTGGTTAGGGACTTTGTCTACCTTGTCTCCGCTAAACTTTAGTAAGAAAAACAAAGCAGAAATCAAACTGCGGCCAATCGCTGTGTCTTTGGCCTAGGAATGCAACTGACTATAGAAAGGCCTTGTCAGGAAATGCTAAGGAGACTCTATATAAGACCCTCATGATCTCAGTCCTGCTATATGACGCAGAAGCATGGACGTTATCAAAGGCGGATGAAGATCTCCTTGATCGTTTCAAACGCAAAATTCTTCGTGTGATTTTCGGTCCCGTTTGCCTATACGGGCTTTGGAGGAGGAGATTTAACAGAAAACTCTATGAGCTGTACAACGACATCAACCTGGTCATAAAAGTACGTATCAGTCGACTTAGATGCCTAGGACATGTATAGGACGAGTGGACGCCAACGCTCCGGCTCGAAGAGACTTCAATTCCAACCCGTAAGAACACTGGAGGCTGTTAGCCAAAGATCGGGTTAACTGGAGAGACGTATTGGTTAATGCTCAGGTCCACCCCGGACTGTAGCTTCGCCAGATTTTCTCTTTTAGTAGGCATGTTATAATTCTAAGTTTGACTTCAGTGACTTTTTTCACCTCTTGGGAACGGAGGATCTATTACGCCGGCCGCCTCGAGATTATTCCAGGTAAATGTTAGTTCAGCGTAGTTTAAATTGTTGTAGGTAAGTTATAGACCTCTGAAAATATTATGTATCCAGCTAAACTTGGAACTCCACAGAAAAAAAGGTTGTTGATATATAAACATTTTTAAAAGTTCTATTTATTTAGTAACCACTTTCAAAAATGTATGCCAGCCAACTACGCTAATAATTCTGGAGTTTCCTTAACAAGTTTCTTTTTCAGAATACAAACAAAAAAGTTGTGGAACTTGAGTTCTCCCATCATCAGTTCCGATCAGAGTTCTGCTTTCAGTTTAGAAGATTTTTTGTTAAAAAAAATTGTTTGGTTCCTCCGAGAGGAGTTCTGGAACTTCATCTTTTCAGAACATATACAAAAAATATTCAGATTCAGCCCAGGAACTGCTTTGGACTTTTAGTAAACTAGGTGCAGTGGGTGTAAGAGTTTTGAATATAAGAAAAGTCGGCTTCAGTATCTCACAGAAGTTACTGTATGAGTGTCTTTTAGGCCCTTTTTTCAAAGGTTCTTTTACTGACTATGTAAAACTCCCAGTCTATATCCAACTGGGGTGGCTTGTTTTGACTTAGCTAAAGGCCGTTCCACCTATACGACCTGCAAATAACACGCGTCTAAATTCTCTCTCGTTCGAGTGACTTAACACAGTAACAACCACCACATTTCCTTATAGCGCCACCCAACACAAATTCAAGGGCAAAATTCTAAAAAAAAAAAAAATGAGAAAAACCTAATTTTAGAGATTCCGCTGACGCACAATAATGCCAACACGCGTCTGGCATCAAGAATCCCAAAAGCGCAAAAAAAAAAATCTCTTCGCATAATTTGACAAAGTGTATCAGACGTTCGACATAGCTTTCGCACAACGACAACACACAACCCCTTCCAAGTTAATGCTTTAATCGATTTCATATTTAAATCAACATCCCAACAAACGTCAAACAAATATGCCAGCACATTCATTCTATCGCCCTTTATCTATCGCTGTGTGTGTCTCTTTGTCTAAACAATGACATAAAATCATCTACAGCAAGTCGAGAACTAACCCATTTGGAATGAAGATGATACTCGAAAGAATCAGCAGCACAATGAAAGGCAAGCGGTATTGGAATGGGACTGGGACTGAGACTGGGACTGGGAACTGGGACCATTTGTGTGCAAAGTGTATAGGGTGTAAACAGAGTATGTATAGGCATGGAAAGCCAAGAGCCAAAGCCAAGCCAACCAGTCAATATCGTCAATCATCCATTTATTTGGATTTCACAAGGGTTTACGGGGCTACGTGGTGTTGACAGGCGTAGCAATAGCAACCCTTGTATCGACACGACAAAAGACCCGATGTGATGATGATAATGGCCATTAATATGTCATAGCGATTTAACTTTTATTCCCTTTGAAGTGTTAAAACATTAGCCAAAGATACAAATAGAATAAATTTGCATTACATTCGCTATGCACTATAAAAGGATAAGGGATATACAATACATAACCGAAATGAATACAACTGTAGTTATGAATGGATTTTCTTTTTCTTTTTTTTTAATAATGTACCTATCTCTCCCCCTCTTCGAATTCCATTTCATAAAGTTTTCATAAAAAAAAACTTTTTGTTTTGCTCATTCTTTGGTAGACACTCAAGTTGATCCGCATTTTGAGAACGTGTAAAAAACGATTAAAAATGTAATAAAAAAATTAATTGAGCTGCCAAAGGTGGAGTGGAGGGCACACACGAGTGATTTATTTTTGTTTTCAATTGCATTTGGAAAGAAGAAAGGGGCCACAAAAAAGAACATGCGTTTTAAATTATTTAATTTGCATTTAGGTTAGAGCCACAAGTACCCACTACCTATTTATACAGACATGGGTAGCCCCGAAATTTACCGCGTTACGTAAACAGTCAAAAACAGAAAGAAAAAAAAACGCTGACGTGCAATCGTGAAATGGCGCTTCGCTTTAGCCACCACGTCCATTAGACCTGATGTAATAGAAATTTGACGCGAAAAATATGGAAATTTAAACGGTTTAGGGAGGTTGAAACTGCCATGCGGCAATACCAATGGCGAACCTGTAGAGTGAGGAAGTCCACGATCAAGAATGCCGTTAGCACGAACGAATCATATGCTGAGGGTGACAGTGAGTAATTCGACAAGCACTTTGCAGACTGTTTAAGTTGTATTACATACTATGACTTTTTTTCGCTAGTTTACTTGAGCTGAAGCTGATTGTAATTCTATTGAAAACTATTTGAAACAAATCGCCATATTGAGCTTGAATGTCAAATTGACAAGTGCGGATTGTGTGGTGAACTGGTGACAGTTAATTTTTAAAAATGCGAATATAAAGTATTGATTGGATTAATAGGCCAAGTGTCAAGTGTTTTTAGCAAAATTGAAAATAGTGCGTCAGTGAGCGTCTAGACAGAGGATTTATCGAAAAATTTAGGCATGTGACATTTGAATGTTAATTTGAATGAAAAATTAGATGTTGCCCTATAAATTAAATAAAACAAAAATTAATAGAAATTGCCAAAAAAAGAACAATAGGGGAAACAATAATTGCAGTAGCATATAAAAAAAATGTACTAGTTTTGTGGTTACATTGAAGCTGAGCAAATTAATAATTCATATATAATCTATTACAGAGACCCCTTTTAGTTTCATATTTTTGGCAACAGATGTCACAACCATTTAATCAAATAAAACAAGTCATACTGCCTGTAGTATGAAGAACTATTAACTAAAAAAATAAATTAGCTAACCCAACACATCCTAACCAAGGAAGGGACGCTAGGCCTAGAGCCCTTTAAACGGCTGAATTGAGAAGCTTTTTCAGGATAGTTATACCTACCTATACCCTTGGTTGTTCATCAAACGTTTGGAAAACCCCTCAAGGTTTAGTTTGTGTTTTTCCGGGGCTTGACCTTCATCTATATTATTCACTCCGAATGTAATAAGGTTAGGTTTGGTTAGGTTAGAGGGGCAGAGCGGCGCTCTTGGAGAGCTGGGCAGTGACACAGGAGTTGTTCCACAGATTCTATTTCCTCTTCATCTCTGCAACTTCTGCAGAAGTAATTTGTAAAGATACCCAGTCTTTTAGCCATGTTTCCAATGATGCAGTGTCCGGTTAGTATCCCGACGAGCACTCGGATTTGGTTTCTATCAAAATATGTTAAGATCTCAGATTTTTTAGTACAACCGAAAGTGTTGTTCCATTGTTCTTTAGCCAAGTTTAATGTGACATTGTCAATAACGCCCTTAACTACGTTGAAAGCTGGTAATAATAATTTGTCTGTCAACTAATAGTATACGTCCATTTCACAGCCGCGTTTGGCCAGTTTATCTGCTGCCTTTTTCCCTTCTACAACATGTCCAGGAACCCAGCAGCACAGCATTAGAGAACCCGTTATACATATGCAAGAAATTCTTTGTACCTTGTTGAGATTCTTGAGGTAGGATTTAGTGTTAACAGCCTCCCACCAAACAACCGAGCCATATGTCAGAATTGGTCTTAGTTCAGTCTTGTTGGTGTTAACCGATAAACCGTTGTTCTCTGTCCACTTTGATAGCTCTGATAGGTAATGCATATTCTATGACTTCACTAATGGTGGGAAGATATTTTCCTGAAATCAGCACAACTATGCCATCTGCGTAGGCGACCACCTTGATGCCTTTGTTGACAAGTGATTTAAGAAGTTTGTTTATTGACATATGTTCCATATATGAGAGGAGATAATGTCGAAAATGTCAAAAATGTGACATAAACAAAAAGAGTCAATATTTTCAAATTTAGTTTTAACCCGACTTGTCTCCGGAGTTCAGTTTATATTCAATCGGATAAAACGCTAGCGCTGTCAAGGTTAAAAGAAACAAGTTTATTATCGGGTTTAACGACTGAATATTATGATTTAATTTGTTGGTTAAACTCACTGAAATCCGGGTATAAACATTAACTCGCTTTAAAGTGAGTAAATAATATGGCCGTTAGTGATTATTCTCTGTAACAGCTATATATGAATATGATCCATCAAGAACTGAGTAATATAGAAATTTGTTTCACCATGAGTTCGTTTAATCCAAGCATCGATCACTGGTATGACAGGATGTGTCCATTTTTAACAATGTCTAACAACGACAATTGTTCAATTTGTTGCCGCTGGAAAAGTGTTGCCGAATTGGAAAATAAACCTCTAAAATGCAACCTCAGTCTTTTTGACGTAAGAGTGCGCCTATGTAAGAAAACATCAAACCAAGAAAGAAGTTCATGTCACATTTGCAATTAAATTTTAGTAGGTACGAACAAATCAATTAGCCGACAAAATATAGATTTTGTATAAGTATACCACACTCTATAATTTTTTGGTATATGACCAACATTGTTATGATTGCAATTAAAACCAACATTTGTCGAAATTGTTATAGAAAATTACCCTTTATAATCTACATCATATTTATGGTCAATGCTTTGTATTTAAATTGTGCCAATAATCATAGATCCTATTTAAAAGTCAAAATTTGAATTCATTTTCATGAGAAAAATGTAGTGGTAACAAATTTCGCCACAACAAATAATGCATTTGTTCAATTCGAAAAAAAAACTGTCAGTAAACAGATGGCGCTCGCTACCTCATACGTCGTGTCACATTAATTCAAATAAATAGCCCAAATCCATCCTAACGAAACGTCAAAATGTAGGTACATCTGTTCCAACCTGATGAATGGCACACGTCGAACACACTTCAAATTCTACACACATTTGTATAATACGACCGACTAGATTGTCACCTTCTACACAACAATAAATTTCCCCAATAAAGATTAACCTGTGATTTTTTTTTTTCGATAACAAGCAATACAAATTGATAATCCATTTGTCGTAGTCGCTATATTCGATATAATTAGATTTATTTTTATTTCTACTCTATAATAAGGCGGAAGAGATTTCCCAGGCTTATAACCCCATGATAGCAGTTTTGTGGAACGTCTTCACTTCATGTAGTCGATTTATTGGGTTTTTGTGTTCAGATAGGGGAATTATCTATTTTTGCACGTGAAAGGGATTTTGCGAAATCATTACATGCTTTGGCTATCATTTTCATTGACGTTGTACATATTTGTTTATTTAAGTAGGTATAAATAAACAAAATTTGGATAGACGTTTGTCCGTTCGTTTAATTAGATAACGAACGCCTTCGCAGAGTTGTGATTGTGATTGACTTTGAAGAAGGTTGTTACAGGAAGTAAGTTACGTTATATTGAACTTGTGATCAAGAGTGTGCTGTGGTAAATCCAACTTTTGGTCGATGTCTGTTTACATTTCGTTCGGGAACACCAATTCATTAGATTATTACCTCGAAATCGAGGTCTAGTTTAAAGATACCTACGACAATTATTTAATTTAAATTAATAAGATTGATTCAATTGATCAATAACCCTTTGATGGACATGTTCTGTATAAGCGGTAGATGGGAAGTTATAAACGAAAACCACTCGTTCGCGGAATTAAAAATCAAAAAATTGTGAGTTGTTTTTTCGTTTCATGTACCTAATAAGACGCATTATTTCTTTGTTAAAATGTAACTGCAAACCTGTCTTCATCTCCCCAGTTATCACGGTCATTACCTAGCCAACTGCTTCTAAGTGAAACTATTCATTGGAAATACATAATTCTAAACTCTAATGAAACGAAAAAGCGACAGGTTCAAGTGAAACTTCTCATGGCTCATGGTTGGGCAGTACATATTTTCCAACTCTAATGAAACGAAAAAGCGACAGGTTCAAGTGAAACTTCTCATGGCTCGTTGGGCAGTACATATTTTCGAACTCTAATGAAAAGAAAAAGCGACAGGTTGAAATGAAGCAGACTTACTTTGGTTTTTTTTTTTTGCATTTTCATACATTCCTCACCACACATTCATCAAATAATGTAACTGTCAGTTGTATGGGCACAAGTCATTGGTCATTGAAAAGTCTAGTCGTCTAGATTTGTCTGTACTAAATTTTGCCGAATGCAAACACTAGATTGGTCGTTAATGTCTCCTTCAGGTCTTGTGTCAATTGCGCTAAATAATTATCTTCGGCTAATTTTTTGACACTTATATGAAAGTGTTGAAAAGAAACGTTCACCAAACTCCAATTTTATCTAATTTTATGCTATTAACTAATTGAAATTCTATATTTTATTTCTTCCTAAATTTTCTAGCAAAACTCAAGCAAAAGAAAACGTCAAAAAATTAACCTATAAGATAATTTTTTTTGCTTTTGCTTTGGGATAATTTTTTGACAGCTGAAAAATTCGTTTTCCACCACGATAGTGTCAGAAAATTATGCGAGGATTATTATTTAGCTCAATTGACGCACGGCCTTAGTAGGTACGTCAGACTAATTTTAATCTGAATGTCTACTGGAACTGAGTACTCAGTAGTCGAAAATTTGGGGACGTTCAAAACTCAAGTTTTCTAATGTCGCTTTCCATTTGGGCACTCCGTGTACGTTCAGAAGAGACAAGACACTCCATAATATGTTCCATTGGCTATTCGGTTCTGAGTGATATCTTAGGAGCGTTTTTCGATTCCATATTTCATTTTGGAGTAAACTCTGCTTACAAGTAAAACCAATTGCAAAAATCGACATAAATCTGACAGCAGCCAGCCATCATAATATATGTCTGAATTTTTATTGGCCTATATTGATCAAGGGGTGGCCGACAAATTTAGTCAAGAATTTCTCAACTGAATACTAAGTTGACATTTTGATTGTGTAGCTGATATAATTTTTAAAATCAGTGAAAATCTAGCAAACTAGAACATTTACGTAGAAATGTCAAAAACAGTAATGCCTGTCAAATGATTTGATTATTATTATATCTTTCTTCTTTGTCAAATTGGTAGACACCATTTCTGAATGTAATTTTTTGACATAAAAACGCTTGAGAGAAGCTAAACATTGTGTACAATGTGTGATTTACAATTCGATTTGATAAACTTATATTTTCTGTGAAAGTAGGTATCAGCAGCTCTATTACAATAAATATAGTAACACCAAGCAATAGCTCGAGCTCCGTTCCACTACAACTCGACGGTTGAGTAGTTTTGCAACCTAGTTGCAGCAGCGGCAGCTTATCGGGATCATTAGTCGCGAAATCTACTTCATCGAGAATGTTGTCGTCACTAATGCAGTTGACGTGTTTAAGTACTTTCTGGTGAGCAACGTTTGCAAATTTTGTTGTAGGTGAAGTTGCAC
Organism: Cheilosia scutellata; assembly: GCA_955612985.1. Lineage (NCBI taxonomy): Eukaryota > Metazoa > Arthropoda > Insecta > Diptera > Syrphidae > Cheilosia > Cheilosia scutellata. The sequence continues at coordinate 109,163,208 of OY015312.1, read as the reverse complement.
TTGCACACCTAGCGCGCACACACTATACGACGTGTATTTTGGAATCAGTTTCAGAACTTAATCACTGGATCTGGTGTAAGTGCATTACACTGTAATGTCGTTACTGATGGCAGGAAGATAGAGAAGAAAATAGTTACAGCGTCTCTTCGCTCGAAGGGATTCTTTTACAAATTTTTTTTTTTGTTTGTCTTAAAACAAAATCTAAAGTATCTGCTAAACTTTTACTTTTCTGCGTTCTACCTTAATTCAGTTTGGGAGAACTTTTGGGTTTCAAGCAGTTTTGCAGTTTTGCCGTCATATGGCGCCGCTTATATACTCGTACTATCCTGATGGAAATTTAATGAAATATGTATCCTTACTATATGCATCCATCTTAAGCTCAGCTACACAAATAGTAGGTATTACTTTCCATTTGACAGTGGAAACATAATTTAATTATAACCCACCGAAAGGCAAACACAAAAGCAGAGAGAAAGGAGTACCTACACATAATCCCAAAACAAGCTCTGCTAAATGTACATCTGATCCCTCTGTGTCTGCTTTTTGAGTGTGTAAACAATCCGATTTGTTGCGAATGTATCAAAGTGTTGATAATCGTGGCACACGTCGTATAGTTATTCTAGGTCTTGTTGTTTGTAACAATTTATTACACGTACACAAACATTCAACGAGGACAAAATGCTGTGCGCTTATGGGTGGGCGGCGCGCGGCAGTGGCGGTGTTAAATTATTCCGCCCGGAACTGGGGATGAAACACCCTTCATTGAATATCCGTATACACTTCATTATGGATGCGATTTACACGGGGATACAAACAAAAAATAAAACAGAAACAGAAGTGACGGAAGAAAGAAGCCGAATGTCAAATAGAATATTTCGGGACAACAAACCCCCGTGGGACATGGAAATTCCCACAAATGCACTACAAAATTCATCGAGTGTATAGGCGAGACGAAGACGACGAGATGCTATTCCGGTGTCGAGTGCTCGTCGTCACTTTTGTGGGCTCAATAGAAGAGCTATGTGGCAGTAGCTTAACTCAAAGTGCTTACGGAAGTGTTCTTAAAAGGTGTGGGAAGTTACTTAGGCCTTTGATGTACCCTGAAGCACACTCATATATACCAGCTGCGTGGAGCCTGTGGACGGTAATTCGAAACAGTGATAATAAATTATGAAGGGTGTTTTAGCCAGACACGATTGAGATGGAGTATGGTAGGTATGCTGTATGCATATTGGCCACCAGGAATCACAAATAGACTAACAGTATGTGATGGTCATAAAATACGAAGCGTATGGAGTTTGAGTTTAGGGTGGCCATTTTGGGGTAGCAATCTGTAGCGTTAATTGGGCACGTAGTTAATACAATATTTATAAGGCATGGTATCCGTACATTCGATAAGAAACGCTAGAAATTGAAAGCCTTAATGCTATTTGAGAATAGGTTAAGAATGATGTAGAATGAGCCGTCACAATAAACGATGGATGGATGACACATGGTTGCCAAAAGCGGACGCCGAAAAAACATGTCGCCTGTTGGTAGAAATTGCGCAAACATTGGTTGTGAAGCTGCTATTACACATGTCAAAAATGTTGTCAATTTTTGTCAGGCGGACGTGGTGCGTGGATTGGCTAATAGCGTGGCACGCGCGTCATTTGGTCAATATCGATAGAGCCTTTATAACATATTCAGCCAAAGCAGCAATATTCTCAACCGAACGAGAGGTACGAGGGCTTCCAGGATTTAGGAGGAGTTATGTGTACAAACATTGTTCATAAATAATATCTATTCTGTCGAAATGCTATTCATGATTTTTTTCTTTTCTAACAAAATTTCTGGGCGCAGTAGCGCAGTGGTTAGTGTGCTGGACTACTGTGCGAGGGATCCCAGTTTCGATCCTCGGAAAAACACAAATTACATCTTAAGGTTTTTTTTCTACTGCCACCACCTCTCGCGAACGTCGGACAACCCGAGAGTATGACTGTCCTGAAAAAGCTTCTCAATTCAGTCGTTCGGACTCGGCATAAAATTGTAGGTCCCTTCCATTCGTCCCAAAAATAGAAACTCACACAAACGAATGGTTGCGAGAAGCTGGGCCTAGGGGGTCTACCCGCCTGTTGCGCCACCTATTTATTTATTTAACAAAATTTCTAGTTCTAGTACAATTTTATATATTCAGCTTTGATCGAAATGGATACCCGCAAAACAAAATCTGTGCCGAATTGATTATGCTAATGTTAAATCAAATATGTTAAAATCATAAAATACTTTCCATAAATAACGATCAAAATCAAAACAACGGAAAGTAACCATTTTTAGGCCGTGTGACAATTGTCCTAAATAATTATCTTCGGCTAATTTTCTGAAAAAATACCCTAAGTGTTGAAGAGAGAAGTTCATCCAGTTCTAAAAACAGAGATTTTTCTAATTTCGAGCTTTTAGTCAATTGCAATTCAGATGTACCGGACATTCGCATGCATGCGAATGTCTAGCTATAAAGTAGAAATTCGCATGCATGCGAATGTCTAGCTATAAAGAAGAAATTCGCATGCATGCGAATGTATGCTTTTAGAACTTAAATTCGCATGAGAAACTATGCGAATCTACACACTATTTCGGAAACTCGCAACGAAACTTTTGAAAATAAAATACATGCGAAATTCCTATATATTTGCGGAGACTCGCATGTATGCGAATGTACACTTTTAGGTAGCAGATTCGCATGTGAAAAATTTCCATATGAACTATACTGATGTCATACTATACTGATGGCAGCTAAGACTGATGACAGAAAATGAAGCGTAAGGTAAATTCGCACCGTAGCTTATTTACCCCACTAGGATTGATTTTCTTTGATTTTCCCTTTTACTGCAGTTATATTTTAAAAATCACCTCTGAAAAGAATTCGCGCGCGCGGATTCTTTTCAGAGGTGATTTTTGAGCACATGCGAATTTCCGGTTCCTTTGTAAGGTTCAGGAAACTCGCATGCATGCGAATTTCCTTAATTATATCGGAAACTCGCATGCATGCGAATCTACAATATTATGTCGGAAATTCGCATGTGCATGCGAATGTCTAGTAAATCTGCAATTCAGTGTTTTATCCAAGCAAAAGAAAACGTCAAAAATTAGCCTATAGATTAAATTTATCATCTTCCTCCCGGAGCAGGGTAATTTTTTGACAGCTCAAAATTCGTTTTCCACCATAATATCTAGTGGCTGAAATTTATCCGAAGATAATTATTTAGAGCAATTGACACACGCCATTAATTGTGACAGATAGTGCTGCTGCTGTTTTAAAATTCAAGAAAAACTGAATATTTGCTGTTCAATATGCAAAGATGTCAAGAGATATGCTATCCTGTCAGAAGTTTTGCTGAACTCGCTGAATGTTGCAAAAAGTGTGTCTGTTTCTACAACTTTAAGTTCGAGGTGTTTTCATCAAAAACTAGTTCAGACAACTGACAACTGTTTTGAAAACTGGAATAATGTATAATAGGAAAACTTATATTTTCGATGAAGCTATCGAGTGTTTTACGTTCATTGTGAATGGGGTATAAGGATAGCCAGGTTTAAAGTTGATTTACGAAATCTGATGCACATGTGCAGCAAAAAATTCATCTAAAAATATATTCGAAAAAAAATGATGAGAGTCTTTGGGCTTTACTAATAATCATTTTTAACTTTCAGTTTAACTTTGTTGTAGATCACAATAGAAACCTAATTTTATATGGAAAAAACCGCTACTGTGAGATCGTAAAACATAACCTGGACAATAAAAATGATTATTAGTACCGCACTTTGTAAATAGCCCTTTAGGCAAAATACTAAAAGTCAAAAACACTTATGAATGACAAGAGAATATTTATGAAACTTCATCTCAGCAAAACGATGCCAATTAAAATATCAACACATTATCTACTATGGTGATTAATATTTTTTTTTTTGCTTTTTGATTGATCTTGATGGCAACTCCACTGACAATGTAAAACGTAAAAAAGTGTTTGAGAATATAGGCGGGAGAAGCCATAGTGATTCATTATTTACGATGTGATCATCCACTGAATTGGATTTTCGACCGACATTTCTTTCGAAATTACATCCTTATTCTATTAGATCATAACAATATAATTACCCTACATAATGACGTAGTAAACATATACGTCTTTGTACTTAATATGCCTATCAAACAAGCATTTACCGCCTTAATACCATTAAAATCCATATACCGAAAATCGCACCCAGACAGATAGTCTTCAAAGATTTCCATTGAACGAACACACCAACGCAAAAAGTACGTATAAACCTAAACCTGTTCCATAACGTAGACACGTCATTCAATTTAATAATGTTTACCCTCCCCCATTGACATTTAGTAGAAAATTAACAAAATGAGTAACCGAATTCCATGACGGGACAAGGAACTTCATCAATACGTTTGCTAGCTAAATACTTTTGGGAACTGGGTATGGAATAAAATAGTCAATTAGGACAATGTCGGTTATTTGATTTTTAGTATTTATGTCAAGTGGTATGTACCTAATTACAGGCCGTACTTTTGACTTGAATTCCAGTAAGTGCGTCAATTGTGTCATTTTGAAATAAATCCTGATTTTAAGCTTTTCAAACCAGATCACCGAGATGTAGAGCTTTTTTAATGTGACACCATTTAGCATTGTTTTACAAACAAGAATCTAATTTGGGGTAGGTCTCGTTTATTGTTCTGTCAAATCGCTAGGTTCTGTCATTTATAAAATAAAAACAGTAGTTCTTTGAAACTGTGCGATTGGTAGTATTTTTTTAATTACATATTCTCGTTCAACTCAACCTTCAACCACGCGCCGTGTTCTAAAAGAACTCAGATAGCTAATTTGTCATAATGCAAATCTGTACTGGAATTGACGTATTAATTTATGGGTAGGTACAGCAAATACAAATCTAGCATAACTAGTTAGATACATTTTGCTAAATTCTTGTTCATAGAAGTATAGTGGTCTTAGTTGCATTTTATTAACAATGCCCATGGCATACCGATTTATACGGAACTGCTTTACATACATGCAAATGAAAATAATAGAATGTTGTAGCATAACATAAGCTACATCAATCAGAAGATTGCGTGGTGGACGAAGTTTAAGAGGTTACGTGTTAGATTTTCTTCGTTGCTTTTCTATAGTTTTGTATATAACGTGTCAATAGTTTGACATATATTACCTACAGCTTAAAGGAGAGAAATATACTTACCTACGTATATTCAAAGTAGGTAAGTAAACTTTTAAGCTACTATTGCACACTTGTCAAAAATTGCATGACGTTGGATTTTGTCTCCACTCAATTTCAGGACAATATCTGACGTTTTCTTAATCGAGCTGCTATTAATGGTCCTGCTACTAATGTCGTTTTCGATTGGTCATCCAGAACCGTCCAGAAGCAGTCCGAATGAACGGAGAGGGGTTTTAGCTAGGATCGTTTGTAATCTAGCCGGTTTTGTGATGTGCTCTGTGTCCATCAGTAGTTTGCCAGGTTGTTATTTAAGCTGCTCTTGCTTTTTTATCCTAGAGTTACGGCTTAATTTTAGCGCGAACAGCGTATACCCGGCGTATTGAGCTCCACCATCTTTATAAAGTTAATGCGTAAAAAATTAAATTTTATTTAAACCCAAAAGTTCAATATTTGAGACACTCTGTAGTTTTAAACACAATCTAATAAATGGCAAATCGTTTTCAAAAATGAATAAACAATTTGACAGAATAATATACGAATAGAACAATTGAAGTAGCTTGGCCAACATGCAGATACTGCCAAAATAGTTTTTTTGAGTTTCTCGCTTACCGCTAAAAATTTAGTAACGGTTAGATTACTAGAGACACGTCAACTCCATATAAGAAAAATTTACCTAGTACCTAGCTCTATTGTAAATGGTGCATAGAGTTTGACACTGATTTGACACATCGCTAGTCATTTAGCGGTCAACCATTTGATTCATGATAAACTCGCTGTTACAATAGATGTGCTCCATTTATGGATGATGCCCAAAATCTTGACGATTTTGTGTCCATTTTGGGCAGTTTTCCCAAATCAGACTCTTCGTCCTTTGTGAAAGTATACAAAATAGTAATGGTAATGGTATCGAAGCCGTAATATATAACACCTCCAGTCTTTACCAAAGGAACAAGAGATTCTTTATTGATGACAATGATTACACATCTATAAAGACCCCTAGCCTCGTCCAGCTTTGCAACTTTCCAGTTATACGTCGGCAGCACAGGATTACTTGCCCTTATAATCTCAAGGATCTTGTTGATATCGGAGGGTTCGGCTGGGATCCAAACACGAGTTCTTGGTCTCTCTTTCTTCGCAACAACCTCGAGCTTAGCGCCTTCCCTCCAGTTTGTATAGGTCGTAAGATCTTTACTCTTCCGAGGCGATCAGCTTGACATGGCCTTGATGCCAGCCGCCATCGCCATCGCAAAATCGGGGAGGAGGAGCTAGGTTATCCTTCATTATCTCCAGAATAACCGAAGATAGTTTTATTTGAATCAAATCAACTTCCACCTATCTGTGGCGATAGATCCGTCCACGTCGCTTTTGTCGATTACCGCCAACACTATTTTATCTTTAAGGACATCGCTGTAGCACTTCGGTATAGTGTTGTATGGCCTCGAAGAGGTAGGTGCTATTGTTTTGTACCTTGGCTCGTTTGGGATCCGACACGGATTTCTCCGACGATCGTCGCTGCCAGTCCCAGCTTTTTCACTGACGATCTTCTTGGCCCACGGGCATTCACCTTGCCGGTTCTTTTACACTGCGGTATATCACCAAAGTGCTCCAGAATACGGCTGGCTGTACGCCGATCTTTGTAGGCCTGTTTAGAGGGGGCAAGTTTTGTTCCCGAAGAGTCCCTAATGGAACGTGGGGTGGTATAGTACCTTTGAGCTCCACGCGGCTTTTGGAGGTAGTTGGACCATGTAAAGCCACGGTCTTCCTACTGTCCAGCGCTTCAGGAGCTTTCCCGGTAGACAGCTTAAGTGCCGTACTATCGCCCGGATTTAAAGGAGAACCGGTCTCAATTGTTTTTTTGTTGTTTTTTTTATTTTTAATTTCTGCATAATAAGTCCCACGATTAGCGGCGAAATGAATGTCATGCTCACTAATTCGAATTCGAACGAAATTATTCCTCATCAATTGAGCGATTCATTACATATTTTTCTTTACAAGTTTGAATAGAATTTTTTCATCACTCTCATACTTTCGAAAGATTTTAGAAAACACCTATCCTAACAAAAGTGACAAAAGAGAATACATTTTATAAACTACTATTGTGAACTTACCAATTCCAAGCGGAGTTCCCACTTTTCCCGATATATTTAAGAATTTCACCTCCATAAATCCTTTACCGACGACACCAAATGGCACTACACTTGATTTAGATAATGAGGACACCGTTCTTTGTGCCGGCGGCGATGTATCCGCTGTGGCCTGAGTCCGAAACGAGTTGATTTTCTCCAAAAGAGCCGATCCATTAAAACTTAACAACGAATTAACATTACTAACTAGCGACTGTGGCGGGGCGGCGGTTGATGGTCCGGCAGCAGCTGCAGATTGGCTGTCAGCCGTGCATAGCTTACTAATGCTCAGGATAAATGTGATGTATAGGAAGTTGGATGAGGTAAAACTAAAGCTTATCAGCTGCTGAACTTTACTTTGGTAATTTGTACTACTGCTAAAGAATTTACTAATTTTCGGTGGCTCAGTTAGGGTTGCCATGTTTATTATTATTGTCTGTCACTTGTTTTTATTTTTATTTTATTTTGCAAATTATGTAGGTATGCAAATGTCAAAAGGGAAAATTTATGTACTCTCCCCACTTGGATATGTAATGTTGTGTTACTCTTTTTTTTTTCTAGTTCAAATCAGGTGGCGAACGAGGTAAGCTAAACATTCGCAATACAACATACGATCCGTTACGACCAATGGAAATTCGAACACGTGCTTGTTTTCCGAAGCTTTACAACGACGATATGTCTATGTATTCACCTCTAGATGAAGGTGTATCTTCAAAGATACCAACAATTGCACCACACACTAAAAAAAAATAAACACTCTTTTAAAAAACTAAAAAAAACAACACGTTACTCTTTCGTTCCGAAATTGTAGCTGCTGCGATCACTTTTATGCTTGTGCGAATTCTCTTCGAAATTCCTCTGAAAGATATACACACACACACACACACGCCGAAACAGGAAAAATATGAAAAAAAAAAAAAGACACGAAAATGCTTACGAACACACTATGTTATGTATAGATCTTAAATATCTAGCTTAGCGCTAAATTATCGCCTGAATATATTATCACAATCAATCACAAAAATACCGATGTTATTGTATAACTTAGAACTGAACTCGCGCCACTCGAAAATCAAACTGAGAAGTAAACCGAAAATTCGAATTCTTTTCGAAATTCCTTACACGCCAATTAGCGCATTCAAATACCGGCTTTGTAATGCTACAAAATAATATGACAATTTTTCTAACGGTCAACCGGTTAGACGTACATAATTATTATTATGAACTATGAGTGAAATCCCGAAAAGTAATAGTGGCCGCTTTTGCTGTCATAAATCCCGCACACAGAGCATAAGAAAAACGTCCAACTCCCTTCACGTTCGTTTCGTATTTGAGGCGACGACTACACCGCAGCAGTTGATATTTGCACACACTATAGAAAGAACTGGGGAAGGGGAGTTGGACAAGCGACAAAATCTATTTTGTTTTGCTGTATGTTTTTTTTTTTTCTTTCTTTTTGTTTCGTTTTATTCTCTCGGTCTGGTGGCATGCCTTCTTCCACCCGATTTCGTCGCCCTCGATATTGAAACCGAGTAGTTAACGTTAACGTACACGCGGTGAGCAGAGCAAATAGCGGTGTAAATAGAGAACGATAAATGCAAGTGCACAAAATTTAACACCCAACTCTAGAGGAGCCTCTACAAACTGACAGATGTCACAATCACAATCACAACTAACAGTGCGATATAATTTTTGATTGTTGTTCGACTATGGGAATCGGTGATATTACACTCGACACCTTTCTAAATTCAATGGGGAAGCTTAACTGACAATCGGAATATTCTGAATCGCCTGCTACCAAATCCAGCATCCCATTGAAAGAGTTGACTGTGACTGTGACTCTGTGTCGGTTGGTGATGCTCATAAAAGCGCAAAAGAGATAAATAATACACGAAAAGGCAGAATAAAAGCGAAAAGTATATCCAAATCGAAAGACACTACTAATGCAAAGGTATGTGGTGACTGGTGACGGTGCTGCGGCGCGATGACAAAATACAATAACAAGACAAATGAGAATGCTTATTTTTTTCATATGTATATATGACCTGTTAAATACACTATGGGCTCCTGCTCTTCTGGCTCAATGCTAAGTCAAAGAAGAATCAGACTCAGACGAAACGAAGCAGGCAACAGTGACAGTAGCATGACAGTGGCTACAATTCGATTCGAACCATTGGTAGTGCTGGTGGGCTTTTTTTAAAAAAGAGCAGAGACACGATATAACAAAACAACGATGACGGCGACAACTTGCTTCAGAGAAATGATACAAGATATGCCAAGCACAGTCAACGACAATTTTATGGAGCCATGTTATAATAGTTTGTAGGTTATGCGCAACGACAATTAGGTAATTGTCTGTTTGACATTTTAGAACAATTGCATTTGATAGCCGTTCCAGTTCGAATACTAAAGAAGCGGTTTCATATGCTGTCATGTTTTTCGAACGAATTTGTCATTTGTTATACATTTCCAAGACTTTGCTTATCACTGCATTTAAACACCTGTAATGTTTTTTTTTTTTTTGCTTACAAAAGGATTCAATAATTTTTTTGTTATGTCGTTTTCGGTTGGTCGTCCAGAATCGTCCGGAAGAACTCTCCGCGATTCTGAATTCAAATCCAGAAGCAAATTTCTCTTCTTTTCAGTAGAAGAACTGTCAGTTGAGTGCCAATCGAAAGCTTTCAGAAGCGTTCGGATTGCTTCCGGACGGTTCTGGACGACCAATCGAAAACGGCATTAGGTTATTTCTCCGTAACAGAATTTATCCCCATTTTGTCATTCTGACAATAGGCGTATTTTTTGAGAATCTATAGCTAGCTCACTTTTACTTTTACATGCAAAACTGTTATACTCACTTTTGGTTATGTTATACTCACTTTTGGTTTTACATGCAAATTTGTTATACTCACTTTTGGTTTTGTTATACTCACTTCCCAAAAAAATACGCCTAATCTCTAGAATTCGTACTACAAAAGTAAAGGAACGGTCTATATATTATAACAGACAGCCAATTCGCCCACATAATTTTTTTTCACGTACCTACATGCAGGTATGTTTCAGTCTAATATCGAATAAATGCCATAATTTCACGAACGTGTGAACGAGTTCTCTCACCGCTAATAAAATGAAATAAATATTCATCATCTCAGCAGAAATTAAACAAAGAATAACTCCTGTCATTTGCTATTTATTTGGGCTAAGAAACTGAAGGCCTATTCCGAACATCTAAGAAAATTCTGTACAAGATCTTGATCATCCTAAGTCCTACTTTATGTCACATCCGCATGCCTAACTATAAAGCTAGCGCCTTTATAAAATGTGACAATGCACTGTCATTTCTGTGGACAGTTGTTCCTATTGGTTCTTTACCCGTTTCGGTCAAAAAATCATTTTATTTCGTAGGCATCTGTCAATAATTTGCAACTTTTACCCCCAGTTTCACAGTGGGAGTTTAAACTACACTTTTAGTTTATTTCTTAATTCTGTTTCAGAATGTCATTCTATAGTTTAAGTTAAACTACAGTATTCTGCCGTTTAAACCTCAGATTAAAACCGAATGTCAAAAACAAAAATATTTGACGTTGTTTTGCGTAGGTATTCTTTGAAAGCAAAGACAAGGAACGATTTTAGAAAAGTCGTATAAAAGCTAGGTACTGTACAATTAAATTTAGTTGAACTGAGTTCAATTGAACTGAAATTTAGATTATATTGTGAAACCGGACGAGTTGAACTTCAAATTTAAACTCACGTTCAGGTTCAGTTGAACTTTAGTTTAAACTTTCAGTGTGAAACTGGGGGTTAACCTCCAAGCGCTAAGCCCAGCAAGAACTTGGCGGGGAACAGCCGCAATTTATATGAACTGTCAGTTACAATGAAGTTTTAGGCCATGATAGCTAATTAAAATAACTATATATCCATTCGCCAAGACGTACTTTTGTTTATTACGATTTAACCTACAAAAATTTTAAGATTGATATCTTTGAGACATATCTAATTATCACAGCACAGACAGATTTTGATGAGTGACACATCTGACGTACGCACATCATTCAAAGTATCAGTTGTTATTATTATGAAAGAATCGGCAGACTCATCAGTAATTTGTTTGAAGTATACGTCATAATGTAGATGTGTATACTGCATTCAAGAGAAATTATAATTCCGAGTTGTTATCAGTATAGAAGGTCAGTCAATTTTGGCGGCAATGTATCTACAAAGGAAATTATATCTCGCATATTTTTGTAATTGCATTGCAAACTGCAAATCGGCAGACCCTTAAATGTTATTACTTTTCTTTGGTCAAGAGCCATTACACTATAATTCTCTATGAGAAAAAAAAGACAAAGAACTTATTTTATTTTGTGTAAAAGGAAGAACTACGTATAGCCAAAACTGTATTTGGATAAATTCGAACAAATATCTTAGTCGACTGATACGTACTTTTCTGACCAGGTCGATGTCGCTGTAAGTGTACAGCTCGTAGAGTTCGCTGTTAAATTTCCTTCTCGTCAACACAAATGGGACATAAAATCATTCTAAGAATTTTGCGTTCGAAACGACCAAGAAGACCTGCACCCGCCTTTGCTAACGACCATGCTTCTGCGTCATAGAGCAGGATAAGGTTCTTATATAGAGTCTCCATAGCGTTTCTTGACAAGGCCTTAATAGTCAGTTGCTTTCTTAGTCCAAAGAAACAGCTGTTGACAAGTGTAACTCTTCATTTGATTTCTTCTTTATGACACCAAGTTTCTTTATGTCAGAATTTATTATAGCGTCTAGCATAGGTAGACAAAGCCCTTAACAACCTCAAAGTTGTAGCTGTCTATCGTGACGTTCTGTCCGATTCTTAAATGTTGTGTGTCCCTTCTTGTTGACAGCTTGTACTTTGTTTTGCATTCATTTACTACTATACCCATTTTTGTCGCTTCTGTGCTAATACTTGCAAACGCACCAGTGACAGCTCGCTACGTTCTGCCAATTATGTCAATGTCGTTAACGTTTCTAGTATGTAGTTGCACAGACTTTTGGAAAATTGTGCCCATGTTGTTGGCTTGCGAGTTTCGCACAATTTTCTGAAGTATAATGTTTAAAATGTCACTTGACATCTCACTACATTGTCTAAATCCTTTTTTGACAGCAAAGATATCGGTGAAATTGTTTCGAGCATTCTCTATCGTCATTCTGCAAACAATGCTGAGGTTTCATTCATCACGCATACTTTCTGGAGACGAGTTGGGGTTTGCTATTCACCAAGTCATCTCCCGCTGGCTGGCTTAAAAAGCTCGGCAGTTATATCTACGGACAAGCAGCTTTGTTGGACTTCAACTTGCATATTGCTATCCTCACTTAATTTTGTTCAGGTGGACGGAAGTCTTGTATTTCATCGTCTTTAAATGGTTCATTCTGCCTGATAGCGGAATTTGTGTCATCTTTGGTTTACCAATGGAAATAAATTCATGATTTAGAAATTTATTACTACTGGTTATATCCCTTTTTAGACCTGAATTGAGTAAATACACTTCAGTTAAATGAATTAGTTTATATGAAACACGCATGACTACCTACCAAGTTTCAAAGGTGTCCTTATCTTTACTACAAGGTATTTGACTACATCCTATGAATGAATAATTGGATTTCCCAAAAACAGTCATTTAATTTTGAGACTACAGGCCACTTATAACATCCTAAGAGTGAATAAACTTAATTTCCCAAAACCGGTCAGTTTAATTTAGAGATTACCGATGAGCATTCATAAAATATTTAACGCAATCCTAAATTAGTATATAATATGTACGTTCATCAGGATTGATGCAATTTTAATTACATATACCTAATACTTCCATACATATACGACATACGTATAAGAAAGCAACCAATAATTCAAAAACACATTAAGCTTAGAAATTTTCAAAGTCCGATTCATAAACGAGTGGGCACACAATTTCCAACTATTCATGTCATGAGGTAGTTGGAAATTTTCAATTACATTATAGATTTACCAAGAAGTTATCCGTTATCGTCTCATATGTACCTTAAATGGGAAACTGCATCATAGGGAAAATTATTTGCAAACGAATTATCACAAAATGCATCTATTTCTGTTCGGAATCGGAATTCCTACAGCAAAGAACGTGGTCGACATGAATGGTGATATTCTAATGAAGTGCAACAGACTGCTTGACGCATTTGCATGCATTTGTATTAGGATTTGTGCATAATTTTGATTAGCTATTGCTATCAAGATTGAATTGCGTATGTGGTATTTTCCTTGTAGGGTTTTTTTTATAGGAAGCGACGCCGACGCGACGTGGGTGGTTTATTGCATCCTATTTGAGATAAGTCACTAAGAATATTACATATTATAAAAGCAATGTTAGTAGGCGTAGCGATAAACGTCAAAGATGGGTTTTCTGGATTACTTAAGGGAAATAACAGAAGTGTGGAATATACGATTACGATAATCGTGATGTCGAGTCGAAAAAATAACATGACGCCTTTTTGTCCTAACTACTCCATCACAAGCGCGTTGGATTCTGTCTTACTCTTCGCGGATACGTATGACATGACATAATATAATATATTCCGTAAGCTAAGTACACAGGTTCAGCAAAACCATTTTTTCTCTCCAAACATTTGCTGAAATCTATCTAACTAACTAACTAACTAAATTTTGACATACAGTTGAAAAACTTTTCGCAAAACAAAAGCACAACAAAAAAAAAACAACAATAGGATCTGTCAAAATTCAGCTTGAGAAAATGTATCGAACCATTAACGGGCGCGATGAATTTTGACAGATATGTGCAGTACAGTTTTAAATAAAAATTAGATATTTTTAGCTGGAGCTGCGTACCGCTCGCCTAAAGAAATTCATTTAAATTCATATTAGCTAAACTAAGCCAGTGAAATTTCGAGTGCAAACGAACTGAGTGCTAAGTCGAACGCGTTAGGGTTAAACTAATGCGGCAGCGCACTAGTGCGCCCTAGGGTCCACGTCAATCAAACCTCTTTTAAAGCATTTGAAAGAAGGATCCGAACAAAATTCATAGTTCCATTCATAGCTTCATATACCAATCGTTTCGGTTCTGTGCAAGTTCCATCCATTAGCTCGCCGTCCTTATTCTTTACCTTGAGTTGTTTTTTTGATGATCCATTTGGTGTCCTAGGACCGTCGGTTTTTATTCTTGTAATCTTAATCCGCACGTTACATTTCCTTATTTGTTTGTTTTTACACTAGCCAACCGCTGTTACTTTAGCCTAAGAAGGCAAATGTAAGGTCTTGTCGAGAAACACCAAGGAGACTCTATATAAGACCCTCATCATCCTAATCCTAATCATGGGCGATATCAAAGGCAGATGAAGATCTCCTTGGTCTCTTTGAATGCAAAATTCTTCAAGTGATTTTCGGTCCCGTTTGCGTTGACGGGCTTTGGAGGAGGAGATTTAACAACGAACTCTACGAGTTGTACAGCGACATCGACCTGGCCAGAAAAGTACGTATCAGTCGTTTAAGATGGCTGGGGCATGTAGAGCGAATGGACACCAATGCTCCGGCCCGAAGAGTCTTCGATTGCAACCCGGAGGGACAACGCAGTAGAGGAAGATCTCGCCTGAGATGGCGCGAACAAGTGGAAGGGAACCTCAACCAACTTGGAGTGCGCAAATGGAGGCGGTTAGCCAAAGATCGTGCTAACAGGAGATGCGTGTTCGTTGTGACCCAGGTCCACCCCGGACTGTAACGCCACCTAAGTAAGTAAGTCCATTCAAATTAGCCCCAAACCTCTTTGGTTATAGCTTATAGAACTCGCAATCTTTGGAACTCGCATCGAGGAGACTTAGAGGTTAGATACATCCACAATGGTCACACACCAACTTTCTCACTTCCAGCTGCTGATTAACACTGGTTAAAAATAAAGCTGGCAATGATTGGGCGCGTTCATATTGAACCCGCTTCCTTTAACACTACCGGATTGGAATTTTAATTCTTGTTCAACAAGCATGTTCTTTCAGTTGTATTGTGATCATCATTGACACATGTGGAACCGGTGCGGTGCGATGTTCACTATGACCATCACCTGCTATAGAATCACGTTGGCTCTGAAGCTACTATTACACATGTCAAAAATCGTGACTTTTTTGACGCGCTGACGTTAATATAACGTCAGATTTTGTTATTACTGTGTGCATATTCAAAATCGTACGTCATTGTGACGTCATCATGTCAAAAAATGACACGATTTTTGACATAGCTTAAGTACCGCCGTGAATCCCGCCAGAAAGCTGGCAAGTGACAATGGTCGTACCCTTATAGGGCAATAAACGGTCGCCTTTCCACCCCCCTAAATAATTGTTTTTACTTGAACCTATGAATCAGTCGCTGACTGTCACTATAATTCACCTTCTGGTGCTCACTAGCTCTTTCACTTCGTTGATCGCCTTAAGCACCACATGGTGGTTGTTTGGGATAAAAGACGAGGTATCCACAAGCAGGCACACGTGAACAGACAACAGAGCGTAAAGAAAGATACGTACGTGGATGCTGCCCTTTGCTTACGTTTTGTGTCATGTGTGTGTGTGTGTTGTGTTCACTTTATCGTCATCATCGTCATTGTCGCCGTCGTCATCAACATCAACATCATCAGAAGACCAAAGAAGATATCGTTTGCTTTTATCTTTTGGATACGTAATCGTTCCTGACTGGTATACTACCGGTAGTGGTGGTGGTTTCGATGCCATTGAGGGCTGCTATAGTTGCTGCTGATGCTCCCGATGATGGAAACTATGATTGCAGATATGGAAAATTGTAACACATCGAACAGCCACTAATGGGACTGAATGTGTGCCCATAAAGTGTCACAAAAAGAGCATCACCATCAAAGATAGCGCCTATACTAACGTCAAAGATGCGGACAGACGTTACCAAAAGAAGCTGTAAAACAAAAGCATTGACCTGGCCTGGCCATTGGTGGTGTCATTTTGGGTAAAACAGTCGAAAATACAATTTTTCCCGCCTCCAGGAAGATGGATGATTGTGGGGAGCACTTCGATTCGATAAAACAATACATGTGTGCGAAGCGATGACTCGTTGGGAATTTCAGCAAATATATGTACACCTTATATGAGTGTGTGGTTATGGTGATTATGGGCCAGATAGTGTAAAATGTTATTTTATGGGCTATAACGATACATAACTGGTGGATGCGATGCAGTGATAAAGTACTACGCCGCGCCGTTACACCCAAGCATAACGATAGTTCCCTTCTTGGGTAGAATGCCTTCAAATGAATATGTATAATGGGGAAATCCACATTACAGTTCCAAAGAACGAGTGACGTTCTCCGTTCCACCATCCACACCACCATCTAAGTGAAGGAAAACAAATCGAAGTATACAATTTGAAATCAATTGTTTTGTTATTCACTTGTCTGTATATCGATTTCACTTTCAGTTTTATTTATTGAGAAAATGTCAGTGGCTTGTTTTGCACGATACGGTGTAGTACACATAGTAGTTGATACTTGACACTTGCTTCTTGTCACGGTTTAGGTACACACACTCGATATCGATATCATGGGACATCAGTACATCACACTCCCATGTCAAAAACCTCAGAATTACAACATCAATTCAATGGAATTCTGACACTGTCACTGTGTTCATTATGTAGTACTTTTGATGTTGAAATTTTTTGCCGCAAGTAATCCAAGTAGTGATTGTTATCAACTTGAAGTAAGAATAATGTCGAATGAAAAGCTACTCTGCGCTATATGGCATTGAAGTTATTTTAATTCCAAGAAGCAACTGTCGTGAATGTCAAATAATGTAAATATCATATGTATCGAGAAGGATAGTAAATCCTAATCGAACTTTCAGAGCACAAAAAAAATCATAAGTTAGGTAGGTACATATTTATCGAAGTTGACAGAGGGCATTACCAATAATAATCATTTTTAACCTTCAACTTAAATATGTTGACGATGGGCCTTACCAATAATCATTCTTAACCTTCAACTTAAATATTTTGACGGTCACAATGGATTATTTTATATGGAAATTTTCGCCATTGTGACTTCGTAAAAGTTAGCCTGGACACTAGAAATGATTATTAGTACCGCGGGATCACAATAAATAATTTTATATGAAAATTTTCCCCTTTGTGACTTCGTAAAAGTTAGCCTGGACACTAAAAATGATTATTAGTACCGCGGCGAGTGCCTTGCTAAAAATAATCATTTTTAATCTTCACCTTAACTATTCTGTAGTTCACAATAGAACATTTTATATGGAAATCTTCACCATTATTGTGAGTTCGTAAAATTTTATGTTGACACTAAAAATGATTAGCTATTAAGAACTAATCTAAGTCCGCTTCTCGTTACGACATTAAAAAGTTATATTTGACGAACTGAAGCCTCCAAAGACGAAAACATGCGAACATTTTCGTAAAGTCACAGTCGGTGCTGAGAATTTGGAAGGTCCACTTATGCAGACTGTTAAAGTGTTAAGCGTCGATAACGACTAAAATCAAACTGTCAGACAGTGTAAGCCACTCAACATCATGACGATATTTACATAAAGCCAAATTCACAACGTCGATTTGCGCGTTGACAGATGTAGGATGGGCCATCTAGTGGTTTCTTTTTAAATCATAAGATATTTTAACACTGACAGCTGGTTTAGCGCTCGAAAACTTGACAGAAAGTCAGTATCATACCTCCGCGGAACGAAATGAGTCGCTTTACGCTTGAACAACGTTGGGAAATATTGAAAACTTATTTCAAAAGTGAGTGCTGTGTAGCCCAAACAGTTTTATGAAAAGAAGTTTTGGGCGAAATGAAGTACCCACTGCGCCTGCTGTACGCAAGTTTGTGCAAAAAGTTCGTGAGACTCGTGAACACTCGTGGTCCCCGTTGTCAATGCATCCACGGAGAGTGACAGTTTGTTGCGGATTGTGGAGTGTGTGGCATCATTGGACCATTTTTCTTCGAAAATGAGGTTGTGAACACCGTTTCGGTCAACGGTGGGCGTTATTGAGCCATGTTAACCGATTTTTCTTACTGAAATTAAAGACATGGATTTGGGTGACCTCTGGTTCACGCAGGATAGCGCGCCATGCCACAATCGATCTTTTGCGCACCAAATTCCCAAATCGTGTTCTCAGCTGTCTTGGCGATGTCAATTGGCCGCATCCGAGCTGCGATTTGACCCATTTGGACTTTTTTTTTTGGGGAACCGTGAAGAAACGATGTTATGCCAACAATCCGGAAACGATTCAAGCACTTAAGGCCAATATCATCCAAGCAATCCGTGAGCTACAGCCCGAAACCATTAATAAGGTCTTGGAAGATTGTGGAGTGACAGAATGCGCTAATGCGAAGTTAGTCGAGGCGGCCACTTGAATGATGTTGTATTCCATAATTAATGGGAATGTTTGCTCTTACTAATAAAGCCATAACACATGGAAAATATGTAATTTTATTCATTTTATTGCATTTTTAAAAAGAAACTTGTATTTGTTCCACCCTTAGTAAAAACAACGCCTTCATATGACGGCTTCAACCTTTGGATCGAATTTAAATCGTAAATATCGTGCAGTTCAATGCGACGCCGAAAGACGACTTCCGTGAATCCCGTGAATATGTTACTCTGACCTAAAATTAAATGCAACCTGCGGCAGATGACGCGCTGGCCGCTGGCCGTTTTCAAACCGGGATGAGATGATTGGGTAGGGCGGGTATGCACCGACACCGACTAAGCCCTTTAATGGAATCTCAGCATCGTATGTCTTCGGGAAAGGAGAGAATCTTATCTGCCGTAACTACAAAAGCATAATTCTCCTTAAAATCGCATACACGTTTCTTTCTGTAGTAAATTGTGAACGCCTACAGGGATCGTCACCTAAAGGTCTTTACGAATGTGGTTTAAGGGCTTGAAAATCGACCAAATATTCATACCACGTCAGATCTTAGATCCAGGAATTCTAAACCGCTTTCAAGGCGTAGGTGGTCGTGGACTTGTTTGTACAGACCTTTGACTTTAAAAAATCCCAAAGAAAATATCCAATGGCGTTAAATCGCAAGATCTGGATAGCCAATTCTGGTCGCAAAAACGGACGATTACGCGATTACACGGAAATGACTCATGCAGTAATTGAATAGTTTCTCTGGCTGTATGGCATGTTGCACCGTCTTGTTGAAACCACATGTTGATCACATCCATATCTTGTAATTTAGGCACTAAAAACCTGGTTATCATGTCACGATAACGAACACCATTAATTTTTACTGCCCGACCAGCCGCTTTGTCGAAGAAGATAATGCCTCTAGCCCAAAATCCGCACCCAACAGTCACGCGTTGTGGATGCACTTGTTTCTGAAAAATTACTCGTGGGTTTTCTGAACCCCAAATGCGGCAATTTTTACGATTAACGAAGCCATCAAGTTGAAAATGAGCTTCATCACTGAAGATGATTTTGTTCGACAAATCAGCATCCACTTGTTGTTGCTGTTCCAAAATCCATTTAGCAAACTCTCTTCGCGCTGTCTTCACTTCAGTTCTTGCGTCAATTGAACTTTGTAAGCATGAAGTTTCAAGTCTTTCGTTCTCACGAGAGCTGTAGAGAGCTTCTCGAAATGCCCAATTCTTGACTACGGCGCCGAATTGATGTTCCTGGACTGTCAGCAATACTATCACGAACTGCTTCGATGTTTTCTATTGAACGACTTGTGACAGGACACCCAGAGTGTTTAATAGTACATTTACACCGCACCTAAATTCAACATTTCAGCAGACAACATTTTGAAATCCAATTTTGCGTTCCCACTGAAACTTCAACATTTCAAATGACAGCTAGTATCAGAATTGATTACTCACTGATGTTTTTTATGTTTCGAAATCAGAAGTGGTTTGTACCTAAAGAATTCATTTTTTAATTATATTAATCTAAACATGAATATAAGTGATAATTCAGACATATTAAATACAATCTTAAAATAATAATGTTAAATACCACAAAAAATTCTTCATCGG
The DNA here is from genome assembly GCA_955612985.1 of Cheilosia scutellata. Classification (NCBI taxonomy): domain Eukaryota; kingdom Metazoa; phylum Arthropoda; class Insecta; order Diptera; family Syrphidae; genus Cheilosia; species Cheilosia scutellata. The sequence goes on along the minus strand of OY015312.1, from coordinate 109,142,836 downwards.
ATTTTTTTACAGCGGTTTTTTTTTTGTCAGTGAGCCCAAAAGTCATCAAAATGAGGTTTGTTCGATTTCACATACTTGCAAATGCAGCGATGAAATTCAACATTTCGAAATGCTGGAAAATATATGGCGAAATGTTGAACATTTGGCCTGAAATGCTGAATTTAGCCGAAATGATGAATTTAGGTGCGGTGTAAACGTACTATAAGATCACTAATTGATCCAGTCTCCTTGAATTTTTCAATTATTCTCTTCACAGTTGATGGTTTTAAAACATGATACAAATACTACAGATAGCGCAATGGTGATGTTCAGTTTTTTTTTGTTCTGCGCACCTACGTCATTTGAGCGCAGAATGCATTTTGACAAGTAGAGATAATGGTGGGAGTATTTGCCAGTGAAGTTTTGTTTTCATTTGTTTTGTGTTAATTATAAATGGATTTGCTGAAATGTTTTAAATTGTTTTATTCGTAATGATGCGATAAATATTATGTTGAGGTTTTGTTATGAACCAAAAAGCGTATCAGCCTTATTATGGAAACGAAACAAAAGATAATATTTTTTTCATTTTGTATGCAAAATAGTTTTAAGTCGTGGCCATTGACCGCATTTCCTCTTTTAGGAAATTCAGATTACAAACTCTTGCAGTTTTTGGGTTTAGTACATCTTTTCTTCTACAGAAGAGTATCCATTGCTTAAGCAGAGTTTTTTCCTTTGAGAAGCTATGAAAGCTGGTGTCCAATGTTTATTTTTTCTCTATTGGTGTTACATTCAAACACAGCACAAACACCCATTTCAATAAATGTGGATATTTAATTATTTTCTTAATATTATTTGGAGCAATTACGGCAATCGACTACTAAAATCAACCCAAACCGAACGAAGTACAAAAATTCTACGCTCAAATGACGTCACATTCAAAATGGCGAACATGCGCAATGCGTAATCTATAGTAATTCGGCCTTACTAATAATCAAACCCTAATTCCGACTACTAGTTGGCTGCCAGGTTTACCTAAATTGTATAGCTTTATTGAAATGGTACCAATAAACAATTTGATCTCCACATTTACTAGTGCGACAACTTTATTAGGATCTATTACATTTTCTGTCATAGCAGGACTCAAATTCCATAATTTGGTTTCGCGGAAAACAAGGCCACTGATCATTTTTATGCCGAATAAATTATTCTAAACGAATTTATAGGTACACAAATTACAATTAAATTCGCCCATTAGATTCCTCCCAAAGGCTTTAAAAGCAAAAACCGAAACCCCAATTAGGAAATCTACAAATTGTCAGCTGTTTTGTCAAATTCATTGACTTATTATATATGGACTGCTAGTGAAATGTCAGTTCATACAAATTTTGCCCAGAAAATGACGCCAACATAAACTAGCGCTCTTGGTTCGGAGCGAAAAATAAGTGAAACAAAATGACGACCCATCTTGGATTTCTCCATTGAATGCTAGAGGCACCTATTGGGCGTGAGAGAATTTATGAGGTAAATTCAAATTGTTGCGTCACTGTTTAAAGTAGATGGCATTGGAAAACGAAGCCAATGATCGCAACCATCTTTGATTTCTCCATAGAATGCTAGAGACACCTATAGGGCGTTAGTGGATTTGGCAAGTAAAACGGTTGAAATTCAAATTGTTGCGTCATTTTTAACAATAGATGCCACTACAAAAAAGTGTGAATTTCCAAATTATTCCGCTCCGAACCAAGAGGGCTAGTGGTTATGTTGGAACCAACGCGAAGACGTCTACTAGCAGTCCATATATAATAAGTCAATGGTCAAATTCATATGAAAATTAGTACTGCCATATCATATAATTCGGATCTATTTTCAATACTATTTACAATACGTTATCCTATGCATTTAGGTACTTTTGTATTAATTTCGAAAATTGATGCTGTTCTAATAAAATTCATTTCAGATTACTGCATCATAATAAAAACACCGTTTATAAATTATTCGTAGGCTAATGATGCAAAAAAGAAATTTATTTGTAGTATACAAATCACAAATACAATGTAACGAATAGAACAACAACTGAAACATCACACGAATATGTGAACATACTTTCTGCCGATTTCATGGAACGTTGTTTCCAAAAAAATCACACTGATATATAAAATATCGTATATGAATGAAAGTGACACGAAATTATATATAAGTGTATAAGCCATCACATTTTATAAAATAGCTTTGAAAAGTTATTTAAAATGTAAACGTAATGTTCTTAAGGTGGTCGGCAATTCTTACAACTACATTTGCCGCGACATCAACCATTTTACAAGAAACATGTTTCACCAAGGATTCTCAGCGAACGAAAACCTCCTTTCAAAAAATTTGGAGGGCCTTGTGTTGGACAGCCATAAAATGGTATGCATTTAAGTAGTATGAACTGAGATATATTAAACTTGAATCATTCGAATATTGGTTACAATGTAGACATTGCATTGCATTTTGAGTATTTGGTTGAGTTTTACGTGGCATAAGAAATGTAGGTATAATATTGCTTCGAATAGTCTACCAATTTAATGGTCTATACTTTTCGGATGTAGAAAAGAAAAGAGTGCAAGAAATGTTATAGTTTTGTTGAAATACTACCTACCTGTTTATATTATATTATCCCTTTGTCGACTAAGGAAAAGAGCACATGCTTATGCCCAAAACACATGTGCAGAAATTCTGAATGCTTCACTGCATGCAGTACAGCAGATGAAACAAATGTGCAGAATTCAATTTGCAGCGGTTCCTGTCAATGAGGGGAAAAATACGTGAGTGAAACAAAGACGACAAATAATTCCCGTCTCTCTTTTCCTCGCATGCATCAGTATCTGAATTTAAAAATTCGATGCTGCCAAGTCTACTTAATTTAATTCACTGCGTTGCTATGCAGTGGATTTAGAAATAGAGACATGTTGCAGTGCTGCGGTGGCTGCAGAATTTACATTTGTTTCACCACATAAGAATGTGTGTATTCTAATCATGCTACGCAGTGAATACTGCAGGTGTGTTTTGAGCATTACACCTTTCACTAGCACAGAAAAAGATCGATTTTTGTTTTTTACTGTGTTTAGAAATTGAATATTCGATTATTTTGTGTAGATTTGAATGGTATAACAGGCTCAAAAACCATATGCATTGTTTTATCCCAATTAATAAAATAAGGATTCATGTTACAATTTACCAAAATTAATTAATTAATACGAAATGATCTGTACAAGTGTACAGGCAGAGCAGATGCAGGGTATTTAAATTCACTCTTATTACAATTTTGGTACTCTAATTTTGATTGTATAGGCAACACTCCTCTTGAAAATTACGTTAGGGTGGATTTATTTAGCTAATGGCCGAGATAAACATGACTTTCTCAGCATTAACATTTAACCCTGCAGTTAACGATATTCTGGCAACTAAATTTGTTTATTGGTATGGGCATTTTGGAAAGTGTCGAGTCTTTGTGTTAGCTGCCAGACTAAAGTTGATTATTGGTAAGGCGGATGAATCATGGTTTTAAATCACTATGACGGCCATATTTTGTTCGAAAGTTGCGTACTGTAGCCGACAAACCTTCATTATTTTTAAAATATTACTCAACAATGAAAATGCGTTGTTCTTTCGTATAGCGCTCCATTTTTAATAACCCCGAACTGTTAGCTGACACATTGTTATCTTTTTTTTCTGTTGGCATCACTGTACTATTAAATGGTGCAAAATTAAAATTTTGCTTGAATTATGGGACACCGTTTATTTGGTTCTCCACTCATTCACGACTAAACCAATTTTTGCCGCTTCTGCCAAAGTGCCCTACCTATTTGCAAGCTCGCCAGTGACAGCTCTTTGAGTTCTGGCAATGATGTTAATGTCATCATTAGACTTGCGCAATTGTGTGCCTCTGGTCTTGGATTGTGGGTTTCGAAAAACATTTTTGGACATGTTTCCAAGCTTATTGGAAAACCGAGTGTTCTCCATCGTCATTCTGCATTCATAAGCCGACGAGTTTTGATACCAAAACTATACATGCCCCTATAATAACTCGTCTCTATAAATGCTGTCGTATGCAGAGTTAAAATAGATAAACGAGATAGGTATGGCGGGTATCGTTCTGGAATTCTTTGGTTGTCTCCTGGATCTGTTTGAATATTTGATCGGTTTTTGGACGTAACCACACTGGTTGGGGTCAATCATGGTTTCAAACGTTCAATCAAATTCGAAATCCGCACGAATTCAAATCCGACTGGAATTTATCACAGGGGTGATTATGTATCTTTCAATACAATGACAGCTAATTAATGCCAATCCCAACCCAATTTTAGAAGAGCAGAGCTATAGAGCGATGACTAAATAATTTATCTAATAGCGCCAACACTTGAAATGAATTCACGTCACACAATCCCATTAAAATCACAAGTAGCACCATTTTCGCCAACGCAACGTCCAGTCGAAATCGAAAACTTAAAATCCAGATCACCCAATAATTGAATCATCAAATTACCAACCCAACCCCCTAAAATTCATAGATACTCTACTCGTGTCCAGTGTCAAAAGCTAACAAAAGGAACACTTGAAAGCTTATCGTTCAGAAATACCTACCCCCATAGACCAGAGAGAGTCTACACACATGAGTGGAAATATGACAGAGTATATAGGAATTATTAATGACATTAGATGTCAACAGCAAACCTTGGAACGCCTAATCAACTGGATAAGTCCACACAATAAAACAACACCCCGCCCCAATCATACACAGCCATGACACCCACCCGGGCACCCGGACTGTAGTGCATATAATTGTCAGCATCGATAGAAAATCTCGTCGAAATAAATAATAAAAAATGAGTCGACCGTTGAGAGAAGCAAAACACAACATGAAATCTCTATTAATCATTGGAAGTTCATTTATCAAGTGTTCGTCCCGGCAGGACAATGGATAACAGCCGATTCGCCATCGCCAGTTAAAGAAATGACTTAACATATCGGTTTTAAAGCAGTAGGTTCTGACAAGATAAATATATTCAATGAACTGTTCGATTAAGCCACATATGTGAGGCGAGTTGTGATTTGGTGTTTCAAAAATTGTAACGCCCAATTTTACAGTAGGAGTTTAAAAAACTGCACTTTTAGTTTAAACTTCAGTTCCACAATTAATTCGGTTTCACAGTTTCGTTTAAACCTTGAACAGAGTTCATTCTGTAGTTTAAGTTAAACGACCGTTTAAACCTCATACCTACCACTTGTCACAGTGACATGTCAATTTCAAATCTGCCGATTGTCAAAAACACAAATATTTGACGTTGTTTTGTTTGTTCTTTGAAAGAAAAGACAAGGAACGACTTTGGAAAGTCGTATAAAAGATAAGTACTGTACATAGAGTCAATACTGCCAAATTCTATTCATTAAATTTAGTTAGTTAGTATTATAGGAATTTGTATAGAAATCATGAAAATCGGTTATCGATTATTAACGTCATCGAATTTCACTCATAGTCTCATAGAAGATGTTTTTTGTATGGGAGGCACCACGCCCATTTGACCAATTTTAACAGCAACACTCCTCGGCCAATACCTAAGAGCTAAGACCACCTGTGTCTTCGAGATATCGTCCTTCTACAGCGCCACCTGTTGAGAATTTTCCGACTTTTCTTTTTCCCTAAACCTTAGCGTATCAGAATTGCGAACAAATCCGCAGAAGGAAGTATCCAATTTGGTACAGTCGTTTAAAAATTTTAGAGAGTTCAGTCGGCAAACTCACCGATGCCGATCGTCTTTATTAAAATTGAATCGAAACTCGCTAAATTTTAAGGTGTTCAGTCGGCAAATTCACCGATGTCGTCCTTTTTAAAATTGAAACTCGGAGAAGGTGACCAAGATGAACAAATATAAATGGGCCTTTCCGAAAGGTGGAATCTTGAAAAAGCCGACTTGTATACATTTACAAGTTTAAAAACCTATACCTAATGAAAATTGCTTATCCCCAGTTTCACAGTGCGAGTTTAAACTAAAAGTCTAGTTTAAACTCGCACTGTGAAACTGGGGGTTTAAACTTTAGTTCAACAATTAATTCGGTTTCACAGTTTCGTTTAAACCTTGAAGAGAGTTCATTCTCTAGTTTAAGTTAAACTACAGTACCGTTAAAACCTCAGATCAGCCGATTGTCAAAACACAAATATTTAATGTTGTTTTGCGTGTTCTTTGAAAGAAAAGACAAGGAACGATTTTGGAAAGTCGTACAATGTTAAGTTCTACCAAATTCTATTCATTGAATCTAGTTAAACTGACTTCAATTGAACTGAAGTTCAGATAAGATTGTGAAACCGAACGAGTTGAACTTCAAACTTAAACTCATGTTCAGGTTCGTGGAACTTTAGTTTAAACTTCCAGTGTGAAACTGGGAGTTAAGTTAATAAATATAGCTTCCTTGATTTGCCGACTCTTGAAAAGCGTGGGGTTGGCACACACCCCTGTCTGTGAGCTTGGTGTTGCAGTCTTTAAAGCCAGTAGCCAAATTCTTGGCCCCTTATATGAAACTACTGGATTTTATTTCGATGGTGAGACTCTTCGATCCCCTTGAGCTGTACCCCTGATCCTCTTTTTTCTACTCAGAATTTTCGTCTCCTCTCTTCTGCAGTCGTACGAACATTTTTGACCGTTTTTTTTTTGACCGCTTGCTATCAATTTATGAGTAAACGTACCGAATGTGTCATTTGGAAATACTTTGCGAAAATACTCTGTTTGCGAAATAAGCAAACTTAAGTAATGAATACGTAAAAGAAAATTAAGGACTTTTGTTTCTGATGAGTACTTAATACCATATCACCACTGACAAGATTTAAGTGTTTTCATTAAATGAAAGAAGATTTATTTTTAAATTTCTAATGACATTGACATAAGCTGCACAACTTTCCCATGAATGCCGCCTTCAAATTATCCTGTTTTTTTAGATGGCCAGGTCCACCCCCATCTACCTCTTATTTCGATTAATTTCACTTTGTAGTTATTGTGCGGTAATAACTTAATTTTAGTGTCCAGCCAACATTTTACGAACTCACAGTTTCGAAATTTTCTATGCTCAAAACACACGTGCAGAATTCACTGCGCAGCAGGATTAGAATACACATGTTCTTATGTGATGCAAATGTAAATTCTGCACCCACCGCAGTACTGCAACATGTCTCTATTTCTAAATTCACTGCATACCAACGCAGTGAAATAAATTAAATAGACTTGGCAGCATCGAATTTTTAAATTCAGCTACTGATGCATACGAGGAAAAGAGAGACGGGAATTATTTGTCGTCTTTGTTTCACTCACGTATTTTTCCCCTCATTGACAGCACCCGCTGCAAATTGAATTCTGCACATGTGTTTCATCTGCAGTACTGCATGTAGCGAAGCATTCAGAATTTCTGCACATGTGTTTTGGGCATAAAACACACGTCTTACAATTTCATTGTCAAATGAAAGTGTGACAATGGCTGTCAAAGACTTTTCTGACAACGCTGTCAGGTTGAAAATTGTGAGTTCACACGATTGTCAGATATTTGAATATGAAAATTGGTCTATCTGTTGTCAGACAAATCAGTTCGCGAACTTCAGTCATCTATTCTTTCAGCAAATTCTAATTTGAGGTTTAGGGACAAAATCTTACAACTTTGTGAACGAACAGTTTTGTATTGTAAGGTAGTTTAATATTGTAAGCTCATTGTCAGTCATTGTCAGAGCATTGACAGATCTGACAATATTGATAGATCTGACAATCGTGTGTACTTATAGCTTTATAATCTTGTTAACAGTTTTTTTGAATATGAATATGCATTATGCAAGTCTCAGATTTGACATTTGAAAGAGATTATCAAAATATGTAAAGGACTTTTTACCGTCATATCTGCGTTTCTGCCATATAGGCAGGTAATAATATTTTTTAACATCCTTTTTCGTCACAACATCAATGTGACACTGTCACTCTCACTGACTGACTGACAGCAAGTAAGTAAACTGAATTTATGTCAATGTTAACTGCATACGCCATAAAATACCGTTTTTTACCTGATGAGGTATATAAATCTGGATTTTTTCAATCCATTGCAACGATTTAAATGCCCACACGAAAGAGTACTCCAACAGAATCAATCAAATGAAAACCCGATAGCTGATAGCACTTTACCTGAATTTTTTCAAGTGAAAACGCGTAAAACTTTTTACTGATGTCATCCATTAACCAGTTTATTGCCGGATAGTTTATTGAATTGAATTGATCCAGTTTATTAAATTGATGCTCGAAATGTTGTAAAAAGAAACCCCGTTTACAGTCACAATTTAGTAGTAGGTATCCAACCTGAAGCTTCACCTATCCCAACCCAATTTATTTTACCTACGTCTCGGATGGGGATTACCATCCTTTCAAACGTAAATAAACTGTTCCAGATGCATGCAGTATCTCTCTCACTAAGCAAATAAAAATAGTTTTCAAACTGAGAGAAGCTTAAGCTTCTCCATTTCACCAATGTTAACAGTCATATAGAAGAAGGACACAGTGTGCGTAGCGTATACTACCTACTCTACTACTTCCTGTGAGAGGTTGCCATGCGGGACCAACATATTTGGAGCGATTCTTCTTCCACCCCTAACGAACTGCGAAACGATGCAAAGTACAATAAAACAATTTGCCAATTTTAACGAACGAACTGTGAACCTGCAAACCCATATGAAATATGCCCACGAATTTGGATTTGATCCCGAAATTTGCCAGCTAGGAGGAATCCGCCATCCATATACACTCATAGCCAGAGCCACACATGTCCGTGCCTAGTAAACAAATAAACAATTTATGCTGTACTGGAAAAGGAGTGACTATGCTGCATTGCCGGGTCCGTGTTGGTTGACTGGCCTCATCCTGCAGACGGATATTTGGTCTTTGTCGAAAAACATTTTTTTTTTGTGTATTCACCCAAACAAAGGGAAAGAAATTGTCCAAAGGTTCGTTCTGTTACATTACAACAGCCCTAGCAGTCATCTCATGGTAGAAGACCATGTGCTAAACAGTTGTGCTTAAGTCGGACCACCGAGTTCAGGAGGTGGTGTGGTGGGCAACCTCTTTCGTCTAAAATATGGCGCTTTGGGTATAGGATGTAGGAACAGGAATTCAGCTTCAATACTTTCAAGGATATTCGCTATTTGGTGTCTTTTTTGGTTTAATTTATTTTTTTTTTTTGGTTTTGTTTGCATTGTTCTTTTTTTATCTTTCGTTTTCGGTTCGTTGAATTTTCTTTTTGCATTCGCCAGGCGGACTAGTGACGGGGGTTAAATGTATTCCACCCCAAGACCCCAACTCCATACCATGAGGAATATGTGTAGGTATGTGTGTGCTTACTGAAAGTCGAATTATAACGAAAGTCGTAATCGCATCATATTTTTGTCCCAGTGCGTACGTAAATCGAGTTCCTCCAATGGGGGATGGAAATAACAGCCCATTAAATATTATAATAATGCCAGCAAGAAGGGTTTATTGTGTGGTCTTGTTGAGGATACGATTCAATGCTTTTCGCGGAAAGAGATTTATACAGTACTCGATAGTCGGGTTGGGAATGGGAATGGGAATGCGAATGCGGGAAGCAAGGATTTGAATTCGATGAATCTGATGTGAAGATGTGCTGTTCGCTGTGCTGGAAACGTTTCCATGTTTGTACATATTTCATCGTGTACATGGTCTTGTATCTTTTGTTTTTGAAGGTTAATGTAGTCAGAGAGAGAGAGGGGTCTAGGTAGACGCATGCATAGATATAGGTCTAGTACGCAAATTGATTTATTCTCTCAGGTCATTAAACGACAATTTTTTGGATGTGCTGTGCATTTGAAGAACCCCTTAGTATAAGCGGATCATACTTTACAAGGTACATAGCTTTGTGTCTGGTCCTAACCCAATGGGAAATTTAACTGAACCGTTTGCCGAATTACAATTCTTCCAACCCATTGAAATTTATTTTGTTTATTTTATCGGATTGATCTGGAAGGCGAATGTCCTCTTTATGGAAGATTTGACACCAGGATTTTGAAATAAAGACATATTTACCTGATGATAAGATTATAGAAATATTTTAAGCTTGTCATGTAACCTTTCCAACGACATTATGTAGGTACTTTAGAAACTCGAACTTGAAGGTTCCAAAATCCCTTATTGGACATAATCTCTCTTTTTTTTTATCTCTTTTTCTAAAATCTTCCTATGCCAAAATCTCCCATTTACATACCTACATACATATTAAATCCCTCGCTAAAATCCCCTGTTCCACAGTTTAGAATCTCTCCGTTTTTTAAACGCGTAGTTTTGGCAGTAAAATTAAGCAAACAACATAATATAAACTTTGCATATACCCAATTTCGCACATATACCGCAAATCTGACAGTAAAACCAAGCAGGGGGGTTTGGGGGTCATCACCAACCCGTCTTTATGGTTCTACAGCCGGAAAGTACTGCCACCTACCAACACCTCCGGAAATGGACTCAAGCTAATCAACTTTATTGCGGGGTGAACCTTCATCATTCTCAGCACACGATTGCCAAATCTTAATATACACAAGGGAACTTGGCAGTCGTCAGATCACAATAGCGGACAATCAAATTGATTACGTTGCAATCGACGCTTGACATTCCTCTCAGTGTAGTTGTATTTGACGCCCAAATATTTCGAGCGGCCAACATAGACTTGGACCACCACCTGGGTAGCCCAACTCTTATTCGACGGAACGAACAGTCCCATAGACTGAGCCGCAGCAGTCCGAACTTTGAATCTTTAACACAATTTGCAATTTATTAAATTCGAAAATATCCGCAAAATTATTTTGATTAAACTGTTATCTACAGCATTTGACAGTTTCTCTCAATAAGTAAGTATTTCCTTTTCAACCATTTGACAGTTTCTCTCAATAAGTAAGTATTTCCTTTTCAACCAATGAAAATGCTTCCTCTCACGCTGTGCTAACTGTCAACGGATGCGACGGACAGAAAAGTAGAAAGTTAACGTGCGTTGTTTATTGGTTTACCTTCCATAAGCCGCTGTGTATTCTATCAACCTGTCAGTCGAATACGTTGCCGCAACGGACGCGACGGATTCTATGGGTTGGGCCCTTTAGGCCATTAAAATCAACCATCGACCAAATCTTCCAGTTCGATACACACCATACCTCCTTATCGTCTTCAAGGTTACTGCGACACTCGTCCATCTGTGCTGGATAACGATGGAAAAATCCAGCTGCTCCATCAAAGTTGGAGAGAACACCACCGAATCATTTGTTGGACTCTCAATATCGGCGATTCGGGCAAACTATCACAATTGACAGATATAACTTCAAAGTGACTACTAAAAGATTTTGTCCATCTAGCTATGCCTTAGAGCGACCTTACAAAATGACTTTGACGCAGAGATTAAGCGAAGAATCAATCTTGCCAATAGCAGTATAGCTATGTAAAATCCATGTTTCTTCGTGCTAAGAAGGGATTTAAAAAGTAGGCCCTTCTTTAGATCCAAATAAATATTCTTAATCATCCTCGTTGTGAAATATGATGCAGAAAGATGAACCTTATCAAAAGAAGATGAACGCTTTGAGAGAACAGTTCTTGGGATGACATTCGGTCTAGGTGATTCAATGACTGACCTTACAGCTACTTTGACCTAGTCAAAAAGCTTTAAATACATCGACTAAAGTGGCTGTATACACTTCCTTCGGTGTCTGAGAGTGTTTGGCTGAATAGACCTTATTCGCAATTTCAATGCAAAAGTAGCATACGCAAAAATAAAAATATTTTCCGCAATATTTACTCAGCGTCTTAAGTTAATAAATTGTTGTCAGGAAATAAATGATAATATTATTATTCGATAAATGATTTAGTTTTTACGACCTCCAATTATATATATATATATTATTATTATTCGATATTATTTAATGCATAAAATGAAGAGTCTGAAACGACTATTGTCTCTAGTAATCTAGTACAATAATCCACTTGAGCATCATTTCGTTAACAACGTATACCCCAAAACCATAATTCGAAATAAATTATTCGTTGACAATGCTGCAGCGTGATTTTATGTCGAATCTCTAATTTTTTTATACACTGTAGTTACTCGTTACTTCTTTCGTTACCTACCTCTCTTCGGTATTAAAACCAAATACATGGCAACACCACGTAACTCATTTTGAGAGCCTCTGTTTTCCCACCACTGTCACTTGAACTTTCAACAAACGTCAAAAAAAAGTCAAACATTTTACGTCGTTCGGCGGCATTGTTCTTTTCTTATTAAATTCTTCGTTTATTATAAATTCTCGTTAAAATGTCTGGATTCGGTTTACCGTCTGCAACACCTTCTACGGGCGGATTTACTTTTGGTGCACCTTCACCCCTGCAAGCAGCCACTACAGCAGCAAATCCACAACAAACGGGTTTCGGTTTTGGCGCTGTCAAACCAGCAGCAGCAACAGAAGCACCTGCATTTGGTGCTGTCGCAATGGCCCAGCCTGTTGCTGGAGCTGGAGGTGGAGGATTTAGTTTTGGTGCTCCAGCGATATCTTCAGCACCAGCTGCGGGAAGCACTTCGTTCGCATTTGGAACTACAACTGCCGCTCCTACAGCAGCGGTTGCTCCTACAGGCGGAACTAGTTTTAGCTTTGGCAACCTAGCAGCTACTGCATCTACCGCAGCAGCAGCAGCGCCAACATTTAGCTTTGGCAATCCAAATACAAATGCTCCTGCTGTGGCTAGCACTGCGGCTCCTACATTATCCTTTGGTTCAGCTCCTGCTGCAAATAACCCTACGCTTGCGGGTGGCAGCTCTTTCTCGTTTGGCAAACCAGCGGCAACAACATCTGCTAGTTTGAACTTTGGAACAACGACAACTGCAGCAACTTCGTTCACTGGATTCAATTCGACTAGTGGTGGAGGAGGAATTGTCGGCATCGGCGGTGGCACTGGTGGTATGTTTGGAGCGAAACCAACATTTAACACACTGAACACAGCTCTGCCGTCCACATCGACAGCGACAGCTCCGGCACCGTTCGTCGGCCTTGGTGGTTTGGATGTAACATCATCACAGCCAAAACCCGGTGAATCAAAGCAAGATAATGTCAAAGTTAAGGAGACACAAGTGCCGGAGGAAATCGCCAAAACCGTTGAAGTTCTCAAGACGCACATAAAAAATCAGAAAAGCATGAGCTCTGACATCGGTCGAGCATCCACCAGCAAGCTGTCCAACGTCTCTAGTGAGATTTTGTCGCTCCAATGGTCTCTACAGGAGATTTCCAACACCGTTGAGGCCAACTACAATCAAATCAAATTACTACGCAAAGAAACCTCGCGGGTAATGCAAAGCGTCGAAATGGCTCAGCGGACCCAAGACACCCCAGCTGGTCTGCAGTTCGAAAACTCTGCTCCGTTTCAGTTCTTCCAAAATCTCGTCCTCAAATATGAAACCGACTTGATCAACTTTCGTCACCAGATCGCACTCACCGAAAAGCACATGCGCTCGCTAACAACACCACAAGCCGTCTCCCCCGATGACCTGAAACGCGGATTCAAGCAAATCAACGAGAGTTTCGTCTCGTTGGCAGGCCGTCTGAACGAACTCCATCAGAAAGTCGAAGCGCACAAGGAGCAGTTCCTCAACCTAAGGAAATACCGCCTGCGCGACTCGTCAAATGTATTCGCCAAGTTGGACAGCGTCGAACCCAACCTCAACACATCGAAGATCACCTCTGGTCCGACGCCGTTTTCAAACATCGGCGGCATAGGCACCCTCGGCAAGTCCTTATCGAGTATGGGCAGCTCTGCAGCCGGACAAACGGGTACTTCTTAAGCTAGACACCAATCAATTGTAAAAAATCATTTATGAGAATAAATAAATAAAAAAAACACGTTTTTTCCAGTAACTGTTCTTTTATTATCGTTTTTTCTGTGGCGCTGGCGCATATAAACTTAAAATCATACAATCTTTACAAACAACAGCTCTTGGCTAGCGCTATGTCCCAAGCGGGGTTAGGGGAAGTCACTGCAGCGATTTTTTCTTTAAGATTAATAAAATTCAAACAAAAATGGAGAAGAAGTTGATGTGGGGCGTGTCCGTGTTTTTTTACTTCTTAACAACTTGAATGACATCCTCGTCGTGCATGATATGACTGATGCCCACTCGTTGCGGTGAATATTTCGTCGAAGTGCCCCACACCAAGGCATACTTGAACTGGGCTGCGAGCGTTCGATGAATCGAATGACAGACGTGTTCTACGCTAACTCCCTGCAAAGAGAAATTTCGGATTAAATGCGAGTACATATTTTAAAATGGATGACATAGGACATAAGTCGTTCGGAAAAAATCACATGTCGGCTTAGTACACTCAAAGGACTGACTGGCACTTTTTGTGCAAAACTTGTTCGATCGATGAGGCGATCCTCCCAGAAACTCATTACTTAAATGATGCCTCTTAAAAATAACCAGGCGTGCGGTGCCAACATCAGCAGGGTTGCTTTACCCACTTGTAGAGCGAGCTTGGGACACAGGTGGGTGGGTTATCAAGCTCCCTAAAGAGGGAAGTCTTATGGAGTGCGAAAACTGTGGAAGGATTTGCGTGCTCCCTGCAGACACTAAGGTAGTAGTTAAAGTTGTATTAGAACGAATAAAGAATGATCTGGAAAATTCACTAGATGCGGAAGAAGCAAGTTTCCGCTCTGTGTCCCTTCATTAGGTCAACACATTGCTCATACACAAGCTGAAGCATCCAGCTTTGTCATAAGTTCACATTCAGCGATCAATAGCTTTACAATTTCCTGGAATGGCCATATGCACCAGCACACAGGCAAAGACACTGCTTGGCATCTGCCTAAGAGATGAGTGTCTAGGGACATCTTGTTTTCTTTCAGCCAAGATAAGACTTCTTTACCGCATATATTTCCGGCCAGCAATGGACAAAATAAGCTACATCTCTCTACTCAACAAAATCCAAAGAGCATCATATGTTTGAACCACCAGTGCCCTGCCGAACACTTCAACCGCAGAACTGGAAACCAAGCTATGCATTTTCCATTGAATATTTAGGGTAGGGAAATGGCAGCAAAATCGCCATTGCGACTGGGGAAACAATGCAATGATGAAGGGAGTAAGTGTTAGAGTTTGCAGATCTGCCTTTCATTGTTTACCAACAATTGCATCATAAGGGCCGACATGGAATCACCTCCTCAACCTATCACATTGATGACTCTGCTATTCATAAGTAAAATTTAAATACTCACCTTTCTCAAAATAAGGCCATCATCAAAGTCTGGTGGTGCACCAGGCTTCTTTGTGTACACCCGAATCAGTTGCAATGCCTCCCACAGTGCCTCCAGCAAGTAGTCCAAATTTAGATGCATATTACAACTGACTACAATCGAGTTGGGTTCACGGGCCAGCCGATCGACTTCTTCGATAGAAATTTGATCGATCTTATTGTAAACGTACAAACAAGGCAAGTAAACACGATTTGCGGTGACAACATCGATGAATTCATCTTCGGTACAATCCTCACGAAAGAGCACTTCAGCGTTGAAAATCTTAAATGAATGTAGAATGGTTTGCACCATCTTCTCATTACACCGTGTCAACGAGCAGGTTGCATTGAAACTCAAACCACCGCCTTTCTTCACTTTGTAGTAGATGTTCGGTTTGCGTTTATTCAATCGAATCCCCACAGATTCCAATTCACGCTCCAACAGATCCCGATGAACGTTCGGTTTCGTGGCGTCCAACATCATTACCACCAAATCTGCAGTACGTGCAACAGCAATGACTTGTCTACCACGTCCTTTGCCCTAAAATAAAAAAAAATATTAAGTATAAAAATGCAAAAAGAAATCATGTGATATATTCTTACCTGGGCAGCGCCTTCAATAATACCAGGCAAATCGAGTAGTTGTATATTCGCTCCTTTATATTCAATAACACCGGGAATACAGGTGAGTGTTGTGAACTCGTAATTTGCTGCCTCCGATTCTGTTTTCGTCAATGTAGAGAGCAATGTCGACTTGCCCACCGAGGGGAAGCCGATAAGAGCCACACGAGCATCACCGCTCTTTAGTACATCAAAACCATCACCTTTTTCACCCTTTTTGGATGGCTCAAGTAATTGCGATCGGTATTTGGCTAATTTCGCTTTTAATAAACCCAAATGGTATTCAGTCGCTGTAGGACGGGCAGAAAAAGCAGCATTACTTTTGGATTTAACCTAAATGAGAGGGGGGTTCAAAAGTACTTGTACTTGCCTTTGTTTTTCTGGGTACGAGCGATTTCCTTTTCGATTTCTGAGATCTTCTCTAGAATGCCCATTTTGTAGAGGTTCTGTGGTAATGGCTATTTATTTATTTAATAAGCAAATACATTAATAAAAGTTGTTACAAAAAAAGATGATTTGCGGTCGAAAAGCTTGAGTGAGGTGAAGAAAACGCCGTATGCTGACAGCACAAATGAAATTGACAGATTGGCACTTTTTTTTTGACATTTGTATTGTCAAAATATGGGTGGAAGGATTCAGGGAGATACCTATACACAGGGTGTTTGTAATTGCTTTTTTTTCAGAGGTTTTACTCGATACATTTCTCCTACTATTATTTATAAAGATTAGGACCTAACTACAAAATTAAGTACGGAATTTATTTACGTAATACCTACTAAAACAAGATGTCTACATCGAGTTTTCGACGCTGATGATCATGAAAGTAGGCAGTCAGTACAGGGTGTGAGTCATTTTATAATTACGACATTTCGGACATTCTGGATCTGGCCTTTGCAAATTGGTTATCCATTTCAATTTATTGGGAAAACTGTACAAGGACATGCATCGGAATAAAGACATAAGTTCTTTAGTCCAGTCCCAGCGTTTATATCAACTTAATAGCAATAAGGTAGGTAAACTTTTAACTTCCCATTTCTATTCCCTGACATTAATTACAGAAAAACCCCAGCAAATTTCAGCCTTCAGTTTCTACCCGCAATTTCTAGTTTGAGGTTAAGTTCGAACGAATATTTTATTCGCTAGTTTGTGGAACGCGAATTAAATGATGTGGATTGCGAATAAACTTTGACCGTTCGCGGCAAAAAGTTTGGAATTCGAAATTTCGTTATTTAAACGGTTTATAAACTCGTTTCTTAATACATTTTGATGGGATAATTAATTATCCTCTTCTTGGAATTATAAAATGTGCAATTTCCAGTTTGTAAATGCATAAAAAGTGGTTTGTTGTTGGTTGATGGAATCATCAATTCGTTCGTTCACTCTCATGCGAATGGTCCTTAAATTTAGTGAAATGTATATATCGTACCTACTTCATTTAAATTGGGAAATTTTCCTCGATTCTCCAGATGTTCGCATTTTATTCTTCCGTGTGTTCAATTGGAACTTCGTCTTATTCAACTTCCATGTTTTCTGGAGTTTGCAATTGCTTTATTTTCCATAATGAATTTTCCAATTTTGAGCATTCGTGGATTTGATATTGCCATTGGTTCTTATAATTGTACCATATATATCCAATATTCTGTGTCCAAAATTTTAAAATAAAAATAATATTTATTTACGTCTCAGATTTTGTACATCAGCATTTTATAATGTTAAATTTTGTTACGAAAATAAACTTATTTTTGTTTCTTTGTTAATTCACATTATTATTCATATGTATTCTGTCCATTTGCATTTTGTGCTTTATTCATTTTTGTTTTCGGTTAACTAATTTTTATATGCTCCGTCACCAGTATTGCCCATAAATTCAGTCCATCTTTGCTTTTCGATATCGTCTAATTCCGAGCAAACTTCACCCTTTTCCAATGACCGACATGTGCAGGTTAATGTTATCCGTGTAATGACAATTTGTGATTCGTATCTGGGTACAGTTGGTGTTAGGCTGCTTATACTCCTACCACTTAAACATTGTTTCAAAAATTGTTTCTCTAAAACGCTCAAATTTTCGGGTGTGTAACCTGTTAAAAATAATTGAAATATACCAGTTAAGTTATAGAAATAGTGTGGAAAATAAATTTGAACCAACTTCGATAGGCGCTAATTTTTTCCTCCATACAGTTCCAGTCTTGTGGTAGGAAGAGCGGTGGGTAAGTCTCTGATTCTCTGATGTTTAGCAGAAAAGCATAGTCTATAGAGCTCCGTGTATTATTCAGGGATTTGAGAAGAGCTCCACTTGAAGATATTGAGGCCAGATATAGTGCATCATCTTTATCCTCGCTGCCATCATCTCGTTGTTGTCGTTGATGGTTGTCATCAGAAATGTGGTCATATTTTTGCCTTTCTTTAAGGACGTCTTGTTCTTCTTTTTCGACCTCTAAATCCCAGAGGCTTAGTGGTTCTTCTTTTTCTAAACTGTTTTGCGAAACGCTGGGTACGGTGTCGTTCGAATTTTCTTCTAAACTAATGAAATCACTGCGTACGTCTCTATTGCCTGGATATTTGGTTCTAAGTCGGATCGGACGTTCGTTAGTTGTACCTTCGTTGTCGTTGTATATCTCTTGGTATTCCTCTTGACTATGGGGAGATTCAGCTTCGTAGTCTTTCTGAAATTTATTGAAAGACATTTTTTTTAAATTAATGAATATTATTTAGATAGTCATTATAAAGGGTGATTCATTAAGAGCTTTTTTTTTAATTACCAATAAAACACAAAAAATGGAATTGGATGGTGGGATTTTTTTTGTGAATTGGAAGAACTATCTCTGACATTTACTTTTTAAAGATAATTTCATTCAAATATTGACCGCGACTACGCCGTAAATGGTCCATTCGGATGCGCTAGAGTTCTAGCGCAAATGCTGAAATGTCATTTTTTTTATATGGAGTTTGGCATGCCGCTAGTCATCTAGCGGTCAATGGAACGCGGGCATTGCCAACGTTCCGTTGACCGTTAGATGACTAGCGGCTTGTCAAATTGACTTCTTTCACAAATGGTTAGATGTAATATTTTTAATTTGACATGCCGTATTATCCATCTAGACCTACATTATGAAAGGTAGTAGGATATGACATTCGCAATTGATCCTTCTCAGTTTTACTCAGTTAAAACATGACTATCTCTTTGAACTTAAACTGTTATACTTACAAAATCGCGGCCTTGATTACTTGGATATGGCAAATATTGGAAACTTCTGCCATTGCCATATGACGACAAAACTTCCGGCCTGTCCTCCAGTGAAGTTTTCATTTTGACAAATTGTTTCGGTTTGTGCGATTTTATTTTAACCTCTATTCCTTTCGGCGCTTCTGTCTCTTTAGTTGTTTGTTCGGTCACCGGTTGATCTCTATTTTTCATTAATTTATTCAACATTTTCGGATGCCTAAGCGGGGATTTGGATATCTCCTTTATTAGTTGTGGAGTTTGAGTCCGATTTAGGTGCAGTTCCAAATCATCTGAAATTTAATATGAGGCCATTAATAAGTATTTTGAAACTGACAAAGAGATGTATTTTATACCAGTGCTAAAAATGACAGCACCCGGTGGTTCAATATGTCTGGCAATTGCGTACAATTTGACGACAGTTGATTCGTTGTAACGAAGAATACATGTGTCAGCTCTAGCTTGAAGAATTATATCACTGCCTGTAATGGATAAAATGATGGTTAAAATTTGTCATTTTATGTGAAATTATGTAATATCGAAAAAAACCTTCCACCAACAAAAGACCATTCACATGAGAGCGAACAAACCACTTTTGATGGATTTATGAACAGAAAATTGCACATTTTACATTCCTACAAGAATAGGAAAATTAAATATCCCATCAAGATGTATTAAGAAAACAAGTTTATAAACGGTTTAAATAACCAAATTTCGAATTCCAAACTTTTTGCCGCGAACGAAAACACCCTTGGCGCGAATTGTCAAAATTTATTCGCAATCCACATCATTTAATTCGCGTTCCACAAACTAGCGAATAAAACATTCGTTCGAACTTAACCCCAAATTGGAAATTGCTGACAGAAACTGATGGCTGGAATTCGCGAATTGCCGCGACCAAGAAATTCTTCATGTGTACGAACTGTCAAAACTCGCGAATATTCGTCCGTAAGTAGTTGGTCGCCCTCATGTGAATAAGTCGTCATTATAGTCACAGGCTCAGAATTCTTCCCGCAAGCTATATGTCTTACGAAATTTTGATATTCACCCCTATCGTGGAATCCGCCGGGGGGAATTATTGACGGAAGAGAATATTTTGGTATCGTCAAAATCGCAAAGTGAACAGTTCCCCGTGTGGGTAATGTGAATAAGTTTCAATGTATCGTTAAAAATGTTCAAATCGAATTTTTCCCGAACGCGGAACTATTCACTTTGCGATTTTGACGATACCAAAATATGATGTTTGTTCAAAACCTTATTTTTCTGCACTAAATTTTGCTCCTAAATGCTCACAAAAAATGTCTGTACATTAATTTCCTATTTCTACATACCTGGAATAAACTCATAAGCATCCTTTGCATCATACTTATTTCTACACTGCGTCTGCCAGTGTAGAAAAAAATCTCCACCAAAAGTTTGAGATATAGACATTCCGCCCAGCAAACTACTAGCTCCTCCCGAATCAGTCATCATTGAATCCAATAATGGTTTTCCTGTTTGTCCGTCTAAAATACTTGTCTGCGAATAATAGTAGACTGGAAATCCTGGTCCCGTATTATATTTCACCATAAAATCTGTCACATTATCATGATTAAAGTGTCCCGGAACAATCGCACTGACACTTTCACTTGCCGGAAATGTATAATTCCAAAGCATCGAAAAATTACGTCCGTCAAATGCATAGATTGTCGAATTGAATGATGATACAACAATGTCATCCACAGAGTCACCTGTTACGTCAGCCAATACCGCCGGTACCATAAAGCCTGATGTATTTTTTCTATATAACGGTATAAATTGTTTTTCGCTTGTAAATTGCATAAGATTCAGCAGACGTATTGAATAAATCCCGCCTGGTGTGTTCTGCCCACCAGTGATGATCATAAGAATTTCAGTGCCATCCGGCTGGGTGACAATTTGAATTGGAACGAAAGCTTCCTCTCTAAATGGCGTCGGAATTACACGGATAACCTTTCCGGTTTTACCGGAAATAAGCTTAATATGACCCGATCTAGAAGTTTCTCTTTCCTCTACATGAACTGCAAGGATCTCTGGTACTTCGTCACCATCTAGATCGCGAACAAAATTTATTGTATACAGATCGATAACAATTGGGGAGTTGGTTTCGATTTCGATCTCCTTGAAGTCCCAGATTTTATTGCCATTGCGACCGTTAATTGCGAAAATCATCTAAAAGTAAACCGGAAGTTGTTGCAATATTTTGTCAACTCGTTAAAAGTTCGGGTTTTCTTACTCCCAAACGTCCGGATGCAATGCAATCGGTAAAACCGTCTTTATCAATATCTACTGTACAGTAGAGGGAAAAAACATTTCCAATGCTCCAGGTTTGCCATAGAAGTTTACCATTTACGCCATCGAGAGCAATAACTCCTCCCTCACAGGGTACATCCTCATTTGTACCTTGTTGGACTGATTTGCACTTGGGCAAGGCGATTTCATCGTATTGTATGTTGTCGTCTGAGAATGAGAAAACAATATGTATTTAAATGATTATTTACTTAAGGTGGGTTTCCACATGTCGGTTGATTGACAAAGTTTGACAGCTCTCGCGTTTATGTCATTGAACGAAACCGCCGTCAGTTCATTTCTACTTATGTCAATTTTTTGCAAAAAATCGTTTGTCAGATTATTGACCAACTTATGAACTCGATGCCAATTAATTTTCACTGTCAATTATAGACAAAGTGACATTTTGTTTGACAATTCAGCTATTTCCACTTGTCCAATGGTTTCTTTGTCAATTCATTGACAAGCAATTGTTCGCTATTTCCACTTGCCAATTTTTTAATTGGCATAAAAATACGTCAATATTGTCAATTTCAAATCGACAATTGGAAACCCAGCATTAGAAAAAAAAATAAAATAATAAACAAAACAATAAATATTACTATCTAAAAAGTCACGTCGCAAGTTTCCATAAGAGGGTAACCGCACATTACAGACAAAAATGACGCAGTACCTACCAACTAACAAAGTGTCAAAGGATGTAGGCAACACCTACTCTTTCTAAACAGTACAAAAAAAGTATTTATTTGCTCACCAACGCCATAGCCGAATATGATATCCTTTACATCGTCGCCATTCAAGTCGGCCTTCCTAATCGGACTCTCACTGTTTATTCGTGGAAAAGTACGGCTCCACACCTTCTGTACACTTATCTGAGTGCAGGGCACAAATTCGGTGCCCATACTGTCACCATATGAACCAGATGAGGGCAAACTCAGGCCCGGTTCCTTTTTCAGCCATATTTTGATTTTTTGCAAAGGAATCGGAAACATTGTTAGAATCAGAGCTGCCAACATAATCAGTCCAATTAGAATTGTCAGAGCAGCCAAACCATAGCAAAAGGGTTCACAGCACTTCCAGCATCTTCGATGTTTCTTCATAATCGGCGGGAGTGCACTCTGAGATTTTCCACCATTTTTTCGTCGTGGTGCCATCAGGGGGCGTTTTAGGCCTTTCTCTTCATTGATCTATGGAAACCATGAAAAAAAGAAATTCGTTTTTTTTTTCTTCTCATTCACATAATTCTTAAGTGTTTTGGAATACTTTTGCCGAGCGAGCATCTTTTATGAAAACATCATCTTCGATTTCGTCACTTATATCTTCTTCGATGCTGTCCCGAATCGCAATTCTGTCCGACGGAACATATGGTCGCATTTTTATCATATTTACTAAGTTACTGGAAGAATTTTGAGCTTAAAAATCGCGCACTACTATCTTTGGGCTTATCAATTATTTAGAAGTATTTTTTTTTGTCAAAAACTCGATTTTTTTGCACACTAAACCTAAAGAACTATCCTAAAATGCATCCGAACGGATAAAAGCAATATGTCAGTTTTTTTTTCCTTTTGCCGAATACTGACGGCAACGAAAAATCAATATTTAATTCATAATACATTTGACGCGTGGTCCAAGGACATGCGCAGAAATTTAGTGGTGCACGTGGTGAATTGTTTATATTTTCTACCGCTGGTTTTTGTGCGGGGGTAAACTTGTTACGTTTCATTGTTTATGTTTTCCGGGGGTGGGTTTCAATAAGGGCGGCTAGTTGCACCTATTATTTCGAAAACCACCACCAAGCGATAGTAACCTCACAAATATCTGTCTATCTTATATATATCTATCTGTTGCTACAGTTTAGGAAGACAGAAACTTTTTGTGGTCTGTCAGCATGCTTTTTGATGAAATTATTGTTTATGTGCAATTGCAATCTGAGGGACATGTAATTAGTCTATATGTTACCATTTGAGTGGTTTGCTTTGGGAGGTTGTGGTATCTAGGGCATGTCAATATGAATTAATGAATGATGAATGATATTATATTAATTAGCTTTTAAAAGCCATTTTGATTGTACAATTTATAATTTTACAATAGACTCGTTTTTAAACTATCTGTTAGATTCATTATCTTTATATACTCAATCTATTATATTTCTTCTTACATATTCGGTAATTTTTCTTTTAAATACAAACAAGTTTGATTCGTTTTTAATTTCTGATGGAAGATTATTAAATTTTTGAAGCCCAGTATAGCTGATTGTTCGTTGACCTCTATTGGTTCTCGCTCTATTGGTTCTCGCTCTTCGGATTAACCGTTTGTCTTCGACTATAACCTCGTCTATTTGACCACAATACGAAGAAATTCTGTAAGACTATTTCATAAGTATACCAGTCAGTATACCTATTTGTACATAGATCTGTCGTAATTTCGGTTACAAGAATTTTCTACAACCATACTTGTTTATCGAATTTTAGGACTTTATACATTTCTATATACTTGAGCTGATTATTAAAAAAAAATTTATTATATAAACTAAATTCTTGTGCAATGAAAAAGTTGTCAAACTTTTGGGGGGAAAATAGACAATAGTCAGTACGCGAAATGAAGACGGTCGAAATTGAGGTATCGATTTCAATACGAAACGCCGCGCATTTTGGTATAACCCCTCAGCCATGCCCTCAGCTCTAATAGGGCTTTATGCTATTAAGGAAATTGAGTTTCCAGCAGATGCTGAAAGGTTTTCACTTCCATTCAATACGATCGTAATCGTAAAAAAAGAAATGTAAAATTTAGAACAAATTACGAATTCCTCTCTTTTTCTCGATTTCAATTTACAAAATTTGTTCTCATATTCAAATCACAACATAAAAAAATACAAAAGAGCTGGAGTATGTCAAAAAAAAGGGTAAGGTCCACTGAGGGCGCCCTAAGAAATCCCATAAAGGTAAAACGGTGCAAAGCGTCTACCAAGAATACCAAATGGACATCTACTTACTTACTTAGATGGCGCTACAGACCGGGGTGGACCTGGGCCTCAACCAATACGCCTCTCTAGATCTTTGGCTAACCGCCTCCAATTGAGCACTCCAAGTTGGTTGAGGTCCCATTCCACTTGTGCACAACCTAAGGCAAGGTCTTCCTCTACTGCGTTCTCCTTCCTGGTTGGAATCAAAGACTCTTCGGGCCGGGGCGTTGGTGTCCATTCGCTTTACATGTCCTAGCCACCTTAGTCGACTGATACGTACTTTTCTGACCAGGTCGATGTCGCTCTACAGATCGTAGAGTTCGCTGTTAAATCTCCTCCTCCAAAGCCCGTCAACGCAAACGGGACCGAAAATCACTCGAAGAATTTTGCGTTCGAAGCGACCAAGGAGATCTTCATCCGCCTTTCATAACGTCCATGATTCTGCGCAATAAAGCAGGATGGAATGATGAGGGTCATATATATAGAGTCACCTTGGTGTTTCTTGACAAGGCCTTACTAATCAATTGTTCTTAGGCCAAAGTAACAGCGGTTGGCAAGTATAATTCTTCGCTTGATTTCTGATGTGATGTCATTTTCAGAGTTAATAGCGGAGCCTAGGTAGACAAAGTCCCGAACTACCTCAAAGTTATAGCTGTCTATCGTGACGTTCTGTCCGATTCGTCGATGTTGTGTGTCCCTTCTTATTTACAGCATGTATTTTGTTTTGCCCTCATTCACATCTAAACCCATTTTCACCGCTTCTGTGCTTATACTTGCAAACGTACATCTGGGACATGGAGAACTGGCGGGGGGCAATATAATGCTGATGCTGTCACGATGCATCCACTCCAACAAGACGTAGTAGATAATGAGGAGGGAACTTTGCCAAAATAAATCCTCTGCAATTGTCCTGCCTTTGCTCGCATCAGGCGGCGGATCTATGGGGCTGACGTGGTGAGTGCCGAACATCTAAGCTCTTCATCACTGAAGCTTCTTCTCATCTTTTTTCGAAAGACGGAAAAGCGTCTGTTTGGCAGTACAATGGACCAGTAGTTGTGTCGGGGTGCTCCATCGGATATTAGCAACCTCCGACAAAGAAAAAAAAAGAGATATGTCCTAAACAGGCTGGATTAGGATTAGGAAAGGGAAGATTGTGATTGAAAACGAACAAAAGAATAATGCTAGAATGAAAATGATCCAAATAGGTCCCAACACACTCCCGAAGGGAAAAAAACCTCTTAAAAAACAATCCAAAATAACGCCAATAAAATTTCCCGAAAAATCCTTCGAAAACGAAGTTAAAAATGCAGCAGAATAAATCCGTGAGAAATACACAAAAATCGCCTCAAAAATCACCTAAAACTTAAAAAAATCACCCTGAAAAATTATCAAAAACAAAACGTTCCAAACGACGCTAATAAAAATTCCAAAATAAGGCCCAGAAAATGACGCGAAAACACCCCAGAATAAATTTGCGAAAAACACATAAAAACACCCAGAAAAATTAAAAAAAAAAACCCAGAAAAATACCACAAAACGAGTCAAATGCCATAAACGCCACCAACATACATACATACATTTTCAATGGCCCGCTTATCCATTAAGTGGATCGCGGGTGTAGGTTGCTCAAGTGGACCCTCCATAGCTCTCGATCCTTCCCCATCGACCGAATCATGGACCGCTCTGTCCGGAGAAGTAGCTGCTCGACATTGAGTTCCTCACGTATTCTGGTATTTCTAATCCGATCTCTACACCAGCAATACAACGGAGAAATCTCATTTCGGCAGCTTGTATCCGCGATCTTATTCTTTCGGTCATTACCCAAACCTCATGACCATAGGTAAGAGTTGGAACAAACAACGAATTAAAGACTGACAAATTAGCTTTGACACCAAGTTCAGTCCTCCTAGCTATAAAAAAGCTTAAGAACAACAAAGCCGCAGGCTCTGATGGTTTACCAGCGGAGCTCTTTAAATACGGTGGTGATGTTTTGGTAGGGAGCATGCACCCAATCATCAACCAAGTATGGGTGGAAGAAAACATGCCCGATGACTGGACTATCAGCTCCATATGCCCCATCTACAAAAACGGCGATCCTATGTCTTGCAAGAACTATCGAGGCATATCCCTGCTTAATGCTTAAAACGTCTTAAACCGTTCTGCAATACACTAATCGGCACGTACCAGTGTGGCTTCCGGCCCGGCAGATCGACTATAGACCAAATTTTCACACCGAGGCAAATCCTGGAAAATACCAACGAATTTCAAGTCGAAACTCACCACCTATTCATCGACTTCAAAGCCGCGTATGATAGCATACATCGTCAGGAGCTCTATGTGGCGATGTCCGAATTCGGAATCCCGGCAAAACTGATTCAGCTGTGTCGCGTGACGCTGGAAAACACGCGCTGCAATGTGCAGTTTGGAAGCAGCTCCTCCGATCTATTTCAAACTTGCACCGGATTTCGGCAAGGAGACGTGCTGTCTTTCGACTTCTTTAATCTCGTACTGGAGCATGATAGTGCGCAGGGCAGGTGTCAACACGGAAGGCACTATCTTCAACAGATCCGTACAGCTACTGGGCTATGCGGATGATATTGACATCATCGGTCGCTCCCAGCGTGCCGTGGTAGAAGCGTTCACGGCGATTGAAGAACAGGCGAAGTCCGTTGGCCTTCAAGTAAATGAGGACAATGCTATCAATAAACAAACAAGCATCTGTCCACCGCCTAGGACAAAACGTCACTATTGATAGCAACAACTTCGAGGTAGTTAAGGAGTTCACCTACCTCGGAGTAAACATGAACTCCACGAATGACACCCTAGTGGAGATCCGGCGAAGAATTACACTACGAAACCGTTGCTACTTCGGTTTGGCAAAACAACTGGGTTCAAAACTCCTAACTCGAAGGACGAAATGTGTGCTCTACAAAACCCTCATCCTGCCAGTTCTGCTTTATGGCGCCGAGTGCTGAACGATAAGCAAGAAGGGAGAGCTGATACTGGGGTCCTTCGAAAGAAAAATACTTCGGCGGATTTTTGGTCCTGTGTGCGAGGAGGACGAATGGAGGAGAAGATACAACCGCGAACTCTATGAGCTGTACCAAGATGTGGATGTAGTCCAAAAAGCCAAAACACGTAGACTACATTGGCTCGGCCACATCGAGCGAATGGACAATAATGCGCCCAGGTTCGAGAAGACAAGGAAGACCGAACCTTCGTTTCAAAGACCAAGCCATCGCGGATGCCAGAGCGCTTGGTCTCTACAACTGGAAGCAGCGTGCCCGGGATCGTAGAGGATGGAAGGCTGCAGTGTCTTAGGCAGAGACTCTTCACGGGTCGGGAGCCCGATAAGTAAGTAAGTAAAATGCGCCGAAAAACGCTCCAAAAGTTTCACGAAAAGTATACCCAAACAATCTTCCATAAAAAACCCTATAAGTGGCCCAAAGACCGGCACTAGCACGCCATATAAAAACGACTCAAAAAAAAAAAAAAAACATCTAAAAATTGCCATGTAAAGCTACCGCAAAAAAAGTCCCAAAAAATACCACAGAAAACGCCCTGAATAATGTCCCTCACCTCCGATGAGCTTAATCCTGCTTTACAAGAATGTGTAATGAGCACTCACCCATGTGTGATCATTTTCAATACTACTTGTCGATACATTGTTTCACCTTCACGGCCAGTCCTTGCAGGTGTACGTATACGTATGTTAACTCAATTCACCTTTCATAGTAAAAGTAAACAAAAAACAACATAAAGTACCTAATACCTCGTCTCTGTCAAGAAGCAGAGGTATGGCAACAGCCACACAACCGCAACGCGTACACTCCTTCAGTCAAATAATAAATACTAAGAAATGAAATTTAAAAATAAAATATCTCTAACATTTTAAACAACCACTTGTAATATAATGCAACCGCCTCCCTTATCCTTGCGCCGTACTTAAGCAAATAAAAATCATATGCACCTACAAATACTGTATTTTTTTTTTATTTGTTTGCACTATAGGACCTTGAATTTTGTAGTAAGGTTAGGCTGGATGGTTGAGATAAAAAACAACCACCGTGTACAACGCCTATTGAAAAGTTTACACTTTGCAGAAGATACTTATCTTCATCATCGTCGTCGTGCAGGAGTATCACTTAACCTCATCTTTGATTCTATTGATAGTGAATCAAATCCTTTTTTTTTTTTTTTTTTTTGTTCTGTGTTGGAAATATAATTTTAATGTAATGTTGAAAGTTCGTTTTTCTGCAATTGAAAATTGTAAGGCCGCACACAGAGTGAGAGAAGTTTCAATGAAATTTTATCCTTTTTTTAACTTTTCATGGCAAGGTAAATTTTAAGTGATTTCGCAGTCGGATATCTAGACTACTTGGAATCATTTTTTCTGTTTGTTGAGTCTTATTTGCCAGTCCTGGAGTAATCAGGATTTTTTTTATTCAAAATTAGAAAATATTGTACACTGATGAGAGGCTCTAAAAGTGGGCGGATTTTTTTTATAGAATTTGATTAAATATTTATAAATCAAAAAGGTCAAAGTGAATTTATGGATCAGTGGTGAGAGCTAAAATTATGAAGGTTCAACGTTGTTCAGCGTTGCCTTTGTAATGTTTTAGTATCAAATGTGACACCCTTTCCAGTCGCATATTACTGGATCATAATTCATAATGTAATAGAATAGTAGTTGAAGCAACAGGTGGGCCGAATTCTGTGCGTCACTTTTA
Source organism: Cheilosia scutellata (assembly GCA_955612985.1). Lineage (NCBI taxonomy): Eukaryota > Metazoa > Arthropoda > Insecta > Diptera > Syrphidae > Cheilosia > Cheilosia scutellata. The sequence goes on along the minus strand of OY015312.1, from coordinate 109,113,698 downwards.
TTTGAGAAGTTATATGGAAATTCTAGGCGCAGTTGTTAGTTGCGGGGCTATAGGTTTGAGGTTAGGTAAGACATGTTGACTATCATACAATGATTCCACTTGTCGGTTTAAAATTGACAATTGACGTGTTTTTATGACAATTAGAAAATAATTGACAAGTGGCCATCGCGAATAATTTGACTAAGGACGCTTGTAAATAACTGACAAAGAAACCACTGGACAAATGGAAATTTGTAGCTGAATTGTAAAACAAAATGTCACTTTGTCTTTAATTGACAGTGAAAATTAATTGGCATCATGTTTGTCAATTAATAGACAGATTTTGATATACAAAGGTAGGCCAATATTTTACAGGTCCTACCCCTTTTCGCATGAATGTGTCTTTTTATGAATAGTGGTTTAACCCTTTGAATAAAGTCAGAAGTCAATTCTATTCATAGCATTTTGTATTTTGCGTATTTTGCTTTGCTTTCTTCGTCTTCTGCCTACAACTTCAGCTCAGATTCGACCAAACACAAGAAGTGAGAGCGATTCTTTTCTTTTTTAAAATTGTTCATTTGATTTTAAAAAAGAAAATGTTATTTGTTTTATGTAGATTATGTACCTATAGATGTTTTGTTCACGTTTGCCACAATTCACAATTGATAAAGATATGACAATTTCAAATTGGCAGCGCAAGTGGAAATAGCTTTTAGTGAATTAACAAACAATAACTTGTCAAAATTTCATTGTCAAATGAACTGACAGATGATTTTTTGCCAATAATAATAAGATATTTTAGATCGGCGAGCTTAATGATATTATTCCTCATAATCGCCATTGACATCCGCCATCGCCTTAAGCTTATTACGCTGCTTATACAAAATTTTCTCCAAAAATGTTGCTGAATTAAATGTAAGCAATTCTCTTTAGCCGAGAGGTTCGCAGCTCCAGCTAAAAACAAATTTTCATTTCTGACTGTACTGACTGTACTAATGTATAAATTTAGGGTACTACCCATGATGGAATAAGTATAAGGTGGTCTCGTCGGCAAAAAGTAGTCCCTTAACGACACGTTTTTCTCTTTATTCAGCGTAGTAAGTGCACGTTAACGAAGCGTTAAGGGACCAAAAAACGAACGAGTCGGCAGCCGACGAGACCACCTTATACTTATTCCATCATGGTACTACCTATTAATGGAGTGGCAGATTTTCTCAAGATCAATTTTGACAGACCGTCTCCGCAGTCAGCACTTGGAATCTTCAAAACAACTTGCAATTTATTAAATTCGAAAATATCCACAAAATTATTTTGATTTCCCTGTTATCTGCAGCAGTTCACAGTTTCTCTCATTATCTAAATATTTCCACCAATGAAACCGCGGATGCAATGGATAGAAAAGTAGAAAGTAAACCTACTTTAACCGTCGCATCCAACACGTACGCTGAGTATGGGTCACCTTCCATAAACTGCTGTGTATTCTATCAACCTGTCAGTGGAATACGTTGCCGCAATGGACGCGACGAATTCTATTTAAGACTAAATTTTTCAATGAATACCTACCTCGTCGAGGAAGTTCTTGAAAGTGGAAAATTTGGGATCAAAGAATAGCAAACAAGGATAAAAGAAAGCACAACGAAAATAAAACATTCTTTCTCGTCGATTAATTTTTAAAGGAAGTTATTTTCAACGAACAGCTGTTTTCTGTGACACTTATGTATATCTTATCTATAACGTACTAGATGTCAAAATATAGCTAGGGTTTTAGCTAATGTTTGGAGAGACAAATTGGAGAGTACCGTTATTGATAAAAAGGTTGTTCGATAGTTGTTTTCATGAACTTAGGCTGGCTTTTGAATATCCTGTGTGAAGAATTATTGTCTATTCGCTCGATGTGACAGACCCAATATATTCTTTGTACAGCTCATACAGTTCCTGATATAAATAGAGGCGTATTGATTCCAATAAAAGTAACCCTAATATGCCTTTCAGCGTGGTAAATCTTGCAAGGGTGAAAGGAATTTGGTATAGATCTGATTGCTTAAGTAGAGGACACTTTTTAAAGCATATGCTGCTCTACTGGAGAGCGAGGTCTTTTTCAAACTCTTGTTCCCTGTAGAAATCAAACAAAGAGTTACTCTTGCCAACCGCAGTTTCTATGGCCTAAGAAGGCATCAGACTAGTAACTCCTTGTCAAGAAATAGTAAGGAGACTCTATATAAGACCCTCATTATCCCAGTCCTGCTCTATGGCGCAGAAGCATGGACGTTAGCAAATGCAGATAGTGATCTTCTTGGTCTTTTCGAAAGCAAAATTCTTCGTGTGATTTTCCCCCCGTTTACATTGACGGGTTTTGGAGGAAGAGATTTAAGAGCGAACTATACGAGCTGTACAGCGACATGGATGTAAAACGCGAGTAAGATGGCTAGGACGGACATGTTTAGCGAATGCTTTGTCCGGAAGAGTCTTCGATACCAACCTTGATGGAAGAGGAAGTATTACTTGGTCTAAACATAAAGTTCCAATAAGCTCGCACGTAAATGTACTATTGCCTCGTTTGCCATATGAGTATGGGTTCTCTCTAGAACGTCTGGTTCTGTTCCAGAAGCTCTCATAAATCTTCCCCTCCTCGCTTGATACATTTATATCGAGAATTTTGGTACTAATCGTTTTGAAGTTTATATGACATCGCCCGAGGAATATTCTACGACGCCCTGTTTATTAAAAAAAGATGAAAATGAAAATATTGGAAGAATGAGCGATTTGTTTGTTTTGTGAATTTGATCAGCAACGGGAGATACTTTTTATCAAATGAATGATTTATTACTTACGTTTCGACCTTAAGAAATGTCATCCGTATTATTATATCGAGCCGATTATCTTTGTTTTCAAAAACCAGACTGCTGAACGTTCATAGCAGTTTCTCGCTTTCTCGTTTACAAGCTTTCCGGTGATATTCATGCCGGTACTTAGTGGTGATTGTCACACGTGGTGCCGGTGGCGCCGGTTTTTTCTTCAATCATGTCTTAAATCAATTGCTTGAAAAAACTTTGGAAATTTAAATGTCCTTACTCACCATTTATCTTTGCAAAAAAAGGCGCACAGAATCTTTTTTTTTTTCTTTTAATCAATTGACTTATCACAATATAACTGAAACACGCTTGAAAACTGGTTACCGGCATCAACAAGAATTAAAAATTCATTCCGGTAAAAGCTGTGTAAAAGCTTGTTAAATCAAAAAGTGGGTTCACTATGAACACGCTTAAACCAGCGGCTGGAAAGCGATAAAGCGAGAAGCTGATGGTTCACTATGGACGTACCCTTAATTAAAGTGGGAAATAGAGGAACTAGATACTAGAACCTTATAACGAGGCCAGCGCTCCAAAATACACATTTTGTAAGATCGGTGACACTCTTATAAAGCTTTATATCTCATAAATGTATACCAAGGTGTATTTTAGTACTTAGCGAAGTGGGTACATCAATCCCCCTGTCAATATCAGAACTATTCTCGAAATGTAGATCATATTGCAAATGATTGCATTTTCCTCTGAAGCCAAAGTTGTCATTTGTCAGATAGCGTGCAACACCTTTCCAATCTAAAATGTTAAACAAAAATCATTTGCCAGCAAGTTCATTAAAAAAAAGTACGTATACGCCTCCGATCACCGGAAAAAAAAATATTCTGTGTACGGCTTAAAGTGATTGAATGTCTTGTTTATCATAAATTCAACGTGATAGCCTTAATTATTTAGATAATGTCAATCCACCCCTGTTAAAATTTCCACATATACACAAAAAATGTGTTAATAATAATACACAAAAGCAAAGGAATTATTTATTTTTGTTTTTCTAATTTAATTTGGTTTTTTTTTATCCTTGAAGTAGTAATCACAGTGCGCGATTGACGCAATAAATTTGTTGATTCAGATGCCAGGTAGGGAACAAGTTGTATGCACCACATTGTTGCATAGATGAAATTCATAACACCAAATATAAAGTCCTTAGTAGTGTAATAGCATAAAGTGTAAATGACGCCTTTGATGCATCTAGAACATATACACTTACACATCGCCTAGCATAAATTAAATCTCTTGTGCTGTACTACTTGACTATAGCAACTAACACAAGCAGCAATTCTTGAATTTTTTTTTTTTTTTTTTTTTGCTCAAGGACTTTAATTTTCAATCGTTTGTCGTTAGAGAAGATGTTCGTTGATTCTTCTTCTCTCTTGTGGCATACTGTAGTTTTTTTTTCTGGAGTCAAAGTGTCTGTATAAGGATATGCTCCGTATGGAATAGTGTGCTCAGATTTGAAGCTATAGAATGTTGCAGCTGTCATCTTAAGTACAGTGTTGTTGAGAAATTACGTTGCAAATATTTAATAGAACCACTGAAGTAGTATAGCAAGAAGCGACCATTTTTATTAATATGGACTTGTGCTAATTCCGTTTACAATGAACCTTTTTGGAAAGAATGAATATATTAGAATTGCTCAAACTGATATATATAATAAGTTATGTTTTTAATGGTACTACAAGTACATATAGACCAAAATGTAAAAAAGGTGTAATGTATTGAATGTATTCATTTATTGCAACTAAAATTTATTTGAAAAATCATATCTGCCAGCGTTTCTATACAATTAATAAAATAAATACACGGTGCGACTTAGATTTTTGCTACTACTGTATTCAATACATCGATACATATATTCGTCTAACCTAGTGCAAAATGCTTAGTGGATTGGAGTGGACTGATTGAACGATTATGATGTCTGCCCTTTTATATTTTCCCGCAAAATAAGACAAATGATTTTGACATACATTTATAAAATAAAACGAGTTTTCAACGACTTTCCTATAAGTTCTACAATTTTCACCGCATAATTCATATAATATGAACATGGACATAACCTAGATAATAGTAAAAGTATAAATGCTTCGATTTCATATATTTTAAGGTTGATTTTTCCACCAAAAAAGACTCACTTAATTGACATTTGAAAATTACCAAAATGACAATAACAAAATGCACAGTGCTGCTAAAACTATTGATTTCAAATAGATATCTTTACAAAAGTACTAGAACACAATAATCTATACATCCATACATAATAATAAAACTTTCGGAATTTTCTTTGTCCTTTAAAAACGCGAAAACTGCTGGACAAATTTCGATGAAACTTTTTTTAAAATGTTTCTTAAGACTGTGAGACTGCGATAGGCTCATTTTTAACCAAAATGTTTTTTTTTAAGTGAAATTATGTACATCTATACATATAATAAAACTGTAGGCATTTTCTTTGTCTTTTAAAAACGCAAAAACTACTGGACAAATTTCGATGAAACTTTTTTTTAAATGTTTCTTAAGACTGTGAGACTGCTATAGGCTATGTCGCTTATAGCCGCGTCCTTTGGACCCGTTTTTAACCAAAATGTGAAATTATATACACATACATATACCTTGCTACAAATGGATGTTTATACTTTTTGCGATCGTGCGACACGACAAATAAAAACAAAACCACACTATCATACGTGTACCTCATTTGAAAATGTTTGATTTGATTATCTTTCATATTGATCAGAAAAACGAAAAAAATGTATTCTATTTGCTTTGTAGGTATGTCCATATATTGTATTGTCTCTTGATTAAGATTGTTAGCTGGAGGGGTGTACCGTTGGAGATGTTCAGTTGTATAATGTATGCGGTAGATATGTATTTTATTGTTGGGAAGTGGCACACAAAACGATTTGCTTTTGGATAATGTTTTGCAGGAAATGGGGACTTCAGGAGTGATTTTTTCACAAAAATTATTTTCCTCGTTCCTGCGACCACACCCTTTTATGACTGTCAGAAGACTAACTCAATTGCTCTTCTCCTTCCAACCACACGATCGCTGGCCACTCTCTCTTTATTCGAGAGGGTAGTTTTTCCCTTTCAATGGCTGTTGTTGACTGAGAAAAGGGATCATTTTTATTCCTCGTGCAATGTCATACAACACATTTATCTTTCCACTGTAACCAGAAGCAGATAAACAATAAGGGTATTCACTTAATCAAATAAATTTATGCAGCTCGTAAATGTATAAATTTCTGCGGTGCTTTAAGTGAACACCCCTAGGAAATTGTCATTGCGTAAATCGCGTAAATCGACTTTTTCTGGAATCAAACAAACAATTCATATGACTGTCTCTCAAAGTTTGACATTTGTGATTTGCGTAACTTTCCGCGGTTGATTTCCGAGCCCAAATCGTCGCGGAAAATTATGAGGTCTGCGTAAACTATTCTCCATACAAAATCTGACAGTTCATTTACTAGGTGGTAAATTTCTGCAGTTTACGCAGAGTTCTGTTGTTTCTCTGCTTTGGGGTGGTGGGCGTAAATCGCAAGCATGATGTGATGTGGCCTATGTGCGAGTAGGTCGTACGGTGCATAGCACTTGGTAGAAGGAATAGAGATGTACATTGTGTTTCTTAATCGTGTTATATTTTTTAAAACAGTTAATTATTGTGTTGAAACTTCCAAGGCAATATATTTAATGTTCAGTTAGCAAAAATAATCTGAAGTGAAGTGAATAACAAAAATTATCCAAACGCGTGATTTATTTTTCCGGTAAGTTACATTATGACAATCATCGAAATTCTGTCTTTGCATTTCATTTCTTGCAAACTTTTTTCAAGTTCGTGTTGTCATTTAAAGTGTTATTTTAAATGCACAAAATATTAGCAGCTTTTTTTTTAGTAAAGGCGGGCGGCGCAAGGCGAGCACGGGTCAGCTAGTAATAAATAATTTCAATCTTTAACATTTCACTGTTGCTCCTTTAGGCAAGGCCTACGCATGTCAGTTAAGCTTCTGGCGAAATTGTGAAGTTTGTAGTTGAGAGGAAGGAAGTCCGTTATGATGTTTCTAAGAAAGGTACGTTTCTTATTAGTTTTTCTGCATGACGCAATCCCTGTATAAAGTTACAGTTCGGGTAGTTTCATTTGGAGCGAGTGTAGTCCTTTCTTTATGTTTTTGGTTAACAATCCCAATTGATTTTGGGCCAGTATGAAGTGAGTTATTAAGCTAACTCCTCTTCCCTTTCGTTCTACCTTCAAATTCATCGTGACCTAAAACCCAGAATAGAAAGACTTTGCTGTGGGCAATTAGCTTCTCGATTTAAAGAGTTTCAGACGGATCAGGGGCTAAATTTGTAGGAATCAAGAACTTTGCTGCTTGACTTTCTTAAAATATATCCATGAATGAGGTTCTGAGATTTTGCCTTCAGCGTTCTCTGCCACAGAGTCCAATTGCTTGTATTTTCAAAGGGGACTGAGATATTTCAGTTGGACCCACTGATCCCTAGCCCATCATAAGTTGGCATTTTTGAATCGTCCATGTATCATGTTAAGTGTGGGAACCAAGGACTAAAAGTATCCCACTCAGACTGGTCCGGATGGATAATTTGTACCGTCGATTGAAGTTGACTTTAGAGGGTACGAAGTCAGTCACTTGAATTATTGAAGGGTTGAATATAGATCAATGAGTACCTATACCCAATGAGTGTGTTTTTAGATATTGAGGGAACTTTTAACAACATAGAAGCCGACGAAATATTAAAAAGTTTGAGAAGACCCTATCTAAATATGTAGCAGTTTATGCGATCAAACAACATAATTCTCTCCGAAAAATCTAGCTTTTTCATAGAGAAAGAATTAAATTTTCTCTAATTTAAAGAGTCTTTGAAAATAACTTTTAGCTCATATATGTAGCTAGTGTCAAAGTAACCTATTGATTTGTTCTACTATTTAGCTAACCATTTATTACTAAAAAAAAACAATAACAAACAAATTTGATGCTTCAAATGTCAATCTTCAACTATTGTACTGCAGTCCTTTTAAATAAAATCAAGCCTTCGAGATCATGCAACATAAAATACCGACAAAGTTTAAAAATTTAAACAACATGAGCACCGCACCATTTTGCCGCAGTATAGAACTATGACAAAAAAAAATCGTTGAAAAGCTATTTTTAAATTTTTAGCGCATTCCCATCGTAATAATGCCCTAATTACGTCACATAATCCACACATGACATTGCAGTCTATACCCTGACATTTCTTTTCAAACTAACCTCCTTATTATTGGTACTTGAAAAAAGAACTTGTGCTAGAACACAAAAGTTACACAGTGTCCCGCGAATGGATATACAATACATAGATAGATGTATAACAATTGTATGGGGCGAATATAGCTAACGATGTGATGACGGGTGACATTATCACTGGGGAGCACCATCTCACACATAGGCAGCACCTTGTTAAACTATTCTCAGCGCTATTGATTGAAATTTGAAGTGGTCCTCATGGGACATGAGAAAAGATTCTACAGAACTTGATCCCAAGAACGTCGTCGTCAATTTTGTTTTTTCTGTTTTTTTTTTTTTGTTTGAACGTCAAAAGCTTAATGTCCTTTAAATACAAACAATTTCTTGCAGCTTTTTTTTGCATCTTGAAGGATGAATATATTATCGGGTCTTAATCAGCCATCGATTAAATTATGAGTAGAGCGACGACGGCGCAAGATTGCAATGAAGGCTTCATTCTTATAAGCTTCACTATATAGATCTAAGGGCTTATAGGGTTGCGGGAAGGTAACTATAACTGCTATGCCAACTCATCAGAAGGAATAAGTTTAATTTAATGTTAACTAGTTTTGAGTGCAGGTAACATGTAACAAATGCCTGGCAACAACATCCGAAGCATCAGACATGTAGAAGTGTTCACTTCGGCCCTCCTGTCGTTGCTGTCACATGCATATGTACCTAATTAGTGAATTTAACAACTGCCGTAATACCTAGGGGCTATATCAACTTCCTCATCTTTTACTGCGCCTTCAATTAAAAGGGAGACATACATTTAACTACTAAAACGATTTGCTCACAGATCGGCTATTTACAAACATTTTTTATATTTTTAAACTTACAACTGTGGAACGAAGCAATGGCCGCGTTCTAATGTTTTTCAATAATAATATTTTGTTTATTTCTAGATTAGAGAATTTCGCAGGCACTTCTATATAGAAAGTGGCCCGCTTAAAGATGTCATTGTGTATTTTGTATCCCGTTTTCGGCATGAAGGAATTGTGTTCGGTTATAGACAATCTTGGAGAACTACGTCCGGATGTTTCCGACACAATATAAGTCGCCTAGAGTTATCTGTTGACGAAACATTCCACGGAACGACATTGTGGAGAATTTCAAATACATCAAATCAAATACACATGAGAACTCTCCCATAGTAGTCCAACACAATAAACGACAAAAACATGATATAGTATTTTGGCTGAAAATATTGTCGGGCCTTATATTCATTTTAAGATCGAAATTCGTATCCAGTAATAACAAAAGAGTGACACAATCACGTCACGTAGTTTCAACAAGATGGCGGTACTGCCTATACACTCCGAGATACGATGCCTTTTCTTAGAGAACTATTTTCAGGCTCGTCCATCCCTAAGAAATTCAAACTCTTCTTTGGGGGTTATATTACCACTCTAGGAACAACTGGATGACGGAGGCTGAAAAGTATATATGAGACCCTCAGTAAGAGGGCGTATGCGTATGCCGGATGAGTGCACTACCCTCGTACATGTCAAAAAATTAATTACGTATGAGATGGTTAGCTAGAGTATGCTTCGGCTCATGGAATCTTTTATTCTAAGTCTAACGCAGAGACTCAATTTAGGAGAAGGAACACTCGCTCAAGGTAGAAAAATACCTCAACCAAACTTGAGTGCGGAACTCGAAGTCGTTTAATAATAACGAACGAAGTACATAATTATAGAAGTTATTTTACTGAAGCCCAGATTCATTTGAGAAGAATATGACGAAGATATATTCCCCTTCTCTTGTACTATATTTTGTAGCTTAATTGCATAAGTAAAAGGAAACGTCAAAAATTAGCGCATATGATCATTTATTATCTTTCTCCCGGAGCAGGATAATTTTATGACAAAATTCATTTTCCACCACGGTAGTGAAAATTAGCCGAGTATATTTATTTAGCCCAATTTATACACGGCCTAAGATACAAAGGAAGTGGAGGAGGATGCTGCTAAAATGATTCCTGCATTTTCAGTACTGGTGATAAAGTTCCTTTCTCTCATTGTAAACCAGAAAGCTGGACTGCGTCTTTCTAGGGAAATATCTAATCATAGTAGTACAGTAGGTATTTCACCTAAAAAAGGCAACAAGTGACAAAAAACAGAAACAGAATCGCATACATTTGCAACAAAAAAAGAATTAGGAACAGAATATTTTTTTTTCAGCAATAGAATTTAGTGGCAGAAAAATGGCTGTTTAAGGACAGAACGTAAACAAGTCAATATTAGGTTCATTCGCGTACGCGGTTTAAACCGAATGCAATCGATACCAATCGATCGCAACCGCACAAAGTCTATACTCTATACACGCTCTCATCAAAAATGACAGGAAAAAAGAAAACCAGCAAAATAATGAGTAACCAACAATTCGCCTCCTACTGGCTCGAAACAGCTCAGGGAATTTCTACCGGCATCGGCATCTATACTGATAAAATTGTCAAAAGCAAAAAGTTGACAGATAGACGAAATAAACAAAAAATATTTTTCAACGGTTGCTCGGTTATAAGTTATACAGATATTGATAGAATACAAAAATATATCAATTTAATTAAAATTATGAATTTTCGCTGCAGTTTAAAATACATAGTTTTGTTTTGTTCAAATTGGTGATTAGATTTTATGATAGCGTTTGACAGAATAGACGGTAGCAGTGTTCCCAGGTTGAGGGGAAAATCGCCATTTTTGCCGATTTTTTAAGACGAAAGGGGAAAAAAAGGGGACAGGGATAAAAACGGGGAAACAAATCAAAAAAGGGGAAAAATCTTAAAATCCTATCAAAAACAGTTTTGTAAGGGCATTTTTTAGAATAAATAATTGCTAACAACCTACAAAAACAACCATGCTCAAGAAACGTGTCCATGCAACATCTCACTTTTTTGTTTGTTTTCTGAATGCATTCATTCTTTTGACATTTCATAAAACTATTACCATGGCCTGGCCATACACTCCTTACTATGAACGTCGTGTCAGAGACTGGTAGATTTTGAGTGAGTATAGAAAGAAGATAGGTAGATCATACAGAAAATGGACCAAAAATCCACTTTCAGAAATAATTCTCGCATGGGCATGACATGACGCATGAAGGTTCTTTTTCAAAACCATTTCGATACAAATCTTCCTTTGGTATTTGCGTTGGTAGAGTGAGGACGTAAAAACCGGGAGTCCGCTTTGGCTTTACCATAAAATTTATGTATTTTCGATTTCATTATTCCTGCCAAACTTTATTTCATTGCAATGAGGCGTTGTTTTTGAGTATAGCCAAGTCGTTCATGTGAATGAAAATGTTGCAAATTTCTGTTTATAAATGCATAAAAAGTGGTTTGTTCGCATTTCATCAATTCGTTCGTTTGCTCCCAAGTGAATGGGTTCTTGCATGCGATTCATTTTCAGCGAGCGAGTACTAGAAGAATGTTTAATCAAATTCAAAGCCCAAAAAAAAATTATTAAGAAGAAACAGTGGAATTTTATATGCCTTTCATTAATAAAACAGAAGGCAGACTCGGAGAACTCGAGTCTCCGGAAGATTCTATCCATCATAAAAGCACCCATCACTAATAAGACCGTATTTAACATATGGACAACTTCTTTAATGAACCTATTCACATCTTTTTGAGCACTTATTTTTAGATTAGATCGTCAGTTTAAAAGTAACAAAACACATACGTAGGCTCAAGCCATTTAAGTTTCCAGCTCCTGGCATAATTTCAACTGAGATTCAACTTACTTTCCAGAAGTAACGAGTGGTTTTTGATTATCCCCAATATTTTCAAACGGTGAGCTCACATTTGGGTAGACTTTCTAAAAATATCCAAACGAATTATTAAACTTAAAATACTGGAAAGTTTTGATTGATAGCTTGATTGATTGATTGATTACATACGTCTTACGACTTTGTCAGATGTTCAGTGTTATCATAGCGGAAACCCAACTTTTTTTGCCGTAGAAGAAAGCTTCACTATAGGTAGGAGTCCTCCATTACAACCACTCAGGTGATCTGACAAAAACAGACATAAAAAGCCTCTTATGCTTTATAAGAAGCTCAAAATAGTGCAACGAGTATAGGGAGAGAAAAATATTCTCCAATGATCCGTTATTCTTGTTTTTTCCTAGCTGGCAGCAACATTCAACCAAACCAACTAAAAATATGGATTCGTACCTGATTTTGTCCGCACTACAACTTTCATTCACCTCCGCCAGTAACCTTGACAAATCAAGTACTTTATCGTGACCATCATCTCGAAATTGAGTCGTTTCCTTGCATCTCAAAATAGCTTGTCCTATATCGAGTTTCGGGTTCCGCTACAGCCTCCATTCTCACTCTGTCTATAAGTTAGTCTGCCATTTTACATACATGTGGGTAAGAGGTAATTGATTGAATTTAAACATTCCTTACGAATTGCATTTCGTAAATATCCTTTCCTTTGGCTCTTATTCCATACATGAGAATGTATTTGTTCCAACCACCCACCAAATAATCTTTGATTTATCATATACACATATTCTGATCACATCGACCAGTAGTGCATCGAATCTCTATATCTATTGTAGTTGCGCTGTTATTAGTCAAAGACCATCACTCACTCAGACACATCATGTCTGTGTTCATATATTTAAAAAAGCGAAATTAAAAGCTTTTATCAAATGAATAAACACACACATGCATAATTCACTGCAGAACAACTGCATACAGTGTATCTATTTAAGATTACAACGAATTTACATCCGTTGCAGTTTAAAAAGTACGTTCATTCGGATTAGTTCGTTAGGATGTGTCAACGCGTTCACACGGGAACCATATCGCCATCTCTGCAATAGGGATGAAACATAACTAAATAAATTATATTTAACAGTTTATTTTTTTGAATTTGAAAATTCTGAATGATTTGCGATAAATAAATACGATTTAAATTATAACAATTATAAAAGTGGTGTTTGTATTTAGTGAACAAAAATATAAAAATATTTTATTTCTAATTAAAATCAATGATGTATAAAAAATATAGTGATTGTGCAAACAGTTGCTGATTTATGAGCTGACAAAAATTGGATAATAAAATTAGATAAATCAAAATTTATTTGAATGCCTTCGGTGAGTAAAAAAGTAAAATTTTAGAATAATGAACCTTCCTAACTGTATTTGATATGAAATTTTAAATTCAATAAAAAGTTATTTAGTTTGAAGTTTAATTAACAAAAACTAAAGACAGGCTTACAATACTATTTTTGGAACAAGTTGTAAGTAAGCCCATCGGGAGAATATACTCACCGCTTTTCTAAAATTCGAAATGAATTGAAAGTTATTCAATTTTGACAGATTCATTTTTGTTCATTTCTGACTGTTGTCGCAAGGACACTAGCAAAAATTTATTTCTGAATTCACGAATTCAAATTCGCTAACTGCCGATGGGCCTAGCACAATCGAGCAAAAGCCGACGGAAAAAACTTCAAAAAGAAAAAGAAAACAACAACCACTTGGTTTATTTATGCTGGGGGTTTTATTCGTCCGCTTTGGGTTTACAACTGGGAATGAATTTAGATTTTTTGTACTTCCGTACGTAAACTTGGTTCCAGCTGTCCTTGACTATTTCCTGGTCGTTGACTTGGGGTTGCGGATCTGCTCGACGGTTATCCGTTTTTTGCCAAAATCGTCTACACCTCATCTCCACCGCTAGTCTGCTCCCGCCCCGCGCATCATTTGTCTAATCGCCAGCTGATCAGCGAGTTTAGCCGTCACCAACACATACGTCCATATCTTGCTGGCCCGAGTTGCTCAGTGGGTGGAGCCAATTAATGTAAACAATGCATTTTTTCGCATCGGCTTGCTGCTGCTCTTCTGAGCGCCCAAATTTGCATTTGGGTAATTGTATGCTCGCTTTATTAGCGTTTGAGCTGTTGCACAGAAACGAGTATTTGCCGACGGCAAATCAGATCATCGATTATGTGCTGATGCCGATGGTGTGAATTTTCGGGTTTGTTGCGTTGCAACATCCTGCCGGGCCACAGGAAGAGGCCTTGCTCGTCATCTGCATTTCCTTCCGATTGTTTAAAGATGTATGTTGCGTGATGATCGTCGCTGGCGATGTGCTTCTTGTGCAAGTGGCCAAGTGCAGGTTGGTACATGAAAGTATAAAAAGGTAGGTGTGGTGAATGGTGTGTGGCAATATTTTGGTTTATAAGAATGTAGTGTTTAGTTAATTAAATTCATTTATTTGTTAATTTAGGTATGAGATTTAGTATTATTAATTAATTGTGTTATAAATTCATTAAGATATTTTGTTTTATTCAGATTGATATTAGGTAGGTAATGTTATTTGTGTGTGTGTGTGTGTGTGCGCGCGTTTGGATTTGTAGGTAGGTACTACTTGGTCATTGGCAGAAGGCAAATTTTCACTATGGGGCGCTTCAATGTTGTAGTTGCCGTCTTGATTGTGACGACACGGATCTTGCCATCGGCTCCAGGATGTGTTGCTTCGATTTTACCAAGTCGCCAAAGCGTAGGAGGTGTTTGTTCGTCCGGTAGGATCACAAGATCTCCTGCTTTAATTTGATCTTCTGACGTTAGCCATTTCGTGCGCTGTTGAAGCCGCACAAGATATTCGGACTTCCATTTTCTCCAAAAGTCTTGTTGGATTTTTTGTAGCAGCTGCCATCTGTCCAGACGATTCTCCTTGATGTGTGATAAGTCCTTCTCTGGTGTGGTGTTTAGTGACATACCAATTAGGAAGTGTCCAGGCGTTAAAATCGACAAATCTTCGGGGTCCTCAGTCATCGGACAGAGCGGTCGCGAATTCAAGCATGCTTCCACTTGAGCTAGTACCGTCGCATACTCCTCGAAAGTTAATGTGTAGTGGCCAATAACGCGTTTTAGGTGGTGCTTCATGGACTTTACTCCCGCTTCCCATAGCCCACCAAAGTGTGGAGCAGCTGGGGGATTGAAGTGCCATGTAGTCCCATTCGATTGCAATTGTTCGGCGATGTCCTCTGTCCATTGTTTCGACAGCGTTACTGCTTCCGTCTCCAATATTGTAGCAGCTCCTTGGAAGTTGGTTCCGCAGTCACTGTACATGTTTGCGCAAATCCCTCTTCGAGCCGTGAAGCGCTTAAAAGCGGCAAGAAATGCTGCTGAACTGTAATCGCTTACTAGTTCGAGGTGCACTGCCTTTGTGCAAAAACAAACAAAGATTGCAATGTATGCCTTTGTTACCTTGCTACAGCGACCCTTCCATGCCTTTAATTGTACAGGCCCGGCATAGTCCACGCCGGTAGTATGAAACGCGCGAGCTTGCGTAATTCTTGGTGCCGGTAAATTGCCCATTATTTGTTGCATATGTGGAGCCTTGTGTCTGAAGCAGCGAAGACACTTATGAATGCATTTTTTCACATTGGATTTAAGCTTGATGATCCAATACTCCAATCTGAGCGTTGCCATCATGAGTTGTTGTCCTCCGTGAAGCGATCTCATGTGAACATCATGCACTATAAGTGTTGTTAAAACATTTTGGGCCGGCAGTATTATGGGATGACGCTGTGCATAGGGTAAATTAGCATTTTCTAAGCGGCCACCCACTCGCAATATCCCGTTTCCATCGATGATAGGCGAAAGTCTTGCCAATTTATTGCCCTTTTGTACTGTTTCATTCCTAGAAATGTGGGTAATCTCTTCAGCGAAAAATTCATGTTGTACGAGTGCTATCAACCGCATTCGAGCTAAAGCGATTTCTTCGACTGACAGCGATCCAGACCGACGTACGGATTTCTTGCGTGTGTTGTTGATGAATCGAAGCCAATACGCTGTAATTCGTACTAATCGTTGTAGTGAAGAAAATCGTGACAAAAGTGCATTGGTCTCGAAAGAGTTAGTGTGGATGCAGAGCTGAAAAATATTCGTTATGGGGTACCCAGATGCAATAAACTCATTTCGGACCTTCGAAACCTCCGACGGTTTCGTTTCCAAGTCTGTGTTGGATATTTCCCATGCCGGATGAGATTGTTCCTCAAACGTTCGCAAAAACTCCGGGCCATACCACCACTGAAGAGCTTTGACCAGCTCCTTAGGTGGCAGTCCTCTCGACGCGATGTCCGCTGGATTATCCTTGGAAGGAACGTAATTCCAGTGTTTGGGGTCGATCAGCTCCTGAATTTCGGCAACTCGATTGGCGACGAATGTTGTTCGGATGTATGGCGCTGTTTTGATCCAAGCAAGATTAATTTGCGAATCAGACCATGCATATATTCGTGCCCTTTGAAGTCCCATAGTCTCTATGGTGTGTACCAATAAGTGTGCTAGCAACACCGCTCCGCACAGTTCTAACCGTGCCAGTGATTGGGTTTTAAGAGGTGCAACCCTGGTCTTTGACAGCAGCAAATTAGTGTGTGCTGTTCCTCTGTGTATCACTCGAATGTACACGGCTGCAGCATATGCCTTTTCGGACGCATCGCAAAACCCGTGGATTTCAATTTGCGATTCGTTGGTGAAACGTATCCAGCGTGGTATTTCGATATCTCTTAGTTCATTTAGTTCCGTCTTCAAGTTATGCCATGTGGTGACGATTGAGGGTGAAAGATCACTATCCCAGGTTTGATGCTGCTTCCAAATCTCTTGCATCAGTATTTTGCCGAGGATGACGCAAGGAGATATCCATCCCATCGGGTCGTAAAACCGAGCGATGTCTGAAAGAATTGTTCTCTTTGTGGTTCGTTTTTGTTTTGGAAGAGTAAGCTTAAAGGAAAAGGTGTCCCGTCCTGGATGCCACTGAATCCCTAACGTTTTGATTGCCGTACATTCGTCGAATGACAGCGGTATCTGCACCTCTCTGTCCTCTTCGGCAACTGCTTCTAATAGCTTCTCGCTATTACTAGCCCATTTCCTCAACGGAAAGCCTCCACGGCTCAGCATGGTGATGAGCTGACGTTGCATTTCTAGGGCTTCCTCTACTGTGTCTGCCCCGTGAATAACGTCGTCAACGTAGAAATTTGTCCTGGCGATTTTCTCTGCTAGCGGATAGTCATCTCGTTCATCTGCAGATAGTTGCTGTAAGGTGCGAACCGCTAAATACGGTGCCGCAGCAGTGCCAAAAGTGACGGTGTTTAGCCGATATGCTTTTATAGCTTCATCCTCCTGGTCTCTCCACAAGATAAGCTGGTACATTGAGTCCTTTGGATCTACCCAAATCTGCCTATACATTTTGTTAATATCAGCTACAAATGCGACCCTGTGCTTTCTAAATCGATTGACATGATCGAATATGTCGTCCTGCAATCTTGGACCAACGAGTAGATGGTCGTTGAGTGACGTACCATCCGAAGTTTTGCAGGATGCATCGAATACAATTCGCAGTTTCGTGGTGGAACTAGATTCCTTAACCACTGCGTGATGGGGAACGAAATAGTGCGCTTCTAGCAATGGTTGTTCTACTTCGGACATATGGCCCAACTCCTTGTATTCTTCCAACACCCTTTTGTATTCCTGATGGAACATCTTGTTGGAATGGAATTTTTTCTCCAGTTGAAGAAATCTTATTCTTGCTGAATTGTATGACAGTCCCAAAGCTGGCCGTACTCCTACCTTGAACGGAAGTTGAACCACATACTTGCCGTCTGCTTGACGTTGATGAGTTCGACAAAAGTACCTTTCGCATCGTTCATCCTCAGGCGAAAGCATTTTTTTTCTTCCAACTTCCTCAAGCTCCCAAAATTTTAGCAGAATTTTATCGATGTCTTGAATTTCCGTGGTCAGGTGAAGAGACGTAATCGATTGGTTGCTCTGGGAAGCACTGCCAGAAAGTACCCATCCCAGTTCTGTTCTTTGTGCCATTGGAGTGCCTGGTGCTCCTTTGACAAGGCCATCTAGGAGAATTGATGGGTAGATATCGCTTCCCAGAATGACGTCGATTTTGCCTGGCTTATTGAACGTTGGGTCAGCGAGTTCAAGTGTTTGGATGTGGCTCCAGTTACCACAGGGAACATTATGCGTTGGAAGTGTTGCAGTTAGTTTTGTTAACACCAACGCAGTGAGCTCTAGTCTGAAACTCTCGTTGACATTAGAGAATATTGTTAGCGAAACCTTGTTTTTGGATATGCCTGTGTTTGTTCCTCCAACTCCTAAGATGTTGGTATAGCTCCTTTCTCTTTTAAGCTTCAAGGCTTGTGCAGCAGATTCAGAAATGAATGAAGCCTCCGATCCAGGATCCAGCAGTGCTCTCAACATTATTGGTTGGCCATCGCTTGGAAAAACCTTAATAAGCGCAGTAGCCAGAAGAACAGTTTGGAACTTACTGTTTTCGGCTATATAAGTGTTGTGAACTGAAGCGGAAGTGGCGGAGGAAGTTGGTTCCTCGGGTGGAGTAGCCAAAGCGGTTGGTTGAGCGGGGGGCTCATTAACATGCATTGCGTTAGCTGGCTCTGTTACATGCAGTAACGAATGATGTTTTTGTTTGCACTGCGAACATGTGAAAATGCTTGTGCAGTTTTGCGTGTTGTGTGAACTTGATAAGCAGTTGAAACACAGCTTATTTCTTCTGACAATGTCCTGTTTCTTCTTTGCATTTAATGCTTTAAATTTGAAGCAGTTTCTTATTGAATGGGTACCCTGACACATTGCACATTTCGAAACTGTTGCATTATAGGAACGCACATTGGTAGAAGTTGGTTTTTTGCCCTTAGATTGAGCAAATTGTGATGCTGTTTGACCAATAACTTCTAAAGTTCTTGACCTAGTCAGTAAAAAATCCTCTAGTAAGGAATATGCTGGATAGTCAACATAAGAGGAAATGTGAGATTCCCAAAGAGCAAGAGTGGTGAGCGGCAGTTTCTGAACGGTTTGAAATATGAGGACGTCTTCCCAAGAATCGACAGGGACCCCAAGGTTTTCAAGTGACTGTTTAGCCTCGTTCGTGGTATCTAACAACTGTTTGATGTCATCGGCTGACTCCTGAGCAAGCTTTGGTTGATTAAATAGTAATCGGAATTGATTGTCCTTTAATAACCGTAAATTTTGGTATCTTTTGACTAATGTTGCCCACGCAGACTCAAAGCAACCGTCAGTGATTGCAGTATTTCGCAGAAGTCGTTCAGCTTCGCCGCTTAAATTCGCCTTCAAGTAATGAAGTTTCTGAACATCGGATATAGATGCATTTTTGTAGACTAAACTTTCGAATAAGCTTTTAAATTCCGGCCACATTTGAAATGAACCAGAAAATGTAGGGATTTTAATCGGGGGGAGCTTCAATTCAACAGACAAGGCCTTTGACCCCGCCATTGAATTATTCAGGGATCCTTGAATTTGGGTTTGGTTGTCTGTGGTATGAAGATGCGTTTTTAATTCGGAAGAATATTTGTAGTAAAGTTCCTTCAGTTTATGGAACGTTAATGCTTCCATGTACGCAACTTTTGCATCCTCACTTGGAGCTGCAACAATTTTCTGGTGCAGACCTCTAGCTTCCGCGTATGATTGCTCCAAATTTTGTAACCGCGCCTCATTCATGTGAATAGATTTGGTTGATTTTTCGAGACCTACATACGCTCTATAATCAGCGTTTAACTCTAGCGATATGGTTTCAACCGAGTCTATCAAATTTGAAAGTTTACCCTTACTCATAATGCGAGATTATTTATTTAAATTAAAGGATCGCAGACCACACAACACACGATGTCGTTAGGATCAATAAATTAAATTTGAATAAAGGTTAGAAAAAATGCCACACACCTGTTATTTAGCGTTGCTCCCTCGTCGCACCAGTTTTATTAAGCACAGGATAGCACAACACAGCAACAGCAACAGCACCAACTCAGCTCCAGCTCCAGAAAATCCTCGAACAAATGAAAAGGCGGCGATGAATACGAACAATTTACTTCCGGATGGAATTTACCACGCACTGACGTTACGATTAAATCACGCACTCTGTCTTTTTGTAAGCTTTTATTTAATTGTCTTTTGCACTAATGTGTAGGTCCTTAAATCCTTAAAATCCGGCTCGAAGGACCATTTGTTGTCGCAAGGACACTAGCAAAAATTTATTTCTGAATTCACGAATTCAAATTCGCTAACTGCCGATGGGCCTAGCACAATCGAGCAAAAGCCGACGGAAAAAACTTCAAAAAGAAAAAGAAAACAACAACCACTTGGTTTATTTATGCTGGGGGTTTTATTCGTCCGCTTTGGGTTTACAACTGGGAATGAATTTAGATTTTTTGTACTTCCGTACGTAAACTTGGTTCCAGCTGTCCTTGACTATTTCCTGGTCGTTGACTTGGGGTTGCGGATCTGCTCGACGGTTATCCGTTTTTTGCCAAAATCGTCTACACCTCATCTCCACCGCTAGTCTGCTCCCGCCCCGCGCATCATTTGTCTAATCGCCAGCTGATCAGCGAGTTTAGCCGTCACCAACACATACGTCCATATCTTGCTGGCCCGAGTTGCTCAGTGGGTGGAGCCAATTAATGTAAACAATGCATTTTTTCGCATCGGCTTGCTGCTGCTCTTCTGAGCGCCCAAATTTGCATTTGGGTAATTGTATGCTCGCTTTATTAGCGTTTGAGCTGTTGCACAGAAACGAGTATTTGCCGACGGCAAATCAGATCATCGATTATGTGCTGATGCCGATGGTGTGAATTTTCGGGTTTGTTGCGTTGCAACACTGACTGTTTCGATCGAATCGAGTTTAGCCAACAAAAATTTATTTGTGACAGCTAAAACCTCGGCTAAAATTTTACAAATGCGATTTCGAAAATAAAATCCAGTAGGATATTCTTTCTTTCGAAATTTAAAATTCTAGAGACTGTTGATTCGATCGAAGTTGAGAATTAGCATAACTGTTTTCGCACAAAATATTGAATTCAAGATATCAGTTAATTTGTATATTACCATGAAATGAAAGTATTCCCAAGCAGTTTTACTAAAAAGTGTGACATTTGGTGTAAAATTTAATTTTTTTTTTTGTGAAATTACCGCCAATGTAAAATCGATTCTAATATTAGGGCGTTTTAAATAAATTTTACCCTAAAAGAATGATAAATTGACCCAAAAGACTGAAAAATGCCCCAAACTAAGTGAAAACCCCAACTTACATTTAATATTCAAGAAAATGTAAAATATTTGTAAACTTAAAGCCTTTGAATTTTTAACTTTAATTTTCTCAAATTTTCTAAATATTCTAAAATCAGATCAGTTAATGAAATAACTTTTAATTTTAGTTTTTGAGAATTCGCGAAAATAAAAGTTAAAAATTCGAGCGAATTGAATTGAAAAAAATTTTAGAAAATAAAAGTTAAAAATTCGGGCGAATTTTCTAAAGTTGAAATTAAAAGTTATGCTAAAAACTGAGCTAGCTTTTCTAAAGCTTAAATTAAAAGTTATTTCTAAATCTGAGCTGGTTGTAAGCTTAAGAAAAATTGAGAATATTTTTCTTTTGTTTTCTCAACTTTAAGAAAATAAAAGTTAAGAATTCGCACGCACTTTCGTCACTAATCGTACTCACAAATTCAACTGTGAGTAAGTTATTTACTCCTTGTAATCTGTTACGGTATTATTCGCGTTTCTTCAAGAAGATTTTTCTTTTGATACCAAATTAAGAAAATGAATGACAATTTACGTTAAATTAAAAATAATCCCAAAAAATGCAAAAAGACCCAAAAAAATTCAAAAATTTCCCAAAACGATGAAAATTCTTCCCAATTCCATAATAATTTTTGTTGTTGTTTGCCAATCATTATTTTGAAGCAATTTTTCTTTTATTTGTGGCAATTTTGCATAAATAGAATGGGGCAATTTTTCATTATGAAATATTACCCCAATTTTTGGGGATTTTTCATTTTTTTATTGGGGCCTATTTTCATAGAGCCCCGCGGGATCTCCGGTGACTCCTTCTTGGCGTTACAAATGGGGAGAGTAGGTATAGACAAAAAATTGTTTTTGAAAGCCATACAATTTATATAGAGGATTTCGAAAACTAAATTCGCTGAGTACGCCAGTATATTTATATGAACCACTTTCCCTCGAGTACCCAGCTCATTCGGGTGAATATTTTGAATTAGAGAAAATTTGGATTCGATCGAATCTCATCAGAATTAACGTGTTTGGATTCGGTCAAAATTTCGAACTCGACTAGACGACTCGACGGATTTGTTTCTAACTTTTTCCTAGGGGTTGTTTGAAATTCATACTTTGTGACAAATTTTATTTAATTTGTAATATAGCCGCAATATTTACATTACTACTTTTAAAACGGTTTTTTAAAAGTAGCCTTTTCTCAAAAACGACCTAAATTATTTAAATAACACTTTAGTTCGCATGGCCATATCCCATCTTACTGCAGAGAGCTACTCCTTTTTTCGGTAAATGTGAATACCTGCATCCTACCGGGAACAAAGGCCAACAGTAACCGCTCTGTAATACTGGAATTTGATTTGATCCAATTTTGGATATCCCTTTTTCAACTGCGACTAGTAGATGTAAGAGAATTGGTAGAAATAATTGCAAAGCTACTGTTGGCAGCAACAGTTTAACTCCTCCTGGAGCATAGAGCAATACATTTAACATTTAAACATCTTCCAACATTGAATAACATTGACTTTGACGGTTCACGGTATATAACTGGCGACCGCGGCTTTATTTTGAAAGAAATATAGGTCAATGATCCAATCAGACGATACAAAAAATTTTAACTTTTAGCGTAATTGCACTATTGATATCCACATTAAAATATCGCCGTTATGCACTATACGTCAAAACAATTGACCGTTGATATTTAAAATGATATGTAAAATTTGATACATTTTGCGTGATGTTCCATATAAAAATTCTGAAGTTTTGTTTGACAAATTTAAAAAATAAGAAGTAAAACAGGTATAACAAATTGCAATCTGTAAAAAGATTGATAACAAAATAATAACAACAAAACATATATCATTTCGAAAGCATAAAATAAGTACTTTATAGAAATTTAAAAACAAATGTTTCTAAGCTCTAAAAACAAATGAAAACAGCATTGGTGCTGGCCCACTTTTGATTCTTACTGTACATGTCAAAAACATTATAATTGTTCTGAGAAAGCTCCTCAATTCAGCCGTTCAGATCTGGCATAAAATTGTAGGCCCTTTCCATTCGCTTCGTCGACGTCGGTAATGAAGTGAATACAATTTTGTTTTTCAAGTATCTTCAAAATTTAGCTAAGCTAATTAAAAAGTGAATCCCTTTTGCCGAGCGGTACGTACTGCGCAGATTTTCTTTCAGAATGTACTACATGTATTTGTCAAAATTTAGCACGTCAATTAATGACACGTTTTCTCAAGCTAAATTTTGGGGCGTGTTTTTTTTTCTGTTGCGAATGAGATGAGAATGAGTTTTTCCAATGAGTAAGTAAATCGACGATGAATACCTCGAAAGTGAAAAATTTTAGATCACAGAAAAGTCAATGGGCCTCCGCACACGAGATTAATTCTGCCGACATAAAACCGGTTTTATACTGTACTTCGAGCACACACGGGATGATTTCTGCCGGCAGAACAAATTGTATACCTACATGAACCTCCTTTCAATTTTTTTTTTCAAAATTGACATTTGACTTTAAAAAGTTTTAATTTTTAAAAGACCCAATATTTTGAAATTTGCGTATGTATTAGTTTTCTGCCTTGTTCAACCGCTCAAACTAGGCAGAACATATTCTGCCGTTTCTTCCACTCACCTCAGTCCCCTCGCCTACAAAATCGGTTTTATGCCGGCAGAATTCATCTCGTGTGCGGAGGCCCAATGAAAAAACGAAAGCTCAACAAATGTAAAAGAGTTTTTAACGTCGATGAATTTTTGAAGGAAGCTATTTCCAAAGAACAGCAACTTTTTTATTGTGACACCTATCGACAACGCACTGTGCACTCTATGTCAAAATTTAGTAAGGATTTTAGCTATTCTTTGGAGAGAAGAATTAGAGAGCAGCTAAAATTTAGTTTGGCTGGAGCTGCGTACTTAGATTTCACTTTCAATTTTATTTTTGACACAGTTATCTCTGACAACTAAAAGCTGCAGTCGATAACGAAATCTATACGGCAGTTGGTTTGTGGATTTGGTACACATTTGAATAGTGTCTAAAAAATAAGAAATCGGTAAATCTTACGAACAATTTCTTGGATGAGTTTTCAGATTAAATTATGTATTAAATTATTCACCAAATAACACTACATTTTACATCGTCATGTGTAGTTAACATACAGTTTCATACTTTATAGCGCGTTTTTACTATGAGTAATGAAATCTGCATAAAGTGCTTAATTAAAACCATTCTCCCAAAGTAGGAAGAAAACACTCCACTCATAACTCGTAAAGACTAATTTAAATAAATTAAATTGCACTGATGTCACGCGTTTCACAGTTTAGTTGTCAAACTATGTACTGTTTTGTCAACAGTAATAGAAACTGTTGAGATTGAAAAATTACTTTACAAAAGGTATATCGGCTCAAGTATGCTACTATAGCATATTTACATTTGCTATAAGTAATTGCTCTATTGAATTTTTCTCTACAGCAAAATTAACTCTTGAAGCAATTACCCCATCAAATTCAATTGATCGAGAAAGACCATCAACTTGAAACTTACCGTAAATGTACCCTTGTCAAAATTGTGTTTATTAGATTATCACTGCAAATAAATTGTATTAAGTTAATTTGCATTTTGCTTATTTGTCATATAGCGATAAATTAATGAACTGACTGAATAAAATCGATCCCAAGACAAATGCTCTAGCATGACACATTAACAAACCGTTAAAGTGAATCAAACTACAACCGCATTAATTCCATGAGGGACTTAATTATTTCTCATTTTGCTAATTTTTCTAGAAAGCAAAAGTGAAATAAAATTTAAAGTTAATACGCTTTGCTTTACTCAACTAACTATTAACAGATTTGTTATTGTTTAAATCCTTTAAGCCATCGGATAAAAATAGTAGCGGATGCTACTTTTTTTTTTAACATGAAAACTGACAAACAATTACAACAGAATTGCTGACTCTAGTCTTTGTTGTCGGATGCTGAAGACTATGGTTAGAGGATTGTCTTTCCTTCCCTCTGAGACAATCAAAGTCGGTTTCATTATGCATATTTTTTCCGCTCGAAACATCCCTAGTTTTTCTCTTGGGCTTTTGCAAGTTCATCAGGTTTGTATGTTAGCATTTAATATTACCTAAGTGGTTTGTGGTTACATATTATATGTACTCGTATATAAAAAATTATGTCAAAGGCTTTTACATGAAGAAAATAAAAAAAGTTATCTTGTAAAATTTTGTTAACAAAGTATTGTCCTTGAAATAGTTTTCGAAAGCGAGTTCTTTGACTATGAGTCTTGATGTGTCATATCGTATAGAAAATGAATTTAAATGACCTATATAATTGTGTTCTTCTTTTTGTAATTGTTGATTTTGAGAAGTTTGTTTTTGGTTTTTATTAAATGGGCGATTTACAAAGTGTTGGGGAGTATAGTTATCCAGAATCCAGATCGATTTGGATAGAAATGTGAAATATATGAAGCTACCGACATCAGTTTTTAAAGTTTGAGAGCAAAATTACGAATGAAACTAATTTTCAATTTTAATTTAATTTACCTAATTTAATTTAGAACAAAATTCTTATGAGCATATTGTTCAGTCCGAGTGTAAATCAGATTTAAGTAAAGTTTACACTCGGCCAAGCATTTATACATAAAAAGGTTGTTTTTTTTAGAGGTTTGGTTCTTAAACTGGCAACACTGTTTCTACAGATTGTCAATTTGACAGTTGAAAGTTGATTTGTGGTTTGTTAGTTTTGACATTGTACGATGAATAGATTAACGCCAGAACAGAGCGTGCAAATTGTGCAAACTTATTTTGAAAACCATGGTTCAGTTCGCCAAACTTATCGTGCGCTAAGTCCATTTGTGCCCCTGACAATAAACGTCTAGAAATAATATTCGCGCGCATGAGTTTTCATGGCTGACAATGTGACCCCATCTCTATGGAAAAGCATGCCTTTTTGACAGATGCGCAGAACGAAACGGAAATGAGTGGAAATTACCTTTAATATGTGTACTGTGCTATTCGCCATTGTTACCGTCAATGGAAAGCGCTATAGAAACAGGATTTCTGACGTCTTATAGTTCCTCAGTTGAATGGCATCGACGTGACAGAACTTTGGTTTCAACAAGATTCCGCAAAATGCCACACGGCGCGCGACAGCATTAATTTATTGCGGGAAACATTTATTGAACGCATAATTTCGCGTGATGGATCTGTGAACTGGCCTCCATGATCCTGTGATCTCACACTTTTAGATTACTTGCTTTAGGGGTATATGAAGTCACTATAGTCTATACCAATGAACCAGACACGTTGGACGATTTGGAAGTCAACATTCGCCGAGTTATTGCTGATATAGGTACGGCCCAGTTGCTCGATAAAGTTTTTGAAAATTAGACTTCACGATGATTGCGCTTAATTCAAATAAAGTTAATATCATAGACATTAACATTACCTTCAAGTGTTTTACTTCATATTTAATTGGTATACCGTATACCTCTAAAAAAACACACCCTTTATGTTAATAAAATCTGTTATAAAGGGAAGTAAAGTCGCATTTAACGTTGATTAAAAGTAAATAAATATAAACAATTGATATAAATTGTCATTTGCGCTTGATGCTTAAAATTCTTTCAAAGGTTGTCTGGAGCACTACGAATGTCTAGACTCTAGACTAGACCATCGTGGAAATACAAGCAATAAAAAACATCTGCTCACAATTAGCAATCAGACGATGACTGTAATTAAAATCATAAACATTTACGAGCTAAGGCCTCTTTTGGTCATAGGCAGAACCTGGCTACTTGCCGATGACATTTTGATTCTCAAAATTGGCATCAGAAATCGTCTGAAGAATACCCTACCCGTGTCTGTGAATAAAAGCGAAAAAAAATACAGTGGCGGCCAATATTTAATTTCCTATGTAATAGAACTATAGGAATTTTCTTTGTCAGTTAAAAACTCGAAAACTACTGGACAGATTTCGATGAAACCTTTTTTAAAATGTTCCTTAAGATTGTGAGACTGCTATAGGCTATAGGGTTTATAGCCACGTCCTTAGGAACTGTTTTTAGCCAAAATGTATTTTTTCAAGTGAAAATATATACATACACAATACACATATACCTTGCTACAAATGGTTGTTTATACTTTTGCGATCGTGCGACACGACAAACAAAAACAAAACCACACTATAGCATACGTAATATGTACCTCGCATTCGAAAAGGGTTGATTTGTTAGTTGTATTATGTATAGTTATGTATATTATGATATGGGATGGGGTGCGTGCTGCAGTATGCTCATGTTTTGTCTGTGCCATGCGGCTGAATGCAAAGGTGTCATAAAATGGCATCGTAGCCCGGGGGTTAAATATTAGCAGCAGCAAGATGCGAAATATTTCCAATCTTCTCCACATTGTCGCATGCAAACCGAGGCAACAGAGCTAATATAGGTAATCTTCAGTTGTAAG
Organism: Cheilosia scutellata; assembly: GCA_955612985.1. Lineage (NCBI taxonomy): Eukaryota > Metazoa > Arthropoda > Insecta > Diptera > Syrphidae > Cheilosia > Cheilosia scutellata. Next base: position 109,086,065 of record OY015312.1, on the reverse strand, counting down.
CTCGAGCTTCCGTCACCTTTAGTCGCCAAAATGAGCAGAGGTTTTCCTAGAAATTTCTTGACTCTCCCTAGCTTAAGGTTGTGGTGCTATATTCCGCTGAAGGTTACTGATGGTCTATGGCAAAGAGAGTCCGCCATTTCGTTATCCGTTATTACCAAAAAGAAGTTAACCTTTGTCGGCTCTGAATTCGCCATGTTCAACTGCCAAAACCATACTGCCTATCGCCAATTAATCGGTGGCCTTCCAGATATTTAATTATTTCCACATTTGTTGCATTTTTCATTATTCCCAATGGAAAGTAAGGCTATTTTATGTCAAGCATTTTCTTCTTATATTAAGAGTCTGCTGAATACATGCGGCCTTTCAGTAAAAAAGAAATGACTTTTGCTATTCAGCTCTTCTAGAATGCTTTAAATTTACTCGTGGGCGAAATAGAGATGATTGTACCTTCGGCGACTTCAGTAGTTTATAATAATATAACTCAACTAGCTTAATTTTAAATTTATAATTAAATGATCATCAAATTTGTATTTTTTCAGTGATGATGGATCCTTGGCTTTTCCTTTTAGTTATTATTTCAGCATGTCAACAAAAATTCACATCCGCAGAGTATCAGTAAGTTGTCATTTTTATATAACAGTATCCTTGTATATCTATGGAATGTTTTAATATCTATAGGCAAAGCTTAGCTTTCACGGACATCCTGCCAGAGGACACGAAACGTTATGATAAAATGCGACCGCCCAAAAAGGATGGGGCACCAACGATAGTTTACTTTCATGTCACTGTCATGGGCTTAGATTCAATTGATGAGAATTCCATGACCTATGTTGCCGATGTGTTCTTCGCTCAAACATGGAAGGATCATCGGTTGCGACTTCCCGAGAATATGACTACCGAATACCGTTTGCTCGAAGTCGACTGGCTAAAGAACATGTGGCGTCCTGATTCGTTTTTCAAAAATGCTAAATCTGTCACCTTTCAGACAATGACTATTCCTAATCATTACATGTGGTTGTATAGAGATAAAACAATATTGTATATGGTCAAGTTGACCCTAAAGTTATCCTGCATTATGAACTTTGCCATATATCCCCATGATACACAGGAATGTAAGCTGCAGATGGAGAGTTGTAAGTGATTTTGCTCATTCATCAGGAATTTAATTCATAGTTTTTGATTTAATTTCAGTATCGCATACAACGGATGATATGATCTTTCAATGGGACCCAACTACTCCGTTGGTTGTCGACGAGAACATTGAATTGCCACAGGTGGCGCTGATACGCAATGTAACCGCGGATTGTACGCAAGTCTATTCAACTGGTAATTTCACCTGTTTAGAGGTGGTATTCACGCTTAAACGTCGTTTAGTTTACTACGTCTTTAATACGTACATTCCAACATGTATGATTGTCATAATGTCCTGGGTGTCCTTCTGGATTAAACCAGAAGCAGCACCGGCTCGTGTTACTTTGGGTGTCACTTCATTGTTGACACTGTCAACGCAACATGCGAAATCGCAATCATCACTACCGCCAGTGTCATATTTAAAAGCTGTGGATGCGTTCATGTCGGTGTGTACTGTGTTCGTGTTTATGGCTCTAATGGAATACTGTTTGATTAATATTGTGCTGAGTGATACACCAATTCCAAAACCTATAGCGTATCCACCGAAACCAGTGCCAGAGGCGGCACCGCCTAAAAAAGAGGAACCACCGCCACGTCCAAAGGATGAAAAGATTGAAAAAATCGAAAAGATTTTCGACGAGATGACTAAGCGAAAGGTAAGTTGGAATTTTGCAATTGCAATTTCAATTGAACTAAATTTAGTTAGAGACTCAGTCAGGCAATGAAAACTGTTCAACACTCGCACTATAAACGTAGCAAGTTCAAATCCGGCAAAGCCAATTATTTGAAGTTTTTATCCGTTTTTTTTTAATTATTTACCCCAATATAACTTTTTTATTTTATGTCATTTTAGTCTGTTACCGCGCGTCGCATTCCTCGTCCCGATACGTCAGATGGTCCTTGGATACCACGCCAAGAGAGTCGTATTATACTAACCCCAACTATAGCCCCTCCACCTCCGCCGCCGCCACCACCAGAGAAGCCTAAACTAACACCCCAGCAAGAACGTCTCAAGCGCGCCATCTATATTGATCGAACTTCACGGGTACTATTCCCAGCATTATTCGCTTCACTTAACATAATCTATTGGATAGTATTCTTCGAATATTTGTAAAAAACATAAACATAAATAATTAAATATTTAAATGTAGTAACTAAGTTTTTCGATAAACAAACCGAAACAAAAAACTCAAACACACACAAAAGTTGTACAAAGTTAAATTAGTTGTTTTATGCTAAAAAAAAAATTATAAAGTTACGTTAAAATTAAAAACAAACTAATACATCTTTGTACTTTAAGAAAATTATTTATATTAAAAATTAAAAATAGTCAAATTCAATTCATTGTTAAAATGTAAAATTAAAAACAAACTTTTTCTCTTTTCTTTTCATTAAAAGAAAAAATTATACAAATTATGTATATCTGACTGTTATTTGTGATGTATCGTTAGTTTCTAATACAAAACAGAGATGGAACAGTTACAGATTAAAAAAAAAAGAAATTATTGTTAAAGACATAGATGCTCGTCCTTTAAATAAAAAAAAAGAGAAAAGTAAACAAACAAAACTGGCGACAATTTAAAATAAAAATGTTTATCTATGACATGTAAATATGCGTATCAGCTTCTTTTAACTGCACAAAGCGAAGAATAATTATAATAAAATTATCGTAAATAAAATAATAAATTAAGCAAGCAATTTCATTTTATTAAGCGTTTTTCTATAAGATTCATTAAAGCTATCTTTCAAAATTCTATATAATTCTTGTTGAGCTGTCAGTCTGCTGTTGAGCTGTCTGGTATGTAATGTAAGGTGCTAAGGTGCTCTGCTTATTCCCCTTCACTGTACTTAGTATTTATAAGAGTAAAAAACTGATATGAAGTTGTAATCAACTAGAAAGAGTAAACAATTTTTTGATTGGTATACTTTTGAACTTTAAGACTCATCGCAACATTCTTACAGTTTTAAAAGTTTCCATTGAAACGATGAAAAACTTAAAGGCTGTCAAAAAAACAGGCTTATTGGCTCGGGCTACAACCAAAGGCAGCATCTTTCTGTACGTTTTATTTCCTTGATACCATCGATGAGAGAAAATTGCATCAGATAGATCATCGCTCTGCAAAAATTATAAAATTATCCCAACATTTTGGAACATTTTGACATAAGCAAACCATTTTCAGTAAATTTGTGCCAAAATAACAAATAAAATAGACATGTACTAAAGATGATATTAGAAATGCAAAGAACTTTAGCATGTCCAATGTTTCAGTACCAATCGAAATTTGAAGTGCAATTAGGCAAATCACTCCGCACGAAGCAATGTAGTTCGTTAAAATTGCGACACTGAATACCTCATTGGTCTTGGAGCTTAAGCTGAAAGTAGAGAAGAAAACTCGTTTTTCAACTAAAAATATGTAATTGTTGGAATTTATATATTTTTTTAATTGGTTCAGATAGATCTTTCGTCGAAAGAAATTGATTTGTTTTCTTATGGTATCTTCGATTGACAAGAAAAGAGCAGGTTTTGGTACTCGATTTGACGAGAGCACTTTGGGTGAACATTTCGAATATTTAAATATAAAATTTAACTTAACTAGTGAATAGAAAACACGTTAATATGTACTCGTAAGTGTTGACGGCTACAAATATGTATTCCATATACAAGAAAACCAACAATAAAGTGAGCAGTTAGCGAGAAATCAGAAATGAGTGCAGAATCTGAGAATGCCAATCGAACATCGTTTATAACAATCGTAATATTGTTTGACAGATTAATACAAATTGCCCGAGTTCCACTGACCGGGTATGTCAAATTAATTTGAGCGAAATACAAGTTTCTTTTTAAAAATGCAATAAAACGAACAAAATTACATTTTCCCATGTATTATGGCTTTATTAGTAAGAGCAAGAGCAAACATTCCCATTCATTATGGAATACAAAGTCGTTCAAAGTGGCTGCCTCGGCTGGCTTCGCGCAGTAGCGCATTTTGTCACTCCAATTTTCCAAGACCTTGTTGATGGTTTCGGGCTGTAGCTCACGGATTGCTTGGATGATTTTGGCCTTAAGGAATAAGGAAGACGGCTGATTTGGGAACTTGGTGCGCAAAAGATCGATTTGTGGCATGGACTGTGTGGCATGGCGCGCCATCCTGCATAAACCAGATCGTCCAAATCCATGTCTTCAATTTCAGTAAAAAAAAAAAGTCGGTTAACAATTAACATATAGCTCTGTGTCTGTAACGTCCACCGTTGACCAAAACGTTGTTCCCAGTATAATTTTCGAAGAAAAATGATCCAATGATGCCACCACTCCACAATCCGCACTAAACTGTCTCTGTAGATGCATTGGCTTCTCGACAATAACGTGCGGATTTTCCGAGCCCCAGATCCGGCAATTTTGTTTGTTAACGTAGGCGCCGAAATAAAAATGAGCCTCGTCAGAGACTTCTTTTCAAAAATCGCACTGTTTGGGATACACAGCACTCACTTTGGAAATAAGTTTTCAATATTTTCCAACGTTGTTCAAGCGTAAAGCGACTCATTTCGTTCTGCGGAGATGTGATAGGTACTGACTTTCTGTCAAGAGTTTGAGCGGGAAATAGCTGTCAGTGTCAAAATAACCTATGATTTAAAAAGAAACCAGAAACCAGGTCATCCTATATATCAAACTCTATCCGTGAGTGTATTACAGTGGAATTTGAACGAACGTTTAGTTAAACTTCGGTTTAAAATTTCCGTCAGATTTGTTTATTGTATCAGTTTGGCAATTAAAAATAGTGCGAAATAAACGAAAAATAAAATAAATAAAATTAATTACTGCGGCATTGAGTTCCTCTTCGGTTTGTAGAAATTTAAAATATTGGCGCCGTAGCATGCAAATCGCTACTGATGTCCTCAAACTACAACAAATCATATAAGAGAACGGGCATGAATCAGAAGACAACCTACGGTCAAGTTCAGTTGGGTAACCACAAGCGAAGAAATAAGACAAGTCCCTATAATTTCCTAACTTATTAGAATTGAATTATATATACAAAGTAAATTAACCGAAACACCAGAACAAATAAATTGTAGTTAAGTGGAGCGAAAGGTTTTTAATTCGCCTCAATTCTATGCACTTCCGTGCAGAAACATAGACGCCTCATAGACAGTGCACTATTCCTGCAATAAGATACATAAAATATATCACTAACTTCATCTGAAGAATTATATTTGTTACCATTTCGTTTTGTGTTCTATTCTGTACTCTATTTGATTAAAAACCATTTGAGCAGTTACTTTGGTCAGCCGAAATCGTTTTACGAAATCTGCATCAACCCATTTTACGAAATGATTTGGCCTCAGATATATTTAAACTCAGTTTAAACCCCCATCCATGGCCGGTTAAGTTAAACTCGGTTTAAACTGTCGATAAAGTTTAAACGAGCACTGTAATACACCTTTTCGTGTCAAACGTCGGTTTAAACTTGATATGTGTTTAAACGGAGTTTAAACTTGCACTGTAAAACCGGCTATATGTAAACAAAATTGACATTTAATTATTTACGCTAGATCTCTAACTATCTGTGCCATTTACGCTAGAGCTCTGGCACATATTGTGAAACACCCTTTTAAGTATTTATTTTTTTTTTTTTTTTTTTGTTTTTTTTTTTCAATATTAAATATAATAAAAAACATGCAAAAGTGGAAGTGTAGAAGTCCAATTGGAAATAAGGTAAGTAAAATAAGAAAATAAAATAAGAATTCGTGGGCGCAGTAGCGCAGTGGTTAGTGTGCTGGACTGCTGTGCGAGGGATCCCAGGTTCGATCCCCGGAAAAACACAAATTACATCTTAGTGTTTTTTTCTACTGCGCCACCTCTCGCGAACGTCTGACAAACATCCGAGAGTATAACTCTGTCCTGAAAAAGCTTCTCAATTCAGCCGTTCGGAATCGGCATAAAATTGTAGGTCCCTTCCATTCGTCCCAAAAATAGAAACTCACACAAACGAATGGTTGCGAGAAGCTAGGCCTAGGGTTGTCTACCGCCTGTTGCGCCACCTATTTATTTATTTTATTTATTTATTTTAAAATAAGAATTCAAACTTCCATTTTGTTCTCAAACTTTTTTGAACAATTTGATACGTCTTAACATTTTTAGAAAAGAATATAGCATAGATCTAGCGTCAGCGTTCCTCTATCAGGGATATTATGTGATAGAGGTCTAGCGATCATTGGAAGGCGGCCATTTGCCATTTTTTTTAGATAGTCATCTAGCTGTCGATAGAACGCGGGCATTGGCAAGGCCTTACAGCGTTATTCGGATTAATCGATTTTAGAAATTTCAGAAATAACTTCTCCTTCCATTGACCACTAGATGACTAGTATAGCACGTCAAACTCCGCATAAAAAAAACTGATATTTCACCGTTTACGCTAGAGCTCCAATACTTATTTTGAAATATTCATTTTCAATTCATTTAAGGAACATTTTTCAAGGTAGATCAAAATTCTTCGCTGGATTGAGAAAATGGGAAAAACCATTAAGCTGCGAATGCAATTCGATTAAAAGTACATTATTTTAGAAAAAAAAAAAATAAATGTGAAAAAAATTATTAAATAGGAAAGACTAAAATCATATTTTTTTCATGGAAAATAAATTTATTTTTGGAGTGAAAACATAACCAATAATGTCATTTTTGTTCCGCTGGTTCTATAAAGCTCTAGCGGTCGTTCCTCCATCTGGGATATTACGTGCTAAATGTCTATAGAAATGTCTAGAACGCGCCCATCTAACATAAATCAATAATTTATTTTTTCCTAAATTTTGTGCGATTACATTTACATACCTTAAAATAATTCCATGATGTCGAATGAAACGTTGCAATTCGTTAACATTTTCCTCTGTCCCGTTGGGCTCATAGTTCGAAATCCAATTCTTCAAATAATTAAAGTGCATGCAAATGAAATGAACCATCGATACAAGTAACAGATCGGCACCTATAAAAAAGCACGAGAAGAAATATCCAGCCATTGACTGATAGATGTATGCAAAAGTATAAAGTATCGGTTGAGTTGCATCAAAAGGATAATGCACTACGAATGGAAATCGCATCTTAAAGTCACCACCATAGATAATGTACTCAAATGTTGACTGAGCTACGGGAAACAAGTTAAACATTGTCGTTGTAGAGAGATCGTAAATCGCAAGTAATCTTGTATATAATTCAATTTTTTTATAATATTCTATCAGACGGTATTCTGCGATTTCTTTATCTGTTTTTGGGAAGATTTTTTCCATTTCAATTATGACTTCGTGAAGAAGAAATCGTCCATTCCAAACTGCAATCATTTTGCAGGACCCATTTATTATAAATCCTTCGTAACACGCGAATGCTGTCAATTCGACGCGACTCGAAAATGTATCAAGAAACAAAAAGGCGTTCATAAAAATAATATGATAAACCAAGTTCGTCATAGCCAGGACGAATTTTAATTTTTCCACAAATGGCTTTTTCTCATCCGGATGGGTTTTGAATAGGCGTACGCCGATTCCCCGATAGATATACAATGGAATCTTTGTAAAGTCGCTGAGTTGAAGTTTCCTTTCGAATTGCTCCATTGTTAGTGGCTAAGTTCGAAGTATACTAAATCCTAAAGAATTGCTGTGATGCTTTTATAGAAAAATCCTGTATAGGAAATAAAAGATAATATAGCTACATTATATTCGTAGCATTGCGGTTTTGTGGTTGAAAATTTGCGTAATTATTATAATTGCTGCAGAAGGATATTATTTACAATTGCGGTTCATTATTGGATTTTTTGTTGTTGGATATTAGTTTTGAGTATTGGGGGAGGACAGCTTTCTGATATCATGCTGCGCGACCAAAATTGTCTCGTCGGATCTAGACGTTTATATTGAAATGGAAAAAATCTTCCCAAAAACAGATAAAGAAATCGCAGAATACCGCCCGATAGAATATTATAAAAAAATCGAATTATATACAAGATTACTTGCGATTTACGATCTCTCTACAAAGACAATGTTTAAGAATTTTGGAACAAAACAATGCTCTGGAAAATAGTGTGCACACAATGAGTAGTAACCGCTGTCGCACTGTAGTAAAAATATTAGCCAACTCTTAGCTTTTTTTAAGAGGTCACAAATATAACTTTTCATGTGGCACTTTTGTTGACTCTATATAGCCGCATTTTGGGCATGGTTCTATGAGTTCGTAGGACTTACGTTGATAAATCTATTGCATGCAGCTCCCGCCTCCGATTGAATGACATTTCTTCATTTGACTTTATATATTGCGGGCAATCTTCGCTTTTGAAAATAAATTTCCGAAATAAAAAAATGGGGTTATTCTTCTGTACATTATTGACATTAAAGATTGTCTTCAATTTTCAAAGGTATCCTTATTTGTGGATGATACGTTAATTTATATAGTTGGAAAAGAATTAAAAGAATGTGAAAATAAGCTAAATTTAGATGCCCATTCGATGTATAAATGGCTATGTAAAAATAAGTTGAAGTTATATGTTTCAAAAACCAAAAGTATGTGCATTGGTAATAGGAGGTATGAAATTGACTTACAAATAAATAACTGTGATATTGAATGTGTTGATCATATTAAGTATTTAGGTGTAAAAATTGATAGTAGACTATCATTTTTAATGATCATGCCGCCTTTCTTTGTGCGAAAATGTCAAAAAAAAATATATTTTTTATATAGAATACGAAAACGAATTTCAAAGAAATGTGCAATAAGTAGGTATATACAACACGATTATTTTACCACATATAAATTATTGCTCTTCTATCTTTTATTTGTGTAATGAAAGTAAAATAGATAATCTATTTTACAAAATAGAGCTATGAGGTGTGTATTGCAATGCGGGTTGAGAACCCATATTAATGATATGTTAAATGAGTTAAAATGGATGAATATTAGAGAAAGAATTAAATTTAATTTATTAATCTTTACTTTTAAACTAAAAAATGGATTATACCCTATGTACCTACAGAGAAATCTGCAATATGTTGGTAACTATTACAATTTAAGAAATGTGGGAGATTTTCGTTTACCATTATATAGGCGAACTATAGTTACCAGAATAATATTTTGTACAAAGGAACACAAATGTTCAATAACCTAGATTTAAATATTAAAATGCAAAATAATATTAATATATTTAAAAAGCAAATTGCACAGCACATTGTAAATTTTTATTATACTTAAGAATGTAAATGAATTAATTGTTCGAAAGAGTTTTTACAACTAATAAATATTTAAAACTAAAAACTAAAACTGTACTAATAATCATTTTTAGTGTAGGTTCCAGGATCTTAAACAATGCCCGCCCAATCTCCATTAATTAAGCTTTCCGGTTTTGCAAATGTTATCTACTTTTACTTTGCACTTTATGTCAATCTTTTAAACAATCTTGAAAAAAAGTCCGGGCTGATGACTGAGTCATATAAAACTTGATTTTCTTTCCCTAACATTTTTTAGTAATCATTTTGCGTTTGTGTAAAATCATCTTTGTATTTTTCAGCCTATCGTCTCTTATTAAGTCTTGCAGGTATCGCCTGAGATTCTCAGCAGATACCGCCGGCAAACAAAATCTTCTTCCAGGTTTGATGGGTTCCATTCAAATATAAGCAAATCGTTACGGGTATTTTTACTCGGGCTACAATACATTCCATAATAATCGTCATAACTCGCTTGAATGTAAACGCCCCATTAATCAAAATGATTTCTAACGTACTCACAACCATACCTTATTTATTCCCTAACTGCGCACACTGCCATCTATCTGTGAAAAGGTTTAAACACAATTTAAAAATCAATTATTGCAATAATTTCCTCAAATCCAAACATTTTTAATGTTTAATTTCTCACATAATATGTATAGAATTACTTTAAAAAGCATACAAATATGTATATGTCAGAGATTTTCTCAAAAATCTTAAATAATAATTCATCAACAAACTGCCTCCATCTGACAATTGCCCATCCAAGATGGCCGCTCAACAGCAAAAACCACCAAACTACACCAGTGCCACATGTGTCAGAATTTGACAAATGAGACCAGCATAACCTTCCTTTTCCAAGTAGTTTCTGTGCGGTGTACACGTGTTTTCAAAAATGGCACCCGTCGAAAAAGCTAAAAAATTAGCCAAAACTGGCAAAAAAGTCAACAAACACCCAATAAATTCCTACTTGGGTGGTGGAGTTATGCGATACTCCAAAAGCCAGGTAAAAAATGATGAAATTTGGCAGGAAAAACTCATTTCCAAATGTGCATGTCCACGGACGAAAATTGAAAGTTTCATTGTGGTTCCAGTTCTCCAATAAGCATTTTAATCTCACTCAAATCCACCGATTGCACTTTGTTTTTGTGTTTCTCTTGCGAAAATTTACTGAAATGTGATGTGTTTATGATAATATCGCCTTTTCCCCACAGATGTACAAGCGCCGTGCCCAATGGCGTTTGAAATCTACCAAGCGTCCAGTGGTCAAGAAGGTTAAAATCCCAATCAAGAAGGTCAAGAAGATCGGAGGACCCAAGAACGGAGGTGAACGTGTTGTTTACACCAAGAAGCCAAAGGCCAACTATCCAACAAAAGCTGTTGTGAAGAAGCGCCCAGCTCGTGGTGTTTTCAGCAAACATGTCCGCAACACTCGCAAGAACATGAAACCCGGACGTGTGTTGATTCTGTTGGCTGGACGTCATCAAGGCAAACGTGTTGTATTGCTGAAGGTCTTGGAGTCTGGTCTTTTGTTGGTTACCGGACCATTCGGAATCAACTCGTGCCCACTGCGTCGCGTTTCCCAGCGCTATGTGATTGGATGCCAAACTCGCATTGAATTGGGTGAACTCAAAGTACCAGAGCACATCAACGATGCCTATTTCAGGCGTATGAAGGTCAAGAAAGAGAAGAAGTCGGGCGAAGGTGATATCTTTGCACCCAAGAAGGAGAAATACGTTCCAACTGAACAACGCAAGAAGGACCAGAAGGAAGTTGATGCCATCGTCTTGAAGGCACTCAAAGCCAACAAGGACGGCAAGTTCATCAAGAAGTATTTGCAAAGCATGTTCAGCCTGCGCTCCACACAATACCCACATCGTATGAAGTTCTAAGATGCAAAGAGTCGGAATACGTTTCGATTTTTTTTTACTAAATAAACAAATGAAAAATGTATTTTGTTTTTTTTATTAGATTTTTTTTTCAGATGAGATGTTGGGAAGTGCAGTTTGATATAGTCGTTCGTATGTACATGGGGTTATGTGCCTACTTGTTTAATACCTTCACTTGAAGCGATTTGTCTCTTCTAAATTCAACTTTTTGATGTGTTTTCTTTTAGGCTGAATTTTTAAATCGATTATCACATACCGCGATAACGAGGATGGTTTAGCAGTCATCAAACTAAACTACTTATTTGAAGTACTTAGTTATGACGGGCCAGTATTTCGAATGGATATCTCTTCCAGTGTGTACTTGACAAAAATGTTACCTGTGTCTTGAAAGCCCAATGATACTGCATAATAGAACACTTCAACAAAGTCTAGTTCTGCTGCCTCTTTTCAGTCCAATTACTTTATCACGTTATGACGTAGGATTTAGTAATTCTAGAATTCGTTTACATTTGTTAAGAACAATCATTTTTTAGGATTACAAAGGCATTAAAATAGCGAAGATTTTCGGAAAATTGGACTAATATTTTAAACTGGGTATCCGCTAAAATGCCTTCTTTGTCTTTTGTATTAGTTATGAAGACGGCTAGACATGATTGAGATAGCAATGAAGAGTGTTAGAGAATTACCTCAATTCTTCAGTTGCACAGAATGGAACTAAATCGTTGCAAAAACAAGCAATTACTATGAAGGAAAGGTACCACTCGCCGAAGCTACCGAAGATGAGATTTTCCTCCCTTGCGTACCTAATCTCTCGGCTTTGGATTTAGAAACTCGTTGCGCGTTAGCATTGATTTTTATCACCTGTGTATCTTTCAACCAGAGTGATTCAGAGTTCGATTAAGAAGCGATGACCCGCTCAGAAGAAAAAAATTCGATAATGGACATCTGGGAGAGTATACAATATACAGAGAGCACCTAACTAAGATTCCAACCATCACAAGTAACCTTATGGTATACGGTATACCGGAAAACGATGATGCACATTTGAATAGTCTGCGGCGGCCGTCTTCAAATGCGAAGGTATTTGATAGGGTACATTCACCAAATCAATAACTAAGTATGGACGGAAGGAAGTATGTAGGTATGACTGAGGACTGGACTGTGCAAAATTAGGATAGCGCCTGCAATAAATTATGCCCAGGCACTTCTATGGATAGCTAATAAAAGCCAATTATAAGTGGAAGACAATAGGGGCCATAAACAACCAGTCCACTTATCGTTAACTAAGAAGTCAACTCGTACGCCAAACCCAGACAAGCTCAGACCAACTCCGCTCAGGCAGGTGCGACTTGCTTGTGTCGTCCAATCTTGTTAAAACCACGTGGGTGGCGAGTAAGATAGATGAGCTCGCAAATTAGTTAAACAATGTTCTCTGATCATGTAGAATTCTTTGGTTTTTATATTTGGATTACGTTTTCGTGTAGGGACAGTTTTGTTTATTTCCGTTTCCATTTAGGTAGAAGTGAACTTCGTCACTGTCCTGAATCTCTTCAGCATTTTCTTTTAGTTTTTGGACCAATTGGATTTTAAAAGGCCAAAATTTCAAGTTTATTCAAATTTCATGAACAATAGTTTTTGGAAAGCAAAAGCGGACTTTCTTTTCTTAACTGAAATTGTTGGAGGTGGCAAACTTTGTTCCACCTTCCTAATGGTTTTAGCTGGGAACTAACTCAATAGCCAAATATTCACCCCCATACCCGTTGACGTTTGTCGTAAACGACTAATATATCATTTCGTTTTTATGCCGGTGTTTGCAACTTTTTTGAGACAAACGATTTGAAATAAACAGTGAATCCATAGAAAAAGAAATAAAGTCGTTAACAAAAGTTCGAAAAAAGTCGGAATACCATTTATACAACGACACGACACATGAGTCGTATACGACAAACGCCAACGGGAATAAGGGTGATTGTAAGGTATAACATGGTATAACGTACTAATCCCATCTTTAAAAAAACGCTTCGATAGCGATTAATAAATCCACACACTCAAGGTGATTCAAATGGCACAAACTTCGTCTTCCTCGGTTTATAACTGTTTGAGGTATGTATTAACGTACATATTAAAACATAAATCAATGGGCAAAATTAAAATAGTTCCTAAAAATCTCCACTTGCTCCAATAGCGCTACGGGCCGCGCCATGTTGGAACCACCTACCTCATAGGCTTTGTATGAAATTGACAATTCACTTGCTAGCAATCCATATTATTTCATTTAGAACCATCTCCCGTATTTAAAAAATATATCGAGCTTACTTACCTCTACATTAGAACGTTCGGCTGAACGCATGTCCGCCCTCAACCAACATGTGAGCGTTGAGCTTTCACACAATATACACCTTTTTTGTCGTTGTCGTCTGTCGAAAACGACTAGCGACATTTGTCGTGTCGAGGCGTTTGAAATTTCGTATTGCTTAACTGAAACCACACTGAAACGACACAGCTCTCTGATTCCTTACATTCCTCGAACTATGACAGATGTGGTCTGGGATTTCAATCGACGAATTTATATTTTGTCTGTTCTTTCTGTGACTTGGTGAATTAATAAAACAATTCAAAAATGAATAGCGTTCATCACACAGTCATCCGCAAAAGTATGCACGACAAAAATGTATCATTTCAACGACAAACGTCGTAGCAAAAAGTCTCACGCAATACCTCGCGCAATACCGACGATCCGTCGTCGAAAAATACACGGCCCTAGCGAGGTATCCGACAAATATGCAACGCACACTGGCGTTTTGCGTTTCAGTGCGATGAAGTGCGTTTTTACTCATATTTTTGACAGTTTCATACGAATTTTCTTCCGATGTGCTCCGACAGGAATTGGTTGCGGAATTTGTTTACGATTTGCAGTGAAGTGTTGATAAATGAAAACAATGAAAATAAACATTTTAGCAAAGTAATTGGTTGTATTTGTTGCTTTAATTTGTGTTTCCATTGCAAAAATAAACGAAAAAACAAGCACTTAATAGGAAAACCCCGATGTAGCACAAAACAACATCATGTCAAATCAATGCGTTGTCGCATTTTAATTATTCTTTCCGAAGTCGGATACCTCGAATGTAATTTGAGTCTCCGACGGAATATGCGTTGCGGAGAATTCTCCGATCCGACGGATACCTCGCTAGGGCCGACAATCCACATTCTTTGGCAATTCGGACGACATTATTTATCGTGGAATCCGCCGGGGGAATTATTCACGGAAAAAAACATTTTGGTATCGTCGAATCCGCAAAGCGAACAGTTCCCCGTGTGGTGAGTTTCACTGTATCGTTGAAAACGTTCAAAACGAATTTTTCACGAACAAAATGACATTTCTCGCCCGCATCAAAATCATTGCGGATTTCACAGGTTTTCTTGCTTGCTGCACGTCGTGAGAATTTCTTTTTAAAAAATTTACATACAAAACAGCTGCTTTATTAAGCCGAACATTTGTAATAAATCTGTGCAATATTGAACTTTATTAAAATCAAAAAATAATCATTCTAAAAACACATTTCTTCCGGAAGTTCCATGAAATCATTCACTGCTCCTCTTAACCTGTCTCGTATTCTTCTCTGAGAACACCACTCATTTCGTTCTTCCTCTAATGCTTCCAAAAAGAGAGCTATTGTATCCATTATTATATCAAACACTTTACTTTTTATTTAAATCACTTTTAAAACAAACTTTTCATATGCCTCCAGCGAATGCCGCTACACACATTTGTGTTGACAAATGAAAGACACCCGTTGTGAAACTACCTTTCCCAAAAACGTGTCGATAAGGACACGTTCCCGGCGGATTCCACGATAGCAATAGAAAGTGAAAAGAAATCGAATAGGTGAAGTGAAACTCAATTCCGACGGATTCCACGATAGCGGTGATTGTCGATCGCTCCCGCGACAGAAGTCGTTTATTTTTCGTCGCCAATACGAAACAGTCCCGTCGTTTTTGTTTAGAATCGTGGATGACAACGACAATTAGGTATAAATATAATAATAAGTATAAAAAAAATGCCAACACATTTCACCATCTCCGTTATGAACAATTGCATGTATATTTATTTTTTTTTATCGATCTTGTTGTTGTTTTATTTGTTTCGTCTTAATTATAAATTAAATTGAGTTGACAAAAAAAAAACACATAAAATATGTATATGAAATTATAATAAAATTATCTATGAAGCTGCTTCATTATATAAAAAAAAATACAATTTTAATTGGCAATGACATTATTAATTATTTATGTAATTTTAATTTATACCATCTTGTTGTTATTTAACTGGGAATGGGGATATAATAAGAAGGAGCGCACTACAGTACCAAGTCGTATATTCTAGTGAAACAATTCGAAAGCATTTCTAATTTTTATTTGTTTTATTTATATTTCTCTCATGTAACTTTTAATTTTTTATTTCAATTTCTAAAGATTTCAACTAATTTAATTGTTTTTTATCATTTTTCATTTCTATAATGTTATAATTATTTACAAAACTAATAGACAATAATAAAATTAAACGACAATTTAACTTATTTAAAAAAAATATATATAATTAATAATATTTTGTTTATGAATAATGCTCATAATGTACATAAATATGTACGTAGTAAATGTGTTTCGCGAATAAAACAAAAAAAAAAATACATTTTGTCAGCTTGTTTTTTTTTACTTTTCATTTTTCACTGCACTTTTTTTATAATTTGCTGATATTTTTTGCGCAAAGATATAGAGATAGAAAAAAAGTGAGATAGTTATTATAGAATTGTTTACATTGTAGTTAAATAGCAGCAGCAAGGGGGCGTAAATATGCTTTTTATTTTTATTTTGTATATATATCTAGAAGACTACTATTTATTCGCATTTTACAGTATTTGTTTTTTTCTTTGCGTTAATTTTGAAATAACATTATAAATGAATCTTCCCTCACTTACTGTGAATTTTTTTCCTTTTTTTTGCAACACTTTACGACGGATTTATGTTGGAACACAAGGAAACTAGCAATTGGAATAAATTTGACAACAAAACTATGAAATCTTACGAACTTCACAAACTGATAGGTTCCACATTTCACTTTCATTCAAAATGAAATCGGAAATGAATTTTTGTGTTCTACATTTCACTGTATTCGATTTCGATTTCAAAATTTTCGGAATTGAGACAAAGTGAGACACTGAAAACGAATTCACTCGATTTGCAATTTCGATTTCACTCGATTTCTGGAACCTAGCTGAAAATCCTACTTGCACAGGCGAAATTTGAATAGTCTTCGGGGCAGACCCAGACTCAGACTCTTCAGATTGCTCGCTCTGCTGGCCCAACTTTGAAGGGTACCTATTGTTTTAAGTTCTGTGTGGCCTTTGGTTTAGTTTTTTTGAAGGAGACAATAGAGACGATAGCAATAGAGAATTTTATATGGAAATTTTTGCCATTGCGACTTTTTAACAGTTAACCTGGGCACTAAAAATGATTAGCAGTACGGCGCAACTAAAATTATTTAGGCGGTAAAGGACGATCTTACCTACCAACTTGATGAGCGCAACTGAACCAGCAATCCATTGATCGAGAGGCAATTGGTGTGGCTGAGATGTACTACATATTTTTTGGCACGAATAAAAGGAGCCACGATGTGCAATTCAAGTTGAGACTTTCTCGAATGCAGGCAGACACACACAATCCATTTTATGGGACTCAAACATTCTGCTCAGCAGAACAAGAACAAGGTGTAGGCTAGCGAGAGACTTACTGAGCCACTACATTCATTTTAATGATGACTTGTTGTTCTATGTGGTTGGTCATGCCCATGATCGTGTATCTAGGGTATTAAAGGATATTTTTTTATTTGGCGATTGTTAGATTTTACAATATTGTCAGATCTGTCAGTGAAAAATATTTTTCCAATGTTTTACAACCGTCTGAATTTACAATTATGTCTTAAATATTGTCAG
This sequence comes from Cheilosia scutellata, assembly GCA_955612985.1. NCBI lineage: Eukaryota > Metazoa > Arthropoda > Insecta > Diptera > Syrphidae > Cheilosia > Cheilosia scutellata. Next base: position 109,068,817 of record OY015312.1, on the reverse strand, counting down.
CCCTTCATCTGACAATGAAATTGTTAGCATGTTGGGAAATGGAGCAACCCAAGACTGGAGTTGGAGTCAGCTCTGTTTGTTTTTTGATATTTGTTACCCTCTCACTCTCGGAGCATCATTAGTGAAGCAAAGCTAGTGTTTCATTCTTCGTTATGCTTTTCAATTTGTTTAGAATACAGATTTTTTATTTGTGTTTTTAAAGTTTCAGTTGCAACATTTCGTGACCCACGCTCTTCGTTTTATAAATTCCGATGGAAATGATTTCCCTGTAAATCAAATTGCTGAATGGGAACATTCCGAGAGAAATATTATTCGCGATAGAAATGATTATCTGTCATTTACAATAGTGTTTCAAGATATTTGGCATTGTCAACCGTCAACTTAGTAGATTCCACTTCTGCTTAGGTATCCTTCGATTAAGGCCTAAATAGTTGTGATGTAAATATGTTCGCAAGTTGCGTTTTGAGCGCTGTGGAGAAATTACTTGTACAACGCACACCAACAGCGAATAAAGCCTTGTGAGTGAATGCGAAACTAACCTATTGTGCATTCGGATAAAGCAGGGAAGCGGTGGTAAGTTTAAGCCGCCCACATCAGATGCTTCTCTCGTGTTTGAGCAATTTTGAAATGAAAAACCACTAACGAAAAAAAAAAACCGACAGAAATTTGGTATGAAACTTTCAGAACTTTATATGGGACATGTCCTACGACCCATATCTGACACGATCATCCTTCAAAAAAAACAGAAGCTAACCACAGTTTTGCTGTGTCTCTAAGTTGTTTTTGTCTTAAACCCATTCGAGTGGTACTTTTTTTTATACCTTGCACTTTTAAATGCCCTAGTTAAAAGATGAAATAAAACTTGTGTCACATTTAGATAAATTTATTGATCTCCGTTCGTAAAACAATTACTACTGAGGTGTAAAAATTGAAAATCTGCTTTATGTCGCATTTGTTGCACTTTGCACTCTAACATCAGTAAAATGGCCTGAACGCCGGGGAATACTTTCTAGTGATTCCTTGTTTTAGTCGTTTTTGTGTTGCTTTTTACTTTTAATTTTAATTTTAAAAATGTTTGTTTGTTTCTTTCAAATGTAACTTGGCAATAATAGTTAAATTTTTATTATTTTTTTTTTTTTCTTTATAAACAATTTTGATGTGTTTTTTTTTTTTCAATTTATTTAAGGTTTTTTTTTTTTTGTTTTTTTTTTCACATTATGAATAAGTTGTCTTTGCTTTCTGTTCGATTTGTTTAATGCACGCGATCAAGATACATATACAGACTACATATCACCCATTTGGAGATCTTTTTTTTTATACACAACATCTAGCAACAAAAATAACAACAATATACAATTTAGTTTAATTTAGTTTTTTTTTATATATTTTTATTCACCTATACTCTTAAGGCTTATCCGAAAATCATATTTTTTTGCATTCTGTTGTTGCTTTCCGTTTTCTTCTTCTGCGTATTTTGTTGGTAGATATTTGTGTTTTTCTTTTAGATGTTATCTTTATGATTTTTATTTTTGTTTTCTTCGCTATTAGTGTTCCATTAATGCGGCTGTTGAAATGAAAGAGGTTAGGAATTGATAGATAAATTGGATATAAAAACTTACGTGATGGAGTCCGACCTGTTGTGGTTTCATTGGGTGTGAAATTGAGGAAATCCCAAATCAATATTGTATCATCGTGGGAACTGCTTACAATTTGGAATTCATCAAATTGTAAACGGAATACCCGACCAGTGTGCTCCTTAAGAAAATGTGATTTTTATACGATTATTCATTTTGTAGTTCCAGAGTTGAAAGAATATGATAGTTTAAATGTTGTTTACGTGACATCCGATGATGGTGGATTTAGGATAAGAGTATATGTAATAGGATAAAAATGTTCAACAGGGGAAGCCCATCTATAGACATTGATGATGAATAGAAAGTAGACTAAACGGAGTATGGAATTGACAGTTCTCTTCCAAGGGAATTTCGATGACATTACCTCAGACTATATAAGCTATACACTCTCCCCGAGCGTTTACTAAATGAAATAAAGACTCATGATCCCATGCATGTCCCATGACATCTGGTCAGGTGGCGCGTTGATAGTAGATAGATAGTGAAAAGTTTTGCGAGATGCGACAGTGAAAATACGAGTATGAAAGAGATGTACAGAATCGCCAATTATATTACCCAACACAGTTGCTGGAGTAGACGGTATCTCAGACGAATTGTTAAAATCGAGGCAATGCCCCGAAACTTGCTAAGACTATTACATTGCAGGGCATTTTGGGAACACTGCTTCAAGCACAAAAAGGTTATTATTGTTAAAAAACAGCAAGTGCAATTTCAAAACAGTAGATCTCGTGTCGATCAGATCAACATCCTGTGCATTATTTTTGAACTGTCAGCGGTTACATGTTTAGGAATTTACGTCACCGCTTTACCTATGCCTTGCCATAACAATATGACGATGGTACTACTAAAAATCCCTTGAACGGACCTATAAGCAAATAACTAAATAAGAAGTTGAGCTCAACACCGTGTGGTTTTTACTGTGCCACTTCATTGTCTTGTTGACTGAAAAGACGATGAAGACGACGAAGACGTGCTGGCCTGCTCAAAACACAGCGCAATATAAGCTTGAAAAGCAATAACATCAACTTAAAATGACTCAGGATCATTACTGCCACCACTGCACCAAGTTAAATATGTATAACCAATTCACTGAAGCAAACACATCCAGAGTTGAAAGTAATACAGAAATTGTGAAATAAAAACATACCTCGCAGAGACTTTTACAAGTTACTGACCCACCACTACCCCAGGTGTCTCACCCCAAACATCCTACTTCCCACACCCAAATGCTCATACTGTGTCAACTCTATTGTAGTGCCCTGCATTAAATATTAATTGCTGTCATTTCCCACAATTAAATAACATCTGGCTGGCAGAGCCAGTTAATTGCTAAACAAACCAAGAAACCCGCTTCTGTGTCTTGTGACAAAAGGCCAAACAATGACTCACACATCACACGGCAACAATGGGGAGGTGAGATCAATGAACTGAATTCGAGATTATTTAGTCGCACAAAAGCGCAACGACACACATGGTTTCTTCTCATTTGCTTAATTTTTCTCGTCGTTGTTCATCCAATCTGAAGAGAAAAAACATTTTGACAACAACAAATTAAAACTTACCACCAAAGTGTTAAGGCAAAGTGCATTCGATTGAGCGCGCGGATCTAATGCAGCAACCAGATCCCACACTTTGATTTTACCATCGTAGGCACCACTCACGATTCGCTTCGAATCGAATCGTATGCAACGAACTAATTCTTCATGTCCTTCGAGGACACGCAGGCAAGCTCCGCATTCAATGTCCCATAATCTGCAAAAAGAAAAACATAAGCCATCTTTTGACATATTGGTCATCCACAAACAATCAATTTACCTTATGGAATTGTCTGAGCTACCGCTGACAACCAAACGATCCCGGTACTGTAAGCACGCAATGCCGCGCTTGTGACCGTTTAGTGTGCGTACAAACTCACAACTTGATGTTGACCAAACCTTAATAGTTCGATCGCCACTGGCCGACACAATGTACTTCTCATCAAAGTCAACAACATTGACGGCTGCTCGATGACCGACCAGTACTCGGCGCAGGGTTATTTCGCTTGGCGATGTCATATCCCAGACGGCAATGGAACGATCCTTGGAACAGGTCACCATCATTCCATTGTTGAAACGCAAATGTAGTACTGCCTCGCAGTGATGAATCAGAGTATTGACCATTTCACCCGTGTTGACGTCCCAGACGCGAACTGTGGAATCGCTCGAACCGCTGATTATGACTTTGTCATCGTACTGCAGACACAGAACAGATCCTGTGTGACCAGTTAGAGTCTAGAAAAATATGTTGTTTTAATCTTAAATTCAATCCAAAACATGCAACACGCTTACCTTTACACACTGCAGATCCGTTCTGTCCCAGATTTTAATCGTATTATCCCTAAGACCGGAGACAATTTTAACATCGTCATACTGTAAGCAATAGACACCTTTTGAATTCTCTGATCGACAGTTTATTCTGCGCAGCATGTGACGTCCGGTTCTCCAGTTGTTTTCTATGCTTTCAATGTCCTAAAAAAAATGTGTTTGATTAAAAATCATCCTTCCAGCAGAGCTTCAGAATATTTACATTCATGATCTTGGGGAACAATTCACGGTAAAACGAGTGTGGCCGATGCGTTGAACCTGGCCGTGGTTTGAAGAGATACTGTATCCAGCCACGTCTTTCCGCCAAACCACGCCACAGTGAATCCGTTCGGACTTTGCGCTCGATCAGCTTTTTCCATAGCATACCCTCGGAAAGAACGCGTAGCCATTCTTTGCACACCAATTCGGCGGCCTTTAGTGAATCTGCGTCGAGGTATGACAGGATGTTCTCTGCTATGTGATCTAATCCCTTTTCTGCAAATAAATAGAAAAAAAAAAAAAAAATAGATTTAATAAATGGCTATGTACTGTGTGCTGGTAGAAAGAATTTTTTAACATCCGGATGACAGACCGAACAAACATTTTTGGCGGATTTCAATATGGTGGCCGTACAAATGACGATTTCGTACAAATCGTAGAAAATTACGTTCCGAACGGATACTTCGATAGGGCTGATTATTTTTTCAGAAAGATGAATTTAGAGCCCGCGATATTTTCAAAATTTGCCTGTGGAATCGGGTACGTCGCTCTATTTCATAAGTATTTTGTACCCAAAGTACTGAAGGCATACAAGAAGAAGAGAGCACATATCCAGTTCTTTTTTTAGATATGCATCCTTGTGACCGAGACTTCGAATATTATAGAACCCCGAGCATCCTTGTATCTTCTTCTTTCACCAGTTGCCGTAGTAGATGTCGCAGGTTTCCAATCTTCCTGTGTTTTCTCCATCAGTAAGACTTTCAATCTAGTCAAATAAACTCCCGAATCTGTCCATTGAACATGATAATGAACTATGTTCTTGAATACATTTTATTCATAAGGCACTAAACAAAACAAATCAGGTGATAAATATAACTCATACTCATACATCGCCATCGAAAATGACTCATTGCTATATGCATCTGTGTAAACTCGATATGAAATGACTTGCTAAAATAAAACTGATTTTAATAATCATTTCGTTGTCGAGAAAACTTTATTAATTTGCGCGAATAATATGCACAGGGCCGCAGCAGATTGTTGGACTTTGTTGGCCCACAAATGAAATCATAAAACCAAAATGACTCATTCCAAAAAGAGACTGAACCAAGAAACAACCAACTTCTTCTGTTCGTCCATAGTTATTGAGCTAAAAACGAGATAAATGTTGTTTCATAGAGGCCATAGATGACCTCTAACACCTCTGAGATACTGAGACTGAGACTCAGAGAATCACTTGTTCCACATGGAATGCAAAAATGAATTATATGACGCCTTCGATTCGAAAACATTTTGAAATTTTTCCACAACACAAGTGTTTGTGTGTGTGTAGTGTGCTGCATTGCAGTGCTGTCACTGTGGGGAGTGGGGGGACACAAAATCAATACGAAATGGTTTCTTTTGAAACTCGAAATTCTTCCAAAGTAAATGTAACAAGTCACATGGTTTCAACAATTATGCTACATTGCTTTGATTATGTACCAACAAAAGGAGTAATGCGGTGACATTAGGCAATCCCGCCACTCCTTCGCCGACACCCGTCATCAGTGTCACTTTTCTAATATAGGTACCACTCAGTGATGGAATACTTTCCAACAGAACGATTCAAAGAGGAAAGGAAAAAAAAATTGGAACCAGTAAAGGTTGTTATATGAGACAAAGAAACCCCCAAGTCCCCAAAGCAGGTAAGGAAAAAAGTTTTCTTGTCACAAAAGCGGCAAATTCTCGAGAAGATTATAATGACGATGATGATGATTAGGATGATGATGATGATGGTGGCGCAGTTTAAATCGGTTGAAGAAGAATAAGAAAGTGAAGGGGACAGAGGAATCCAGACCACATTCACGATGTTTGAAGCTTGATGGGTTTGTGTTCAGTTCAATTTGGTACGCTATTGTGAGTGATACGTGTAGATACGTGAAGAGACACGAATATGACATGCAAATCATGGCGGTTGTTAACAACGGCTGTTAAACAACAACAATGTTCGCATTTCGCCGAGTTTTCACTTGCCCAGAGATCTCAAGATCAAAAAATGGATTTATACCTACGAACAACCTGAAAATGACCTACGTTTTCAAAGGCCATCGACGTGAGTACACCAGCAAACGCACTGGTACACACATTAGAGACAGAGAGACAAAGTGGTACAATTAATGGCGTACTTGAAGTAGAATATGTGTGTGTGTTTCTTGTCCCCAATGTTTTCCTTCTAAAGGAAAACGGGAAACGAATGCGGTGTGAACTCTGAACAAAAAGCGAAATTGTATTTATAAAGATACGATTGTACTCGCATAAATGACTTCTCAATTAGCCAAAACAAAAAAAAAAACAGTAAAAGTACACAATACTCGTATGATTGTGTTTAAACATTGAGCAATGCAATGCGTAATTTTGTTCGATTTAATTGGAAAATATGATTAACGGCTTACTATGGGGGTTGCGTTATCTTTTTTTTTTTTAACCATATTCAGCGCGAAACCAAATTGACAATTAAAATGTCTAACGGTTTGACGAGATTTCGCTTTGAAATGACCTTCTTTATTAGAGGTGGTTGCTGCTCATTATCTTTCGAGAGCACACACATACCTATTCCAAGGTCTAATAAAGATTGTTTTAGATTCACTGTTAGTACGTAAAAAAGGTGGTATAAGATACGCCACAAATGACTTGGATTTTGCTTTTTGCTTCTACGAGGTTTCCATTTTATATCATCTTGTAGAAAGTCAAGAAGTAGGTATACCTACTTAATGAGCTGTTTCTCATCTCGGGATTTTGGTTGGAATTATTACTTGTCTTGCTGAATTTGCATTTTCTTCGCATTTCGAAGTTGGCAGGGTTGAACGTGAACCTCACTAACATGTCTGACTTCATTCAGTATAAAGCGTGGTTTCTTTTTAAATCATAGCTTATTTTGACACTGACAGACAGCTGTTTCCCGCTCGAAATCTTGACAGAAAGTCAGTAGGACTATTCACGTATTATTCTGTCAATTTTGAAAATTTGAGCGCAATTCTCTCAGAGAACGGAAAATGTACCCAAAAGTACTTCGAGCTTCTTCGAGCCATTTCCAGCTAATCACCAATTTTTTTTTTACATTACAATTTTAATTAAATTGATATAATTTTGTATTCTATCAATATCTGTAGAACTTATAACCGAGCAACCGTTGGAAAATATAGTAAAATCAGCTCACAAGACTTATGCATGAATATGAAAACTCATTATTTGCCCAAGTATATCGTCCCCTTTCTGCGTTAAGCACGTATCTACAAAACATATATTCTTCAGGAATAATTAAACGCATGTATCAGTAAAATCTTTCTATTATTTATAATTTGACAGTTTGACTAACCTGGAGGTCAATATGATGTCAGCCTGTCAAAAATTGACATGATTTTTGACATGTGTATTGTGTTCGATTAAGGGAAGCTATTCTTTTTTTTAATTCCTGAAGAATGAATGTTTTGTAGATACGTGCTTAACGCAGAAAGGGAACGATATGTCCCCTTCCAGCAAAAAGTTTTTTTTTTGTACATTGTTAGATTTATTTAATGTAAACATTTAGGCAAATTTGACTTCAGAAACAACTTGGAGGAAACTTGCGATTTTTAATTGAGTTTTTTGAGTTTATTAACTGATTACTTTCACCAAATGTTCATCTTATATATTTGTAAATTATTTTTCTTTTAATATCTACCAATGAATTAATGTAAAATAAAAAAAACTAATATTTTTCTTATGAATACCTACAGTTTTATTATTTATTATTTTTAGTCTGTTCTACTCTTTTATTTAAAACGTTTGGTTGTTGTTGTTTCTGTGTTTCTAAACAAACCTTAATGCGCAATTTTCACGAAGAGACTGATATTTTAATTGTTTTTTTTTTTGTATTTTTATTGGAATTATTTTATGCAGAGTTGCCACTATTTTTCAAAATAAATTTCCCTGACTTTCCCTCACCAATTTTTAAGTTTTCCCTGACCAAAATTTATACATTTATCAAAAAAAAAAATGTGTCAGTTATGTTAGTTTTATTAGAAAAAGGATATTTGAATCTATACAGGGTGTTTCAGTTAAGCGGTATAATCCTTTAACAAAAAATTGTATGGCGGGGGGGTCTATTCTCACAATTTTTATAGCCCATCAAAGTAGATGACTTTTAATTTGGAGGTGTTACAATTAAAACTCTATATAATTCCTAAACTATTCTAAATTATAAGTACAAACATTTTGTGAATTTTGAAAAGACAATTTAGTAGCGTATAAAAGTATTAAGCACTTCGGGTACATCTGTGTACCTACAAAAAAATATTTAAACTCAATATTATGAAAATTTGTTGTTTAATTTTTTTTTCTTCAAATATTTTTTTCTCAAAATTTTTATTTTTTTATGAAATTTGTATCCTTGAGAAATTTCCTAAAAACTATGTGAAGCAACTTTTTTACGTACGATCAACAGAAGTCAGACAAAACTGGTCAAAAAGAGACTCGATATTTCTCTAAGATGTTCTTTCATAGCACCCCAGAAGAGAAAATCCATGGGTGTTAGGTCAGGAGATCTGGTTGGCCAAGTGTTGGGGTTCAAATCGACCAGTCCACCGTTCGTGAAAAGGTGGACTCATTTCATAGGGCTTATATTGAAGCCCATCTCTTTCACATATGGTCTTTTTTTTTTTTTTGTTCAGCCTTCAAAAAACTTATAGGATAACAATATAGTGTTTTTGTATGACCAGAGCAGTGCCTATTTTGAGAGATAGGAGAATTAGCTACTCAAATAGAGAATGTGCCACATATGGGAAGAATAGAAGGAAAGTACAATTTTATGCCAAATTCGATAGCTGAATTAAGAAGCTTACTCAGGACAGTTGTTCTTTCGGGTGTTTGTAGGACATTTGAAAAATTTAGTGCAGCAGAAAATACCTTAAGTTTATACCGTGTGTCCATTCGTCCCGAAAAATAAAATCTCACACAAACGAACGTTTGTCAGAAGCTAGTCCTAGGGTGCCTATGGACGATGGACGTGTTGCACCAACTTACCAACACGTAAGACCCTTGCTCAATATTTCACGGCACTAACTGATGAAACACTGCGCCCTCATAAGGTCGAAGTTGATCTGGTTTTTATTGGCTTTGACGCAGACGAAAGGGTCAACGACAATTCTAGTCAAGGACTAATCCACTAAGTACACGGCTGACATTTAGTTCAAATGTTTCAAATGAATTCAATTCTTGAAAGTTAAAAAAAAAAAACAAATCAGTGCGCAGAATTTTTTGTTTAAATTTTTCCGATCGAATCGACGAGTTTAACGAGCCACCTGAACGCAAAAAAGTGTTTCCAGAGTTTAGGGGCCTTCCTCAGAGTTACTTTCTAAAATTTAAATATTTTGAAAGTACTTCTCGGATAAAACTTGAATTAGCATTTATCGCTTTCGAAATAAATAAAAGACAAAATCTAATTTCCCTCTTTCGACCTTTCGTTCTGATACTAGCCATCGAAAGTATAATGTTCCGAAAAACACTTTTATTTGTACACAGACACAAATTTTACCAAAATTTCAATTACTTTTTTTTCACTGGTATTTTTTTAAACATTTTGGTAAAATTAAAAATAAATTAAACAAATTTTCCCTGACTGCATCGTAAATTTCCCTGACTTTCCCTGACATTCCCTGACCAAATTGCGTTCCCTGACTTTCCCTGACTTTCCAGTCGAGTGGCAACCATGTTATGTTTTGTTAACATACATAACACATAAATATATATATTTTGTTTATATTACTTTAATTTCCAATTACGAGTTCGTATAGGTATAAATGGAATGAAAAAGCTAAAAGTTATTTTTTGTTAATTTTGAATTCAATCAATTTAATCAAAATAAATGTGCGTAAACAATTAAACAAATAGGTGCGCATTTTTATTTCTCATATTCGTGTTGGGCTATTTTTGGCTACAAGACTTTTAAAGTTGGGCTCCATACCTCTTAGAAAAGCTGGCAACACTGGCCAGGAGGGGAAATGTTGATTACTCATTATTTTGCTGGTTTTCTCTTTTCCTGTCATTATTGATGAGAACGTTATAGACTTTGTGCGGTTGCGATCGATTGTTAACGACTGCGTTCGGTTTAAACCGCGTACGCGAATGAACCTAGTATCATACATCCGCGGATCGCATTGATCAACGTCATTGGGAACGTGAAAGCTGTGTAGCGCAAACAGTGCGTTTTTTGAAAATAAGTTTTGGCCGAAATTAAGCATCCACCGCGGCTGCAGTACGCAAGTTTGTACAGAAAGTTCGTGAGACGGGTGTGCTAGTGGACAACACTAGCACTGGTGCGGATGTGAAGTGGTGGCATCATTGGATATGACAAACTATATAATTATTGGTCAGTATCACTTTCTTAGTCGATCTAGCGATGTCCGTCTGTCTGTCTGTCTGTCCGTCCGCACGATTACGGCCGTAATTTACGAGCTATCGACTTGAAAATTGGTACGTAAGCTTTTATCCACCAAACTGAGGCTAAGTTCGAAGATGAGCAAGATCGATTGGCGATGTCAATTGGCCGCCTCGGAGCTGCGATTTGATCTCTTTGGACTTTTTTTGTGGCTGTGAAGGACCGGTGTTATGCCAACGATTTAAGCACTTAATGGCAATATCATCCAAGCAATTCGTGAGCTACAGCCCAAAACCATCAACAAGGTCTTGGAAAATTGGAGTGTCAGAATGCGCTACTGCGAAGCCAGCCGAGGCAGCCACTTGAACGACGTTGTGTTCCATAATACATGGAAACTGCCACTGCCCGTTAGTATCCATGTTAGGACACTTGTACACAAATGTGGCATATTTTTTTCTCTTTTGTTTAATGTTTTGCTTGCCATTTCAAATGAGTCATTTTTGGTGTTGCATAATACATATTTTGTGCTTGACGTTTACGCATTATATTAGAAGTGATGCCAATTCCTTGCGATACCCTACACTACAGTGTTGTTTGAAAGGCTGATTTGAGTGATTGATCATCATTAATGCAGTGTTGTCCTGTTTCTGAATTCAATATCATTATAGACAAAAAAGAAAAAAACTTACTAGGCAATAGTGATATAAAATCCCTCTGCAGCATCGGTTTCAAGTACGCATTTATGTGACCATGTTGATAATGACACATTCGTGACAGCAACTGCTCAACAAAATCAACTTGATCAGCTTCGTTCCATTGTGAGAAGTATGTTAAGCAGGTGTCACGTTCCGTTTGAAATGATGGCGATGACTCTTTCTTGCGGACAGGATCATATAGCATTGTGGATATAAACTGTAAAGAAAGAGAAAAACAAAGTTTAATTTAATTAAAGGTAAACACAGGTTTTCACAATTGAAATTAATGCGCACGTGCAACTACCAACAAGTTTACTATTGCGTTACTATTTCCTCTGTGTGGGATCTTTTACGCAATAGTGAAAGTTTACTTTGTTGTCATTATTTGCGCGCTGCTTTTAAATACCGGAAAGAGATTTTACAGTGATATACTTCCACTCCACTTCCAGTATATATCCATATATACAAAACATACCTACTATACGTGTGCACACAGCACAAACTATTCACCCGTTTTTTTTTTTTTTGTTGATAGTGAGTGGAGAGCCGGCCATCAGGCCATCGTATCCGTATGCCGTTCGCAATGGCAATGAGTGGAAGAAAACTGGCAAATTAAGTGGTTGTGTATGATTAAGAATTGAAATTATGGTAAATTGTGCATTGAATGCATTTTTACGAGCTCTTTTGGGTGAATAGTTGAGAAATTCAAATGCGTTAGCAAATAACAAAAAAAATTACCTACCTACTATGTATGTTGAAATTGTTGGCATTCCAAACACTATCAGTCCTTGTTTTCTTATTGTGGATTTCAAAGCTGTCACTTTTAACACGTACGCAATTTGTTAATTGTAAATAAATGACAACTGACATACATTTAAGTTTGTTAACAAAATTGAAGAACAATACACTAATGTAATTCTGTTCCATTAATATCGAGTTCACGATTACTTTGATCTTAAAGAAGAAGTCATGTCATACCTTGTGTGCTTAGCTCGATACGATGAAAAAAATGTTCTCCATACAAACTTAATCAGAGCAAATTTCCCAAAATCAGAGAAATTTATTTACTTTATTTTTTTATATAAAGTGACGGTAGGAACACAAAACGAGTTTAGAGTACATCGGATTCTTACGTGCTGACTAGTCTGAGTCTTTGTTGGCATCTTGGGCTGTTTGCTCGCCAGATGGCGTAAGGTCATTGACCCAGGCAAAAAGTCATGCAAGTGTTTTCGGATACGAAATATTTCCAAAACTCTCCCTACCATGGCTGTCTTACACGCCTCCAGTCCCTTTATTGGCATATTCACTTCTATTCCGACATTTTTTATACCCGGTACCGCACTGTGGTGAGGGTATATTCACTTTGTCATTCCATTTGTAACGCCCATAAGGAGGCGTTGTAGGTATGACAAACTATATATATTATTGATCAGCATCACTTTCTTAGTCGATCTAACGATGTCCGTCTGTCTGTCCGCACGATTACGGCCGTAATTTAAGAGCTATCGACTTGAAATTTGGTATGTAAGCTTTTATCCACCAAACTGAGGCTAAGTTCGAAGATGAGCAAGATCGGATGAAAACTACTACTACCTCCCATACAAAAATATCAGATTTATATAGCTTTTTATGTTAAAAATTAAATTTAAATAGCTACAGTAAAGATAGCAAGTTTAAACTTTGCACATATTGTTTTAATAATATTTAAAAATTTTTGACAAAAAATGAGCTTGGTCGAATAAAAAGTACTCCCATACAAATATATATAATTTTTTAATACTAAAATATTTTTTTTATTTTACAATAATATAGTACCGGGTATTTGAGCTTCGGCATAGTCGAAGATAATTGTCTTACTGGTTTTAGGTTAATTTGCTCGACTATAGCGCGAGGGGTTCCAGATTCGATCCCCGGAAAAACACAAATTAAAGCTTAGAGCCGGTGCACAATTATTGCGTTTTTTCCCGCGCGGGGCTGCAGCGGATCTTTTATTGCTTTTATTAATAATTAATTACATATTCTTAAATTGAATTAATACGATAGCCTAGCCTAGAGTGAAGTCAAGGCAGTCCCAGGCCTAAACTAATAAAATCCCAATTTGCCCCCGAGACTTCTCGCATTTGTTCCAGAGAAAACTATGGCCCCTATTGTGAGTGTCGATAGTTGATCGTTGATCGACAACTGTCGATCGATAGACAACTTTGATTGTCGATTGCGATTGATATTTGTCGATTTGACAGTCGCTTGTAGTCGATTACAAATGTCTGGTCGATGCTTTCTCTTGGAAGTGAAAAAAATTTGTGCGTACGAATAGCTAAAATCAATCGACGCAATCGACAATTGTCGTGACGATCGCTGATCGACAATCACAATAAGGGCCTATGTGTAACACCTTGCTTTTAGGGAGAGGTTTTGAATTTTTCTGTTCTTTGGCCAATCCTGCTGTATCGACAGCTGTTTGCTACTGCGCTACCGACATGCAGAAGAAAAACGAAATGACATTATTTGGTTTTATTCGTTGTACTTTATATAGGGTCTTTTATTAGCGACTTGACAACTTCAAAGTTTCAGTGTGAACGCACGATCAAAACGATTACCGTACTGTAAATGTCAAAATATTCAGTAAAATCAACATTTTCATCATGGTGGGTACACGAAGGAACAAAGTTTACAAATAATTAAATTTTACTACCGAAATTCCGAGTCGCTGGTCTCAACTTTAAGAGCGTTAACGCCAATTTTCGGCCGTAATTCTCGTCCCAGTAGACAAGCAATTTAGTCAGAATATTCGCTGCTTGATGTCGCCTTATCAATGAGAATACGTTTGGCCCGAAGTTTGGAGAATATTGCTGCCGTAGAGGCGTCCATTGCAAACGAGTCAAATCAATCAATTTCACGGCGTTCTCAAGAATTAGACCTCTCCCAAACCACATTATGGCGAATTTTGCGTAAGGATCTTGGCCTACACCCTTACAAGATCAAGCTGACTCGAGAACTAAAGCCACTTGATGAAGCGACATACGTTCTCGAATTGGGCTCTGGACATGATGGAAGAAAATTAAGAATTTCATCGCAAATTCATCTGCAGCGATGAAGCTCATTTTTGGTTAAACGGCTTCGTCAGAGTTTATAATTTTTTTTTTTTTAATTTCGGGACGGCGCGAACGCCATTCCCGGCTACCAAAAATTACACGCACGAGTTATTTGCATTAGGAACAATCGCGGAGATCAATCTAACCGAATGTGCAATGGCCAGACCTCACTCCGGGGGAACCGCCTTCATGATCACGGTAACCCATACGCCAGGTAAGTAAGGTAAGTAAGCAAAATATGCGTTACTGGACAGGTGAGAACCCTCATGTGCCTCATGAAACAAATCGAATTTTCGAATTTTCCGAAATCGCTGCTTAGTTCCCACTTTGGCCATTAAAGGAAATTTCTTTAAAAGTTCAGCCTTGATCAGAAATTACCTGTCACTTGTCAGTAAACACAAACTATTTTATAAATGAGAAGATTTACATCGTAGCGAAAACACTCAAAACCTCCATCGAAAACACTAGTTTTTCCATACATATTTCAGCAAAAACTGTTGACAGGACAGCTCTTCACTCAGTGTTCGATGTCTACTGTTCAGTTCAAATATTATTGTGTTCAAATGCGGAAAATATAGTTTTTCTTGAATGTTGGAACAGCAGCACTACCTGACATAACTAAATAGTTATTTTTCCGTAATATAGGTATTTTGATATTGATCGCTGTTTAGGTACATATTTATTTTATAAATCAACTTGTCCCATCTTTTATGAGATGAAAAATATGCATTAATTGCTGACCGAATTTTACCTTTGGTAATTGAATTAGCTTAAGAAGCGTTTACTTTACTTTCATTTTTTTGTAAAATACTATACTACTCTTCACAAAGCAGCATGACAGAACAAATGACATTATTGACAATACATGTCTTCAGTAGCTTTCAAAGTGCAAACTGTCACGAGAATAACAGTGTTTCTAATAGAGTTTAGTGCTATCGCATGAACAACAATCATTTGTAAAATTGTACGATTTGACACAATTGAATGTTAAATAAGTACTCACAATCACAGGTCAGTCGGAAAATGATTGATGAGATTTATTGGTTACCCTCCCTGTCCCTATACATCAACTGCTAGAAAAACTAGTCACGTGAGGTACTGCCAAATTAGGGTATCCAACTGTCAAACTTAATAAATTAGTTATCTGAGCGTATAGGTACTATGCTCAATATATTGTTTTTAAATGCAAATGCGTGAAGACATCATTATCATCAAAGAAAACTTACATTTTTATTTATAGCTGTGTATTTATTTACCTACATTCGATTGTATGTACAAAAGATAACTACATTCGATTGTATGTACAAAAGATAACTAGTATGTAGGTACACGTAAAAAAAAAAAAATAGGCGGCGCAACAGGCGGTAGACACCCAAGGCCTAGCTTCTCGCAACCATTCGTTTTGTGTGAGTTTCTATTTTTGGAACGGATGGAAGGGACCTACAATTTTATGCCGAGTCCGAACGGCTGAATTTCAGGACTCATACTCTCGGATGTTTGTCAGACGTTCGCGAGAGGTGGCGCAGTAGAAAAAAACCTTTAGATGTAATTTGTGTTTTTCCGGGGATCGAACCTGGGATCCCTCGCACAGTAGTCCAGCACACTAACCACTGCGCTACTGCGCCCACGTACACGTACCTAACTTTTTTATCTCAATTATAAAACCACTTCTGAACGATTTTGTTTAATTTGTTCCGTCTGTGTTTAGGTTATAAGCCAATAGATTTATAGAGACACTGCTAAGTATGTATCTATTGATTCTATTCAGAAGATACATAAAGTGATACTTTGAGAGATTTTGAAGATCCACTCAAAACCATATTCTTCGGTTTGTATTGTAGGTATATAAAATCAAATAAATGCAATGTGTCAAAGTTATTGGTACTAAACCTCATTAAAAATAAAAATCCACTAAGAAAGTCTACCAAAACATCGAATCTCATATGACATGCACATGACAAACCAGTTGTCATCGTAATTTGACTATATGGAAATTTCTCAACATCTGATGAGGTGTTTCCAAGTTTATTTTGAGTTTTATTTCCGTTTTGTTACCACGCTTATTTATTTTTGGATTCTATTTAAGAAATGAAAATTTCTATGTATTTTTATAGCACGAAAAGAAAGATAAACTGAAACTCTAACTGCAGTTTTTTGTTATCCCAAGTTGATTGAACGAATGTTAATATAAAATAAAAACACGTGCAATTTTGGGTTAGTTTTAGTAACTAGAACAAAAAGTATTCAATATGTTTCCAAGCAGAAAAAGGAGGTCGACTGTCAGTTTTCATTTGCAGTTAGTCTTGCTATGGATTGATTGACAATCGAACAAAACAACATTGTATGTTAATTAAGTCCTATTCATATACCTACCTATCTAATATCCATGAGAGAATACCTATCATTTGGCTTAGAAGGCATTTTTAAAAATAATTCATTATCTTACATTCATACAATATCAAATCAAACAAACATGAAGTTAAATCAGGAAGATTCTGAAATTTTCATATTAGGTATGTATTGCTATGCAGTATAAATATAAGGAATCAATTATGTATTTTTCAGTCTAGGCTATTATTGAAAAATTCCCTTTATTTCACATCTAACCTAACCAATCGTTGGTTTAATGGTACATAGTGTAGAGACCCAATATTCAAGAACCGATTTCTCTATAGTTTACTATCAATTGACTTTTATTTTCCGTATTTTTATTTTATGTAGTGCGACTTTATTTTCATTGTTTTACATTTTATATAGCCAAGTATTGGCATCGCACAGTGCCGATACTACACATAGTACTTATAAACTGACATCAACATCACATTTCATGTTTAATTAAAAGAAAACTAACTTCGAAACTCGAATATTTTTAATAACTCGAATGAAATTGGTTGGCAATAGTGCCAAGACTGAATTTTGCATGTAATTTTTATTTGATAACTCAAACTTCTAATACTCGAATGTCTTGATAACTCGAAGAGATTATTTGGTGTTACCTTCGATAAGTCGAATTCTGAAGGAGAATTCCCAAATTCTCGTTCGTTTTCGTTCGTTCGTTTTATAATGCATCCTTTTCGGGGGTACTGTGTTCATATGTTCCTATGATCTAGTTAGTATTCACCATAAGTGTAGAAAATCGTCATTTCGTTATGTGTGAGTAAGAATTGTCAAATTTCTTGTTAGGAGGGGGTACATTATAAGGTTGGTATATTGGTCGATACGAACTCAAAGCTTAAGCCCTTATTGTAATTGTCGATCAGCGATCGTCACCACAATTGTCGATTGCGTCGATTGATTTTAGCTATTCGTACGAACAAACTTGTTTCACATCCAAGAGAAAGCATCGACTAGACATTTGTAATCGACTACAAGCGACTGTCAAATCGACAAATATCAATCGCAATCGACATTCACAGTTGTCTATCGATCGACAGTTGTCGATCAACTATCGACACTCACAATAGGGGCCTTAGTTTTTTATTTTTGAAAAAAATAGTAGGCGCATAAAAAAACACAAAGAGAAAGACAAAATAAAACACAGAGTGAAGATACATATGAATGTAATGGAGAAAGATTTGGAGGATGATTTTTTTCAAACGAGTTGGTTGCAAATTCGGTAAGCATGAAGTCAAAAAAAACAACCGATTCCGTTGTATGGTTTAAATTCCATTCAAGATTTTTCTGAAAACCAAAATATAAAATCCACTCTTCAGTCATGTATGACCGACTATTTTTTAAATAATAATTATGTTTCTGTACGTTTCTTGTGGTATATAATTATGTTCGCAATTAAATATCTATACATACCTACATATTTAGGTAGATCAATTTTGTATTTTACTTAATAACTCGAAGTCTTGATAACTCGAATTTTTTTCGCGGCAAGTGATGGTTCGAGTTATCGACTTCCAACGCAACGCTCTTTTATACCTAACCGTTTAGTTACTTCAAGCAACTCTGAAAACTATAACCATATTGGAGGCAGTCGGTCTGTTTTTATTTGCTTGCGATCTATTTACTACCTAGTACCTACATTATGGGCATAACATTGTTTGTAACCTTAAAAAGGCTCTCGAAAATAAAATGATCTATTGTGACTGTCAAAATATTAAAGTTGAAGTTTAAAAATGATTATTGGTAACGCCCAATTATTTCTGACAAACCGCGGTGACAAGGATAATTTTATACTCAACACATTACATAGACCCATAGGTATTTGGAAGCAGATATGTAGGAATTCTAAAAGTAAAAATATATAGGTATGTAATATTAAATTTTACTGTTTTCCATATTTTATTTCCACCATTTTATTTTATCTTTTAGGGCAATATTCAAAATTATTTATTGTATATTTGCTTGAAAATACGTTTCAATGATTTCTATTTATATTTTCTAGGTACATTTAGTTTGCAACTATGTATGTAATATATCACAACACTGTCAGTGAGTTAACTCGTAAAAGGCAAACCACTAACTCGTTACAAACACTGCCTCGTACCATTGGCCGCTAGACGTCTAGCACATAATATGACAGATGGAATAAATCGCACCATAGCTCTACCGCAAGCGGAAGAAAATTTTGATTTGGCCTTATTTGTAAAAAATGGAAAAATATGATGTACCTACCTAGTCTTTAATTCTACCTTCATTTTTGTTTGTTTTTGCAATTCATTTATGTACTTTTAATCGAATTTCATTGACATCCAAGTTTTCTCTCACTTTTTCTCATTTTTCTCTAGGTAGGTATGTACCTACATCTAATCTATTATAAATAAATAAATTGGCGGAAAAGGTCCAACTGGATGAATTGAGAAGCCCTTTCAGCTTTCAGGACAGTTATACTCTGGGATGTTTGTCAGACGTTCGCGAGAGGTGACGCAGTGGAAAGTTTAAGTTTTTCCGGGGATCGAACCTGAGATCCCTTTCACAGTAGTCCAGCACACTAACCACTGACCACTACGTCCACACAAACAGTAGCGCTGTGCGATCTTTTCGATTTAACAGTTGCGTTTAATAATAGCAACGTGAGCAATATTAACTTTAAATAAATGTAATCAATAATAGTGTTCCAAGAAAGACCCCTTGAGGGACCCCCAGCTTTACACTTAAAACGTCAGATATGTTATCACTTATCTAAAAATGTTTCCTCCTCTCTAAGAGCTCCACAGTCCACACCCTATAGGTCTGGGAAAACACCGACTACCTATCAGTTTTATTTTGTCGTGATTAGCAGATTGTGTAATTCACAGCTGTGTGGAGGCCTGAACCTCGACTGATAGCCAGAAAGTAATTTGTTGTTATCTAAGTATTTAATTAACTATGTATTTGCATACCTACCAGTTCCTCGACTATTTGGCTATCCTTTATTAACATGTTAACTGGCGCAAATTTCGTCGGTATAGGTAATGCGTTTTTATATTCTTGATGGACACACCACCATCGATTCTTTCCAGAACGAAAAGATTCGTTGATGATTTTAAAATAACCTTAAACAAGTTAAGCAATATCGTTCGTAAAAACAAGTTCGCTAAAGCTTTAAAAAAATGCTCATTTATATCGTTAATCTGGCAAAGAACACACACTTCAATGAGTTCCAACTGGATCCCAACAAAATTTAATTCAAAGTCCATTTTTATACCCTCCACAGGAAGGTATAGGTATTCACTTTGTCATTCTCATTACATTTGTACCGCCAAGAACCGGAGACCCCAATAAAGTACATAATCTGAATCAGGAATTTCTGAATTTTTAATCGATTTAGCCATGTCCGTCTGTCTGTTGAAAACACAATAGCGTCCAAACGAATCAACCTTGGCAAATAAAATTTGGCGAGATAATTTATTTCCAAATCTCGTCAGGTTGGTATTGATAATGGGCTATATCGGTCAACTACTTCTGGTAGGTAGGTACTTCCCTTCCCATACAAAACCTATATTAGACCTATGTGTCTCTCTGTCTCTTGAAAACAGGATATTGTCCAAAGGAATCGACCTAAGCGAATGGAATTTGTGAGGATTTCTTTTATCGTCATCAGGTTGGTATGGGAAATGGTCTATTAGTTCTGGTACGTCCCATAATAATCAAATATTAGACCCATGCATGTACGCTGTACATACTAACGGTCTCGGCTAAGGTGATTTGTGATAAGTGGTACCTAGTCACCATCAAAAAATTGGTTTTTGTGATTTTTTTTTGTGACAACTAGGTATAAACTGTTCTTAGGCTCCGCGTAGTACCTACCTAGTTCACACAATCTGAATGGGGAAACTAATTTTTTTTTAAATCGCTACTACCTTGGTTCTAGGTATACCTAAAATAACCGAACAGCTGATTCTGATTGCTAGTAAACAATTTCTACCAAATATACCTACATTCTACATAATAATCAGAGTTTATTTATTTTATAATGACACAAGAAAGATATTCTGCCACGGAGTATTCTAGTACATAATGATTAATGATAGGTATACCTATACATAAACTTCAATTTTGGAAAGCCCGTGATCTTTTTTCGGTCGATGGAGAACTTTCTTTTCGGGAATTCCCAAAAATGGGACAAATATATTAACAAAACACTCAAGTGTTCACATTCTCTCAATTCACAGCCTATCCAAATGCAAATCCAAACAATGGGGCCTCCCTTTGGCACCTACATGAGTGTGTATGTGTCTAAGCTCTAAGATGAATTTTGATTTGTGGAATACGAATAGTGCGACGATCTGCATACTGCATCTACTATCTTTTTTTTATTCAATATGTACCTAGTTTATATTTTCAAATATAGCTCTCCTTTTAACTGATCAGTTCAGTAGTGTTGTTCTCTTTCTAGTGTGTAAACCGCAAAATAGTTTCTTAGCCTGCCATTATATAAAAATAAAAATAAATCATCAAACGCAAGTAGGTAAGTCCCACAAATTGCTAATTAAACCATCAAAAGAAAATTACGAAACATAGAAAGTTGGCCGATTGCATTAACTAATCTTAATTTTGCGGCTAAAAAAAAAACAATTTCAAAATTCATGAACATACGCAGAGTTTACGGGAAAAAAAAAACTAATAAAAGCAAATGGTTGTGCAAATACTTACGGGCTGTGAATTTGAATTAGTTTCATCCATTATTTTGTCAGTCTCCATTTTCATCATTTTCTCCCCCCTTTCAGGTTAAGATCTACTTTTCTTCTTGTTCCGCTGCTACTCCCGCGAAATTATATTTTCTCCTTTACTCAGAGGCACAACTCCACACGCACAACTCAGTCAAAAATAGTGCCTTCTCTGTCTCGTATGCGATTAAATCCGAATATTCGAATCTATTACTTTTTCTATTCGAATTCTCACACACACACTCGCGCGCGTCACACGATTGACACTTCACACGTATTCGCCACTCAGTACTTTACACGAAATGACTTTATATGATTATTTCTTTCTCCCTCACTCTTACGCCATTGAAACAACCATTTTTTTCTCTTCGTATTTTTTTTAAAAAGAACTGCAATCACGAATGAAAGAAAAAAAAATAATTGTCCACCGCCCTTTGAATAGAAAAAATTATCACAAATAATTATTCCAAGTGTACAGAGAAAATAATGAAATTTTCTTCACCGTCCCTCTTATCCAGTGGATTTTAACTCCACATCCACGACACAATGGGACAGGATTTCTGCTTTCTAATTTTTTTTCACAAAATTTCCACCGAACACTTCAAACTCACACAAATTTTCAATATAATTTTCTGGTGACAATGCACTGTGGTAACATGTTTTCATTTACAACTTAAAACTAGGGAATAATAAATTAAATATTACGAACGAAATTAGAATGAGAAAAAACGAAATTCTTTTCTGCGTGCGGAAAAGTTTTAATGGGAATATTCCACTCCCATTCGACACTGCGAAAACTGGAGTGTAATTTGAAAAGAATAATTTTTTTTCTCCCGAATTAAACCTCACAACGCGACGGCTACTCTTTGTCTGTGTAGTAATAGTGTCTGTGAAGTGTAAAATACGTGAATATCGCCGAACAACGGAATTGGAAGTGAGATGAGAAAAAAAGGTCGTCTTGGACTTGTGTGCGTAATTCAAGTGAAATAAAAGATGTTCTTTTGTAGAAAAGAATATGGCGTCACGTTTGAAAGAGTGGAATGGCTATAGAAGTAGGTAGTTGGCTCGCTTGAGTATTGAATTTTGGACGCGGAAAAGACCCCTTTTACACGCAGAATTTTTTCACTCATGACTCTTCTTAATTCTCTTTTGGGCACTTATGGTGCATTTATACGTTCAGTGTTTTCACTTTAGTGCCTTGATTGTCAAATTGTCTTTGTTTCCTTTTTTTCTCATTCGTCGCTCGCGGCGCAGACCGCATACAGTTCGAAAATAGAGCAAATGCAGACGTCTATCGCGACTGAGTACGGTTTGAGAATAAAGCAACGCTGAAAATAACGAAAGAGAGCGAAAGAGAATACAAGAATCGGATGGGAATTCGCGGCCCATCAGTGTTCGGCTATCCCCTGCACTTTTCATCCCCTTTACCTACACATTCTCGACACTAAAGTGAAAACACTCTGCGTGTAAAAGGGGTCAAAGATGACGTGACACACACCATCAAACAGAGAAAGGGAATTTTTTCGGTTTTTCGCTTGTCAGCATTTCAGTAGAATTTGGGAAATTTTGATTTTCTAAGAGTTGGTAGCGCGAAAATTGACCTCAATTGCTTCTTTTATTGTTTTTAATGTGACCAGAGTAGGTAGAGAATAAGGTCGTGTGGGAATTATGTTACAATGCATGATTGTGTTTTCTCACGTAATTAAAGGTTAAATTCTGATATCCGAAGGTTGATTGTATTAACTTTAAAAATGATTCTGTTCAAATCAAAGCAAATCTACAGGCAAAATGAACTGAATGAGCCTTTAGGTACTTAATCATTTTGAACCTCTACTTGAAGTTTATGTAGTTCACAATAGATAATTCTATATTTTAAATGGAGAAATTCGCTATTCATTAAACTTAACCTAAACACTGACAACGATAATAATTTATTACCGAGCAATTACATTACTACGCTGCTCCACCTCAGTAGTACCTAGTTGCAGAAAATCAGTCAGCAGAACCGTTTCAGTTAGAATTTCTATTCATGGAACGCAATATCCTCGACACAAACTACATAAGTAAACCGTCAGGAAGAAACAAACAGGCACTGCCTACAAGGACAAGCTGTTTTCAAATGTTATTATGTGGATGTGGGTTGGGATCGGTGGTGGGTAAGAAGACGGCGATCGATTTTATGTAGAATTTGATCCTCTGTCACTAAACAGAGCTACTATGTGAATGTTAAAAAGATTAGTTCCCAAAACTGCAAACATGGAAAACATATTTCTTTAATTTCCCGCTTTCAACTGAAGTTGTGTTCTTTATTTCCTCCTAAAAATTAGCAATGAGATGACGTCTGCCGTCGTATTCATAATCGAAGAATTGTTCGAGGCACTTTTCCCTACCCTAAGAAGCGCTATAGATAGGCGGACTTTCTTTGTAAAATGATATCTACCTATGTATTTACTTTGCGATAGTACTTCTCTATGATAGTACGAAATAACTCACAGTGACTGAGGTTCGGTCATAGGCCCCTCTTGCTGTATCACTATGAATAACGAAATTCTGCTTCTACTAAATCCAAGTGAAAACGATAGATGATGTTGAACTGGACTGTGAGGAGACAGTTACAACTGTACGTAGATCGCTAGATAGCGCTGGTCACCAACTCGGGGATCATAAAAACGAAACCCAGTAGAATGTAGAACAAGTAGAAAAGTTCGTGCTTTCAGTCTAACGGGTAATATCAGAGAAAACTTCTTGCAGGAGCTGCCATGTCCATTCAATAGAAGTATGGTCAAATCCATATTTGGACCGATAATGTAAAGTAAAAAATATGTAGTTTGAATTTTAAATTAAGCTAAGTTCTTATTCCGAGCGGATTGAGAAGTATTTGCAGGACAGTTATACTATCGGAGGTTTGTAAAACGTATCGCTCAGTATTCCAACACACTCACCTAACCAGTGCCCGCACATCATTCTGCCTTATTCATTTATAATACTAAAGATCGTTATGTGTCCTTCCGCAATAATATGATCTAGATCCCAACACAAACGAACAGACCAATATCTTTGAATATTAAGCAAAAAAAATAATTATTAGTAAACCTAACTATATTATTTTGTCACAGAGTGTACATGCTCCTCTGTTATCAACCTGACGCAAAACAATTAAGATTTAGCTCAAATCAGTTTACGGGTGCTAAAATGTAACTCATTGTATAATCTTTTCTTATCAGTAAAATATTTTATTTCGTTTGGGGTGCCGGCTTCTTTGTGAGACAAAAATGATTAAACGTACATTTGTAACCAATATGGCGACCTTAGCATCAGCAGATTTGAAAAGCTTTGCCAAAGATGGAAGGAAAATTCTTGGAGCCGCACTAAACTATATGTAAGAATAGAAACTGTTTGATAACAACTACCTCAGTGATAACAAAACTTCTGACTACAGGGACATAGTTCGAGCTCGAGGTGTTGCAGTACCAAAAGTTCCATTGCTGTTCTTAAAGCCAACATCATCGTACATCCAGGAGGGAGAAAACATTGTTGTAAGTACCTGATTGATATTTCTTTTTCGTTTCTGTTTCTATAGAAATGTACATGCAGATTCCTCAGGTGTTCACAAAAGTTGCGCACGAAGTTGAATTGGGCTTCATCGTCAAGAAAACCTGTAAAAATGTCTCGAAGGAAGATGCTATGAATTACGTGGGTGGTTACTGTCTCGCGCTAGATCTAACCGCTCAGTGTGAATTGGTAAAATGAGTATTTCTTTTTAAATGCAAAGAGTTTTGTAAATCAATATGAATTGCAGGGCGTTGCTCGTGAAAACGGTCGTCCATGGAGCTTGGGAAAAGGTTTTGATACATCTACTCCCGTCTCTAGGCTGATTCCTTTAACAGCTGTTAAAGATCCACACGACTTGGCATTGTGGCTAAAAGTCAATGGCGAAACACGACAACAAGGCAATACAAAGGATTTAATATTCAAAATTCCGGATCTTATCGCTCACGCATCCAAGTACATGACACTGGAAGCAAATGATTTAATACTCACGGGAACACCAGACGGTGCATCGCCGATATTCGGTGGCGATGTCATTGAATGTGGTCTGGGCGACTTGGTCAAACTTAAATTCAATGTTATCAATGAATAAATAAAACCACTAAGTTTGATACTAAACTAATTCACAATACTTTATTCTTTAGATGATACTAAGATAGTCTTTTGTTCCTTCAGCTTGTATATGCTATCCATAATATTATTCATTTGCCTCTGGATATTGGCTGCTTCAATAATTAAATCGAGGGAGTTTTGGAATTTCTCTTTGGTAACTTGCAAAGGTCTGGGCACAAGAACTCCAAACCATCGGATGGGATCAATAAAGTCGGCGTTTCTGTCGACAGGATATCGTTTTAGTTGAAAGTCTGTGTGAGCAAATGCACTTTCAGACTTGACTTCTTCGACCCGAACCAGTGCGTTAAAATTTGGAGTATCTTCGGTAGGAAGTTGAGATACTCCCACAGATTGCGGTCCCTGTACGTAGCGAGCTTTCGCACAATTGATTCTTCCTTCAGTTGTAATGTTTTCAATGTTTATTTTACATTGGACCAACTGTTCGACTAAACTGAGTAGCTCCATATATAAGTCATCGAGATGCTGGTGTACTTCATCTATGTTTAGAGATTTGTAGTCGTCTCTGACTAGTTTTTGAGACATTTTTCGATATTTATAACTTGTTTTATTGAAAATTGTCGTAAACTTGTGTTTCGTATCATATGACTGATTGGATGGTTGACAGATGACTTGTGAAACTTTATCGCTGGGTAAGTTCGAAAGGTTCGATTCGCGATTTCGATTATCTAGTACCTACATAAAATAATATGTAAAGACTAGTACATTTTACATAAAAGTTTTTGTTTGTTATTTTATGAATAAGAATTTTTATTTTAGGTTAGGTAGGTACTTCGTAAATGATGTTAATTTGGTGCCATGAAATAAAGTCGTATGCAAAAAAGTCCAAACCGTAATTTTGGACTTTATTGCACTTTTGAAAAACGAGTTGACAGATGACGAGTTTTGGATTTTATTTCATTTTTGAAAGTGCAATAAAGTCCAAATCGAAGTGGAAATGGGGATATGGGGGGGCATGCTGCCCCTGCAACCCCCCTGCTTTATTTTTCTTTTAAATAGCTGAGTGCAATAATGTCCAAAAACTTTATTGCAGTCTTGAAATTGCAATAAAGTCCAAAACGCGTTTTGGACTTTATTTCACTTTTCAAAGTGAAATAAAGTGCAAAAAGACTTTATTTCATGGCACCGTTAATTTACAGAGAATTATTTTCTATTTTGAAATTTTAGGCTGTTGCTATTCGCCCGTTGTTCGAGACACGGCTACGTAACGAAATGTCAAAGTTTATATTGCGTCAAGTTGGGGTATGTGGCTCGCTACGCTCGCGGCAAGGACTCTAAACTCCAGTATAATCATTTTCGGACATAAGGCCGTACGTTTTGGATCAAACTTTTATATTTATAAAGAGTTTTTAATGAAAATAGGATTACGTTACGTTGATTACGTACCCGTGTCTCTAAAATCGGTAAACGTCAGTTCAGTACAATATCTGTCAAAATGAACGGGCGAATAGCCACTTCGGAAATTTTAACATACCTAAATGTTATTGGAGTTTTTCATCATCATCTAATAAAACCATAAGTGCCAAATTTGTAACTGTTTAATGAATGAAAATTATGTAATATAAGTACATATATGATTTCATATTTCAGTGGAAATTTTCTTTCCCTTAATTATGTAAACTGAGGAAAATTATTCTTGAAGCGTTCAAGAATGTGATAAAGCAAACCACAAGTGTCAACATTTTAATTCTCATTTTGTGAATGATGTCAATTTAGTTATACTGTTGGAAATCAGCTACAAAAAACAAACAATAGTGGCATAACTTTCTAACTTATGTAGTTGATGAATGAAAATTTGGACATAATTGATTTACCACTAATCTGAATCCCACATCTGGTACATTTTTCTTTAGTTCCTTAGCACTCGCCGAACACACCTATATGATGTAGGAGCCACCTTAAGCTCATGACAAATTGACAACTCCGAATCGCGACCATAAACCATTTGTCAAATTTGAGTAAAAATTAAAAAATAAATTCCAAAGCAAAAGATGTCTTTTGGCCAAAAATTACAACAAATAACTAAAAGAAAATCGTTCAAATATGGATTACCATTTCTGATTTGTGTTGTCGGCGGTTCGTTTGGATTAAAGGAATTCACTCAAATCAGGTAAGAGTAGCAAGCATATTTTGGCCAATTTCGGCATCTAAATCTAATCGCAATAGGTATCAGTACTCAAAAAAACAACTAGTGAACCCAGACGAAATGAAGAAATTCGGTGTCACAATGAAAGAACCGAAAGAAGTAACAATTGATACGGAATATGAAAAAATAAAAACAATTGATATTGAAAATTGGGAGAACAAGCGCGGTCCTAGGCCTTGGGAAGAAGGGACGACGAACTGAAAGTAGGATTATGTAATATAAATGTTTTCAAATACAAAATACTTTTTTTATAAATAATCTAGGGGTTCCTTAGTTGTTCTTTCTGTAATAAAGTGTTTATTTATAAAATTTGTAAATTGCACAAAATAAAATGAAATTTGTACCTATGAGGAAGGAGATGTAAACAAAAAAGTGACAGTATTATGATAACTGCAGCTAAGTTCAGCTAAAAACAAGAAAACAGTGCTGCCAGGCTTTAATAACAGATTTGTAGAGCTTTTAGGGCACCAATTTAATTAATGTCGATTTCCATTGCTCTCAGATTTCAATTTCTTTCCTGCCCAATGGAACATGAAATGAGATCACTTTTCTTTGAAATTGAAAACAAAATTAACAGATAGCTGATTTCTAGGGCAGAAAAACTGATCTGAATGTGAAAAAAGTGTTTTTCCTTGCCCAATGAAAATCGACATTAAATATCACACGGAATGCGTTCAGTTGCTTTAATTTTATTTATTATAGGCGTATTTTTTTGGGAAGTGAGTATAACAAAACCAAAAGTGAGTATAACAGTATTGCATGTAAAACCAAAAGTGAGTATAACAAAACCAAAAGTGAGTATACCAGTCTTGCATGTAAAATTAAAAGTGAGCTAGGTATAGATTCTCAACAAAATACGCCTTATGACGCATTTTTCTTTTTTAGTTCAGAGCAGAGCCTGAACTGTCAAAAAAAAGTTTGTGTATATTTTTTTATGATGATTGTGTCGTCTTCTATTTTATTACGGTCGAAGTGACGACAAACATCGTTTGCCGTGGACGATAGGCGCTGGTCATAGACAACGCCGAACTGTCTGTATTTTGTTATCACTGGCAGTTTGGCGCTTATCACAGCCGATTGTTGTGGAGTTTGTACAGCTGAGAACTTCGAACACATTCTTTTAAAGTATTTCTTGTCTCGCTACTTACTTCCGGATTTGATCTCGTTTTTGCACAAACTATAACCTGTTATAATCTCATACGTGCATCAGAAACGTCTGAAACTCAGAAGAATTTATAATATCGTATTTATCAATTACTAGCGTATTTTTTTGAGAAGTGAGTATAACAAAACCAAAAGTGAGTATAACAGTTTTGCATGTAAAACCAAAAGTGAGTATAACAAAACCAAAAGTGAGTATACCAGTTTTGCATGTAAAAGTAAAAGTGAGCTAGCTATAGATTCTCAAAAAAATACGCCTTACATCGACCGAACTTTGATTCGAACTTTTAAAATCGAATTCCCAACATTTTTTAAGAAATGGACAAGATAGGTACCTATGAAATTCTTAGGTGAAATTACAATTTTACAACCACGGTACTAGACCTAGCTGTCATTAATTTACATACTACTGTTCCTACCTATTCTTGTTATAAGCCATGGAAATCGAAGATAGGTAGGTACCTAATAAAAAACAACACTCGTTCATAAACCCAAATCATACTCCATTCAATTTCACATATTAGTATTTATTATTTACAACTTGGCAGTGCTGTCAACAAACTTATTACTTCTCTCTTCTGAACCAACTGGTTAAATAGAGACAACTATATGTGAAATTGGGTTCTAGCGCCAAAAAAGTTGATTCTCGGTATTTTCCTCTTTGATCATCTTCGTCTAACGATTTTTACCACATAAACGTCAAAACAAGAAAAAAATTTGACAGATTGGGTTTGCGACTTGCGTATCTTTTCCTGGTTTTGCGAGATTTTTTCACGTAAAACTTTTCACCGTCAAATTACTTATTCTTTTTCGTGCAGAGGTATAAATAAATTTTCCAAAATAACATCCACAAGTGATATGACCCCAAAACTTAAATTCGCCGAAGGTATGTACATCCAGAAATTAGTTTTATAAATTTTCAAGTCAAAACCAAAGTTTATGTATAATGTCCTATGTGTGTATCCTGTCCACCATCACTCCACCCCATTTATTTTACAGGCGAAAAAGTGCTATGTTTTCATGGTCCACTCATATATGAAGCGAAGGCTCTCAAGAGCACAATAACAAAAGATAAGCAAGTGAAATATTACATACACTATGCCGGTTGGAACAAAAAGTAAGTTATCAATACTGAACACCTGTTTGCATTAAGTAATTTTGTTTTCGTTTTTCTACAATTTGTTTGTTGTTTATGCTTGAACTTGTTTAGTTGGGATGAATGGGTACCAGAGAATCGAGTATTGAAATATAATGAAGCAAATGTGCAAAGGCAAAAGGAGGTATCAAAACAGCATTCATCATCGGCCGGACGGAATAAGAAAGGTAATAATCGATAAATTAATTAACAGAATATAGGTACCATGGGAATTGAATTGGTCTTTGCTTGTTTAAGCCTTTTAAAATGGTAGCGATATAAAGTGGGTATTCTTGCTGTCACATTTTCTCCTGTAGATCACATATGAAAGCAAAATTAATTATGGTTACCTTCCTTGCACAGTCTACATTAATTTAGGTATAGAAGGGCATTACTTACACCATCTTGTTCCACACTTTTGCCCTCATTACACTGACTGGTGGGATTATAAGGTGTTGATGTAATTTCGCCTTAGTTATTCAGTCGACAATGTTTGGCAGTAGCTGAATACTTATCCATCTTTAAAAGGCATCAACTATTTGCCTCTCATATGTATTATATTTGCCGAGATAATCTCATCGCAGGTCGTGTTGGTTGAGCCCAAATCGCAGTGACCCAGTTCTAAGAGTTACTATGAAACTAGTAATTTTGCTGCCGTATTACTTTTCTACTACAAACTAGAAACTTTAGCAACAAAATCAAGAATCATTCCGTCCTGTACACGGACTCGATTTGATTACTTCTACAGCGACCCGCCTCTACAGTGGCGATATTTGGTTGATGAGGCAAAAAGTGAAAAAAAACTTTAAAAATGACCAACCTGCGGAGTTGTGCTTTTATTAGGCCAGAAAGTGACACTACAGCTAGTATTGCACCTGTGCCTCAGTCTACAAACTGCATCAGTTAGCTTGGTGCCTAGCCAATTGATCCAGTTATGGAACTCAAGTTGGTTGGAGTGCCATCTACAAGGCAATCTACATCTGCTGATTTGTCCCTCTGGGTTAGAATCAATGAGTGCAGGTGCATGCCCATGCCCATTCGCTTTACATGTACTACCCATGGCTAGAATAAGAGGGAGCCCCAAGAAATGCGAGGTACGGTTGACTCCCCTGTAGCCTTGGTTCGCGGTATATGTTCAGATTGTATAAGCCTGAGTCCTACCTGCATATGCCTGTGGAAATAGTTATTCTAACCCACAAAACCTATAAAATAAACAGCTATTGCCAATGGCCCCTCTACTGCGGCGTTAAATTCCAAAGTAGCCAATTACACTTTTGATGGAAGCATGGCACAGCAGATACAACCGGGACGTCCATCTACTTCTTCATATGATTCTACATTTGAAGCATTTATGGCAACCCGATAGCATACCATTTGACGTCACTGGCAGAAGTAATTGAAGCCGTGTGGCAAATCAACGGGTACGGCTTTTATTTGATTGAATACTGGTTTTCATTGTAGACGCTTAAGTCAATACATTTGAAAACTATTTAACTAAACTGTTTCCTCATTTCTTTGCAGCAACACCAAAGGGGAAAAAGAGTGACGTCGGTGCCGTCGGTGGTAGCAGTGCCGGTGGCAGTACACCAAAAGATGGCAGTGAATCCAGAGCCTCAACGCCATCAAAAGAAATCTCCACTCCATTGGCGGCACCATCCACATCTGGTCGCGGACGATCAAAATCATATGCCGCTGCAGCAGCTGCTGCTGCAACCGTTGTTACCGCAACGCCCAATGCAACTACCACCATCACTACAAGCACCACCCTAACCCCTACCACCAGTACACCTGCCACTCCCGTCACATCTACCATTGTTGCATCTTCATCTACTGATTCCTCCAAAGATGATCCGCACAAGAAGAAACGCGGTCGCATCGACCTATCTGTCGAAACAGAAGAGCAGTTCCTCTCCAAAGTCGAGGTGAAAATCAAAATTCCCGATGAGCTTAAACCCTGCCTGGTGGACGATTGGGACGCAGTGACACGCCAACAAAAACTAATTGACGTGCCCGCAAAAATCACCGTCCAAGAAATAATGGACGCATACATTGCATTTAAAAAAGCATCCAAATCGACAAATCCCTCCAAGGAGATCGCCATCAATGACGTGGCCAACGGCCTAATCGAGTACTTTAACGTGATGCTCGGATCTCAATTACTATACAAATTCGAAAGACCTCAATACTCTGAAGTGCTTAAGCAGCACAAAGATGTGCCCATGTCCAAGTTGTACGGAGCATTCCATTTGTTGCGATTGTTCGTACGACTCGGCTCGATGTTGGCCTTTACAGCGCTTGATGAGAAATCGCTGCAAACGTTGCTGGGCCATTTGAATGATTTCCTCAAGTTTTTGGTTAAAAACAGTGCCACTTACTTCAGTATGTCTAGTTTTATCAATGTCAGCCCAGAATATCACCGCAACACGCAGTAGAAACGCAAGGTGTTTTTGGTGCGGTGTAATGCTGCAGTGTTAGGGTTACATGCACCAGGAAGGGTGAGACGTCAAACGTTGTGTAGGTTTTTAGCAGGAACAGGCGGGCGATGTTGAAAATTGAACACAAACTTCGATCTTCGTGTCGCGCGTACCTACAGTGCGCTTTGTATTTTGTGTGGTAGTTTTACTCGGTGTGGCGTCAGAATGTGCATGTGACCGCGTTTCCCTTTTATTTATATCGTATACGTCAATCGTATATGGATGATTTTTTAGATTTTCTTTATAATTTTAAGGACTTTACAAAGATACAAATCACAATTTAAAAAATAAAGATTTTTATGTTAGAGGAACGTATTTTCCACTATGGTTGTATGTTTCATTCACGAAATAGATCCTAAGCATGTGGCTTGAGTTTTGCCTTATTGCGTTCGTACTGCGCCTTTCCAGAGAGTAGAAATCATCGAAGGGTTGAATAGTTTGAAATAGTCTACTATTCTTGACAGTGCCTTAACCTTAATAAAATATGGGAAAAGAATTCAAATCGATTGATTTACCAACATTTGGTACACATTTATTAACAAAAAAAAGCAAAATATTTCATAAAACTCATTCATCGTCACTACTGCTACTACTTGATGGAAAGAACTCTTTGTAATCCTTTGGCTTATCTTTCAGCATTTGTTCCTGCTCGATATATTCGTTTTGAGCTTTCAGCACCTCTTCGCTACTCTTGCATTCACAATACTTGTCCAGCAATGTTCGATTTAGTTCTATGAACGAGTGACCCCATGAGAATTTGCCCATATACCAATGGGCTTCTTGTTTGAACCCAGTTATATACAAAGTAGCTGCAATTGCTTCCACACAACTGAGCTTACATGGTTTACCATAATTAATTGGATTGGCAGCAACTAAAAATGGCAACAATCTCGGGTGTGGACTTCTCATTCTATTGAAAGGAGTTTCATCTAATTTCGCCCAGGAACAGTCCACAACAGCAACGCCACTTGTTGCTACAATATCTTTATCTAGAGGGCTGACACAATTCACACCCACTGGAGTTAAAACTAATCCGGGGAACTTTTGACCCAAACGTAAGTTGTCAATCAATCCCAAGCGAGAAAGTTTCCTTCCAGAGCATTTTTTAGGATCACAGTGGTTGAGATCCCACATTGCAACAGGAAATGATGGAGGATCTCCGTGTTTGTCAATATTTTGTCGGGAGGACCCCGCTGAGGAGGATGAAGATGCATCGCTATCGCTATCACTGCTGCTGCTACTGTTGGTGCTATGTTCGGTGAGTTCATTTGCTTGTTCGGCGAATTTACGTTCACAGTTTCGGTTGGTTTTCACATTGCGAAAATGACCGCCAGCTTTACGGCCTTTGAAATTCTTTCTGCCACTCATTTATTTGTTGGTTTTTAGGATTAGGTTTAGGTACCTGACAAAAATAAATATATGAAAATAATTTTGTAAAATATTTTGACATTTGTAGGTTATGTTTTGTTAGTTGATTGGCGGTGTTCGATAGGTAATACAAATTGTTAGTGCGTTTCGAGATGTCGGCAAGGTAGGTGTATTGGACACATTCGAGTAAATAGGCTATTTATATGTATTTTTGTATTATTATTTTTTTAAACTTTATGCGCTTAAGGGGTTATAAAGACTCTTTTAATGCAATGCACAGCGCGAGCCTGTGTTTAAAGTAAGACTGAAAACTGAAGTAATAAATTAAGTTTGCATAGTTATGCCTTCTGCGCATGATGCAATAAAAACCATAAGATGCGTTATTGTATGGCAACACACCATACGTTACAAGTCTGGGGGTCAATTCTCAAAAATTCTCGCATACGTTTATCTGTCAAAATCTCTAATTTCATGCGAAAGACTGAAATTTGCAATTCTCAAAATCCGCATACGAGAATTTCTCTTCGAATGTTACTCGTCTGCCTTTTTTAGGCGGATTTGCTTCTCGCATACGGAATTGTGATTTTGATACTTCGAATAACGATTTGTTTTTTAATTTCTGTGTGAAATAATTTATTCTGAAGAAGCAAAAATAACTAAAATGGAAGGAAAATAAAAGAATAATACCGGTCATTTGACCAACGACTAAAAAGAGGAACTTATTGAATTCATTGAAATTAATATTACTTTTGTCGGCTTCTGCTTACTAACGACTTGTTCATAGCAATGTTGCGATTGTCTTCAATGCAGTTTTGATAACTTCCAATTACCAATGAATTGCAAAATATCGGAGAGAGCTCATAATCTGAAATATAGGATTTTGCAATGCGTCGGAAAGTTCAAAGCAGTCAGAGCTCTCGGAAATCTTAGCATATTATTAGGATTTATTTCAAACTGCTCCATTTCCAACTGAACAAATGCTAACCCCATTTCGCCCAATGTAGCCATTGTAAAAACACAAAATGCTTTTTTGTTTTTGTTAGCAAATCAAAACCCACATCCACAATATTTCTTAGCCAATTTGGATGGCATTCTTTGCACAAAAAGTAAGCACATTTTAACATAAAATTCTACCTCATGCGAGAGGTGAATATAATTTTCGCAGAGGTGGAAAAAACTTTGAGAATACCGATTTTTTTCGTATGCGAAAATTTCAGGCGGATTTCCTCGTATACCTACGAGTTTTGTTATGCGGAATTTGAGAATTGGGGTCCTGATCCTGGCTTTAGGTACTTAAATCTGTGAGAATCAAGAAAAGGTTCCTTCTCCGTGATTCTCATGAATTCGCGAACCTTATGAAAGATATATTTGTTTTTGGAATATTTTTCTCTTAAAATACACAAAATTCCTGAAAGTATCTACCGAAAGTCAAAATACCTGAAAATGAAAAAATCGCGGTGATCCAATCATTTTCAGATATTTTTGAGATTTTATCTTTCGACATTTTGTGTTTTCGAGATTTTATGGTTTCGAGATTTTTTTTTCGATATATTGAGATTCGGGGAAAGTCATCCATTTTCATATGTTAAGTCAGTGGGAAAAGAATAATTTAGGGGTCCTGTTCCTGGCAAGATAATTCCGAGTTGTGGCGGAGGTGTGAGCAACAAACTTATAATTAAATAGACCTAAGTCTCAGAGCAATAAAGAGGCATTACCTACAACCTCTCACTTGCAATAAAGAAATACCATCTTTCAAGGGCGACATGTATTGGGATAACGGGGTCCTTACGAGCAATACCCACTGCAGCAAGAGCTGATGCTTAACCTTACCCCTCTGGACATTACTGTAGTAGCAAGGTGGTAAAAACCGCAATCAGGCTAAGAGAGTCTGGACTAAGGTCATCCAAACCTTATGGGGTACGGCTCCATTGACTTCGAATGGAGTGCGGCGAAGGAGAAAGTGACTATACAGTATAACGGCCTAAGACCTTCTCTCAACGAGAGCTACTTCAAACAACAAGCCATTGCAAGGAGTACTTGGACGAAATATCATAAGCCAACGCGGTGACCTTATGCTGGGCACCAGAGCATATG
The DNA here is from genome assembly GCA_955612985.1 of Cheilosia scutellata. NCBI lineage: Eukaryota > Metazoa > Arthropoda > Insecta > Diptera > Syrphidae > Cheilosia > Cheilosia scutellata. The sequence goes on along the minus strand of OY015312.1, from coordinate 109,032,784 downwards.
GATATTCCAGGTAATGAACAGCCGGATGAGCTTGCAAGAAACGGGTCGAAAATACACACATCCTTGGTCCTAGAATCTGTAAAAACTCTTCTAAGCTCGCTTGCAAGAAAGATTGCCATTGAATCCTGGAGTATAAAAAACCTACACAAAATGAGATCCAAATTCATGATCACAGTGATCAGACCGAAAAGATATTTGCATGCTCACGGGAGTCATACTGGCGCTGTGCGATAGGCGTACATGCGGAACGGCCGGCGCGGCATACTGCATAATGATTTCTGCAAAAGCTGTAGTATATAAGTTTGTGGTTTGATTTTATGTTTCTTCAGTATAAAAAAAAGCAATCCCTATCCTGTGGACATCACATGGATGTGATTATACGAATATGAAATATCTAGAAGGCCACCGGCAATACGGATTTTGGAGCCGACATTCCACTGGAGACCTGTTAATCTACGTAACGAACTTATGGACGCAAGCTATTGAGCAACACGGCGAATCCAGAGCCTTGGACATATCAAAGGCATTTGACCGAGTATGGCATAGAGCCCTAATAGGCAAGTTAGCGTCTTATGGATTACCACAACAACTCTGCGGATGGATGCAAAATTTTCTTCTGAGAAGATCGATCCAAGTTGTTGTAAATGGTGTATCATCTAATTCGTGCCTCAAGGATCTATTCTTTCTCCAACTCTATTTCTTCTCCACATAAACGATTTGCTTGGATCGACAAATAATAATATCTACAGCTTTGCAGATGACAGCACCCTTATATCCTCCATCTCGAACAGTGGGCCTGTGAATGCGGCTACATCACACAGTCAGAGATGTGAACAAATTAGTTCTCTAAATGATGATCTGGACAAAATCTTGCAGTGGGGAAAAGACAACTTGGTTGTATTTAATGCAAACAAGACACAGCTCACAACATTTTCTAGGAAAAATGCATCAATAGTTCCTCAGATCCAAATGGATGACCATCCAATCCATCCCAAGGACTCAATGTACCTTCTAGGAGTCACAGTAAATTCAGGAATCACATGGCAGGACCACATCCTATATCGCAAGATCGGCGTCAGCTAAGTTGAGCTACCTATTTAGAACAAAGAGGTACTTTAGCCCCAAGCAACTTCTCCTTCTCTACAAAGCTCAGAGGTTAGACCAGGCCTGGAATATTGTTCCCATATATGGAGCTCGGCCCCAAAACATTCACTTAACCTACTTGACAGCATACAGAGACGAGCAGTTCGAATTATTGGAGACCCTACACTCACATCGAATCTTCAACCGTTGGTGCACAGAAGACAAGTCGCTGACCTATGCTTGTTCTATAGGTACTTCCATGGTAGATGTTCCGAGGAACTCAAAGACATTATTCCTCGAAATGCAACTTTTGGGCGCCCCCCAAGAAAGGCTGCTATAATGCTCATGACCATACAGTACACTTGACAACCGCGAGGACATCAACTTTCAAAAACTCCTTCTGTTACAGGACAAGCAAACTTTGGAACTCGCTTCCTGGGGATATATTTCCAGAAGTATACAATTTGCAGCAATTTAAGTGCAGAACTAACATACATCTGCAAACATCTCGGGGCGCTGTTGAAGCGTTATAGGTTTCCCGAGAGAAGTATTTAAAAAAAAAAATTTAATTAATTTTCTTATAGCATTAGTAGTATTGACAGTTTTATTTGCAAGTATTGAATGAAAGGTGTGTTCTTTGTACATAAATAGGCATACATATATCGAAATTTGTAGCTTGATACGATCCCAAAAAAAAAAGCATTCGTTAACATTTTCGCCTAAATAGTTTTCTATTCTGTCGCTTGGGTATGTCCGTGCTACCTATCACCCGCGTAAAATATATTACACACCTTAGCCTACTTTCTGTAAAGCTGTTTTTTTTTTGCATGACCCATTGATACATCTCTAAATCTATCCACAACAATACAGTTTTAAAATTAGCACCAGATGACCATTACCTTGAGTTTGTTACCATCAACCCTGTGTGCACAGCACACTTCAGATTTGTCCTTGCCAATTTGTTTTCTTCTTTTTACATACACTTAACTTGACACTTTTATTTTTAGTTGCATTGAAAAAAATGCATCTACAGCATCCACATTGCATTGGCAATGTTAGCTCTTTGCGTCTCTATTATAGCCATAGCCATGGGAAGTTTTTCTAATTGCCTGTGCAAGTGCAGTATCCTTCATTAAACAAGACAGCGCCACTTTGAGTTCTTCCAAAATTGGTATCTAGTAGACAAGTTCAATTGATATTCATAACGATTTGTGGCAGCGCAGAGCATATCCATTTAATCCCCCCTAGGCGTCCACCTTGACCGCTCACTAAAGTCATCGTTGCGCATAAATGTGGCCCCACGAACAATATTTTTTCCAATTAATATCACAAAAACTGAATGGATACAAAACAGCAACAAAACAACAACAACAAAAAAGAATAAACAATCTAAGAAAACTCAAACGCTAACCTTTCCTCTAAGCCTCATTCATGCATCCACCAGTGGCTATATGCAGCTGCTGGCGGTGTTGCCCCCAGCCTGCCAACCGTAATCTCATTGCTGTGCTACCACAATTGATTCAGACACACCGAACCTTATTGGAATCACGTTAATTTTCACCGTATATGGGAAGAGTTTTTCCAACCAGATCTCCGATGTTACTCTGGCGTAGATATGGCGGCTTGGCCATATGTTCACCCCATAGTGGGGCTTGCTGTTTTAGGAGTTAATTCATCGATTCTAGAACATGCACTTTACCTTGTGTTGTTGTCGTCGTCGGTATGATAAATTTATTATTTTCTTGGAGTGACCAGTGACCATGTGTGATCGCCGCGTCGTCCTTGGAAGACGTCGACGCGTCGTCGGTTAGCCCGTAGCCGTATTCCCTTTATTACAGATTGGAAATTTGTTCTAACATTGTGAACATTTTGTTTTTGTATCATGTGCATACGCCTTGAAGTCGTCATGATGATATTTCAATACGAACTATTTTCAGCATACGCTCACTCAATTTCTAAATATACTTGCGTACAATTTGAATAAAATTGAAAAAATATTTGCCTTTCGAAATGCGGACGGTCGAGAACGGAAACGCGCAGGAATATTTCAACGCCCAATAATGTTTGCTTACGTAAATCGAGTTTTTGATTATAAGATAAATTGAAGGGTATTGAATAATGAATTTGTATAAAAATGTAGAGTGACGGTAATATTATCGCAAGTGGAAATGGCATCTGTAGAATGCTAGATCAATCAATGTCACGTCTCTTTACAACTCACTTTTGATTAAGAATTTAATTGACAACGTAAGTCGGAAGAGCATATCGCATCCATGTGCTGTGGTTATATTTTGGGTCAATACACAGTAATTCAACAGCAAAGAGAACGGAAAGAGGGTAACAAAACTGCACAAAAGGGTGTGGTATTTTAAGCGTTTTCTAATAGATAGATATAGCGTGTTAATTAACATTCAATTAACATTTGAATGCCATTTCCGTTTACCGACTATCGCACTTGTAACTAGATGTGCGACATCTATTAGTAGTGAGTGAAGCATCCCTTATTTCGAATCTGTTCGCGAAATTCCATTATCTTAAATGCCTAATCTAAAATATCCTCCAAAATTTTGGAAGATTTTAGAATAATAAAACTGATTTTGGGATTCCAAGTCGTGCTGTATGGAATGAATTCCGTACCATCAAGCAGGCGTCCCCTAGATAGATAGTTAGATCAAGTCCATGATCTCTCCTCTACCGCATGGGGACTACACCTTTGATGATTTAGAGGTACATCTTAGTGTTTTTTCTACTGCGCCACCTCTCGCGAACGTCTGACAAACATCCGAGAGTATAACTGTCCTGAAAAAGCTTCTCAATTCAGCCGTTCGGAATCGGCATAAAATTGTAGGTCTCTTCCATTCGTTCCAAAAATAGAAACTCACACAAAACGAATGGTTGCGAGAAGCTAGGCCTAGGGTGTCTACCGCCTGTTGCGCCACCTATTTTTTTTTTATTTTTTTTTTTTTTTGATTTAGAGTCGATGGAGGAGAATCGAGAGTAATGGGGGGTCCACTTGAGCAACCTACAGTCGCGACCCACTTAATGAATAAGCGGGATACTGAAAATTAATAAATGTATGACCATAGAGTAAATAATATATACAGACGGCTTACCGCCATACAAATGAATGCTTGCACTTCTTTGCGATCATCGCTTTGTCTATCGGCAGATATACAACGACGAACTGTACGTGCTGTACAACGACATAGACCTAGCCAGAAGAGTGAATGTCCAATGAGGGAGGTGGCGTGGTAATGTAGAGCGAATAGACGCGAATGGTCCGGTTCGGAAGATCTTCAAATCCACACCAAAGGGAGTTCTTTACCGACCTTGATGGAGCAGCGTCCATTCTCCATTGACGTCCTGCACAAACGGACGAGTTTGGCAGGGATGCCAAAACTAGACATTGCTCTGTAGAGCTCGTCTCTATAAATGCTGTCATAGGCGGCCTTAAAATCGATGAAAAGATGGTGGGTATCGATTTGAACTTCCTGAGTTTTCTCCAAGATCTGCCACAGTGTAAATATTTGGTCGTTATTTCCTGGCCTGAAGCCACACTGATAGGGACCAATCAGGTTGTTGACGAAAGGCTTCAGGCGTTCACACATACAGGCAGATAATATCTTGTAGGCGATGTTAAGAAGACTAATACCTCTGTAGTTGGCGCAGTTCAGAGGGTCTCCTTTCTTGAGGATCGGGCAAATAATGCTGTGGATCCATTCATCGGGCATACTTTCCTGCGACCATATTTTACAGATGAGTTGATGCATGCTGCTAACTAAGTCATCGCCTGCCGCTTTGAATAGCTCGGCGGTTAGGCCATCTGCTCCAGCGGCTTTGTTGGACTTAAGCTTAGATATGGCTATCTTCACTTCGTCCAGGTCTGCCTGACAGCGGGATTTAGTTTCCTCATCGGCGTTAAACAGTCTGCAGAAGTAGTTCTTCCATACCCTCAGCATCGACTGCGATTCTATTATGATGTTCCCTTTGTTCGTCCATGCATGCTTCGGTTCGGACTCTGTAGCCTTGGCAGGTTCTTTTTACCCTTTGGTTAAACTTCCGAACCTCAATCCTGCTGTAACATCTCTCTATTTCCTCGATCGCGCGCTTCTCGTGCTCTTTCCGTTTTCTCCTGAGGAGCAGGTGTTCGTCTCTTCTTTTCTGCGCGTAGAGCTCACGGGCAGCTCGGGTCCTTCTTTCCAGAGCCGCTTTGTATGCCTCTGGTTTCGCTGTATGTGGCAATGTTGCCACTGGTCTTCAATACTTGGCGCTGGCTGCATAGAACCTATTGAGAGATTGAGAGAGACTCGATCGGAGAAGGATCTGGCGATCTGTTGCGATTTTAGCCGTCCGACGTCAAACTTCCTCACAGTGTTTAGTTGTCTTGGCGGTGTTTGGGATATCTGAATACTGGAGGAGTGCCTTGCGTCGATCGCAATGTAGTCAATCTGGTTGACGGTTGACTGATCGGGATATCTCCATGTGCCTTTGTGAATATCGAGATGCGGGAACCGCGTACTTGCTATGACACCATTTCTGTTGCTGAGTCTAATAGTTCGCGCATATTCAGGCCAATGGTCAAAGACAATAAGCAGTAACTTCAGTTGCTCTTCCTTTTCCCCTTTAGTCAAAGAAGCAATATACTGAAAGAAAACGCTGATATTTTTGCTTCTCTGCGAGCTGTACAGCGACATCGACCTGGTCAGAAAAGTCCGCATCAGTCGTCTAAGATGGCTGGTACATGTAGAGCGAATGGACACCAATGCTTCAGCCCGTAATGTCGATTCTATACCAACCCGTAGGGACAACGTAGTAGAGGAGGACCTCGCCTTATGTGGCGCGTACAAGTGAAAGGGGACCTCAACTAAAAAATTTCGACCACAAGAAATTCAACGTACCCTTAAAGAATTGGACTCTAAAAAGGTATGGAACCCGACGGAATTCCGGCTATAGGATACTCAAAAACTGTGCACCAGAGAACTCGTACCTAGGTGTTTAGCATAGGAGAGTGGCAAGAATGCTGGAATGCATCCGATGAAGGTAGATGGACGTATGATGTTCTTATACCACAAATTCAGCCATGGACAGAGATAGAGAAAATGGTAAAATATAGGGTTCCGCACCTAACACAGTTTCTGATAGGCCATGGATATTTTCTCTCATAAATGCTTATACCAAAAATGTTTCAAGTCAAGAATAAATAATTCAAGAAATGTAAATGTAAACTTAAATGTTTTTATAATATATAAATTCTTATATTCAAGCATGATGACAGTCCTTACTGATTGTGCTGACTGCACTGAGAACGCCGAACATTTGTGTTTTTATACCCGGTACCACACTGTGGTGAGGGTATATCCACTTTGTCATTCCATTTGTAACGCCCATAAGGAGGCGTTGTAGGTATGACAAACTATATATATTATTGATCAGCATCACTTTCTTAGTCGATCTAGCGATGTCCGTCTGTCTGTCCGTCTGTCTGTCCGTCTGTCTGTCCGTCTGTCCGCACGATTACGGCCGTAATTTAAGAGCTATCGACTTGAAATTTGGTATGTAAGCTTTTATCCACCAAACTGAGGCTAAGTTCGAAGATGAGCAAGATCGGATGAAAACTACTACTACCTCCCATACAAAAATATCAGATTTATATAGCTTTTTATGTTAAAAATTAAATTTAAATAGCTACAGTAAAGATAGCAAGTTTAAACTTTGCACATATTGTTTTAATAATATTTAAAAATTTTTGACAAAAAATGAGCTTGGTCGAATAAAAAGTACCCATACCTCCCATACAAATATACCTATAATTTTTTAATACTAAAATATTTTTTTTATTTTACAATAATATAGTACCGGGTATTTGAGCTTCGGCATAGTCGAAGATAATTGTCTTACTGGTTTTTAATGCCCACGGTTTCTAAATGAGAGGCAAACGGTGAGGGAAAAACTAAGACTATGTCAATTGGGCTAAACTCCAATCTTAAAACAGAGTTTTATTGAATTTTACTCTATTAATTAATTGGAATGCAGTGTTTTATTTCCTCTTCAACATTCTAAAAAACTCAAGCAAAAGAAAACGTCAAAAAATTAGCCTATAGGATAACTTATTAGGTCTTATTAGGTCCTTTACTTTTAAATCTTACGAATTTTTACGCATTTTTACTCAATGACGTTCCTTAACTTAAAAAATTCGTAAAAGAGAGCGGCTTCGATAGAGCAAGATAATTAGTTAATAGGTTAGGTCTTAGGTACCCCTCCATGCAGTATCTTACTAGTTTTTACTCAACAAATTTCTTTGCGTAAGAATTGAAACAACTGTCATCAGTCGCCTGAAAATTGACAGATGATTTGAAATGCGTGTAACGACTATTTGCTTTTGTCTTTTGATTTCCTGCGATATGAGAAACAAATTGGTATGAAAATGGTATCAGAAGGCGGTAAAATAGTGTAGTTTAGTCATTTAGTCAAACTCTTCCACATACTTGGATTCATACTCACATGCAATTTATGGAAAAACAAAATGCATCTGTCATTTTTGATAGTTAGTACTACAAAAGCGTTCCCTAACGTTTTCGTAAGTTTTTCTCTTTGAGAGAAACTTCATTCATTTGGTGGACACTGCCATTTTGACATGTCTTTTCCATTTTTACTACAAAAGTAAAGGAACAGTCCTATTATCTTGCCCAACGCGGCCTGGGAATACTGGAATGTGAGAAAAGAGTACAACAGGACTACCACGAACCCAGATGACAGTTAAGTTAGAAAACTCCCATGCGATGAATTGAAAAGGCTGTACCAGGGAAAATGGGTAAGAAGGGAGAAGCGGTTAGAGGGTAAAAATTCCACCCGGTACGGACCCGGTTTAGTATTTCGAAGATCACCTATCATTTACCATTTCATAGCGCAAAAAAAGGAAATCGAACAACATGAAGACAGGCGCAATGTAGGAGCCTAGGCATAGTTTCTCACACCCATTAAGTTATATACCCTCCACAGGAAGGTACTTTCACTTTGCCATTACATTTGTAAAGCCAAGAAGGAGTCACCGGAGACCCCAAAAAGTATATTCAGAATTAGGATCAAACTCTATATCGATTTAGCCATGTTCGTCTATTGAAAACACGATAGCGTCCGTGTTAAATATAGTAATTTCTTATAGCATACCCATTTTCAACTTATTTTGACTCACATGTCGTTCATTCGAATTGTATTTTGCACGTCTATGACTCGAGTGGAGTAACCTCTCAGATGACCAACCAACAAACACGGCACTCAATGACGCGTTCGAATCGAATAATCACAGAAGCATCCAACACCATCATGCGCATATGGATTTGAATTCCTTTATGGCAGATATACACTTGCATCACCCAAAATTCCAAATAAGGCGAGTTAAGCATAACACACCGATGAATTCAGATTCAGACGTGTATTGCCCTTATTTCTCATTATGTCTTATTGAATGACTAAGCTCATTGGATTTCGGGCACAAAAATGTGACGTCGCGTCGATGTGATTCGGTGTTATCAGCTTTCGCTTAAATGACGTGTCCGATAAAAACAACGCACAGATTTGTATGAATATTGCGTTCAATATGAGAGTGTATGTTGTATGACTGCCATTCGATGGGAATGGCATTATTTTACACAATACTTGTTTTTTTTGAAAATGAATTGAATAACCATCAAACCACGGTTTTCAAATTTAATGAAAATGACCACCGAAACCCTGTGTTAAAGTATTTCCATGAACTTCGTTCAATGAATATTATGTTTCCCAAATTCGCGATCACCCAAGGTGCCTACTTCCCGCAAAAGGTGAGGCTATGTTGTTGCACATTATTTTGGCAGTGTTGACCTCCATGATTCATAGTGTGTGTAGTGTATTTATAATTTTTGAGCAGGGAAATTGAAATTTCAACCAAAAGATGGTCGCAAAATTATTTTTATGTGGAATAAATGAATAATTCTAAATGAGCAAAGTTGGTATTTCTTTTCCTCGTATGCATCAGTAGCTGAATTTAAAAATCCGATGCTGCCAAGTCTATTTAATTTAATTCACTGCGTTGCTATGCAGTGGATTTAGAAATAGAGACATGCTGCAGTGCTGCGGTGGCTGCAGAATTTACATTTGTTTCACCACATAAGAATATGTGTATTCTAATCCTGCTGCGCAGTGAATTCTGCACGTGTGTTTTGGGCATAAATCCACTGCATAACAACGCAGTAAATTAAATTAAATAGACTTGGCAGCATCGAATTTTTAAATTCAGCTACTGATGCATACGAGGAAAAAATAGACGGGAATTATTTGTCGTCTGTGTTTCACTCACGTATTTTTCCCCGCATTGATAGCAACCGCTGCAAATTGTACTGCGTGCAGTGAAGCATTCAGAATTTCTGCACATGTGTTTTGGGCATTCAGGGAATCCATAAGATGCTCACTTTCTTAATAGGACTCTCTGCCAATCCTGAACCTGGCCTTTAAGATGTCCAAAGCTACGGCCACATCCTAAGGGCATCAGAATAGGTCCATCCCAGGACCCAAATATAGCATAGTAGAGCCTACACTGCTTTACCAACCCGAAAACCGAAGTGGTGGCATCACTGGCCCATTTTTCTTCGAAAATGAGGCTGTGAACAATGTTTTCGAAAAGAGCCATGTTAACCGACTTTTTTTTTCACTGAAATTGAGGATATGGATTTGGACGACCTCTGGTTCATGCAGGATGGCGCGCCATGCCACACAGCCCATGCCACAATTGATCTTTTGCGCACCAAATTTCCAAATCGTGTTATTGGCCGCCAATTGGCCGCCTCGGAGCTGCGATTTGACCCCTTTGGACGACGTTTGTGTTCCATAATTAATGGGAATGTTTGCTTTTACTAATAAAGTCATAATACATGGAAAAAATTTAATGTTGTTCATTTTATTGCATTTTTAAAAAGAAAAACTTTATTAAAAAAATTTTTAAAAACTTGTATCTGACCTACCCTTTATAATGTTGCGTTGAATTGCTTTTGGCTGTTAGTTTTGATGTGCCTTCCATTACATAAATACAGGTTTAAGTTAGTAGGTACTGTCAACTGTCATAATTCAGACACCCAAACTTGCACCATATCCAAATCGAACAGAGACCACAAGCAGGGGGTTGTTTCGTTACAACATTGCATTAAGGCCTTAGTTATAGCTGTCATTGAATGTCATCATTGGTAAAAATCAGTAGAATGGTGGTTTTTTGACAAGTCAGTTATAGCAATGATTGAAAGATTCCTGTCACCGAAAGGACCTGTCAGTGACTTGGTAGCAAACAAGTCCATGTTTTGAGGCTAGAGTTGATAATTGAAAGCAAAACTGATAGCTGAGAATAGAAAGAGAATCGAACACATCAGTGAAATGATTGGGTTCCAAATTAGAGAAACGAAAATCAGCTAGTTCATTGCAATCGATTTCAAGCAGTGAAATAATAAAAGTGCATTATTAAAGAAAAGTTTTAATCAAAATTAAGTAATTTCTTTTGTAAAAAAAATCTACAATTTATTAGCTTTATTTTGATACCAATTAAAGCCCAATATTGTATGACTAATCGTCTTAAAATCGAAAATCAAAATTTTCAATGATAGCTACAACTGTGGCCTAAAGGCCAAACGAATTCAAACATTTCCCAACAAGTTATCAGTTACATAGAGCAAACATTAATTTTTCTGTGTCAATTTGATTTTTTTTTTAACTTAAAAGTATTATTAGGAATTTTGCCAATATATTGTATATCTACACATTCTCACAACTAATTGTTGAACTTTTTTAATTTTATTTTTGCATCAGTTTATATTATCTACCTACATACATATTATTTTTCAAAATATACCCACACAGATCCATCTGTAGCTGAATTTTTAATTCGAAATTCATCTCAAAAACCTATTATTAGCCATCGATACAAAGCATCCTTTCCACATTTGTATAAAAATCTCTTTCTCACTGAAATCTTCAAAAAAGAAATATACTGGGAAACTCAAAATAAATCGGGAAATTTTTGCTCTCCAAAAAAACAAAGATTATCTGCCATCATATACACCCAAGAACCCCACACAAGAACATATTTTGAGGAAAAACAAACATAATTGCCCCCCAACAGGTAAGATGAGAAGTGTAAGGATCTCTGCACACATCATTTTACAAGGCATGCTCAAATATTGACCAACAACGTTATACACAGCAGCACATCTCAGTCTCAGCCGATCTAATAAAGAGAGAAAAAAAACTCATAACAAACTTTGCTTTATAGCCAGAAGAAGAATATCACATCGCTGGCTGCTGTACTGACTCTACTGCTCTCCATGTAGATACATTTGCACAGATACTCGCACAGCCATATAAATCCACTGTGCTTCCTCTCTGTCTCTCTCAGCCAAAAACTCAACCAACCAACCAACCGCCAATATCTTTGGCGGCAACCAAATACACCAAATACATCAAATACGAATCCAACAGATACAAAAAAATAAAAATAAAAAAATATAAAGAATACGAAAGAAAAAAAAAACACCTAGAGCGTCTGAAAAGCAAATCGCTTCAACTGTTTTCGTAAAAGTTTTCAGTTGAACATCACAATCCGTTCAAGTCGCGGATATCTCTGAAATAAAAAGTTTTTTTTTTGATAGTAAGTAGTAGTAGTAACCAAATTTAAAGGAGTTAATAATACTGTTGATAGTTTAAGTTATCAACAATAAAACAAAAGTGTGGATTGTGGTGATAAAAAGAAAATCCAAAAGTTCTAAAAAAAGAATTTAAATAAATAGAACAAAAAAAAAATTAATTGTAAATTCCATTCTGCTTATATTGTGCATGATTCTAATAACCGTCAAAAAAAAAAACCGTCAAATTCGTACCAAATTAAACCCCTCCCTCCCTTTTTCTCTGTGTGCGCGGATATTGTGGTGAATATGTTGAAACTTATTTTTAGTCATAAATTGCAACTATCTATAAACAATTATATAACTCTAGCTCACTGATGATTTAAATGTACCTAGTTTTTTTTTCCTTTGATAATTTTCGAATTTGCATTCAACTGTCATTTGATCCAGCATTAGTGGCGCGCGGAGTGGTTTCTGCAAATCTAAACAAACGAAAACCACAAAATTTGCCGCTAGACAGTATTATTGATAGTAGTCTGATATTATGGTTCAAAAACCTCAGAAACTAACGTGCATTGCTATTACATCTACAGGATGACATAATTTTTTTTTTTTATTTGCATTCAATGCAATAACTGTTTGACATTTCAAATGTCACATATCGATGGATGAAGAAAAAAAAAAGTGAAAATCTACAAAATAGAGAGGGAAATTCGTTTCGCCATGAAATAGAAAAATGAAAAATGTATTCACTCTCTAAATTCTAGAACCTTGCTACAACTAAAAATATCTTAATTTCGAAAATCGAAATCACGACGGGCGCTTTATATCGAAATTTGATATGTCTGCCTTTGAGAGTGTGTGTAGAATTTTATTTTGTTCTTGCAACGTTTGCTCGATTGGGAAAATATATTTTTGATTCTTTTCTCTTTCGCAAGAATACCCACCCACCTACCCCTAGTGTATAGATCACTTTTCATTTCATCTTCCTTCTTGGTCTATTATTTGTCTATAGCTATATTGCTCAGAGAGGGTGTCGGATTTAAAACAATAAAAAAACGAAGTGAGTAAACTTTTCGGCTCAAAGTTTATTTTTAGCCGCTCCGGGAGGTGAATCCTCCATCCGCATGCGTAGGAAATAAAAATTCTTCGTGTCTAGGCATCTTCTGTGGCGTATACATAATATTATCTTAGATTTTTTTGCCTCTACTATTAATATTAATTCAGCGTCAGAAGATTACCTAACTTTAGAGAATTCTTTACAGAGAATGCATTTACATGTCAGCAAATGACAGACGAGTTGAGTTTTTTTTCCTTTTATTTTATATATGGGTCAAGATATTGAGCTTAAGTAAGGTTTTTTTTATTGCCTTCGCTTTTGTTTTGCCATTTTTATTCACAAAACAGACGCAGAGTATACTTGGCACTATTCGATCATGTTGTTTTATTTTTAACTCTGTTTTGTCAAAAATTGTTTACAAAATATGTGACGAATTGTGAGTACGAATGTATGCACACTTACTTGTGGAGTATAGGTACTTTACGAAGTGACATACTTGATAGCAGCAGGAATGTGAAATAACAGCAATAATGAAGACAGCAAAAAAGTGCAAAATTTGCATAACGAGAAGAGAGGTAGAGAATTTGTTTACTTTGTGACAAAATGTTGGTCGTAAAAATACACAATTGGCAATTGGGTGGTTGCCGAAATGCAGCAAAAGGGAATTTCATTTTTAGTTACTTACAATTGAGGTTTGTTATGCGGAAGAGTAAGTTGCTTTGCAGTTGCACGTGGTTCATATATGTATCAGCCTTCAACAGATAGTAATGCGGACTAGCTGAAATATATCTATTTGACAGAACCTTCAGCACTAAGCGGTACCATGATCAAGAAGACCAATTGAACCTTAATTAACTGCTATTGATGTTAAATAGTCGCCACTATTTAATAGAGGACATGTTTTAAACCTTTATCCAAACATCCCTGCCTTTTCCCCTTAAGTTAGGTCGACGCGTTTAATTCATCTTTCCAATCTTATTGGAGATAATCAATGAGGGAGTTCAATATACCAGTTGGAGAAATTCGGCCAACTCTTTTAATTGACTGGCCCGCAGTTTCACAGTGGACGTTTAAACTACACTTTTGGTTTAATCTTCAGTTCAACAATTTATTCGGTTTCACAGTTTTGTTAAAACCTTGAACGGAGTTCATTCTGTAGTTTAAGTTAAACGACAGTATTCTGACGTTTAAACCTCAGTTCACTTGACAGAGTGGCATTTCAATTTGAAAGCTGCCATTTTATACATAATCAATTTTCGTATTTGAAATTTGCACTTTATCATTCATTGTCAATAATACAAACATTTGTCGTTGTTTCTCGTTTTCTTTGCTTCGGAGAGAGAAAGCGAAGACAAGGAACTGCGTTCAATTGAACTGAAGCTAGGGTTACATTGAGAAACCGGACGAGATGGACTTCAGTTTTAAATTCAAGTTTATTCATTCCTTCATTTTCAATGGTCCACATGTCCATTAAGTGGGTCGTGGGTGTAGGTTGCTCAAGTGGACCCTACATAACTCTGGATTCTCCGCCATCGACTCTAAAACATAAATGGCAATAACCATACGGGTATAGGAGAGATTATGGACTTGATCTAACCATCTCATCCTGGGTCTACCTGAAGGACGCCTGCCTGATGGTAAGGATTCCATAGCACGTCGTTGGACCCTGGTTGGGGACATGCGTTTAACATGACCAAACCACCGAAGCATGGACCGCTCCGCTCCGTCCGGAGAAGTAGCTACTCGACATTGAGTTCCTCACGTATTCTGGTATTTCTAATGCGATCTCTACGTGTCCAGCAATACAACGGAGGAATCTCATTTCGACGGCTTGTATTCGCGATCTTATTCTTTCGGTCATTACACAAACCTCATGACTATAGGTAAGAGTTAGAACAAACACCGAATTAAAGACAGACAACTTAGCTTTGACACCAAGTTCAGTCCTCTTAATAACAGAATGACCAAGCTGTCTCAAAATTGATCCAGCCTGACCAATCCTAACTCAGCATTGCTCCTTTCATCACTCGTGAATAAGACCCCGATATACTTAAACTTCTCCACCTGTTTCAATGAGACTCCACTAACATGTAGAGGCCATTGAACAGGCGTTCTGGAGACGACCATCACTTCAGATTTGTTCATGTTTATTTTCATCTCACCTTCAACACAAACGGCTACAAACCGATCGAGGGCGCGTTAAAGTGAGAGGACCCAAGGATGACCAAGTCATCAGCGAAGAGCAGATGACTTATCCTCAGATCTCCCAATTAGAAACGTTCTAAATTCAAGTTTAGATTCAGCTAAACTTTAGTTTAAACTTTCCCTGTGAAACTGGGCATAAGTGGACAATTTATTGTGTTCGTGATCAGTGTTGTGATTATACTCATGAGTGAGTCATGAGCAATAAGAAGAAAGGCCCAGTCAGACACCCAAAGATAGGGAATTCGAAATTGCTTTTTTAAAACAATCTATGAAAACAGTTCTTAAGTTTGAGAGATTTATTTCATTGGAATTCAAAGTTTAACGAAAATAATTACATTTTGATCCTTTTACATGCAAAGTGCACCTGCTTCTGGCTTTGTCGCATACCAGCGAGATTCATGACGGTTCTTGTTACCAGCGTGGTTGATCAAGTTAGTAAGCTATGCGTGTAATTGTACTAGAATTCCTCTAAATACATCAGGTGCATATCACCTGCAAAGTCACAGGACTATATATATTGTATCGTAGAGGAATGGAAACATATTTTGTTGGAACCAACACAATTGCATTGCTTTCAATATAATACGACTCAATTACAGCTTTACCTTCAAGTATTAGGCTATATTATGCAACTACCAAACAAACATTTTATATTGCTAGATTATTGTTTAGCTTCATTTTATTCTTCTGGATTGATCCGCATTCAGGTTATCTAGTACAATTAATTTGTGACTGAAAAGTTGTTAATGGTTCCATGTTTCCGGTGTTTTAAAGTTTTGGTTCATCAGTTAGACTGACCTGTGACGGGTTTTAATGCTAAAAGGTTATACGAGTTGGATATGTAATATAAAAACCAATCGTTTGTGTCCAGATTTTCTATTTCGTAAACTATTAAAAGCTATCAAGTTTGTCAATATTTTATTGTTTTTTAAAGAAACTTTAAAGACACTAGCTATAGTCATGCGTTTTTACGGCGAGGCATTTCGAGGCTGTGCCGAAGATATCAACATCATCAAATTATCACGATCATTACGTCAGTATTGATGCTATATGACGTTTATCAACTTCTTTACATCAATACAATATTCCCAATGAAAATAGAACTAAACAACTTTTCCGACTTTCAATTTTCTACATAGCCTTAAACAGGTATTCAAAGCGATTGATGGTATTTTTGTTGATTGATGCCAATTAACCTTTTGATCCTAAATAGCAGTGAATGTTTTTGCATTATTCTGACAAATGCGTTGAAATACTGCGTCAGGTATCCCTCAAGTCAAATCACTTTCTTTTCACATTTTAACAGATAGTGAAACATGCATTAAAAATAAAACCTTAGAAATGGTAACCTTTAAAAATCACCCCGCAAAGAAAGTGTTGGGAGAAGATCGCACTTAGTTTTGGCAATCGATTCGTTGTAATCAATTAATTTATGTTCAATGGGTCAATTAAAATGCGTAATTATAGATTTGTGTATAGAATTTGAACTGCACGTTTTAGCCTTGATTTAGCGAACTTGTGCTTGTGCCAGAAATCAATTTGCTGGCGCTAAAACATCAAACAAATGTTGGCCTACATTCGATGCCTTTGAACACTGAGTTACATATATCACTGTTGTTAATGTTGGGACAACTTCATTCAATTCCAAACTAATGTACTTTTAGAATGCTAACCCTGCTCGGGAGAATTGAAAGAATCCATAGCTGACAGTTTTAAATTAACTTTGCAAAAGCTAATTTTCAGCGCATAAACTATTTAGATTGTACCAGATTCATTATTCGAGCAAGGTGTCTATTCGATTCAGCAACTCGATTTAAAATTGCGAAATAAATGCATTGTGAAAATTCAAATATTTATTAAAACAAAAGGAATTAATAAGTAATGTCGAACCCTAATTGCTAGAAAAATTCCAAGAGTCATAGGTAGCGTGAGAGAATTCAGAAAAGAGTGACATTAGTATCATATTGATCTTGTACAAATTGACAAGAATATTATTTTGGTCATTAAAAAAATATTATAATCCAAATAGAAATCACCTCCGTTTCGTTCTTTTATTTTTAGGTTATATAGATAATAAACAACTTTCATTTTCGTTCCAAGCTAAAGAATGTTCAGATCAACCATAATTCGTACAATGCTAGTTCCCTTTTAAGTCAATATTATTTTTTCAATTCCAACAGAAAATGGTTAAATGCTCATATAAACTAATTAAAATCCAGTTTCCAAATATGGAAATACCAATCATTTTAATAAGCTCGGCCGCTTTAATTGCTTCACAAAAATTTATAAATTGAATAGAATGCTACATAATGTTTGTTGTTTCTTCTAATTTATTACTTTTTTTGTCTAATTGTTTTTCAATGAAATTAAAAGCTCGGCGATCATTTGGAATTCAACAATAATTCAATGCTTAGAAAAAAAATAGAAGAAAGTTCTTTATATCAATGGAATACCGATATATAAATAAATATGAATCCTTTTGTCACCGCCAGGTTACTTAAATGGTAGCATTCTCTACGTTCCTGTCACTCGAACATGCGTTAAGAATATTTAATTAAATCTGAACTTGTCGGTTTGGCTTGGTTCTCCCACGAGTTGACATTCTTTTACCTTAGACCGAGTTTTCGCATTGTAATTCGTGTCACATTTTGTTAATACTATTGCCGGCATACATTATCTTTTGATAGAATGTTCTATGTGATCTATTTGTATGTCGAAGTGAAGTGAATTAAAATGTTACAGTAGTTTTCTATTGCGTATAGTATGAGTGAAAAGAAATCCGCTATACGAAATGGTTATTTGGATATATAGGGGAATGAAATGATGCATCGACGAAAATTGGGTTTAATGAACTGGAACATAATTTAATTGACCTTCATAGCGTTAGTCAGTTTTAGTGTTATAAAAAAATTGTGTGCGCATACAGTTGGATGTGAATCTTTAATTGTAGTTTAGAATATGATAAAACATTTGAAAAATAAGCAAATTGCTTGCATGAAGTTATTTCTAAAATAAATATGCAGCTAAATTATAGATAAATCAGGGGCCAGATTATGTAAGACGAAAACGATCGAACGATATCGTATCGACAATAGCAGTCTCTGTCTATTGCCACAGATATGATAGAGACAGGTTTAGTGAAAACGAAAGCGGCTTTCGTTTCGTTTTTTACAGAATCCCACCCCAGGTTCTAATGTCGAGAATAACACGTAAAGCTGCATGCAGTCCAGCGCTGCACAATGTCTCTATTTCTAAATCAAGTCCACTGTTAACGCTGTGAATAAAGTTAAACGAACTTGGCAGCACATTAAGGGTATTCACTTAAACGCGTAATGCCCAAAACACAGAATTCACTTTGCAGCAAGATTAAAATGCACATGTTCCTATCTGGTAATACAAATGTAAATTCTGCACCCACCGCAGTAATGCAACATGTCTCTATTTCTAAATCCACTACATAGTAACGCAGTGAATTAAATTAAATAGACTTGGCAGCATCGAATTTTTAAATTCAGCTACTGATGCATACGAGGAAAAGAGAGACGCGAATTATTTGCCTTCTGTGTTTCACTCACGTATTTTTCCCAGCAACAGCTGCGAATTGAATTCTGCACATAATATGTTTCATCTGCAGTACTGCTTGCAGTGAAGCATTCAGAATTTCTGCACATGTGTTTTGGGCATAATAATCTACCCTACTTTTCTTAACTAACCTAAAAATCTGCCCGTCTCGGCCGACACTACTTGCATGGGAAGGCCTGTGTGACCCTGGCCTATGAATGTGAGAAATGACTTATCGAATAATTCCTGTTTTTCTTTTATTCAAAAGCCGATTTACACGCTACGATTTTGTCGTAAGTGTCGTGAATGTGATGCTTAAGGGGATGATGAGTGCGGGGGATGAGCCGTGAATTCCCATCCGATTACTGTATTCCCTTTTCGCCCTCTTCGTAATATTCTGCGTTTGCCTTATTCTTAACCGTACCTACTAGGTCGCAATTTGTTCGTGCTAGACATCTGCATTTTGCTTTATTTTCGAATTGTGTGCGGCTGCAAAAATACAGATACAACCGCTTACGATCAATGAGAAACAAAGGAAAGAATTTGACAATCAAGGCACTGAACGTGAAAACACTGAACGTATAAACGTACGATAAGTGCCCAAAAGAGAATTAAGGAGTGTCGTACGAAAAAATCGCAGCGTGTAAATGTGGTCCAAGCGCATCAGTAGGTGCATTTCAAAATCCAGTGCTGCCAAATTAATTTATTTTAAGATACAATAGCGAATATTTCATATAAAATGATATATTGTGACGGTCAAAATATTTAAATTGAAGGTTAAAAATGATTATTGGTAAGCCCCGATCTGTACATATAATCTAAATGCGCTATAATCTGTTTCTCCGTATTCAGCACGATAGTCAGCATTTTAAAAAATTCGTGCAATTTCCAAACACTGCTAGTGAGCACTGTAAGCACTAGGATCTTATTTTGAAGCATTCGATTTTGACTTACTTAATATAGGCAAAAAGATCTTAATTTCTCCTTTTACACGAGTAAAACATCTCAATGTCTTAGCGAACTTCTGCAGAAGCCTTACTGTTATGCAAATAATCAAATTAGAATAAAATATCAGAAAGCAAATTATTTATATACAAACGAAAGTATAATCACAACAATTCCTATTGTAGACATGCAAACATTTTAAACTCAAATTCCACACCACAATTCCATTAACACTGATGCAAGCTATCAATCAACTCCTTTATATGCGCGTGCATCTGCTAATTACCTATTCATCAACTAATTACTCTGTTAATCTTTATCCAAATGCAGTTTCTTCGAGTAAACAGAGCATTACCAAAACACAACAAACATGGATGCCATTAAGAAGAAGATGCAAGCGATGAAAATCGACAAAGATGGAGCATTGGAACGTGCCTTAGTCTGCGAACAACAAGCACGCGATGCCAACACTCGTGCCGAAAAGGTAAATACACAGTATACACTTAGCCACATCAAAAATAATTCTATTAAATTAGCAAAATGCCAATGATAATAATTATATCTGTACTTGTATCATTTAATCAACTAACAGGCCGAAGAAGAGGCTCGCCAACTCCAAAAGAAGATCCAAACCGTTGAAAATGAATTGGATCAGACACAAGAAGCTTTGATGCAAGTCACAGGCAAATTGGAAGAAAAGAACAAGGCTCTCCAGAATGTGAGTACATACTGTTGTTTATATTTATCTAATATAGTTGGTTCACATGTTGTCTTAGAAAAGAAAAGAACTCAGAGATAAAAATTTGATAAGAAATGGATTTTGTTCTTAAACGTGATAATAGCTAAGTAAGACTATATGTATAGGATTGGGAAATAAGTGGGTAATGTAAGTGAGTTCATATAAAAAAGAAGATTAAATGACAATTGAACTTAGTAATTCACGTTTTGTCCCACTATAAATACTGTCACTGTGAGTATTTTAATTACGATTCGGCTGCAGGGAATCACCCAATTGGTATGTCAATCACGAATATTTCGGCATTTTATCTAATGAGTTGTTAACATATTATGAGTGTTCCTGATAACTCGATATTCAAGACTTTACTACTCTCATAAAAAAACTTTAAAATGAAAAGTGAGCTGTCAATAGCAATCCATACTTTCTTTTAAAAGCTAAGTAATGGCATATAGTTCGATTATAAGTCGGTTTAGCCTTCTTGTACTGTAGCCTCTTTAAAAGGAGTCTATTATGCGATTATGCCATCCCTGGTGAGCTCCTAGAGTAATTTTTTATTACTCCGTTGACAGTCAGGAGTTATGTCAGTCCGGGGTTATGTCAGTAAGATTGGCTAAGACAACAATTTCCTCTTTCTTTCTAAAACGAATAAAAGCCGAGCATTCCATAAGTATATGACAAGAGGATTCGTCACTTTCAAATCTCAAGACAGAGTCTACATGTAGGCCAATTCGGTGAAGATGTTTTTTCATGAGGCCATGGCCACTAATTATACCCATCAGGATTCTCAGGTTACTTTTGTCTGTATTAATGAGAAGTAGGATTTTCTGGGGAAGAATTTAGGAAAGAATTGTCCAAGGTATTTTAAGCCAGGCTTTCAGGGAAACTTGGGATTGCCAAAAAAATTGGTTCCATTGCAGGATTCATTGCATTGAATGTGCGAGTTGAATGTGAGAATTTTTTATGCAAAATAAACCAAATTTCGTCACATAGTACTTCCTGACGAATGTGGTAATTTGGTCCGACATAGTTTAAGAATAGATATATTTTATTTCTAGAAGCTTGAAAGCTGGACTCAGTGGTTACTATGCTGAACCACTAAGTGAGAGGACTCCGTTTTATTACCCGGGAAAATAAACCTCTCGTGGACATCTGACAGATATATGTCATGCCAAACAATCATGAAAACGCTTCTCATTACAGCTATTCGGATTTGACTGTGGTACAATTGTATAGTTCCCTTCCGCATTCACTTTAAAAAATAAAACTCACAAACGAATTGCGAATGCGATAGCTATAGGCCTTTTGCGTCCTATTTCTTTGTTTGAATATGCTGGCTTATATGCATTCTGTTTACAAGCTTTCGCATTATTACTTTGGTTTGGTTTGTTCTTGCTTCGAGAACGTTCTGCACATAAATTGGCTCATGATTTCAAAAATTTCAAAACTTTCAGAAACGAGCAATGAATAAAAAAAAACTCAGGATGTCACTTTTGGGGTAATAAACTGGAGCATGTCTTAATTAAATACATTTAAATTTGATAAAAATATCAATTGACATGATTATTGTCTGTATTATAACCGCCTTCGATTTCTGTACACATTACTTTAAGGATTTATTAATAAAATAATGAATATTCAGGAAAATGTTTTTTCCCTTCCCAAAATATTGTGAGTTTCATTGATCAAATTTGTAGTCGAAACTATAAGACCAACTATAACTTATGTAAACAATTATGTCTTTCCTTGGTAAAAACTGACTTGTCAGTAGTATTAGAACAAAACGCACGGTCGAAATTCACAAGTCTTGGCAGCACTTTTTTTCTTTTTATCAAGAACCGAACGAGAGAGAAATATTTGAATGAATAACAAATGAGTAAAAGTACATAGTAAAATAATTACGTATACGCAATGTATGACAGAAATCAATGATTTGAATCTCTAAAGAAGTGAGGTGAACCGTCAATCTCACTAAAATTCGTTTTAATTGCGAAGTATTAATTTTTGTTATCAACCAATTTACGGTCAAATCCTCACAAATTATTATAAAAAGTAGTAATTAATTATAAAGACTTATTTTTAACCTTAAAATAAAATATGTCTTTTTTGTAAAAATTCAGCGTCTGTCCTGGCTATAAAATTAAATTACTAATGGATACGAATATTACTACTTAATGACAACATCCTATTAGTGTGGGCGAAAAATACAACGCATTTATTAGTATTTTGTAAATGAGATGTAAAAAGATGGAGAAATGCCAAACTAAAAACCATATTTGCGTCATGTTTGTGTGTTGACTTTAGTTATATAATTCAACGAATGAAAATTACACATTCGTTATAGCACTTCCTTATGACTTATAGAAATATGTAGTTTCTCCGTCTGATTCAAGTCCGATAGAATGCAATTATTATGATATTGAAAAACACGAATCGTGTATGAATTCCCTCAATTATTACGATTCTAACTGACTAACAAGATCACTTGTCCATTTCCAGCTGAGAAAAGACTCAGTCACTGAATGGTTTGTTCTATTTTAACTTTTTCCTTTTACATCAGACAAGTCAGTGAGATTGGGCTAGGACGAAAACTTGCTAACAAAAGTATTTTGAAGTGTCTGAACAGTGTTCTTGAACTCAGAAATTCAAAATAAACCAAATAATCTGGAATTCCAATATTCTATTACGCTAAATAATTGTCTATTATTTTCTGACATTTCCTTGATGTGTCAACTGTCAAAAAATTATCCGGTTGGTTAATTTTTTGACGTTTTCTTCCGCTTGAGATTTGCTAGAGTGTTTGGGAAGAAACACAATAATGAATGGCAATTGTTTTAATACTTGAAATTAGAGCTATCCCTGTTTCAATATTAGGGTTTGGTGATCTTTCCTTTTCAACACTCACGTCGTGTATGTCAGAAAATTGGCCGAACACACGGCCTTAGATCGACTGTTTGACAGTGTTTTTGCTTTCCTTGTTAATTTGGTTTACTTAGACTTAGACGAATCAGAACCGCGCTTAGGTACCTCACAAATTTATAAGAAACCCAAAAACATCTTATTCATTCACTATATTTTGGTCCACCACCTCATTCTACTCGCATTTCATAATTTTATTTCTTTCACAATGTGTCACTGATAAATGGCTGAAATTCCCATCCAAAATTTGTCATAGATTCAATATTAAAACTTTGACTAAGTTAATTCATAAAAAATGTTACTCAAGACTTATATAAATCAGTGTTATAACATATCACACGATAGAAAAAGTCTCATTAAAAATAGACTTCACATGATCCAAGTGGTAAATCAATATGTTAGACATTCCTTTCTAAATGCAAGGAATCTGTACCATAGTAACCATGACCCACATTCCATTGTTGTTTTTTTATGTTTCAAATTCTTACACATTATAATAAAAAAACTACAGGTGTTCTCATGGTAAAATGGCAGTTATCCAAAAAAAAAATTAAAAAAATTATCCAAATATCTTGTCTAGCATATTTTCCAAATTTCAGTGTTAAATTTCGATGAATGATAAGCTTCCTCTTCTAATGGATGAACCATTATCTCATCGTTAATTAAGAAAACACGGACAAAAAAAAAATCCGTTCAAGGAAAACGCCCAAAAAAATAAAAAGAAAAAGCTGATCTCTCTGCAAATGAATTCTATTTATACCCTAGAGCGAAAGAGAAATGAATGTTTTTCTATTCGTTTCTTAGAAGTTACTAGCTGCACGATCATCGCCAAATACGGCGGATCACACACACAAATTCGCTTCAAGTTTTGAATACGATACCTAAACATTGGAAAATTCTTTGCGCATGCGTTTTTCTGCCCCACTCCCCCGCTATTGAGTAGAAGGGGTTCAAAATATTCCGCATACCTACCGCAGCTTTCGTATCCGCGTGTGAAAATTGCTCAATATCTAATCAATATTGATTTCGGTTTTACATAAAAATTTTTGAAATTTACCGGTCTGAATCTACAGAAAAAAAATACCATGTGGATTGTGTTTTGCCAATAAACTGTGGAACTTATATACTTCCGGCTTGTTTGTTTGGATTTTTTGCAAATTATATTTGCAGACATTATCCATGTTCACCGCACCAAATTGAAAATAGATACCATGAGTAATGTGGATCATGGATGGCCATGATGGTCGATGGATGACGATGATTTTGCTGCTGCTGCTGCTGACTTCACGCGATAATAAGAAATTATTCAATATTCTACATTGGAATGAATGAATCGCGTCAGCCATATAAAAGCCCCTATGTGTGCGAGTAGGATACGACGAACTGTATCTATTCTAAAATAAATAAGTGTGTGTGTGTGTTCATTACCACATGAAGGAAATATCTGAAAATTTGTTGTGTATTCTCATTTATCTAGAACATTGAAGTCGGCGAGTCGAGTTTTTTGTTTAAGATTTTCTTTTTATTTTTTTGGTTTTCCATTCGCTCCTTTCCTCTTTTCTCCTTCTTTTCGATTTTCTTTATTCTAAAGTTAAAAATAAAAGAAAATAAATCAAGAAATGATTTGTTAAAACCAACAACGGAATAGAGTACTGTCAAGAAGGTGTAATAGACGATCGCGTGCAAGCTACATCTCTGTGGATTCGGTGGATTACAAGGAAAATCGTATAGACGTTTGCTAGTTCTCTTAAACGTAATATGATTGAAAAAATTCCCCAAGCAATAACCAATACCGATGAAGATAATTCAAATAGACTTGTGAGAAAATTGTGTAAACAAAAAAGTTGTAATACCAGCTGCAGTACAAGCTCGAATAGTTTAAATAATAAAACGCCGCAACTAAAGCTGAATGTAAAGTCAAGTGACAACCGGCGTTTACAAGTGGATACAAACAATAACAATCATAATTGTCAAACCATACCAAGTAGTGTCGCGAATTCTAGTCATAAATCGGCGAAATCAATTACAAATAACAACGTAAATGTAAATTCTCGTCGCCGGCGTAACCAACAGGAAATACGTCAAATAAAACGTGCACACCGCCATCTACTAACAAGTAGTGGTGTGGCTGCACAACAGCAACAACAAAAGCCAAGTGTACCAACAGCGCCGCAACAAAATTGCACCTCACCACATAAACGTCAAAAAAAGAAAAAGACAAAACGAAAAACTGACAGCAGTGGAAGCAGTCATCACGAACAGCAGCTGCGCCAGCAGAACACTCATCCACAACGTAACTGCAAATCTTCGTCGACTCGCAATAAAAACAATAAAAGTGGCAATATTACAACAAATAACTGCAACAGTAATAAAAATAATCAAAACCAGGAGCGATATTGCGATGATTCAGTCACAATTGTGTCGGTGATTTCTTCTCAGTGGTGTTCAATCGAGGAACGTTTAAATTTGTTAGATAAACTTTTATATTGTGATGAATACGACTGCAACGACGACGATAATTACTCAACATTCAGCTACTCTGACGACGACGACGACGACTTGGATATCATAATGAGCGATCACAGCGGCAGCGGGCATATGCCCATGAAACGTCGTGGTCATCAGCATCATCCCCGATTCTCGGGACAACGACGTTCCAATGTTCCAGTTGAGGAGATTTTGGCCGCCCTTCGTCGTGGTGACAGTATTGGTGAACTGTCAAATTTATCAACAACCACAGCTGATTCGACATTCAACACTGGATCCACTTCCACACTGACCACTAACAGTGCAGACGACGAGGGGAGGTGTCTATCACCGGCCGACCTACCATATGACAACTATGAAGCAACGATTACTGATTTGAATAGACGAAATTGTGATGATAGCTGTGTAAATGATGTAAATATTAAGAAAACGTCCCTAGGCTTGCCTTTGCTGCAGCATGCAACGGTTGAGGTTCCAACTGCCAACAGCAGTCCGACACCAACCGATGAGAGTAGTCTTTTGGATGACGCAGTCAAGACACCCAGTAGTAGTAATAGTTCTAAGCAGAAATCTCCCAAGAAAGAGAAGAATCGCTCCGACAAGAAGAAGAAAAAGTCAAAGACAAAGAATTCCACAGAGGAGGCGAACGGTGCAACAAACTCGGAACGCGCCGAAGGTGATGGCGCTGCATCAGCGGCGACGGGTAATGATCATTCTCCAGAGAACATTTTGGACGATGACTCAGCCGAATGGGCGAAATTGCGTTGTACCAGCGAGCGTACAGAAGTCGTTGCCGAGCGAGAAATCCGCCGCCACAAGAACCGTTGTGCTGATTATCCTGGACTGGCATTTGGCAGGTCCATATTCAGCTCGGACACAATGATGAAATTCAATATCATTCGCAATGAGCTGCATAACATCATGAACACACAACTGAAGCGGGTAAAACTCAAATGAAATATGTGAATCGTAACGTTTACTTAATTGTTCTTTTTTCTTCTTTTTTTGCACGAACATTTTTATTTGGTTTCTTTTGAAAGCGGAGAGAAAGCAGCGATGGGAAGAATCCACAAAATCCAATCCACTGTATACTACACTAGACTGACCTCGATTTTGTTCCGAAATTTACACAGAAAATTCTCTGGCGTTCGCATTGTTTCACTTCTTTCTGCAAATACTTGCTATTTATAGAGATTCTCTAATGTGCGCAAAATTTTTGTCGGTATTTCTCAGTTTGTTTCTGTTTTATTTATCATTTTTTTTCGCACTACACACGGTTTGGCATTTGGCTAATTATCATTGTTACAATGAAAAGTGAATCTTATCGCGTACTTTATCCAGCCGTTTGAGCTTTCTTTGATTGACAACAATACGCGCAAACTGTTTGCATTTATATGTACCTATGTTTGTGCATTTTGAATTAATTAAAATAGGCTTGCGTAATTGCTAAACTATTTTTGGTCGTCTACTGTGCGAAAAGAAAGCAAGTGAATGTTGCTCACTGGAACGAGAGACAGATATATAGATATGAAGTCAGCATGTTGTACTACGTTCCGCATGAATTATTTTTGCGGTGTTTTCTTAGCGCTTCTGTTTTCAGTTATCTATGGAGATTAGCATTTCTTATTTATGAGTGGACGACCTATCTTTTATTAGAGTTGTGCTGGAGTTTTCTATTTCATTTGAAATTTCTCGGCAAATTTAATAGTTTTTGTGGTTTTTGTGATAACAGATTCAAATGGGTCTGTCAAACTTATTTGCATTAGAGTTCATATACGAAACACTCGTCCCTCTTTCCAAATGCAAACAGTGAAGTTGTTTTGTTCAGTACTTTTCATCTACATTTACGTCTTCTGCTCGTTGAATTGCATTCCACTTGTTTGAATGCTTACAATCTCTGGACCCATTAGCATTGTACATGTAACTCTGTCTTATAATTGTAGAAATTCACTTGTACAATAGCAGTTTTGTGTTATAGGCGAATGGTACCCTCTCGGTAGTTGCTGCCCTTTATGTTCACATATTAAACTTTCGATCTAGAGCAAATTTCTTTGCTGTTAACTGGATGCAAGATTACAAGTTAAACAGATTTTCCTATAAAGTAGTTATTGGTTACCAGTCGGGGTACAAACAGTTGATGTAATTTTGTTCGACTGAGGATAGTTTCCTGAAGCGGTAGTGTTATGTTTGATTTATCGAGCTGTGGATGGAGTTCTACATTTAAAATGAAGTGGCTATATAGGTTTAAAAAAAACACTAAATATCTTGCAAAACAAACTCATATTCGACATATATTCGTTTTTTGTGTGTTTTTTCTTTAGCATCTATTTCAATAATGACAAAACACAGAAATAGGATGCAACACATTTTCCACAGAAACAGAATGAAATTCTTTTTGATTTTCATCGGATTTTGTTTATGATGGCTTAACAATCATTACGCTATGAAACGTTAGCTTTGTTTATATAGCATTCTGTAAGTTCTCTCAGTCGAATGACAGTCGTCTGCTTGCTCATTTCATTTCTTGCCTGCCTTCTATTTTAGCTTTCACATTGGCATCTCTTAACTGCATCAGTTGACGATACATACGTGACTTTCCGTTCGAATTACCTTGTTTGCAATATGCTTACTTGATCACGCATTTTACTCGCTCAGTTATGCGGTTACTCCGAGAATCTATGTCTGCTATTGCTATTCCTCTGCTTTTTCAGTCCCTTGTATGGACATTGTGTATTTTATGAAGTTATTTGAAGAATTATCTACCTCGACAGCTAATACAATATGGAGCCATCAACTCGAATAGAGACGGCAAAACTTTGCGTTATGTCGCCTCGGTGGTTACAACAACATTACCTTCGATAAGTTTTGCTCATAGGCCGAGCGCTTTTTGAATACAAGTAATAGTCTCAAGCATCGCTTTCAAGTGATTGCGTCGTCTGTATCAAGAACGATCTTCGGTACATTGACTACCGCTAGTTTTTGTTATCGTAAACCTATGTCTATTGGTGGACCTATATTCTATATTCTATAAAATATTAACCAAATTCTGTTCCAGCAGCAAATCTGATCGTCATGATCCTTACCAGCGTCATCGTCATCGTTTTTTCTGACCATATTTCCCCACTGCCAGACAACATTCTCAAGGTGACGGTTTTCTGCCACACACCGTGTGCATATTTTTTTCATCAGTTTCGCACATCTGAAATCGTAGGATATTTGGTCATAATAAAAATTACCACTGAAACAGAATATCATCTTATTTGATACTCAATAAGTTAGTGAATGACCCAATAATGCCAAATAAAGAGAACCACTACGTTTGCAATTGTATCTTCTACAGGTCGTATGTTTCCTTATTTCGATTTGTGTTCCCATCTATGTACTTCGTAAAGATTGCAGTGTATGTATACCTACCTTTATATTTTGTTGTTTTCAAAGTTCCCTTGAATTGGTGTACCTAGTTTTGTTTTTTTTTATTTTAGTTACAAATCGTGGTTAACATTCAGACTTATTTTACATGGCAGTCACCTCTGAGTGTCTAGATTTTCATCGAAGTTCTCCTCGATCACTTTTCTATTTCTGGTACCTACCTATAAAGGAGCAGCAAATTCTGATCATGATCACCAATGTACCTACTAGATATTAAAGATTTTTGTTGAACTTCTAAACCGTGCACCACTCCGAGAGGATTCGATGCAAAATAGCTCTTTCCGTGTGAGCCTTTCTTACTGCTTTGCAAATTTGTGAGATCCTTTCATTAACATTTCAGTCACAAGTTAGCCATCTTGGCGTATGCCTACCAACATTTGATTAAACGCCAAATGATTTAAAAACACAACAGAACACCCTTATTTACAACATACCTACATAATTAGATCACTTTAGTGGGTGTCTACCTACCTACCAATCGTAATAACTAGGACCCATGATCTAATTAGATCAGATTCAGATCTTATCAGCATTTTTGCTAGCATGTATAAACAACTTTGCATTTCTCCATCGAACATTTAAAAAAAAACGTTCCCCTTTCACCGGAAATAAATAGTCATCCACCTGTTCAACCGAATACAATACATACCAAAACTATCTACCCACTTCCTTCAACCAACAAAAAAAAACCCCTTCAACCACTTTTCTGTTTTCATCCCTTACTCTTACTCAACTCATGAATCAAAGATTACGTACCTACCTAGGTACTTTACTCAACCGAAAACCCCGCATCAAGTGTTTGTTAGTCAGCGACATAAAAAAAAACAACAAAAAATCGCAGTTTTGTTCGTTGGCACGCGACATGAATTGAATTGAAAACAATCTCGCTTCCCCTAACAGCCTCTTGCATTAGCTTTGAAAAAAAAACTCGCATTCATCTGTGCTGCAAACAAAATTTTCTGGAATGTTGAATTTGAATGTGGTGAATAATCTCAAACTCAAGTGGTTGCCGACTTGTCGATGACGACAACTTTACAAGTTCATACGATGAACAAATCGCCTTCACCATGCATTCATCTCATTCTACCACCACCTGTATGACTGGATAAAATATACTCTGCACAAATGATTCATTTTCAACAAACACTCACACCAACCCTCAAACCAACACCCAACATCTGCCGCCATTTTAAGGAAAAAGCAGTTAAAGTAGTTCGACTACGTGTGTAGTTTTTTTTTATCGAAAAAAAAAAAAACCGTCCCAACCAATCTTTCTCTCTCTCTAACAGCCAGTTGAGTGCTTTGTCTCGTTGGAAAACGAAAACATAAAATCGCATCTCACCAAATTCAGCTTTATCAATTCCACCACCAAATTTGGTATTAAAACCGATTGCTGAATTAATGAGTTTGATTCATTTTTCTTAATGAAGTGAATCGTCAAACAGTTAAATCATCAGCATCATCGGCCGGTCGACTCATTTCTAATTTGTAACAGACAGAGACAACTACTATACCAAAGCACTCAACAAATTGTCACCCATTTGGCGCACAAAACAGAGATGACACTTTAATTCCCGGCAGATAGAGTCCACCGTTGAAATCCGACTCAAGTCAGACAGAGAAACTGAATTCATTTTAAAGGCGAGGCCCCTTTTTTGGTCGAACGAAAAAAAAGCATAATTTTTCTACTGCCCGTTGCGTGTGCCTGTGTGTTAAACGTCTCGTTTTTTTCCCCGATTTCAGTGTGCATAGAGTAATAACTTGGCTACGGCTAAATAATTTGTTGCTAAGAAAATTCCTCAATTAGTGTTATTAATAAATTGTTTTCGTACAAATACGTGTTATAGTTTAATCAGATTTCCAATAAAAACCGGTGAATTTCGTTTTGTCCTGCTGTCATACATATTCTACATTCCAGTTTTTTTTCTTTGGCTCTCCTTTTTTTTTTTTACTATCTGTCGTCATCGTTCGGGGTGCTTAGTATAATATTAAATTTGTACAAGTAGAAATAATCAAAAATCTACAAAAAAAAAAAAAAGTGCTAAAGTTGGTTCTGTGCTAAACGCGAATAAATTTCGTAAATCCATTCCAAACTTCCAATCTCGTATATATATTTTTTATACACAACCTGTCAAAAATGACCACCAACATTCCACAAGGTACACTTTTGGATGTACTCAAGAAGAAAATGCGTCAGACCAAAGAAGAAATGGAAAAGTATAAAGATGAATGCGAGGAATATCATAAAAGGTTACAACTCGAGGTTGTTCGGCGTGAAGAAGTAAGTTTTTCTTCTTTTATTTTTGTAAAGAGCGAAAAAACAAAAAAAATAATAAAATCAATTTCGGTCTAGGCTTGTGCGTAGGGGGACATACTACTCTGTAAAAAAGAAAGTACTAAATTCAATAGAATGGAGTACAACCACAATTTTTTTTTTATGACTCCAAGGGGCGGTCTCCATTAGTCGTCTTGTCTTTCTTTCATGTTATTTTTTTTGTTGGTGTGCTTTTTTTTGTCGATCGATTTGCGGATATTTGCGGATTTCTTTTCGGTGAAGGCAAGCATGATGATAAGATCAAAGTTGTTTTTCTGCCTCCCATTGCCCACTTTGCACACCTTACCCGTCCATTTTTACCATACAAATTTTTGGTATAAAGAAGTTGTGCACGGAGTGAAAGGGTCAACAAACGAAAGATGATCAGCCGCAGCAACAGCAGCAACGATCGGTTCGGTAGAGTGGTTAGAGTGGAGTTTATTCGTCAGCAAACTGGCCTCATACATAGTTTTCAATTTTTTGTTAGAATTATGTTAATTTTTCCTACCATTCTCTAGCTCCTCCAATTAAATACTTCTAACTTTGTATCTTAACAACTTCATCATTGAGTTGTCGGACAGTTCAAAATGAAGATGAAGATTATTTAACAGCTGGCTAATCGCCGGTATGGAACGAAAATAACTTTGATAGCAGTACCCTACAACATTAGATACACTTTTAAGCTCTGTTTACACCAAATAGAACCCAATTTACAGTTTAGATGTGTTATGTACGATGAGACTTAACAGTTTTATTTGTCAAATCTGGGAATTATTTGACATTAAATTAAATAAATATTTGCACCTTCGATACAGGTGTGTAAAAGCGGTTAGGTACATAGTTTCATAAAAATTGTTATGCCATCTGACGTCTTCTAGCTAATGCTGGGTTTCCACTTGTCGATTTGAAACAGCGTTTGCCAATAACTGACAAAGAATTTGATTGATAAGAAGTGGAAATAGCTGAATTGTCAAACGAAATGTTACTTTGTCTATAATTGACAGTGAAAATTAATTGGCATCGAGTTTATAAGTTGGTCAATCAACTGACAAACGATTTTTTCCCAATAATTGACATAAGTGGAAATGAACTGACGGTGGTTTCGTTCAATGACATAAACGCGAGAGCTGTCAAACTTTGTCAATCAACCGACATGTGGATTCTGTCATGTTCCTATTGATCGAACATGTGTATCTATATCTAAAACCGTGAAATTTTATTATATTCCATTCTCGTTAAGCTACGCAGAATATCCTGTTAAATCTTTCTGTGACAGCCAGACCAATTTCAAGTCGGCTTTATTTATTTCACCTTTATGTAAAACAAAACCAATAAAAAAATATATGTACATACATACATATACCGACATGTGGAAACCCACCTTAACCACTAACTTCTGCAAAATTATTATGAGAGTTAAATGTTTTGTTTAATAGACGTAAAAAACGTGTGAACATGTTCCACAAACCGCAGCATTATTGCTTCACAAGCAGGCTTAAGTAGTCAATGTTCCCGTACTCTTCAGTACAATTGTCAGTTCCAAGTTCTTATATGTACTGGATATTCGCAAAATTGATGTTCGCAAATTTGACATGAGAACGGGCTCCACAAAAATGTATACGAGTCACAGATTTAGTGAAATAGTAAACGTCATTCCTATTTACATATGTATCTTCTATTTTTCCTAGTCAAATATGTAAAATATCAAAGTTTGAAGAAGCATCTACACTACACAATAAACAAAATCCCAGTACCAAGGTGTAAACACCTGTTTACGCAAAACAACTTGAACAAAAATGGGGTTACAAACTATACTATGTCAAACTCTGTCCTTTTTTTTCTTATTTTGTTAATTTTACCTCACTTGAGGATAATTTTTGCCCAGCTTCAATAACACTAATAACTCAATCAACAATCCATTAGTCAAAATAGAAATTCAATGAATCACTCTGTTACATTGAAATGTCTTTATGCCAGCGCATGGTAAAATTCAACTTCCATGGACAGTGCAAAGTACACATTTTCGACAAACACAATTGATGACCAAATGCTTGAAATATGCAAATGTAGCTATGATTTTGGAGAAATTATATACCTACCTACCTACTCCGATTTCCATTTTTTTCCCACATCTTCCTAATCGATGTTTGTATTGTTAAACTTACAGTTTGAAATTTTATAATTTCCTTCTGATGCCAATCATTCGAGCCTATTTTAAGCGGAATGCAAAATTGCCACTTTCAGCTAGAAAATTATGTAAATTTCTATCGTTGATTCTCTTTTAATTCCACGTTGATTGATTCTATTTTCTATTCTATTATTCTCTTTTCATTTCATTCTTCTATACTCGTGGTCGTAGTATTTGCTCTCTTTTCCTTGTCACTATTCCCGACGAAAAAAATGCATTTTCCTCACTTTTAGCGTTCATGGTCAGTGAGCAGCTTTAAATTTAAACCATCCACCTTCCAATTTAGTTTTTCCATTTTATTTTATTTTTTTGTTCAACACAATTTTGTTGCCGTTAATAATTTTTTTGGTTCATTTAACATTATGTGTGTGTTTCATCCAAATAAGGTGTGACTAACCGAAAGAGAGCAGAGCACATTCCAATTTCTTATGTGTGGTCTTTGGAGTAGAGCGCACCCCACCGCACATAGGGTATTTAATTTTCTACGAGTCAGACTCAGAGCAAACACCACTCACATATTTCACATAACATAATAACAGCGTTTTTGGTTGTTTTATTCGAAGCCGATGACGTAATGTTTGCCGTTTCGTAGGTATCATTCAAATGCGAGTGCTTACGATTTTCTCTTGTATATTTCTGCCTGTCTATCGTCTTTTAACAGGTCTATTGCTGTTTCGTTTTGTGATAAGTTAATGGCTTTCTAATATATTTTTGCCGGTTGGAAACTCAAAAAACGCATATCTTGGCATGAAGAGAGCTTTGATAAGAGCATACCGCACCATACCAGGCTATGGCTACCTACAACTACAATCTACTTAAGTGTAGATACCTAGGTATTCGTTTTGTTTGAATGAAAGGTTTCATTTTTTTTTTTGCAAACAAAAATTAGTCAGTTGCACTCGAGAACGACGAAAAAATTTGGGTCCGGAAGTTTATGTTTATAGTACCTATTTGTTTACTGAGTGATTATTCAAAAAAGAAATCCCCTCTTGTGTGCCGTGGGTTTATTCTTGGAAATGTCCTCATTGCTATAGCAATAAACCTTATCAAATTTCATTAAAGGAATGTGTGAATAATCAAAAATAAATAAATAAATATGAGGAGAGAGGACTACTTTGTATGACTGTGGTCATTTTGCAATTCCAATGAAACCACTATCACAGAAATTGAACAACACTGGCAATGGAAAAATAAAAAAAAAAAAACTTTAGAGGCTCATTTCTGTTTGAGTCATTCATTCCATTCATTCGTGCGTCATTGCATTTTTGTAATGGATTCCACTCTAGTCGTAAAGTCTAGGTACGGCATTTTTTTTATAAAGTGTACCTACAACTTAAAAACCTAAATTTGGTGGTATAAGATCATGAATACAGTTTTAAGATTTAAACTTATTTTGAGTCATATTACCTATTCGGTGTTGAACAGCGAATTCACAAACTTCTCAGTTTGGCATTTGACGGTTTACAAAAACCAACCTCAAATCAACATAAAAATCATCATCTTGCCCGTATATCTTTCCATCCTCTTCCTATTCTCTTGCAATCTTCTTTAAATCAATTACTAAACTCCTACCTAGTTTCTTCATTTTTTTTTAAAGAAAATTAACTTTGAACGTTTCTGCGTTGACCAAAACTTTATTTTTGGAAAAAGCCTTCTTCCTGTTTAGTTCCTATCAAGAAATACATTTATTTGTTTCTTTGTATTTTCCTGTTACCAAAAATATTTCATCTACTTAGTTTCTACAAAACATACCTTTACAAATCCTTTCAATATCCTTATGAGTTACCCATAAAAAACAAAAAACAATAGGACTCTTTTTTTTTTAATAATTTGTTTTTACTTCTTCCTTTTTATCTTACGGTTTTTTGTCCTAACCTCTTCTGCAAAAAGAGGTAGTTCCCTTCCATTCAAATGAATGGTTGTGAGATGATACGCCAAGGGTACCTAAACGGACCTGTTGCGCCTTTTAATTATTTATTTTGCTCATAATGCACCGAAAAGAGGGCACCTTCAATCTCAATATGTCATCCCTGAAATAAATGCTTCTTTTTACCTAACCTCCTTTCCTTTAAAATATCCTCCTTTCCTTTAAAACATCCTCCGTTCCATTCCTCTTTTTTATTAGTTCCTGTTTTTATTTTGTGTAGATAAAATGAAAAACAAAAAAAAAAAAATAAAGGAAAAAAAAGGATAAAATACAAAATAGTAGCAATATATAAGATTGGTTAGTTTTAATACAGTTAGTAGTTTACATATTTATAGTTTAGCTTTAGACAATGTTATTTACGACCGAAAATATTTAGGTATTTAGTGAGTTTTTAGTATGCTGAATGTAAGCAGAGATGTTAAAAATAAGCTTTAATATGAACATAGTTTAGACCAGTTTTACAGATTTTTTGGGAAATAGGTAGTAAATGTTTTTTAATTAGATCGTCGATCTTTGAGTTCTTTTTATTCATACAACAAATATCCAACTATAAAACGTAGTAAATAAAAAAAAAACTAGTATTTTGTGGGAGCAAGTTGTTATTTTTTGTATTTTTGTTTTTCCTAAAAAACAGGCCGAATCTGAAGTTGCTGCATTAAATCGTCGCATTCAATTGCTCGAAGAAGACTTGGAGCGTTCTGAGGAACGTCTTGGATCTGCCACAGCTAAACTTTCGGAAGCATCCCAAGCTGCTGATGAAAGTGAACGGTTAGTACCCCTTCATAACGAATGGTTTGAAGGATTTTTTTTTTTTTATTTAATTTTTTATATATACAAACTTTATTTCTTACGTCTTTTTTGAGAGGTAATTGGGTTCAATTATATGGGTGTAGCCAATTAGGGCGGAAAATATTTAAATAATTTTATCAACTGCTTTAGGATACGAAAGGCCCTAGAAAATCGTACAAATATGGAAGATGACAGAGTAGCTATATTGGAAGCACAATTATCCCAAGCAAAATTAATTGCCGAGGAAGCCGACAAGAAATACGAAGAGGTATAAACTGAATACGTATAATACTATTTCTTGGTATTGTGCTGAGATAGTGATAGGGTTTGTAGGGACATTAGGGCTTATGATAGGCATTCGTAGGGCTTTTATTTTACAGCCGACCACTGGATGAACGATGTCAACATTTATAGAATTATATATAAGAATACAAGATTTTTATCACAAACAATGTCACTAAGAAATGAATATTTTC
The DNA here is from genome assembly GCA_955612985.1 of Cheilosia scutellata. Lineage (NCBI taxonomy): Eukaryota > Metazoa > Arthropoda > Insecta > Diptera > Syrphidae > Cheilosia > Cheilosia scutellata. The sequence continues at coordinate 108,996,025 of OY015312.1, read as the reverse complement.
TTCCAAAAAAACAAAAACAAAAAACACAAATGATGCTGGGAATGTGACAACTCTTAAACCAAACCTGTGGCTATTTTGATGACGATGATGTACCTGATTACCCATGATGATGATGATGACAACAGTGCCCGTAAGATCCTTGAAAATCGCTCACTCGCCGATGAAGAGCGTATGGATGCCCTCGAGAATCAGTTGAAAGAAGCCCGCTTCCTTGCTGAAGAAGCCGACAAAAAATACGATGAGGTGCAACAACCTTCTAAAATAACTTGATGTGTTTTATTGTTTGTGAAACTAACGTTTTGCTCTATGCTTGCAAAAACAATTTTCAAACAACAGCAAAAAAAATCTTGACAAAATCAAATGAACATTTTTTTGAGAAAAAAAAAAACAACAAAAAATAACTCACAAAAACACAGCACATAAATGTGTTTATTTACCAAAATACCAAATGATGGATTCACTACGTATATATACATCAATCTATTTATACTAACAAAATCATGGATGCGCGCATCTATTCGCATGATTCAAAGAAGATGCAAACAAACAAAATACAAGTTTCCTCCAACAAACATCCAGCTAAAGGAGATGAACTATTTTTTTTTTTTTTGAAAAAGCAATTTCGCAGCTAAAATAAAACTAAACAAAACAACATTGAGAACATTTTTCCTTCCTGACAAAATGAGATCGACGATCAACATTGCAGCTACTCAAGGGAAATGCCAGACAAAGGCAGCTTTTTTTTTAAAAGAACAAAAGTAAACTCATTCAATATATTGTTGTTTTTTTTTACGAATTAATTTTTAAACAAAATTTTAATCTCTTGACGATTTATCAATATTCTGTGTATAATGAATTTTTATTTCAAAAAGTAATTTTTTTTTAATTAATTTTTATTTTTCGTTCGTTTTTATTCATGTATGAGATTTGTTATAAAACTATTGAAAGTTATTGATAATTTTTTTTTATGTTAGAGTAGAATTTAATTTATGGAAACTAAAGCAATTGATTAAATGAATTATACAATCTATAAAAAAAAAAAGATATTGCAATAAAAATATATTTTCTGTTCACAAAAAAATGAAACAAGGTTTTTCGTCGTCGTCCTCGTCGTCGTTGTTCTTGTAGCTTGGATAATTTCTTTGATTTCAGATGATATTGTGATGGTTTCAGCGGTTTGATGATTGCTTGATGGAGATGGAGATCCTCTAATTTTAGATTTTTTTTTTTAGAGAATAGGGGAAACACAAAACTGCTAGGCAGTTTCAAATGTTAATACAAAGAAAAACTTTGACATCAACCTATAATTATCTGCATTATAAGATCAACGCAGTTATGCAACTGACATAGTACCTACGAATTTAGGCAACAAGATAGTGTCATCGGATTAAAATAATAAACTCAACGTAGTTATGCAAGAGGTTTAGGACTAGTACAATTACCGTCGGGCATAAGACGTTTTTCTAGAGCCTTGCAGAACATGAAATTAAGCTTCAATAATCGCACATCGATGCCAAATAATATTCTTAAGTAAGAAGCAAACAAATGACAGCATAATTTATTTACAGTATGTTGTCTTTCAACACAGTCTAACACTCAACCCATAAAAACTCTAACCTACGTTATCTGCATGAAATGCCTTTGCAAATACCTATAGTTAAGAGTTGCATAGGTCCCTTCTATTGCTAAAAAACAACAACAATGGAATGGCTGTAAGAAGCTAGATCTAGAGTCCTAGTCCTATATGGACCAGTTGCGCCAACTACGAGTTGAAAAATTCAAGAAATATTTGCCATGAAATGGTAAAACTTTTGGTGGCCTTTACTCCCAAAAATGCGATGTAATATAGGAAAACTCTTCACTACACAAGTAACCAAATCTGCCTAGACGCACTGTTTGCTCGATGTTTATCGAGACATGATTTTCAAATTAAAAACTAATTATGAATCATAACCTTCAAACGAATCTTCGGGCGAAGACTTGCCAGAAAGGATTTATTTTCTCGTGTATTTTCAAATCATGAAAATGAATAAATTGAGTTTAGTTTTCATCATTACATATTTTTTTTTAAATAGTATTTCTCACTCGATTCTCGATTTTCTGGAGTTTCTAAACCTGTAATACAGCAATACGAACAAAAGAAAAAAAAAAGAATCATGAAAATTGGCCCAGCGGTTATCGAGTTAAAACGTCATCGAGTTTCACCCCATAGAAGATGTTTTTGGTATGGGAAGTGCCACGCACCTTTGTCCAAATTTGTCCAATCTTCACAGGTGCACTTCTGGGCCAATACCTAAGATTATCTGTAAATTTGAGCTCAATTGAGTCGTTGGTTTTCAAGTTTTAGGTGGCCGAACACAAATCACAATCCATTTTTTGTGTATGCGCTTTTCTTATCATTTCAAGATTAGTTTTTTTCGTCAAAACTATTTCTAGTATCAAGAATCGAGATAATCAATTTCAGAAACGCAACAGTACATTCATGAGGGTAATTGAGCGAGGCAATACCCAACCCAATACTCTTTTTTTATTAAATACAACTCACTTAAGTTAGGTTAGGTAAGGGTGGCTGGCCGCAGCACATGCAGCCACACTTAGGCCAAAGAAGGCCCATTGTGATACCACAGGATCAAATCAGAGGTAAGAGAGACTGAGATTCCCATCTTCGACCTATTTACAGTAATTTGCCTACAAGCTAAATTTTACGCTCCCAAAAAGTTTAGGTGCGCTAGTATTGTTGCATAGAAATTCGTATTGACAAACGTCAAAAATCCTCTCCACCAACACATTCGCACCTAATCTTTTTACACGGATAGGAACTGATGTACACAGATAGGAAAACAAAATGGCGGATTCCTGGCAAAAATTGAGGGGCCCAGCGGCAAGAGGATTCGGAGATGGGTATCTCAGTCTACCTTACCTCTGGATCAAATAATCTCTCAACTACCCGTTGAACCAGCAGGAGCTAAGAATAAAGCGCGGAAGGCAGCTGATGCTTATATTAGCGAGTTCACCTAGATTGTCGAAGAAATATTCTCCGAGATGTAGTTTTCTGCGAGATGAGATTAAGTTAGAATCCTTGATTAATGAGAAGTTTAATAATCTGCAGCTCAAATGCTAATGGCATCAAGTGTTAATCGAGTTGGCAACGCAAGAGTTATGTTTTTCGAATACATATTGATCAAATCGCTATTTTCAGACCGCTTTGCTACAAATTTATTCAAATGCCTTAAAGACCTATTTATGTAACAGTGACGCCAAAAACATTCCGGATTTTTTCTTGACATATGTAATATTATTCTTAACATCAAGGAGAAATCCTTTAACTTAATACAATTAATAATTTGAAAAATTACATTAGAAACCTTTATAGTTACCTTTAAAATATAATACCTTTACAATATAGATACCTAATATAAGGAAAATGTTATAGAAAAAATCCGGAATGTTTTTGGGGTCACTGTATGTACCTACTTTACTTTGAAATGCTTTTTAAAAATTTAATACAAAAGCGTTAGGAGAATAACAGCGGGCAGTGCGTAATAGCATACTAAAGGCAGAACCATAAAAGGCATGCGCAGCGCATGGGCATGGTTCAAAATAATATGCGATTATATTGGAATCCTGGGGGCTTATTCCCAAATGCGCGGCGGATCGCTTTTCATGGCGGATTGGTATTTTTGTATTTCCAAAAAGTGATTCGATCCATTCAAAAGCGATAGCTATTTAGGTGACGGATTGCTGGCGGATTTATTGTGGATAAAAAATAAACTAAATTCTTTGTGACGAATAGATCGAATCGCTTTTGGAAATACAAAAATACCAATCCGCCATGAAAAGCGATCCGCCGCGCATTTGGGAATAAGCCCCCTGTGCTCATAATACCATACCATTTGAACGGTTTGTCAGAATTAAAGTGTCTTTTTGACACTAGCTTATAAGCTGATCCAGGAAACCTGAACTTAAGTGCAATGACTCTTTCCTCAACCTTGCTAAATGTTGGCTTAATTGTGACAGTTTAACGTTCAGAGAAAAGACAAATGAAATCGTTTAGTACAGACTGAGACAATCTCCATTTGGTGATTTTGTTTATATTTCCCTTGATTTTTCTACAACACATTCTAAATCCACTAAAGTTTCCTTCAAGCTTTAAGGTGCCAGTACACGGTATGTAGCACGCCACATATATATGTGGCTCTGATGTCACGAGAGAGTGCACAAAGAGAGCTTGTTCACGGCATGTAGCCATTGTCCCCATATGCTGACGTCAAAATTACGTCAGAGCCACATATATATGTGGCGTGCTCCATACCGTGTACTAGCACCTTTACGCAAATATGTATGTATGTGACAAACTGCTCCCAATTAATTCTAGAAGTTCGCAAATTTGCAAAAAACTGGGAAGCTGTAAAGTAAGCCAGACATAGCTTGTAGCCATTTAATATCAATAATTTAGTAATCGGCACCTAAACATATGTTCCATAAAAATTAAATGATGGACCGCAAACTTCCCCCCCTTGTCAAAATCGACTAACTCTAAAAGATTACATTTTCGAAAATTCCCCTGATTTGAACAGCCTTGCCTACACATGAGTAAAATGTGCTAAATCTTCCTCAAGACACATTTTACTAAGCCAATGCAAGTCACGTGCTTACAATCATAATCACTGTCAATGCCACGCGAGTAATAATTAGATACCTACTCATTGTTTTGAGTGAAACCTCACGTTCCCACGTGTCAAATTTTGCGTTGGTATTATGACATCATAGTCTTATGCAGAGCTAACTTTTGATTATAGCAATAGATTCAGCTTTTGTGCGATTAATTTTTTAAATCTTTAAAATACCAACAGGCATATCAGTTGTCAAATTTTTGGTGACCAGAACAAGCTATTTTGTTGGATGACTTTTGTTCGATTATCTACGATATTTTTATGATATTTGTGAGCACTGAAGTGGATGCTTCTCCTTATCAAACTTGTAACTTTCGTTGCTAATTTTATCGTTTCGACGACAAACTCAAAACAGTTACGTGACTAGGGTACAGTATCCACATAAATGTGGACTTTATAACCCTCATAGGTTTAGGGATATTACCGTTAAAACGACATTTTTCCACAAGAATGTCAGTAAAATTCGACCAACGAAAGTAGGGAAAGTTATATATGGATTTTAAAGTAGAAGTATCAGACATTCAATTATTGTGTGTTGCAAATATGGGTTTAATTCTTACAATTATTTGACAAACTTAAGAATTTAATTTCGTATATTCTACGAACAAAATGATAAATTGTAAATGAAATGCTTCAAAAAATTGTTTGTCAGTGTAAAAATGGTATATATGTATTTCTTGGTGGAAAACACATCCAGTTCCATGACAACCAAAAATAAACTTCGAGCACGTTTTTGCATTCTTTTCCCGATAATCATCCATAAAACGCAACTTTACGCACAATTTATTTACGAGAATTTTGTTTGCGTCGATAAAGTAGTTCCCTCTCTGAAATTCGATGTGCTATAAATAATTCAATAACGATTAAGTAGTCCAATACTACTTGTACCTACTGCCTGTTTCGAGATTTTAAATGATAACTTCAAAATTTGAAATACCTTATCATCATTACGTATTTCAAGTATTTCACCATCATTCATCAAATTATAGGTTAATTACAATGCTGATTACAAGCATTTTCTTCCCGCGGGTGAAGTCATATAGAAACTTATTTTGAAAATCCACCCAGGCCAGGTGTATTGGAAACATTTAAAACAACTTAACGTTTACATAATTCTCATAAAAATAACTATAATGTCGATACAGATACTAAATTCTTATCAATACACCAGTCTCTTAATTTGATAAAATAATATCATCCCCAGCGACTGTTATAGTGTTGCTCTTCTATCACAGGTGCGTTAATAGAAAAGAAAAACCCTGCTCATCGATTTGTATTCTTGAACGAACGTTTTTGTTTCCTTATATTATTATGGTCATGCATTTCGATTTATTTTTGCTAAGTATTACACAATCGCCCGATAAAAGAACTCTGAGTGAAGCTATATAGAATTTTTTTTACTTAATCAGTTGATAGCAATTAATTAACGTAGGCGTGACAAGACAGTAAAATAACTTGGCTAAGTAGGCATACAACTAAATACATGCATTCGTTTCTTTTTCTGTCTGTCTGTTCATATAGAAAATTATGCCCGAGCAGTGAAAAGTACTCGTACACTGTACACACTTCTTGTCTTGTCCAACACGATTAAATTAAAATATTTGAAAGAACAATTAAGACAATTTAAAAGTTGCTGTAAGAATTCATTGCCAAACCGTTGGCATCGACTGAAATTAGTGTGAAATGTTTTAATTGATTTCAAATTGTATAGCACTTGGGAGGGAATCCAAAATGATTTCACTTTTATGGCAAAATTATAGGTTAATTAATTGGAGACTCATATTTCATTATATATGAGGGCTGGTGTGTGGGCCTGCGATTGTTTTATCGTAGAGACAATTATGTAATAACTGACTGACAAGACAACTAGTATTATGTCTGCATATATGGTGACACTAATTATAGATTCTATTACATGCTCTCTCTCTGGAAGTTGTACCTGACTGAATGGCTTGGCTACTCACGTTTCTGCTCTGGTGAATTTGTGACCTTCACTCCCTGTGTGTAACATAGAAAAAGTAAAATTTTCGTCCGGAATCGAGGAAGGTCATCAGATTCAGTTTTTTTAGGTTAGGTTCTCATACCGGATGACAGTTGTATAAATCATGAGATAGGTACATAGATTTAAATGGCACACTCTGATAGCGTGAGCTTCCCGCAATTACTTCCGGTAAATGAAAAGGTCTATATGCCCTTGTTAATATCCAAAACAATGACATAAGGTTGTCATAATATTATATTAAAAAATGCAGATAAAATACTGATATGTATTAACTCTTTTGATACCTTATTTGGTCATTGAAGAAGAAAGTAGAAAAATGAACTGAAAATGACGTAGATAAATGTGCACCACAAACTACGTCATTCATAATGTCACATTTAGTGTCAAAAAAACCAAGAAATCAAATTATTTTCATATTCTATTTGACGTTAAGTAATACAACAATTAACCACATCACTTGTTTCAAGTGGAAAGGCCGCTGTGAGAAATAAAAAGACTATATTTGTCACAGAAAAATGTATATTTATACGGCGTGTTGTAGCTACTATAAAAATATCAATACGATCATAAACCATATCTGCAAAAAGGTCTTAACTAGTACATAACGATAAATTACACAAATTATTGAACCAATAATTGTAAAAATGGGGACATACCCGTAGTTTATTGGAATTACATGAAAAATTACGTTTGTTTATCTGCCCGTTTTCGATAAAAATCTTAAAATAAACCTGAGCTTTAGTAAAAGTTGCAAGCTTTGCGAACAAGTAGCACACCTTTTAGGTGTCACAATAGACAATCCATCAGTCTCAAGCTTGGCTTTTGCGTGGGTTTTTAGACCCACGAAAATTTAGATGTCATGTCTCATGTGCGCTCGTTCATATTACAAGTGCTATTTTTATTCACTGCATAATATAGCCTAAGCGCGTACCAGCCATTCAAACCTAACCTACATTTGCTTGAAAAATTCGTCTGATTTTGAGATCAACAAGTTCATGTAGGTATACAAGCGTAGCCAGCCTCATCGATGCAAAAGACGAGAAGCTTATTTGTCTTGTTGAGGGCACTGCGTTTATTACTTTTTTTTAGTTTCTTCGCTAGGAGGCGAACCACTTAAGCTATGGATGTTTGTATGTATGCCTTTTTAAATTTATAGTTGGCCACAATAGAGCTCTGGAATTCCCGTTATAGTGAGTTGTAATCGCATCGGAACATAAGGTATCCAACAATCAGTACACATACATATTACTCATAAATGTAGTATGTAGGTTAAAAAACATATTTCTAGGCTCGTTTTGCACAAGGTTTACTACAATTTCTACTCAATTGTCCCATATTAAGGCCTATTGTCCACGTAGCTGCGCTTCATACGTACGCTTTCGTTATTTGTATCTAGGTGTACGCTAAGTTAGTGTACGAGAGTAGAGATTGCATGCTTCTCAATTTCATGTGGTATCAGAACCAGAAGCTTACCTTTTCTGAGTCCTTTGGCGCTAGATACAAAATATGAAGTTGAGACTTCTTGAGACATACATTCCGACGATGCGTTCTTGCATCCGCATTCGCTTGGTCTTTCAATCGAAGTTTCGGTCTACCTTACCTTGTCTTCACGAGCTCGGAGCCTGGGATGGCTTGAGAATTATTGGCAATTCGTTCGGTGTGGCCGAGTCTCCCAGTGGAGTGGAGTGGAGAAAGGAAGAGATCGTAAACAATTTAATTCTTCTTGAGTTGGTTGGACACAAATCACGTATGGCATTTAACACAGATGAAGATAAATTATTGTTTCTGTTCGAAAGAACAATGCGTAGGTATTGCAAAAGTAACTGAGTGAGGCATACACATCTCTTCTTATTAGGAAACCCTTTTTTAATAGCTATTAAAGATTATTTCAGTGGTCAAACAACCTGCATCGTTGCAAGTATATATCCTCGCAACTTGAGTCTAGAAAGATCTAAAAGAAGAGCTCTTTAAAAACGATCGAAGTTTCTTCTGCCTTGAGACGTTAGCAAACAAAATTAAGAAGACGTTGATCGAATATGTGTCTCTTTTTCCCACACAATATACAAGCATCGTTACTTTAAATAACCTACTTCGATTAAGGAGTTAATTCATCATGTGCTAATTTCTGACACAACATTTGTTCATCTATTGATTAGTCCTAGGCATTGTAGACCAAGTCCAAAACTACACTATAATAGAAGCAAAAATGGCACCAGAAGAACATGCAAATGTCATATGGTCAAACTACAAGTAGTTTGTATTCAGTAGTGTCACTTTGAGTGACAACTGACAACATTTCTTTACTGCAAATCACTATTTATCGTGTAATTGAGTTTGACGTATGTGTGTCAGCAGCATGTAAATAGAACCTATCCACTTATACATTTTTCATTAGGCAATTGAGGTGTATAACAAAATTACATGAGTAGCTGAAGCTATAGTCAATGACGAATGTCAACCAATTAGATTTGACATTTATTTACCAAATTTTATATATTATCAGTGAATCTGCCCGCAATCCAAAACTATCAAGCAATCAACGTTTTACCATCACAATAATGTTTGAATCATCGAAGTTAACCAAGCGTTCTCGTAATCATCGAAAATGGAAAAATGTTCTCAATGTCAAACGGTAACATATAAATTTACATAATATGTATAATAAAATAACTAAGTCAATTCGATTAAGAAAAAAAAAAAACTACTAACTATTGCAAAATTTACTATCCATTTGCTTTTGTATCATTTCCGTGTGTTTGCGTGTTTTTGCTAATGGAAAACAATTATGTATAAAAAAAAAAATTATATTCTAAAATATATTATCATTTCTTAAATATTACCATAACTAAAGGTTGCCCGTAAATTGGCCATGGTTGAAGCCGATCTTGAACGTGCTGAGGAACGTGCAGAGTTGGGAGAAAAGTATGTTTTTCAACGACGTCTATGCTGTTATGTGTGTCTGTTTTTGGTTTATTGTTGTTTTATATTTAAGTTTTTTTTTTATTTAAATACTAACACTTTTTTTTACAGCAACTATAAATAATATCAATTTTTATTAATACAACAAAAAAAAATATGCCCAAAGTTTAGCTAGATAGATTTAAAGCTATATTCAGCGCATGCTAACAATTTTTCTTCCAATGATATCCCATTAAAACAAATATTAATGTTAACTTTTTTTCTTTCCCCCCAAACAAAAAAAAAAAAAAAAAACCAATTTGTTGAAATATTTGCGCTTGTTGTTGTGTTTTTGATGTGTTATGCTAACTAAAACCAAAATAAATTCGCAAATAAAAAAAAATTGTGCTCAACCAAAACCAAAAGGTTGCAAGAAAATTAGTCCTCATGGAACAGGATTTGGAGCGTTCCGAGGAGAAAGCTGAGCTTGGCGAAAGGTTTGTTTTATGCATTTTTGTACTAACTTATTTGTTATTGCACCAAGATTAAAAAATAAAAAGTTTTGTTTATTAAAAAAAAAAGAATCAACTAAAATTGTGTAAATTAAAAGAAAAATACGCTTTGTTTGTAGCTGCAATAGGTCAAGGGGATTTTAAAATTGTGTGTCATCTATTATAAAGTAAAGAAGAAAAATGTACACAGATGTAAATAAAATTCTGCGACAGGCAACATGAATGGCGCCCAACGTGGAACTTTAACTTTTATGCAAATGCAAAAGGCTTTTTAAAATTTGTGCATATTATCACGCCGAATATGAAGGCAACAAAAGCCAACAAAATTGGTCTACTTTAAGGCGAAAGCTAATAAATAACAAATTTACCCCAGTGCAATCTCAAACATTGAATCAATTTGTTTGTCCGATAGCTTATCACAAACGAATTATTGACATATCCTAAAAGTTCAATCATAATTGAACTAAAGCTGCACATATAAACCAACGCAAAATCGTTACAGCGAACCATTTAATCAGGAACTACGACAAAAACGGAAAACTACCCGAACTCAAATAAGAACCCCAACGTCTCGCTCCTGGGGTAGCTGTTAGAGACTTATGAAACAATAAGTTGCCCTGCGCTATTTTCCCTCTGTTTCGCGTTGGCATACGCAATGAAGTTTTACTAAACCAATCGCTTAAGCTTTACAAAAACTGGCTACAATTAAACAGCTAAGGTTTAAAAAATATTACTAGAAGTGAATTTCTACAAAAATGTAATAGATTTTTGTAATTCAGATGAAAGCCCAATATCAATCTTTATATTTTTCATATCTAATAATCTATTGTGACCAGAAAGTAAAGTTGAAGTTTAGAAATGATTATTAGTAAGGACCTTTGACTTGGCTACTGAATTGGTTCTTATCTATGCTGTAAAATTGTATTGCGATGGCGTCCGAACCACTATTCACCCTGGCGGCGAATATTTTTAATTCTAAAGGATTATGAGAGCTACCAACTACCTACGAACGCACTTTTTATGGTCGCGAATTTCAGCCATCAGCCATCAGTTTCTACCAGCAATTTCTAATTTGAGGTTAAGTTTGAAAGAATATTTTATTCCCTAGTTTGTGGAACGCGGTTTAATGATGTTGACTGTGTTTGAAATTCGAAATTTCGTTGTTTAAACTGTTTTTAATCTTGTTTTCTTAATACTTTTTGATGGGATAATTAATTATCCTACTCTTGGAATAGTAAAATTTGCAATTTTCTATTCATAAATGCACAAAAAGTGGTTTGTTCGCATTTCGTTAATTCGCCCGTTCGCTAACACGTGAATGGTCCGTAATTTCTTCATCTAATCTGCTCGCAAATCTCACTAATTTTAATGGTGTAATGCTCATACATTTGGTTCTAGTCCTCGCTACTGTAAAAAAAAAAAAGAAAAATGAACGACTTCAAAGTCACGAACAAAAATGTTTCTCAAACAACTCATATCCGCGTAATTCGTGTCATAAACTACCTGCTCAAATGATGCGACCAACTGTCTTAATTAACGAGTAGAATTGATAAATTTCGTCTACGTACGTCTCGTATATTTCGTTTGTCTATATGAACAACAGATGGCGCAACTAAAATGCTTAACAGTTTTCAAAATCTATTTACATACTGCAGTTTGCATATAACAATTACACTTAAACTAACAACTTAAACAAAAAATAATAATACCACGACAGTAAATTGCAGCTACAAATAAATGCTTCTGTTTGAAAAAAAAAACTCCACAAACTTACAAGCCAAAATTCTAATAACAATTTATTTACCTTTTATCGCAGCAAAATCGTGGAACTTGAAGAAGAACTCCGCGTTGTGGGTAACAACTTGAAATCCCTCGAAGTCTCAGAAGAGAAGGTCAGTACCTTAAATATTTACACCTATTATCCTTATACATACATACTTTTTATATTATAATCAAATGAAAAACTTTATCTTTATATATTTTTATATAAATCGTTAAAAAAAACAAAAACACACTCAAACAAATGCAAATCAAAAATCTACGCACATCATCGTTATATAGGCCAACCAACGTGAAGAGGAGTACAAGAACCAAATTAAGACCTTGAACACTCGTCTAAAGGAGGTATTTAATAACAACAAACTTGATGTCCACAATTCGACAATTATAACCGTTGGATCTCGAAAAGGATTTCTTATTACCGCAAAGACAATTTATAAATATTTAAACAAACCCAAAACCAGCGTGACGATGTGCTTTTGATTTGCTCTTAATTTATTTGTTATGTGAAGATTTTCGCAATCTGTTTTACATTATACTGTCTGTTTTTTCAAAAGAACAAATACCGCCCAAACGGCACCAGAGTTTCTAACGATTTCTTTTGTATATACATTTTTTTTTAATGTGTGCGTAAGATGCGTAAATGACCGCAAACGAACCCACCTTTTCAAAAGGAATGCAAAGAAAACAGAGAAACTCCTTTTATTTAATAAATTTTAACAAAATTTGTTTATGTACAAATTGTGTATTTCACGACAAGAAAAATATTCTTTTTGTTTTGCTAACTAACTCAAAAAATGTATATTTATACATTAATTCAAACAAAAACTATGTATAAAATATCTACCGACATTTTATTTAATATTTTAGTTTTTGTTATTATTTTTATTTTTACTAAAACTCACATAATTTTTTATTTAATTATTTATTTTTGTTTTTCTTTTTCATATGTTTGGCGATAATAATTTTTTTATTAAAACTAATGCACGCGCTTTTAATGATGTTGTGTGATTTTATTTTAATCTTGTTGTTGTTTTAATAATTTTTTTAACAATTACACACACACATGCACAATATATTTATCTACGAAAATTGGATTAAAAAAAAAAAAAAAAAAACTAGGCGACTCAAAAGGAAGAAACTTTCGAAGTTCAAATCAGAGTATTGGATCAACAACTTAAAGAGGTATTAATCGCAAATATAGATTGTGATACTGGGCATGGATACAATTTATATACGAGTACACTTAGTCATTGTTTTTAGCGGATCATATATGTCATATTTCCTTTCTCTATCTGTCGCTATCTATTGTATGTTCTTCTCTTGAAAAATTGCGTGAATTACGTAAAGTATTTTATTTAGGGTATTCCTGTTATTTTGCCAACGAATATTGTTAGGTGTTGGTTTGTGAATAGAATAGGTATGTATAGGTAATGATCTATTTATAATACTGCTTCTAAACGAGTAGACAAATGGAAAAGGTTCCTGTGATCAATTCGTTGAATACCAGTACTCAAGAATATCAACGACAAATTTCATCAATTGATGCTTGGCAAGGTCACAAGTCAGAATTGAACAGTGTATACTTGCTTCATAATTAATTTTATAGCCATTGGCATTGAAAATAGAAACGATGGAAAATAGATAAGCCCTCGCAATATCTAAAGGACCTCATCTAGCATGTGAATATACACAATATTATTAATATGATCCCCCTCGCCATCAACTCTAAATCATCAAGGCAATCTCCATTCAGGTAGAGGAGAGCTTATAGACTTGATCTAACCATCTCATCCTGGGACTAACTAGACTCAAGAGGACGCCTGCCTGATGGTACGGACTCCATTGCACGTCTTGGGATCCTGAAAGAAAATTCATATTCGTCTTAAGTCGATTAGATTCGATATACTTCGTGACCACTCTAGCCCAATAAAACTCAAACATATCACGTTAGCCAGCTGTCAGACTTAGTTTTGGATGTTCCTAGTGAAAAGTGGCCTTACGACGTTGGCCGCGTTCTATGTACTTAGGCACCTAAATATTCAGCTAACAGTTTATCAAACTTGCCTAGATTTGCAGTCAAATCGACTAATCAGAGGCTGTTGACTAGCTAGGCAAAAGCGTATTGAACACGTCGTTTACTTTCCGAAATTATGTACATTAATGACAGATGATTCTGAACGGGATTTCATATAGAAGTCGTTCATCTATCTTTTTTTTGTTATGTCTACTGTTGCGAGGAGCAGTGGAACGTGTATTGTGAAGCCGGATTTATTAAAAAAAAATCCCCGACTCATTTTGACATTTCCGTGTCACGTGAGCAATTGACATAATTTTCTGAAATAGAAATGATGAATTAGAAGGTTTTAAGCTACATGATAGGGCGTTTTCAAGTTAAATTTTAGCATAATGATTATTTTAAATTCTGAAACCGAAAATGTATGTAATGCATCTGCTATAGAAAGAGGCAACTTTCTTGTCCACATTCGTTTTAAGTGAGGCCACAAAAATGTTAAAAAACAGCTCTGCAGCTCGATGGATTCAATCTAAGCAGGGTACATATTATACGAAACGTGTATACGAATAAATTAGATTCTATTATGATGGTTCTTCCTATTTATAGTTCCTACTTTGAAAACACAGACAATAATAATATTATTAACCAAACTGACACCAGGGATGTTTTGAGTACAATAATTTATTATTTCACATACCTACTTTTCAGTAAAAAAAAAACTGACATTTCGTTTTTAAAGTACAATATTGTTTTTACGTAGTACCTATTACAAATTATTTAACACTTAGTACCCAACACCTTATACATAACTCAATTAACATTCCGACAAAATATTATGCAATACAAATTTCTTGCACAAATCGTTATTCTCAATTTTCTTTAGTTTTTTTCTTCTTTCAATAATTTTTAAGTAGTAAATAAAATCTCAGCTTCTATACAAATCTATAACGCTTAATATATTTTGTTTGTTTTGTTCTATTTTTCATTATGTATTTTTCTATATAATTTTTGTCACATATTTGATGAAAAAAAAAATATATCGTGGAGGCCTAAACAAAATATTATAGACTAATGTATCATGGTTAAAAAATAAATCGCAAACAAATTGAAAACAACTTTTTGTGCATTAATTGCAAATGTTTTCTTAAATTTAAAGGATTCCAATTAAATAAATGAATAAAAAAAAAAGTAACTTTTGCACTTTTTAAAATAATTTTTATATATAATTTTTCTTTTTATATTTTAATTTGTGCTAATGTTGTTTTGTTCCGTTGCCGTTCGGTAGAAATTTTATAAAACAAACCACAAAATTGGCTAAAAAATATAAAATTTATTTTATTTCTCTATATATTATACTGTTTTATCCATGATATATTGTTGTATAATACTGTTCGTTATATATTATATTGTTTAGGCCTCCGCATATCGTAAAGAAGCTGAGGAGCATATCTTAGAATTTAAGAAAACCTTAGCAGCAGTAAGTTTGACGATTTTGGAGAGGTTTCAAATTATTTGTTGGTTTATTATTATTCAGTAGTATTTTGTGTAGCGCTGCTGTAATAAATACAATTTAATAAATTTAATTATTATTTTGTCTTTAATTAATTTGTTGCTGTTTAATTTTAGGTAAAACACGTTGTTTTCATTTTTGAGAAGTATAGCTAGTTTACTGTTTTCATTCCTTATTTTCGTCTGGTATTTTATTTGTTTAATTTTCATTTATCATCAACATAATTTTTTGTGCTTTGTTATTAACACATTTATTTATGAATACAAAAAAAAAAAACATATTTATATTAATTTTTTCAAAGCAATTTAACGCTGGGTTTGGTAGCTTTTGAAATACGGCTTTTTCTCAATCCAACTGTTGTGTGGTGACAAGTCAATTGATAAATAGATTTATTGTAAAGTTGACCTGTCACTTCACATTGTCATAATTTTTGCCAACTTGTTGTCGAATTTATACTTATACGATATTTTTATTTTAAAATGAAACCAGGCTGAAGCCCGTGCTGAATTCGCCGAACGTTCAGTTCAGAAATTGCAGAAGGAAGTCGACAGGCTCGAAGGTATGTCTTTCAATTACATTGTTGAGTTAATTGCATAAATTATTGAATAGATGTAACAACATTTTAAGTCTAAATTATATATTTTATTATAAGAGGGAAAGATTTTCTTTTTATTATTGTTGTTACATGTTTTTGTTTTGTTATTATTCCGTCATAAAACAAAAACATTTACCAACAGATAAACATTAATTATGCCCTAACAATGATAATGATGATACTATTTATTTTTCCCCCGTTTGTTTTATTTTTATTAATTTATTTGTTTTATTTTTTTCATTTATTTTTATGTTTTAATTTTTGTGTGGATTTGCATTATTGTTGTTTGCGACTAAAAAAAACATAAACAAACAAAACTCACTTTTGTTGTGTGTTTATATGATGCTGCGCTTTTAACACTTAAACAAAAAAAAAATACCCCCTCACTGCCTAAATTAGATGATTTAATGAACGAGCGTGAGAAAAATAAATTGCTGCAAGAAGAAATGGAGGCCACTCTGCATGACATTCAAAATATGTAAAACACACATCCCTAATTTTAATGTTACACAACAAAAAAGAGAAAAACAAAAGCAAATATTCAGAGATAAAACGAAAATGCTTCACCAATTAGTAACGCGCAACCGCAGAAGGAGGATCCTAACTGTTATAATATATATGTGTTTTTTCTATTACCATAACTTAAACAATGCATAAACAAATTTATTTCTTAGATACAAACAAAAACTAATTACTACATAGAGTGACGACCAATATTATAAATTTCTTGAATGTGTTGTGTATCTTTTTAATATTTTTTTTTTAAATTTAGTATTTGTTTTCGTAATGACATACCATGTAATTGTAATTGTGTATTTGTTTATTGATTCTATTAATATTTATTATGATCAACAAGAAAAGACATAAAAAAGACACGAAACGACATAAAAAAAGACATCAAAACGAAAACATTTTCTTTAAGGCAAGCAAAATGTAAAGACGATATTCCAATTTGTATTTAACTATAAATGACTTAACAATTCATTCCAATTTAAATTTAAATTCCGCTACGTGTTTTTTTCTTCTATATAATTAAATAAATGTTTTATTTATATACATTATATATATATTTTTTTCTTTTAAAATCTATTTACACTTCAAAAACTAAGATGAGAGTAATTTTTATTTAATGTTGTTTTCCTGGTATTATAGTTAACTTAACTGTGCTTACGCGGAACGAAAAAGAAAGATATATTTTTTTATTTTCAAGTATTTAAAGACAAAAACTTTATATTTAAAGAATATTTAAAAGTAAACCATTTTTGTTTAGTAATTTAAGCATAGCAATACATACACAACTATTTTTTTTTGTTTTCTATTTGTTTAAACGTAGAAATTGCAACACACTTTGCATTTAACTCATTAGAGAAATAAACAAAAATACTGCCCACAGTAAGAGTGCATAGGTTTCTCTTTTAATTTCACTACAACATTTTCATTTCTTTTTAAATCACTTTTTAAATCTAGTTAACGATTTCTTCAATAAAAAAGTGCCTTAGTACATACCTATTTTTTTGTTACCTACAAATTTAGGCAAACAGCGGAAGTTTGTAAGAGCATTACATTATTTTGTTTAAAAATTTTCTTTAAGAGAAATTAGGTTAGCAAAACATAAAACATGAAGACATTAAAGGAATAGTTCTCAAACAAACAAACAATCGAGTGTTGTGTGTTTTTATTTCGTTCTATGACTTACCAGTACCCAAACATCCCAAATACCTAGTCCAAAACGGGCTAAACGATATGTATATTTATCCATTTCTTTTAAAACAAATTGTTTAATATTTTTTTAACTTACACGATCCTTTATTTTTGTTTTTATTTTTTTAAACATAAAAAAATGGTCTACTACCACTGTCAACCTTTCTGCCTATTTACGCTGCTTTATGTTTTATTTGCCAACCAAATAACAACCATGTATATACAAATAATAATAACAAAACTCCACCAAACAAAAATAACGGTAGATGAGCTTATAATAGAGAAGGAGAAATTCGCAATTATCGGCGACAGTTTAGATGTAGCCTTCGTTGACCTAATTCCCGGAGTCCCAGTATGCTATAATGAACGTCATCCAAAACCACCAACTCCAAAAGCAGTCACACCAACAGCCGAAGAAGTTGCTGCAGCTGAAGCAGCAGCAACAGCCGCCGCCGAAGCAGAAGCCGCTGCCGCAGCAGCTGCGGAAGGCGCAACAGCTGAAGGTGCGGCACCAGGCGAAGAAGGTGGTGCTGCTCAACCCGAAGCAGCACCCGAAGTGCCACCAGAGCCAGTTAAGGAACCAACTCCACCACCACCACCACCATTTGAGTATGCGATTGACTTGCCACCAGAGGGTGCTGAAGTGCCATATGTAAAGAATTTTGATGCCGTCGCAGCTGCAGAAGCCGAAGCAGCTGCCGTTGCTGCAGCTGAAGCTGAAGTAGCAGCAGCAGCGGCGGCTGAAGCGGCAGCAGCCGCAGCAACTGCAGCAGCTGAAGCTGGCGCTGCACCACCACCAGCTGATGGTGCTCCACCGGCAGAAGGTGCCCCTGCCGCAGCAGTGCCTGCTGAAGGTGCTCCAGCCGCTGAAGGAGCACCGGCAGAGGGTGCGCCAGCTCCGGCACCACCAACTGAAGGTGCACCACCAGCTGAGGGTGCTCCAGCGCCACCAGCAACTGATGCAGCACCAGCACCAGCAGAAGCAGCTCCACCTGCACCAGAAGCTGCACCAGCACCTCCAGCTGATGCTCCAGCTTCATAAATAATAGGATATAGCAAATTACAAGATTTTTTTTTTTTTTTTACAAATATATTATACCTATATATTCATCAAGACGTTCATCAAACAAATAACTGTGCTCATAAAAAGTTTTTAAATAAAGTGGAGTCATTCCACACAAAAATCAAATATTCAAACGTGATTGGATTAAGCCTCATCTACTGCCTGCAACTATCTCATAAAAAAAAAGACTCATCGAATCTATTTATGACAACTCTCAAGTGACTAACATTTCCTACTTTTTCTAACTTTCAATTCTATACACGGGACCTTTTAAAGTATCCTTTGAAAGAGAAATAACTGATTAGATTTGAATGAACTGTCACAGTACAAAAATTTTACCAAAATTAAAGCGATAGCTAAGACGTATATTTCACTTTTAAAACGATACTTTCATGTTCTTCTACTTTTTACTGCTTTTATGTTAATCTATACTTTATTTCTTTTGCACTCCACTATTCATTAAAATAATCTTCTTCTTCTTTATTTAGCATACTTTTATTTATTTGCTTGCCTAACGCTTTTTATTTTCGCTTTTGCTTTAATATTTCGTCGATATACTACTCTTCTACGAAAATAATCAATTTAAAAATGAAACACAACGAAAAAAACCCAAAATCAGATGATACGATTGTCGAGAAGGAGAAATTCGCTCTGATAGGAGACAGCCTTGAGCTGGCATTCCTTGACTTGATACCCGGACTTGAACCATTCTATACGCCCCGAAATCCAAAACCACCAACTCCGAAAATGCCAACACCACCACCCGCACCTACGCCACCACCAGAGCCCGAAGTTCCAGAAGGCGGTGAAGCCGCACCCGGCGAGGGTGAGGCACCCAAAGAGGGAGAGGCAGCACCTGAAGGTGCTGAAGGTGCTGCTGGCGAGGCTGCCCCAGAAGCAGTTCCAAGTCCACCAAAACCGGTGACACCACCACCGCCACCACCACCACCACCATTTGAATATTCGATTGATTTGCCACCAGAGGGCGCTGAAGTCCCATATGTTAAGAATTATGAACCTCCACCACCGCAGCCAGAAGGTGCCGAAGCACCACCAGCAGAGGGCGCAGCTCCACCAGTTGAGGGCGCAGCTCCGCCGGCCGAAGGTGCTCCAGCGGCTGCACCAGCCGAGGGTGCTCCCGCACCAGCCGAAGGTGCTCCCGCTCCAGCTGCTGCTCCACCAGCCGAGGGGGCTCCACCTGCTGCCGCACCGCCGGCAGAAGGTGCAGCACCAGCAGCTGCACCAGAAGTTGCTACTGCTGCACCAGCTGAGGCAGCTCCTCCAGCTCCTTCTGCTGAGGCTGCACCTGCAGAAGCAGCTCCTGCAGCCGCTGCAGATGCTGCCCCACCAGCACCAGCTGAACCAGCTCCCGCTTAAAGCGCTACTCTTAAAACAACTGAATGTGCAGTTTCATTAGCTTGCATGATCCAGCCTATATATCACCGCCAATCAAACATTTACAGTCAGTGCATATTCGAAAAAAATAAAAAAAAAAGTTTTTATTTCAAACATTTTTAAGCATTAAAAACCGCATTTCATTTCTTTTTATATTTAACTTTTGATTTAAACTGATTTTTTATTAACCAAGCAAAATAGTAATAAAACAAACAGAACGCCTTTCACAAAACAACAAGTGCGTTGCCAAAAGCAAACAAGCCTAATTAAACTAACCGCTAGATTAACGCAAGGTAATTATTATTTTTTTATTTCCCTTTAATTTACCAAATTGCCAGATATAAAATGAAAATAGAACGCTAGCCAATGCTTGTCCATAAATTCCTTAAAATCTAAATGGTATCTCGTAAAATGATAAGTGGTAGTCATGCGGTAATCTTGATTGATTTGATTACATGAAAAATGCAAGTGATTGCAATTTGACTTGGAAGTAGGTACAACTTTTCCTAATAAAAGTCGCTTATCATTTTAAGAAATTCCATTTCTGTTCTTAGGGTAAATTCAGAAACGTCACAATGAATTTTGGCATTGATGTGGCATAACTTTTTTTTTTTAAATAAAGTTTTGCAAAATAAAACAGTTGGAAATAGTAATTGTAAAGCCTGAAAAAAAAACAGAATTCCACAATTCAATCATCAAATTCAAACGAAGTAAAATTTGATGCCAAGTTTCTGAATTTCCATTCCATTTGTAGTCTGGCAATTTTCATTAGTTATGTTACTTTTCTTAGATTCTATATTATTTCTGTTTATTTTGTATTTATTTCCCCTTATTTATCGTTTTGTTTTTATTTTTCTTTTAATTTACAAACAAAAACCTTATAGACGACCTCGTCTTGGAGAAGGAAAGGTACAAGGATATCGGAGACGATCTCGATACCGCCTTTGTCGAACTTATCCTCAAGGAATAAAGTGTACCTATACCTGCGATGTCAGCCATCAGTTCTGGTCACTTTCAAACCATGGGATTGTCAACGTTATATTTCACATATTGTATTTCCAGTGTATCTTGAACAAAATGTTTAACTCAAAAAACAAAAAATTTATTCTACGCAAACAACAAAAAATAATAATCCTTTAAAAAAATTATTTCCATTGATGTTTTTATTTGTAGTTTTCTTTTATTTTAATTTTTTTTTTAAATAAAGTTCATATATCAGTAAATAGAAAAATGTTGTTGTGTGTTTTTATTCGTTTTCCAAAATGTTATAATATCGTGTGCTTATTTTTACAGAGGAAGTCAGTAAAGGTAAAGAAAAGTACAAGACAATTGCACAAGAATTGGACTCAACATATGCTGACATGAATGCTTACTAACTCATTAAAAATGCATTTTATCGCAAAATACATGAAATGAAAACTAACAATAAAACTGCCGGTTAGAATGAACAACAAGCAAAATCATAAGAATAAAATCAATTAACTTTAAGAGCATTTTATTAACAAATCATTTGTATAAATAGAATTGTAATAACAGCAAATATTTTTTTTCGATTTAGGTTATATAATAATTAAATCTATATGTATGTAGGTACACGAAGAAATAAATTTATTAAATTGCCATCCACAAAGTTTATAAATTTTTAAGTACATTATACTCAAAGCGTTAAACGACTTGTTTAATTTATTATTATTAGGCAACAATTACGAAGGGTGTGTTTTGAATGCCAATCTGTTGCGAATAAAAAATAGCTAATAAAATCCTAGGAAATATGCGGCGAATTAAAAATATCTATGGTGGATTTACAATAAATATGATGACACATACAGTTTTGGCCAAAACTAGAACACGAAAGGATATCGCTTTGGAAAAAATTCAGAAAGAAATTCAATGTATTTTGTTTTATTCACTGCAAACGATTTTATCGAAACTATGTATTTACTAACTTATTTAGTTAATCAGATCGAATTAAAAACAAAACTAAAACGCTTATTTAAATTATAACTTAAATAAAGACACATTTTTTGTGGCATAACCGCATAAGGGAAATAAGGGTACAATTACTGCTGCAAATCGTCGAGGCATGGAGTCATTAGCGTTTTCAATAATATGCGTGGGGATTTTACTTCAGACATTTTCAGTCTTCCAACAGCGAGTCTAAATTCTAGCATTTACGATCAATTCGTTGATCTAAAGATTCTCGTAGATTTTCTATGTGGTTGAGATCAGGAGATTGTGGTGCCAACTTCATGACTGTAATTTGGTTTTAATAAAGCCAATATCTTACAAGCTCTGCGGTATGTTTAGGGTCTTCGTTGTCATGTTGGAAAGGGATATCTTCTTCAACATGAAGAAGAATGCCACTTTTAATTAGCTCCTGGTGCGTGTACTGATCTTGAAAATTGTTCATACTCCTTGACTGTGAAAAAGATCCCCAGAGAATAATCGGCCCTTGCGAGGACGTATCCGTCGAAACGGAGAATTGTACACAACGCCTATATTTTTAATTCGCCGACGGAGGCTCAAATTATATTCGAGGTATGCGTCTTCAGAAAAGAATAAATTAAAATGAGACGAAGCATACCATACCAATACTTCACTGCAAATCGTAAACAAATTCCGCAACCAATTCCTGTTGGAGCATATGCATATCGGAAGAAAATTCCCATAAAGCTGTCAAAAATATCAGTCAAAAACGCACTGAAACACAAAACGCAAGTGTGTGTTATATATTTGTCCGAAAAGCAGTTCGGAAGAGTACATCTAAGCAAAAATCCTCCGATTCGTATGAGTCCTCGCTAGGGCTGAAAATTGCCTCATTCGTGTTTTTTTCTGTCTCTTGTAAAACAGGAATTTAATCGCTCCCATTTTGGATGTCAGATCCAATTTATTTTTGTTTATATTTTTATACAAAAATGGCTTATTCAATACAAAGACTGGTAAAAAAATATCTCAATGTATAATCTTAATATAAAATATTTATTATTATTTATATTAAGATATGTTCCTTCTTGAATTTTACTTTTTAAATATGTACCTTATCGGGAAAATCCGAAATAGCACACCCCGTATGTCGGTTTTCTATCGCCCTGGTCCCAAACCAAGCATGCTAGAGACTTTTTGTTTTTTTAATTAAAATTCATTTAATTGTTGTGATTTGAAGATTTAAAACTAAAACTTTAAGTATTAACAAAACATTATTAACTAAAAACCGGCAAAATGTGGGGTCCTAATTTTGCACCACTTGAACACTTAAACGAAAAAAACATTTTAAAGTATTCTGGGGTGGGATTCTGTAAAAAACGAAACGAAAACCGCTTTCGTTTTACTAAACCTGTCTCTATCATACCTGTGGCAATAGACAGAGACTGCTATTGTCGAAACGAAAACGTTCGATCGTTTTCGTCTTACATAATCTGGCCCCTGCTTCCTTTTAACGCAAACATTACTTAAATTCAAGGTAATTGGAGTATTTTATATTTAAGAAAAAAAATTAACTGTGTTTTGAGCTACCTTTCTGCTCCAAAATTCACACCTCCCCGATTTGGAAGGGATGCATACATATTGGCCAATAATTTTGCGAAATCGAGCTCTAAGCTAATTTGATGACTTGGGTTAGTTTAGATATAATCGAATATTGTTATCCCGATCCATAGATTTGACGTGTCAACCATGCCCAAATATTTTCGATTATATTCAAATCCGGTGAGTAGGCCGGTCAGCTAACAAACACCGGGTTGTTGGCACATTATCATGTTGATAAATCCAACAAAAAGGTTATGAAAGTATGGAAAGGCCCCTTTCAATATGCTATTGCAAGACAATGGATTCATTGTGGTTGACAAAAATTGTAATTTGCAGGTGCCATAATACGAAACGCCCCCCCCCCACACCTTCAACTCTGCTATGCAGCCGGTCCAAATGATTAGTCTCTTTGCGGGGGTTATGGAAATAGTCCCGGGCTTCCGAATTGAATTCTTTTCGTCTGAGAAGACCGGACAATGCTTCTACTAAGTCCAGGTCACATGTGCGGGACAAAAACGGAAGCGTAGCGCTTTTCGAACCGGGTTAAGGGGTGGCTTCTTCTTGATTTTTTGCCTTTTTATATGCTTAGCATTCCAAATAACACAACGCACAGTTGTGAGACTTGTGTAAAATGTACAAATATGAATTAAAGGACTTTTACTTAAACCAAATATTACTTATTACAACAAATAAAATGTAAACTAAAATAAAAACGTATTTTTCACTTCAAATGCAAAAATGTCCCGCCAGCTAATTTTTCAGATCTGGCATCTCTACGAGGTATCCGTCGGAACGGAAAATTCTCCGATTTTATACGAATCGGAGGATTTTTGCAGCGAGGTATACGTCGGAACAGATTTTCGGAACTTTGTTCCGACAAATATGTAACGCACACTGGCGTTTTGCGTTTCAGTGCGATGAAGTGCGTTTTTACTGATATTTTTGACAGCTTCATACAAATTTTCTTCCGATATGCTCCGACAGAAATTGGTTGCGGAATTTGTTTACGATTTGCAGTAAAGTGTTGATAAATGAAAGCAATAATGAAAAAAACATTTTAGCAAAGTAATTGTTTGTTTTTGTCGCTTTAATTTGTGAACAAACGAAAAAACAATCACTTAATGGGAAAACCCATATGTAGCACGAAACAACATCATATCAAATCAATGCGTTGTCGCATTTTAATTATTCTTTCCGAAAGCGGATACCTCGAATGTAATTTGAGTCTCCGGCGGAGTGTGCGTTGCGGAGAATTTTCCGTTCCGACGGATACCTCGCTAGGGCCGTAAATTTAGGAGGAATACCGTCCTCCATTTTGCCACAGTCAAGTTATGTTCCATTTTCAAATTCAGCGTTTTAATACACAAAAGCGATATGAAGCGGATAAGGCTGCAGTTATAGCCATCAGTAAAATCCATCCGTAAAAACACGAAACAGAACAAAACTGAAACATTTAACCATAGCATATCATAGGAATTCAGTGGAATACTTCGTGAAACTGGTTGAGAAGTTGAACAGAAAAAGTTTTTCGTACGGAAAAATAAAGAAATTCCTTTTTTAGAAAATTTAAAGATCAATTGCTTAATTTTTTTTGACGAATTAGTTTTATAATTCAAAAGCAACATTTTAAGACCAAGATTGAGTTCAACGATTAAGTTTAAGTGCTCCAAAAAAGTGAAACAATTTTTTTACGGATGGATTTTACTGATCGCTATAACTGCAGCCTAAGCCCGGTGATCTGTTTGACTGGTGGGTTTTCTGGGTCAACCGCCACTATGAATGGTCTAAATATTTGTTCGACTGCGAGGAGCCACCGTATTTATAAAGGCATAAGCATAACTGATTCCGATTGCCCGAGTCTTTAAATTGCTCAAAACACATATTCCACGGCATTTCATCATGGTTCCTTGAATCAATTATGGCATTCGATCTGAAATTTTCATAATGGCGCACAGCTACTTGTTATACCCTAGAATAGGAGAGTATTATTCACTTTGATATTATATTCGTAACGTCAAGGAGTCAGCGGATATATTCTGAATAGATTTAGTCTGTTCGTTTGTCTGTTAAAAACATGATAGGTCGATTCAATTGACCTAGGAGAGGACTTTTGACATCCGCTTGATATTGAAAATGAGTTGAATTGGTCAAATAATTCTGGTAGCTCCCATACAAAACCAATATTAGACCCATGTGTAGGTACGTAACGTACTAACTCACATGCCTAACATTTTGCATGACTTGTATGCAGTGGAGGGTATTAAAGCATCAGAAGGCTAATGATAACATTTTTTCTTGCTTCAAGCTTCCGAACAAAAAACGGTAAAACTAGATTTTTAGAGCTAGGTATAACCGGCAAGATAAACACAAATTCTGCCTTCTTTTTTCCAAAAAAGTTTTTATTAAAATTCAGTTGATTATTTTATTTCTTAAAAAAAATGTACAGTTGTAATACAATTTTTAGTAGTGAATTAGAGTTCTATAATTGAATATTATTAAAAATGAATCTGCCAATTTTTTTAATGTCTCTAGATTTTTTTCAAAGCTTTATCATTTCGTGCTTAAGTTTTGGCAAATTTATGTATTCATATTGTGCACCGTAGTGTAACCAGTGGTGCCAGATAAACTCCAACTCCAAATTGTAAAAATTGGTGTCGGTGTTTAGGGACATTTATTTCTCCTTCAAACAATTTTGTAATCCAGGAGTGAGATTCTGTAACAAAAAAAAAACTTAAAATGTTATCGTGTGTGCATTAATGCAATACTTCCTTTATCAATCCAATAGAGATTAAACCGTAAATTAACGAAGAGCTAAGGTGAAGACTTCCTCTACTGCGTTGTTTCTCTGGGTCGCTCTACATTTCCTAGCCATTAACAATTTTCTAACCGGTCGATGTCTCTGTAAAAATCGCGTAGTTGTTAAACCTTCTTTAATCCGGTCAACGTAAACGGGACCGGACTCGTTCAATACGAGCAAGGATAAATGCATCCGCCTTCACTTTAATGTCCATCATGTCAATTTTTGACGTCAGATTTTGTCTGCACTTAACTTTAGGACAACAATTGGTACTTTTTTTGACGTGTGTTATATGTAGTAGCTTAAGGCTAAGGAAACAGCGATCATCATAATTCGAAAACAGCGAAAACATAATTCATTGCTTCTCTTTAGTGTGTAAAATTGACATATTCCGATCCACTCAACACATATGTACATTCAGAGCTGTCAAAACTACAACTAAGATAACCAAAATCTACCTAGGAGTAGGGAAACTTTGTTCATATTATTCACAATTCACAAATAAGAACCAGCAAGAAAGTTGCAATGCGGCCATTACGCGGTTGACAACCATTAAAAAGTGAACGAAAATACACCTAAAGTCCAACGCAACGTTTGACGTTATAAAATGTCAATGTAATCAAATCACATGTTTGCTTAAGCTGGATTAATCTCATAGAATCCTTTTAGATTGAATCACGTGCATTGCGCTAGCCTTATTCGTCAGAAAAGAGAGGAAAAAATACTTCAAAGGCATCTTTAGGTGAATATAAGAAATTCTATAATTGTCTTAAGAATTACTAATATCTCGTATGATCAACGCTTAGGTGTTAACTCGAACTCCCTCCAAAGTCGTGTTCTACATAGTTGCGGTAAATAAATAGTAATCTTTTGCTAATTTTCTGACATTTCGGAAATTTTCAAAGTTCAAATTTAAACCACAGATTTATGAAGATATTTAATTTTAAATCGCTTGCCTCCAATGACAAGGCTTGAAAATTAAAATAAATATACCTTTACGAGAAATAGCAATATGAATTATAGGGAGTCAAAAAACTAGCCGATGGTATTTTTTTTATCACAACTGACACACGGCAGACACGAATTCTCTTTCCATCTGTCCACATTAAAATTAAACCTATCACATTGACACAGCTATAAACAAAATGGCATGGTAAGCATGCAACAGTCATCCCGATCAACATAATACACGCCCATTTCGTATTTATGGATTTCAAATTACTCACAAATTGATCTCATTGCACACCCTCAGCTTATTTTAGTGACATCAAACATGTACTCATTCAATTGAAAAATATTCATCCCACCAATCAATTGAATCAAATAAATAAATTTGCATTATATTTATTGTATTTAATAAAATTAGTATCATTTTTAAATAAATATTGTTCAGAGTGTTGCAATAAAATTGTGTGATTAATCTATTATGTTGATGTGTGTTAAAACAAACTTATAGCCCCATTCGCAACTCAAAAATAAACTTTTAATAATAAATCGGTTAATTAGTACGCGACAAGTGATGGCATTTACAATGAATAAAATTAATTGAATTGGCCTTGTAGAGATAAACAAAAGAAAATTTTTAAAATGTTTATTTATTGCTTTCTTGACCATATTGCGCTTTTAATTTTCACTGAATTTTAGGAATTTTTTTTTTTTTCTTTTCTTAAAGGAATTTTTGTCAAAAGCAAGAGAACCTAAGAGAAATTATCTTGTAACAAATGTACTTGATTATTAAAAATATAATATATTTTCAATAAATTATTTATTTTACGAATTTAACATTTACATGTATACGTCTTTGTGTTTTATTGAATGTCGATTAGTTATCCTGATAAATCATATGTACCAATAAATTTGGTAAGCTTTGAACGTCGACTGACGGATGGACGATTCAGTTAAGAACACAAAATATACAAAAAGCACAGTTTTTGTATTTTTCTTGGGATTTCACCAGCAAATTGTGCAGGTACGGTGTTAAATTGCTTTGTAGAAATTGCGATAATTTAATTTATATGTTAGGAATACGCTCACAAATCTTGTGCTTTTCTTAGTCAATGCTATAGATAGATTAAAGAAGACAAATCTATATTTTTCTTTTAGCTCAATGGTTAAGAAACTGCGAACTTAACCCAATATAGACTGAATGGAGCAGTTTAGACAACGCGTTTCATTGTTCACACAATGCGAACCAGATTGGTCCAGAATGTGTGGTCTTGGTGTCAAACCGAACTAATGATTTTTACTGATGCTCGTCCAGTGCTAGGTATTGGGAGTGATCTTGGATACCAAGATTCCCAAGCTCAACTGTAAACTAAACATCGAAAGAAGGTAAAGAAATCATGCATAACTTTCTGCCAGAAATCGAGTGAAATCGAAATTGTAAATCGAGTGAATTCATTTTCAGTGTTCTGCATTTCGAGCGATTCGGAAACTCCGAAATAATTTCACATTGTCTCAATTCCGAAAATTTTGAAATGGAAATCGAATACAGTGAAATGTAGAACACAACAATTCATTTCCGATTTCATTTCGAGTGAAAGTGAAATGTGGATCCTAGCAGTATGTCTGCAATAAGAACATTCATGGGCCGGGCCTACAACCAAAACTGACGCTTTGGATGTAGGTTAGGTACACCAGCGGTAGTACGACTAATCTTCACCTATGTGTCAATAGTTTGGTGTGGCCGGTTCTAAGAAAACCTTATAACATACACAAACTTAATAAAGTGCAAGGAACGGCATGCATAGGAACCACAGACGCTCTACGGTCATAGCAACATTCTACTTTGTCTATAAAGAGAACTCGTACCAGTCTGAACGGATTATATTAATCCCTTAATGCTTTTCACAATACATTTCGAAGTAACATTCCCTTCAAAGTTAAATTGGCAAGACAGACGGACAAGGACTGGAATTTAACAATCTACACGGACGGTCCAAAAATGGACTGTGGAGTAGGTAGGGGCGGTTTTTTTTTTGTCTATCAACATCTTAAAATCCTTCAGGCTTGCCGATACGGCCAGTGTGTTTTTGGCGGAACTACTTCTATCCGCCAGGCTTGACCGCAAATCAAACTACATACAAAAATATAGTTCCGAGACAAAGGATACACATATTCGTTGACAATCAAGCTGCCATTAAGGCTAACGCCTCAGTCCATATAACCTTAAAATTAGTATTAGAATGTCGAAAGGATGTCACTTGATCAATTCAAGGTTACCCTGATTTGGATTCTCCAGGTCATAGCAACGTTTACGGAAACTTACAAGCCGACGAGTTGGCTAGGTTCACATCTCCACTGTTCACTTGCGGAATCAGTTCACATTTAGCTCGCAGCAGTCAAAGCAAACATCTTCTCAGAATTTTTATTGAAGACCAACCTCAGATTTAGCATGGAGGAGATTGCCGAACTGTAACATATCCAGAAAGATGTGGCTAAACTACATCCACAAAATACACACTGCCGCTGTTGCAATGATCTATGCGCCTGTCCAGCACTAGCTAGGACCAGACTGCGATTTCTGGGTTTCTGGCGATCTCTGGATTTCGACTTCCTTGAGGAGGTTTTGAAGAGTAGCATTAAGAACTGATAACCTTTCTAAGTTCCACAGTCTGGATTCAAACTGATTCAGGTCATATGAGTTTGTGGTAAGAAAAATGGTACCAGGGTTTTTCTCAACCGCCACACATACCTATAACTATCTCATACAATATATGTATCGCTCAGGAATTAAAAAAAAAACTACTCAAAATACACCGAAATTCCCAGAATGTGCAACGAGGACGAAGGAGCAGGAAAAGAATTATTATGCCGCTGCAATCCTTTATTCATAACACGTCAACGTTACCTACGTAAACTCTACCTTAAAGAAGTGGATATAGCTGCCAGCTTACCCAAAGAGTTAACCGCCCTTTGCATCATGGACTAGCTGTACCTAAATGGACGACATCACAATTGGCTCACTTCTGATGGCCGCAGTGATCGTTTTCCATCCCACACAGTAGCTTTTGCGAATGTTTTATAGATTCTCTAATATTTCTCCGAATTTAAAGAACAACCCTGGTCTGTATAACTTATA
The DNA here is from genome assembly GCA_955612985.1 of Cheilosia scutellata. Taxonomy (NCBI): domain Eukaryota; kingdom Metazoa; phylum Arthropoda; class Insecta; order Diptera; family Syrphidae; genus Cheilosia; species Cheilosia scutellata. The sequence continues at coordinate 108,965,477 of OY015312.1, read as the reverse complement.
GAACATTGCATTTCGGAATAGATCGGAATAGAAGGAAACACATTGAAAGATACTTCTTCAAAAATTTGGAGGAGGGTTGGCCTCTTAAACAAATTTGAAACCATTTTTAGGTTCTGTAGGGATATTAAGTGTTTGGGCAAATTGATTTAGGTTTTGTTTTGACCGTATAATGGCTCCCCAGGGATGGCGATTGGCCGAATATGTTGTCTAGTCTACTGTGGTGAACACACACTATACAACTTAACAACCTATTAGGTTTTGGGATTGAGCTCAGAGTTCTAAGCTTTTTTAAACTATGGCCATAAACGGTTGGCTATAAATAGTTTCTTGGAGATGTTTAGAAACGATACGCTGTGATAGTTTCCTGTATCATTAACCCTTTTTTGTGAATTTGAATGTTTGAAAATGTTCGTTGGTCTACCGAAATAGTTCTGCTGATTCGGTACTTTCTTCATTTAAGTTTGTAGATTACTTTTCAGAAGCCGTCTAATTTTCAACATCTTGCTATTTGTTCTGTCGTATTTGCGATTAAGTTGCAGATTTCTTTCGCTATAGCTCATTGTATAAGAACATTGCACAAAACATTAACAATTGTGGATATTGCACCAAAATAAATTATCCATTCATCTTACCTATCTTACCGATCTTTAGCCAGCTGTCTCCAGTTTCGTACGCTAAGTTGATTAAGGTCCAGTTGCTCGTTCCACTTGCGTGCGCCACCCTAGTAGCAGTATTCCTCTACTGCACCTTCCCTCCGGTGTGGATTCGAAGATCTTCCAGCTTCCAGGTTTGAGCATTCGCGTCCATTGGCTCTTGCTCTACAATGACCCAGCCACCTTAGTCGTTGCCCGGTTGGACCTTCGTACTCTTCTGGCTAGGTCGATGAAGCCCGTACTGTTCGTCGTTGTATCTCTGCCCCCTCCGAAAATGATAAGTTTCCTCTCGAAACAACTAAGGGTAATCTCGTCCGCTTTGGCTCTAGGCCATAGAGAAGTACCTACGGGGTCCAATAGGCTCTTATAAAGGCTCACTTTAGTTGTTTAATACCATAATTCAAGACCGTGTGTCAATTGGGCTAAATAAATATCCTCGGATAATTTTCTGACAATTATGAAAGTGTTGAAAGAGAAGTTCACGAAACTCACTTAAAATAGAGATTTATCGAATTTTACACTATTAATTAAATGAAATTTAGTGTCTTATATCCTCTTTAACATTCTAGCAAAATAAAACGTCAAAAATATTAGCCTATAGCATAATTTATTATCTTGCTCCTGGAGCAGGGTAATTTTTTGTCAGCTGGAAATTCGTTTTCCACCACGATAGTGTCAGAAAATTATCCGAGGATAATTATTTAGCCCATTTGACACACGGTCTAAAATAATAAATATAGTAGACTATTGAATAAAATAAAATGTCACTCATGGAACAAATCAAAAGTAGCTCTGCATAACTTGAAAACTAAAAGAGATAGAACAGAATAGATTGCACAAAAATATTCAAATAATTAAAGTATACTTCACTCCATTCGTTCAAAGGAACAAAATCGTACTCAGGGATCACGAATTTACGAAGAATTGTCTGTCAGAATTTAAATCTTCAATTAACCACTTAAATTCTGCTGAGTGCTGATTAATTAGAGAGTGGTCTATTTACATAGCTATAATTTCAAGTATTGTTCTCTGAAGTGCAAACTCCCTCGCAGTTCTCCAACAGAAGTAGTTAGGGGCTTCTCTTGAATTTAAGCGAGAAACTTTGCCAATTATCACTGCTCGCTTTCTCGTATTCAACTAATTTTCGATCTGGAATTATAATTTATCGATGTGGTCAACGTCCTGAGTGCTTACAGAGGTCATCTAAAAAATAATTCTTTGAGAAAAGATAAATTCCCTTCTTCCAGACAGAGATGCTCCTAAAATTGAATTTAATTAAAGTTAATACCTAAATGATTTTTCAAAACACCGAAATGAAACAACAGCTAAGAATCTATATGAACCTCTTTTTGTTTACAACACCTGTGGTTACCAATTTTCAAACAATCTTCACGTAATAAGATATACATACAAGTGAAGGTGTAACAACACCTACTGTCAAAAATTCCAGTCTATAAATATAGTCGATAATTTGTTTAAACAAAATATCAGATTACAGGTTTCAGAGAGGAAAAAAATACCACACATAAGAAAAAATGTTTGACCGACAATGCGCTGAAAAAGATTTACAATCCAAAAGTTATCCACCAAATAAAAATAAGATAAACTAAATAATTTAATTTGTATGCAGGTTAATTCCAAAAATACAACAAAAATTCAAAATACAATCCCCACGGTGAAATATTTTTAGACACCGTTTAGTCTTCATATTTTCCATTCATTTTTGGAACAAGAATCGACACCACATTTATCCTTCGAAATGCAATGTCTCAATGATGGAAACAACAGATTTGCCACACAAAAATCTAGTTTAAATCGATAAATATTTGATTTTTCACCATAAGAACATCCATTTCATTTTTCATCTCAATATGAAGATCATAAGCCAAGTATTCAAAATCGCAGAAAAATATTTTTTTTTTTGTATTTCAAAAATTCTGCTATGACCCTCGATGGAAAATTGGGAAATGCTTTCAATTTGTTTTCAAAACCAGGGGAAAGATGCTATTTTTAAAAAGCCCGTACGATCACATAGCAGATCACCCCATACAGCCATACAATGGACTTCTTAATTTTCCTCTCACTCTCTTGAAAAAAAAAACGAAAGAAATGAGTTTAAAATTTGCGCAATAAAAGTTTGTGGGAATTTTTTTTCACTTAGTTTTTTTTTTTTTTTTTGGGTTCTCTCAGAAAAGTAGGGAAATTTTTACCGTACAGTGAGGAAAGAAAACTCTTTTTTCGCCAGCCTGTAATTGTGTGCTATAGTGAATAAGAATATAGAACGAAGCAATTTTTTCACACACTAAATACCGTGTGTGTTGAAATTATGTGGGGCTGATAGGATAAAAAAAGTTGGTCCACATCAGTGTTCTCGGGTTTTTGCTAGCGTATAGTGTGTTCCAAAGCGCTAAGGTTGGTTTTCCATATATACACGAAGGATAATTTACAAAATCTTCTTTTTTTTTTCTTCCTTACAATATAAAATTATTTTCTCCAAAACAACAAAAAAATTGAAAAAAATCGTTTTTTTTTTTAACCAAAAATGGAGTTAACATTTTTAGAACCTGAGTGTGACAAAAGAAAATTGTGTGCCTATTGTCCTTGCAATAAAAGGATATTTGATATGCATAGTTTAGATATGCAAAATGAAAAAGTGATAATGTAGTGCAGTGTGCGTGAGTGGGGTGGTTGGAGTTTGTGCAACAATACATCTCATTTCAAAGGATATACCAACAGAAATATATGTATAAAGGATTACCTATTGCATAAAGTCTAAAAATAATAGTGAAGTCCGAAGGATATTAAAAACAAAACGCTAAGATGTCTCTATTTAATCTTATGCAATCGTGTGTGGGATACATTTTCTTTTCCTGTAGAAAATAATACATACACGTAGTTTTTTATTTTTTTATCTTACTTATAAGGAATTTGTAACTGAATCGCTTTAAAAACATTTTAAATTCAAACTCAGCCACACATACAAAAAATACTATCCTATACAGAATTGTATCATATACTCCAACCACTACACGCACATCACACACCGATCACCTGCATCATCATGATTGTCTCTGAAAGTATCTAACTATACCTACACGTAATGTGTGTATAGAGGATATTTTTGTTTTGATTTCTTTTTCTCTTTGGTTTGAATACGATCCAACTTTTGTTGGACATGTATTCGCATATTTGTATATCTATTAAATAAAGCAAACAGAAAAAAAATCTATTTTTAAATGCTTAGAAAAGTGATTTTCAAATTTTCAAACTTAAAAACCGTTTCCAAGGGAAATCTCAGAAGTGGATTATTTTCTGTATTTTTCAAAAAATCTATACAAACTACTCATTAAATAAAAAAAAATAATATATAAATGAGATACAAATGCATCTCAGGAAGTGCCAAATAATTCTAATTCGAAAAGCTAAATGGGGATCACCTCGTCACAGTCCCGACATTTTTTTTTTGAAAAACTGACGATGGGCGTATCTCAAAATGAATCTGAGATAAATTTAGAATATTGTGTAGGTGCAATTTATTAGGAGTTCACAAAATATGTATACCCAACTCAAAACACCTCTATTTGTATAACACGCAATACAGATACTTAGAGAAGTGACATCATAGATGACTGCGGGGATACACACACACAGGGGAAATTCAAAAAAGAATTCGCAATTTTTTTTCATAGATTTCGAAAAAGATTTTGTTAGTGATTTTCATTTTTCATCTAGAATTTCATTATTGTTCGCCAACAATAAATTCCAAAAGAATATGAATGTTTTATTTTTATCAATTAAAAAAATTCTCATTCTAAATTGAGTCTGATATTTTTTTTTAAGTGGATGCTATTTTATTTAGTTCAACAACAAGTGAAATTAGTTTTTTTCGAAAATAGCTTTCGATAGATTTTAATATTTTTTTTTTATTAATGCATTCAAGGTCTTAGTTAGCCGGGTTCGGGAATTGTTGAATTGTTTTATTATTGTAACAATTTAACTATTTCAATGATTATACTTAAATAATAAATGAATTAGTGTAATCCGGGCCTAAGTCAATACCAATATTTTTCTTTGCTTGAAACCATAAACTTTCAAATGAACTCATGTCTGAAGTTGTTTTATATGTCATTTTAGCTGCTTTCTTATACGTCAGAAAGAAGTCAGAACTTAATTGAAAGCAGTATTTAAATTTTCATAATATAACAGTAGCTGTCATGGGCTTAGAATAAACCTCTCTTTTTAATTATTTTAAGTGCACGGCAATGCACTTTCATGCGAAATGCATCTTTCAATTATACATTTGCATGCGAAAAATGGATGGCGACGGGAATTTTATTTACTACAAACACGCTCGTACAATATCAAGTTGATTAAGCATAAATACTCTTCATATTATATGTACCTAGATTAACCTTAATAGCCAACGTTTTCATAGAAAAAAATAGTATTTGGCGCAAGCGCAACCCTTTCATATAGAGCAATAGGTCCAGTTTCTTACACCCAGTCGTTTGTGTGAGGTTTTCAATTATTGGGATGAATGGAAGGGGTATTGATTTGAGAAACTTTCACGGAACAATTGTACTCACGGGTGTTTATCAGCGAGAGGTGGGGGTGGCCCAGTGGGAAAAACCTTAGGCCTACTGATGTCCACGTATTTGCGGTTTTCGTACGCTTGTAGCTTCCTTGCAGCTTGCATATAAAGAAACGAAGTTCTGTCCACGGACTACGAAAAGTGACTTTGCCGCTCCGTGGACAGACCTTCGTTTGTTTATATGCAAGCTGCAAGGAAGCTGCAAGCAAGCGTAGAACAAGCTGCAAATGACGAAAGTGTGCGTATGAAGCGCAGCTACCTGGACAGTAAGCCTAAGGATGTAGTTTCTGGGTTGAACCTGTGTAGTTTCTGGGTCGCTCAGTAGTCCAACAAACTAACCACAAAATCCATACTCGTACCGCAATTTTTATAATTTTTTATTATAAATTTTAGCGAACAAAATGCGTTGATGCACGTTCGGAAAACGAATACTACGTATGAACGTTAATCCAGTCGGAGACTAATTTGTGAAGAAAATTACTCTCCCAACGGATACCATGATAGGGCCGAAAATCCTTTTGATTTACCGACAAAAGTAGAATGGAATCCAGATTCAATTTTACGTATGGCAAATGCAACTTAATTCGTTCCAATCTGTGAAACTCAATTATCCTGACAATACTTTACCCTTTGCTTCCCGATTCTATTTTAGCTAAAGGATTATAATGACAAGACAATTACTTACTTACTTACATAGGTGGCGCTACAGTCCGGGGTGGACCTGGCCGGCTCAACCAACACGATCTTTGGCTAACCGCCTCCAGTTGCGCCCTTCAAGTTGGTTGAGGTCCCCTTTCACTTGTCCACGCCACCTAAGACGAGGTCTTTCTCTACTGCGTTGTTCCTCCGGGTTGGAATCTAAGATTCTTCGGGCCGGAGCGTTGGTGTCCATTCGCTCTACATGTCCTAGCCATCTTAGTCGACTGATACGTACAAAACAAGACAATTAGACAACCGAAAAAAAGTGTTTTCCACTTGTCGCTTGGGATCTTAGGGAGCAGATTGCGCAAAGAAGATAACTTTACTGTATCAATGAACATGCAGCAAAAGCATCCCTCTGATTAACATTTCCATTAACTTGTATGCACTTAAGACTTTTTAGCTACAGTGTCCTTTAGAAATAACTTTCACCTATATCTCGCCTCTGCAACAATCATGGCACGAAATCTGTCACTGATCTACAAGTATTAAATAAAATGCATAGTGAGGTTAGGTTAGGTTCATTTAAATTGGGGTATGAGAAAGAGGTCATACGGCACTACAGGCACCATAAGGAACCATCGCGATCCCGAAAAGGAACTATAATTGCAGTAAACTACAATGGAAAACATCTAAACACGTGCTATTGAAAAACACCCAATTTCACGGAAAAAATCAAGCAGCTCGTTGTAGTTGGCCTATCTCCTCTAAATGTTGGAAGAAGTACCTGGCCAGAAATTTCCTTCGATTGTGACATATTGCCTCGCATTCGCGCAGTATAAGTATGCGTTGTATCTTCCTCGGCTTCCATGTCATTACAGACCCTGCTGGTGTCCGAGTCTACCAGTTTGAGTCTCTTGGCATGCTTTAAGAAGACAGTGGCTAGACAATATTCCGACCAGTTGTTGTTCCCTGTCTAGTTTGAGAATTTCCCTAGATCTTTGACGATCAAACTGAGGCCTTTGATAATATAATTCAAAGGCCGTAGGACCGTACGGAGCATTTTACTAACTCCTGTTCCCACACCTACCAAGTTTCGTAAAACAGAGAGCGAATTAACGAGTTCGGGCATTTTATTTGTAATACGTCTTGAAATGAGGAGTTTCACAAAACCTATCCCACACTTTTTATTAATTTTAATCTACTTAGAAAAAGAACCAAACTTAAACTTGGTTAAAGTCTGAAAATGGAAACATTTCCATTTCCGAATACTTCCGCCACAAAAGTCAGTGCGGGTTGTTGTAATTTACACTGTTGTATTGTAACGATAGAATGCCTGGCCTAAATGAGACCGTTATTTTAACATAAACGACGAATCACGAATTGTTTGTTTGACGTAGAAATGCGCAAATTTAAGCTGTCAGTTTTCACTTTTTCAATACCAAATTGTACTTTGAGGTTAAGTTCGAGCCTATTTTTAAAATACAAAATTTTACCATTTAACAGATTGTTCGTCAAAAAAAATGATCATAGTGAACAGGACGACGGGAAAAATAAGTATTCTCACAAAATTTCATTTGCCTAGATCGACTCGTTTGGAAGCTATCGTGTTTTCAACAGAGAGACAGGCGGACCGGACATGGCTAAATCGATTCAGGGGTCTCCGACGACTCCTTCTTGGCGTTACAATGGCAAAGTGAATATACCTTCCTATGAAGGGTATAGAAATTGGTCTGCATTTTTCCGAATGAACATGTTAAAACTGAAGAGTTTCTACCTCTACCCGAAAAATAACTATATTCGGTTTTAGACCAACAGCTGCATTTATAACTTAAAGAAACTCTTTTAGTTCATCTAAGTTCCTTCTCTAATTATATTTATTAATTCTCCAATTTTGGTTTAAGAACGATTTTTTTAATAAAATTGCAGATTTATTAAAAATTTTTATTTTTATCTAAATCTAACCATATTTATATTCTTTATCACTTGCAGAGTTCCTTCATTTTCATTTCGTTGTCAAGCTAAACAAAAAACACATTCACCATGGACGCCATCAAGAAGAAGATGCAAGCGATGAAGCTTGAGAAGGATAACGCCATTGATAAGGCTGATACCTGTGAAAACCAAGCTAAGGATGCCAATTCCCGTGCTGATAAACTGAATGAGGAAGTCCGTGATTTGGAAAAGAAATTGGTCCAAGTTGATGTTGATTTGGTCACATCTAAGGATGCCTTAGAAAAGGCCAATCACGAATTGGAGGAGAAGGAGAAATTGTTGACCTCCACTGAATCCGAAGTTGCCACTTTGAATCGTAAGGTGCAACAGATTGAAGAAGATTTGGAGAAATCTGAAGAACGCTCAACCAGTGCTCAACAGAAATTGTTGGAAGCCACCCAGGCTGCTGATGAGAACAACCGGTAAGAGTCAATATTTCAACTTGTTATCATTTTTTACTTAAAAAATGTTTCTTTTCCAGTATGTGCAAAGTATTGGAGAACCGTTCCCAACAAGATGAAGAACGTATGGATCAATTGACCAACCAATTGAAGGAAGCCCGTATGTTGGCTGAAGATGCTGATACCAAGTCCGATGAAGTTTCCCGCAAGTTGGCCTTCGTTGAAGATGAACTTGAAGTCGCTGAAGATCGTGTCCGTTCCGGAGAGTCAAAGATCATGGAACTCGAAGAAGAATTGAAGGTAAAATACTTAGGAAAAAAATATCCCATCAATGTCTTATTTTAAGCAAATTTTATTCAATAGGTCGTCGGTAACTCCTTGAAATCCTTGGAAGTATCTGAGGAGAAGGCCAACCAGCGAGTGGAGGAATTCAAACGTGAAATGAAGACCTTGACTGTCAAATTGAAGGAAGCTGAACAACGTGCTGAGCACGCTGAGAAGCAAGTGAAGAGGCTCCAGAAGGAAGTCGACAGGCTAGAAGGTAATGTTTCTGTTTCTAAGTTTTTGAAATTCATTAAGGAAAAGATCTATCAATCATTGAAAATATTCAAAAAATAAAATTTTCGATCGTATATACGCTTCAACTAACAAATTTAAATGAAAGGGATCTTCAAAAGAAACGACAACCAATTTTTTTTTTACTTCTCTAATTTAGGTCTAACAACAAAAAATTATTAATACTTTTTTTTAAGTAAACTGTATAATAAATGCTATGCTTTTAATATAATGATGCTTTTTGCAGACCGTCTCTTCCACGAAAAAGAAAAATACAAAGCGATCTGCGATGATTTGGATTCAACATTTGCTGAACTTACCGGATATTAAAAAAAATAATAATAATGAACTTAAAACAATTTACAAAACACTACACACATTTTTGAATAACCTACAAATTGGAATAGATCCAATCTATTTCAAATCTATCACTTTTCAAGTCCAAATGCACCGCATTCAGTTTGTCTATTATTGAACAAATTTCGTTAAACCAAATGTTTGCTATACCTATAGTTTCGTACCAATTGTCACACAAAAAAACAGTTTTACACCTAATATACAATGGCTGATTTTAGGATAAATCAAAATTGTAGTAGAAGTTTCACAAAATCACCTCATCACTGATCGTATACGCAAATTTATTGATTATTCTTAATAATATTTCAAAGAATTGTGTACACTGCTCTTTAGATGATATATAGCATTCACGTTTCAATTTTTAATTCGATTTCAAATTTCTTTTTGGGCCTATTCTTGAAAGAGTTTAAGAATTTATGAATTCAAATCCACCTGAAACAATCATTTTAAAAGATCGATTGCGTTACCAGTGATATTTCAAATTGATCTAAAGTTTTGACAATCTTGTTAACATTTTTAGCATATTGACAGGTAAATCCAGTTCTAACGGTGAAATTAGCTAAGAATGTTTGAAATGGCTGACTTTTTCAAATGAAAGCTTAGTTCAATTATATATTTTTATTTTATACAAATTAGATCAATCGTTTATTTGTGGTTTCTTTTTGAGTAAATCACTTTCAACTGTAATATTTCTTAATTCTGAGAGAGAAAGGGAGGGAGATAACAGTTTGAGCGCTTCAGTACAATTAAGTAATGTGCGCGAATACAAAACTACTTAAATATGGATCGATCTAATAAAAAGTTTAACACTTGTGGATACTTATGTCAATGTCTTTACGACATAAATAAAAATGTTAACAATTTGGCCATGGCTGTGTCAAACTTGACAGCTTTAATCTATTTAAAACTAAGCAGAAGCAGAAGAGGCTGAACATAGTTGACAGTAGTAGTTGTTACATAAATTCTTTCTGTCAGATGGCATGATCTGACAAAAGATTAACTGACATTATACAATTTTTAAGTGCGTTAAATTAAACTACATCACTAAGCTTGTTTCAATTTTGACACGTATAGATCCTAATGAAAATGTCACATGGTATTGATTTTTTATTTTAAGACTGTTTCGAACATTAGCCCATTTGAAATTAAACCTAAGACCTTTCGATACAAATATTGAAATATATATGCATCCCTAGAAATATCACCCATTGTACAAAATATCCTTAGTAGTTTCATAAAATTTTCTACAAATCCGCACATAATATGTACAGAAATAATATACAAACACAAACACTGTATAATAAAACAGAGAAAAAGAAAACTTACGCGAATGACACATAATATATACTAATCCCGCCGATCGACTTCGTTGTTTTGGTGCAACTGTCAAACGATGCCCGCCAGAAGTTTTCTTTTATTTTTGATCAAAAAGAAAAAACGTATACATATTTGTATATATTTTTAATAAATTGAAAAAAAAAATCACAACCGTAACATGTAATATAAAAGGTGATTTTTATACATTTTTTTTTTGTAATATTATATTTGTGTGTATTTCTCATTGTAAATTTCACATAACCAAATCCTATGAAATTGTTTATGTGACAGCAAACACACGATGTGCATAAAAGAGTGTTTTCTATCGAATCCTCACATTTTTTTAAAAAAATAATGTACCTACCGTTTTGTCGCACAGTGTAATGTGTTTTTGAATCCACAATATTATTTTTATTTTTTGTTATTTGTTTAAGTTTCCAAGCAATACCCTGAATTTTTATCACAATTTGTATGTTTGTGTATCATAACAACTGCAATTATTTTTGTTCCGTTAACAATAATCTATTGAAAGCATATTTTTAATATCGGTTTTTTTCTCTCCTTCACAGACGAATTGGGCATCAACAAAGACAGATACAAGAGTCTTGCCGACGAAATGGACTCCACATTCGCCGAATTGGCTGGTTATTAAACATTTTCAAAATCCCCCCCAAAACAAATACAAGAAGTTGCGCATATTATTACTATAAAAAGAAAAAAAAACATCACAACAATGCTTCCTTCATTAATAATAATAACATCTGTTTTTTATTTATATATAAAATAAATATTATATGATTGTTTATTTGTTAAACACAAAACAAAATGGTGAACATCTCTCAATGCATGCAAAGAAACGTAAATGGAACCAAAGATATACATCTACTTACAACGTTTTTGAACATCTGCAGCAAACAAAAATGTGCATTATAAATCTCTCTCTATTTACAACTATATAATATAAAGAATTTTTTTTTTTAAATATAATTTCGAAAGTAAAATCATTATAATAATCGTATAAACAAACATCTTATTTATTTATTATTTTGTTTATTAATTTATTTGTTTGTGCAAAAACCTTTTAGGAGAAACTGAAGTAAAAAAAAAAAAAAAAAACAAAATAATAATATGCTTGGTTTGCTTTAATGAAAAGTTGTTTGTTGATAGAATTACAGCAGGTGAACTAATTTTTTTCACATTACAAGGGCAATTTACATACAGAATCAACATACAGATCCTCCAGAAAAAAAAATGTTGTTATAAGTTGCGCCCATTTATCGTCAGAAAGTCTAAAGGTGGTACACGGTCTTGTCATTGAATTAACTAACCGCGCTTGTCAATAGGTCTGTTCCTTTAATTTTGTATAAAAATGGAAAAGACTGTCAAAATGGCAGTGGTGGGGATGAAGTCTCTCTCAAAGAGAAAAACTTACAAAAACGTTAGGGAACGCTTTTATAGTAACTATGAAAAATGCTAGATGCATTTTGTTTTTCCATAAATTGCATGTGAGTATGAATCCAAATATGTGGAAGAGTTTTTACTAACTGATATACTCAACTCATGCATTCGAGAAGAGAAAAAAGCTACATTATTTTCCCGCCTTCTGATACCATTTTCATACCAATATGTTTCTCATATCGCAGGAAATGAAAAGGCAAATGCAAATAGTCGTTACACGCGTTTCAAATCATCTGTCAATTTTCAGGCGACAAAATGTTAAAAATTGGCAGCGAAAATTAATTGGCATCACGCTCAATTGTTTATTCATTGACATTGACACATTTTGATATACAAGTTAGGCCAATCTTTTGGCAGGGGCAGGTGCCACCTCTTTTCGCATCATGAATGTGCCTTTTTTAATTAATGACTAGATGACCCGGTGAACTTCGTACCACCTAAAATTGATTTGTTTGTACTAACTCTTCATAAGCGATTATGAATCCCAGTCAACCTTCCAACTCCAGTTCATTGAGATGAGCAATATTGGCCGCTATGTATACAGTTGAAGTTTCGTTTGGTGATTAAATGGAACTCGTTCGTAATTCCAATAAATTCACGCCCCTTAGTTCAATTTTGATCAATTTAAACAGAAATACTCCCGCGCCAAAACATAAGAATGCCGGAAAATTTGAGCCCAATCGTTTCGGTGATTTTCGAGATATGTAGACAATTTTTATTGTTTTTTTTTGTATAGGAGATGCAACGACCCTTTGTTTAATTTTTACCAATCTTCACAGGAACATTTCCGTGCCACTCGCTTTCGAGTTATGAGATCATTGGTGATGTTGATGTATATTCCCATACAAAATCGAAATTTAGATTTTTTTCGATTTTCCGGCTTTTCATATTCGGTTTTATAATTTTTTTGCTAAACCACCCCTGAATCAAGACGAACAAAACAAAAGAAGAATCATCCAAATCGGTATTGCCGTTCTCGAGTTTTCAATGAGAGAGACTAACGCACACCAATTGATTTTTATTATAAATATAGAAGAAGATGTTTCACACTTTCCAAAATGAATTCGAAGTCAGGGGTGGGATTCTGTAAAAAACGAAACGAAAACCGCTTTCGTTTTCACTAAACCTGTCTCTATCATATCTGCGGCAATAGACAGAGACTGCTATTGTCGAAACGATAGCATTCGGTCGTTTTCGTCTTACATAATCTGGCCCCAGTTCTATTTCATATGACTAACTATCCGTCTGAAAACTATCCGAAAATATTACCGCCACAAAACACATAATAGACCGTCGACTCCTTCCACATAACGGACCTACAAGCTGCTTGCAGGCCCGGGATTTTTCACGTGTGAATATTTTTTAATATGGGCGTTATCGTTTTGGTCGATAAGACGTTCGAAATTTTGTCGAGTTCCGATTGCTTTAAATCTATTACATTAACTGCACTGCTGGGTTAAATTAGTGGAACGCAATCAAAATGTGCTTGTTTTTTTTATCATTATTTTTTTAATGAGGCTATATAATAAAAGTATTGTCAATTGTCATGGTAAGTAACTATACGATTTAGAACCATTTGGTAAACGAACATTTTACAAAGATAATTCGAAACGAATTGTTCACTTTTGCTTTCGTTTGTCTAATAATTCTGTCAATTGAAAAATAAAGAAAAAAATCAAAATTCAGGAAATATAATTTTAGTAAAAATAAAATTAAATAAATAAATAAATTATACAAATATTTCACACTATTCGATTTGCTTATTCAATGACTATATCGAAGAACTTCTCTCCGCCACATATCAATCTAGTCGCAATTTTCGAGCAATTTTCTTAATTCTATTATCCAAAGTCTTGTCTTCATATTCACATATGAAATGATGCCTTGAAGTACACTCTTGTCCGTAATAAAAGTACGAATGCTTCGCTGGATTATATGACAACCTTAAACATCTACCCTGTCCCTTTATCTCTATCGTATTATTCAATATCTGATCTGATTCCGCATTCGTGCCATTCACATTCGAAGCATTATCATTCTCGTGCTGCAAATTATTCGCGATTGTAGTCAAATTCATATTGGGATTAACCGGTTTCGCTGAGTTGGCCCAAATCCACAATAAGCCCGGATTAAGGCCACCCAACCAAAAGTCTCGACCCCGATGCGTTTGTTGATTCAACAAATATGCAATCAGTTCCTCATTCTCTGATACCTTCTCGAACTCAGCCAAATAAGAGTTAAGCGATTTGCAGGCACTGTTTGCTGTTTTCCAATTGACCTGCTGATCACTGTTGATGTGGAAACAATTGTCACTAATGCGAGTGAAATTAGCTGGACATGGATCTCGAACTATAGCGACAAAGACACAATATATATGAAAGTGAATGTGGCGCAAATCTCAAAGAAATTAATGTACAATACCTTCTTTCTGGTTGTTCCCCGCCATCATGTAGTAGATTAATTGCTCAGATCTTCGCACGCGACTTTCTAAGTAATCCACGCGATAAACGAGTTTCTCGATTGCGCCCAACAGATACAGGTCATTCTCGGATACAGCACGGATATGCGGTTGCGGATGTACCGGATGATTGATGGGCTGCTGCTGCTGTTGCTGTTGCTGTTGCTGTTGCTGATGCTGTATTTGGCCGCCAAAACCTGGCGGTAAACCATTCTGTCGATTTAGTAAAGGATTTACTACTTTAACTGGCGGCCGCATATGTGGTTCCAGTTCCATAGCTTCCCCAATTCGTTTCGTGATATAGATGTTATTCGTTGGAATGTACCTGGGGTAGTTTTGCTCGCCCATAACATTGATTGGCGATCCATGATTCATCATGACCGGATTCATAAAGCCCTTACCAGTTCGGGAACCATTTCCTTGGCTAAAATATTTCAAATTTAGGTATATGAGAAAAAGTTTCACTTTCAACAAAAAATCACGCAAATACCTCACAGTGTACTCCTCAAGAAACCTTGACCATACCAAATGTTGGTCACAATGCCCGTTTATAGTTGCATTATCATATTTGTGTACGGAAACATTGCATAATGACGGTTTAATGAAATTAACACACATTACCACACAAACACCAAATAAGAACATAGTCGATAGTATTTTCGGTCTCATTTTCAGTCATACAACGAACATGAATCGAACAGACTTGTAATGGAAGTTAAAACCCGGAACAACACGCTTAAGACTTAACAGATGAAATAGTATTTTCGGACTGAATCTTTGTGCGATGGCATGAGCGACAATCGTATTACTACGGTGTGTATAGAGGTAACTTTCTCTGCCGACGCACGACAACATCGGGCTACACAAACGCTATCGCGATGAAATGATCGGAAAAGAGTTTTTGTTGTTTTTATTTTATTTTTGTTTACATTCGTCAACCGATGACGATTAAGTAGTCGGTAAGCACAGTGGGCCCTGTCGAATTTAGCTTATATATTTTATTGTATGGTATTTTTAATAAATAAAATTAGGTAATTCGGGTATGGAAGAATAGATGAATTCGGGACTATTCTAAAGCTAGACACTGACTTAGGCCAAACTTTCTTGCTACTACTATTGGCAACTTCACCGCCAAACTGTATTGCTTTCTCCAACCCATTTCAGTTCCAAAGTTTACATTTTGTCCACTTTATACTCAAACTGTCACATTTATTATGATGTAGCCCGCACACCTTCGAGTTCTTGTTTCTCTCAAGCACGAAATACCATCGCAAAAGCAATTTTTTGTGCAAGATCGTCTGTTGCATTCCTGTTGAGATATTTGAACTCGATTGGGGAATGCCCCCAGATCTGTATACATTTTCATGGATGGAGCGTATTGATACCCAATAATTAAAAATGTATATTGTTCGAAACTAACCCCCCCCCCCCTTAAATTGGAACATGCAAAACCGAACCTCCGTTTCAAAAACCAAACCCTCGCAGATACCAGAGCTTTTGGTCTAAGCAAGTGTCCGGGACTGCAGCGGATGGAATGCTGCAGTGTCTCAAGGAAATCACTGTAAAAGAGCACGCTTAATCTAAGAAAGTAATTGTAAGAACCATTTCTGCTAAAGACTTCAAATGCATCGAAGAGTTGGTCACTGAGAAAAACTAAAAAGTATCATAAAAAATCCTTCACAAATAATTACGTATACGCCACCGTGCACATACTTTTTCTTTCTTTTCTTTTTCGGAATTTTGTAGTTCAGTAGGTTATGAACTTTCAACGATTGATACAATTTGCATTAAACAATTTTATTGATTAAAATAAACGATTAACAAACAGGGTATCTTATGCGAACACTTTCACAGATGCGTGGTATGAATAAAAATAGAATTTGCTTTGAGTAAAAGGTTGTAGCAAAGTAAAAGCACTTAGCAATTGCTTTGAATCGGTATGAATAAAATCATACTTTGATAAAGTAACTTTGAACATTCAAAGAAAGCATTTACTTCACTGCATATGGTTTTCCCTTGCAGTTTCTGTCAACATTTGCAAGTGTCAACGGTCATGTGGTTTATTTTTAAAATTTTTTTTATTTTGAATTTGAATTTAGAATTAGAATTCAATTTTTGGGGAAAAGTGGACAAAAGCTAAAGAAATTTAATACTGACCAAAAGAAAAAAGATTTCCAAAAAATAAAACTCACACAAACGAATGGTAGTGAAAAGACGGCCTAGGGTGCAATGTTGCGGCAACTATTTTTTTATGCGATACGCTAAACGCTAATATGAGCTATGCAAACCTATATCAAATTTTGACAACCATGATTTGCTACCATATTGGTTCGTATGTGCAGGATGACGTTAAAAAAATATCGTTATAATAGTATATCAAAGCAAAGAAGGTGGAGAAAGTCAGGGCTCTAATCGCGTAATTTATCAGACTATCATCGTTGAGACGATTGTATAAAACGACCTCGTTTTAAGTTTGCTTCATATAACATCACAATCACGTCGATCAATCGAATCGTTCATCGTTTTCATTTTGAACAGTTTGAGCGACTGTAAACAAACGATGACAACTGAAAACTAATAAAATTGGTATATTATTTTGTTTGTTTTTTTTTTCAGCTTTTTGATACAAACTGGACCGAATATCGTCCGAAGATTCTTTCTCTTAAAACATCCAAGGAGGTATTCATCCGATTTTGACAGAGTCCATGCTTCTGCATCATACAGCAGGACCGGGATGATTGTCTTATATAAATTTCGATGCTGATACTCCTTTCTCGTTGACAGTATATATGTACATATTTTGTTTTGACATCATTTTCAGCCAAGCATTTAGTGAATGCAATTCTATGATTGCATCCTCAAAAGAGATCACAGCTATGGTTCGAACAAGTTAACAACTATGAAGAAAATGGATTTTTGTTCTATAGTGTCCTTTGTGAACATTATGTATGCTTTTGATTGGAAAATGTGTCCTTAAATATTTATTTTACTTTTAAAAAACCTAAACATAAACAAAATACACCAAAAACGATGAAACGATTGCAAAATAGCCATCGTTCAATCGAATCGTTTCGACGACGCCGAAACGACGTTGTTCGATCGTTTTAGCCTTACGCGATTAGACCCCTCAAAACTAAGTCGATACGTCGACTAAGATAAAATGTCTTTGTAGACAGATTAACTTCGAGGTAGTAAAAGTCTTTATTTACCTGGACTTCAATATTACCTCGCCAAATGGCAGTTTGTAGATATCAACTATAATTTTAGACAACTGTTTCTTGGGGCTAAGTAGTGAAGCACTGCCCTAAAAAACCGGACCCTAATTACCAGAGTAATACAGTCACAGTCGGTGTTAAAGATATAGGGCATACCACTGTCACAGACTCTAAAAAGACAACTCCATTATCACAAAGTCTAAGACTACTGTCCATCTGACAAACATTTATTGAGTTTAGATTAATATTAAAAACCGACATAAAATTGTAGGACCCACCCGAAAAATAAACACTCACATAAGCAAATAGTTATGAGAAGCTAGGCCCAGGGTCCGTTTTAAGGCCATATGATATCACAGCATTTTTAGAAACAAGCTATCAGACGTTGCAGAAAGGCATAACAGAACTCTCGCCGTTCCATGTAGGTTCCGCGGACGATGTGTTCTTCTTTTTCTTTTCATGCCAAAATTATTCGCTTGGTCCCACTGTGGTAGTCAGATCTACTCCCGCACGCAAATCAATTGGCGCGGCGTTAAAAGTGGCCTCCAATTTTCGGACAAAGTTTGCATAGTGGGTTTTTTAACGGCTGTGATTCCAAGTGATTCATCACAGAAAATCCTAAAGCAATTTCTCTGAGGCTACAATTTTGTAACAGTTTTGAATAATTTAAAGAGACAAAAAATATGATTAAAAATAAAATGCTAAATTTATTAAATGGGTTACAAAAACGTTTATTTAAATGAGCGCGTCTCTACTTCAACAAACTCTTACCGCCGAAGTGGTTCACTGGCGGGTTTTCTAAATACTGTCGAGTGTGGTCAATTAGAAGATGTTATGTTTGGGTGTAGTTTTACATCAGAGTATAATTGAAGAGGTATATTTCGTACGTACTACTATTATGAAACAATGTGTAAAGGCTCTACAAAAAGTAAGAGATACCTATAAGGTACATAGATAGCGTTTGCGGCTGGTTTATTAAAATTCGTAGTAGAAACAAAGAAATGAATAGAAATGCAATGGAACGCTATATTTCTGAAGAACGCAAAATAATTCTAGGAAGACGTTTCCTGTTATCTTATAGGTATCGCCTCAAGATCAACCAATTTGATCTCTCTAGACTTCTTTCTATGGAGTTATTTAAAGTCACTGAATGGCATGTCCACAAACCCTGTTAGCAACCTTCGGGGGAGATGATCCGTCAAGAAGTCAAGAACCTATTGAAAAAGCCAAACAAATATTACAAATGATATTCAATTAATATGGCGACGCGGCCAAGCGATATAATTAAATCTGATTTTTCAGCAATCAATTAAAACAACTACATAGAGTTTTAAAAGTGACAAGCAGAGTGAAGTTTTATCAATTACGTGGTGAAGATTCTACTTTACTTTGCTGAGATTAATGTTCAATAAAACCTGCCTAGTGTCCAAATTGAAGCCAATTTCCGAAGAATGTTAATCGGGTAGATTGAATTTATATACCGGTGCGTGGTCTGAAAAGCATCAGTGTTCAGTTGATACTTTCCAGTTAGTAATAATCTGACAAATGCTTTTTTTATGAAAAATATAGGTTCCTTCCTTACATTATATAGAAAAGGTTTTTACTGAAAATATATATGTAATAAAAAACAGTGATTCACCTCAGCCGTCAATATCAGTATGTATGTACTGTCCCATCATAGTCATGAGTATGTAGTTTAGTAGATGCAATTTTTCAAACATATTAATTATGGTCATTTAAAAAATATGGTATAATGATATCTGAAATCTGAGTAACGTAAGAGGTCACGCCTTTAAGGCATTTTATGACAAATGGGTCATTATTCTTAAGAAAAATATGAAGTTACTCTTATTTCTATTATTTGATATTCCCATCTTTTATTCATGTACTTTATCCAATAATATTATTATGCATTTCTAGATCCAGGATCGTCAAAAATAAATTAAACGCGATTTCTTCAAAAACTTTCGGCATAAACATACCTATTATGTGAAAAAACACGTTTGATACACAGAACCTTAAAAAATTATCGGTCGTTTGATTTGCATTTAGGCGGCTCTCAGATTGAGGCAACAAGCAATAAGCAACTAAGCAACTAGCAACTATCGATAAGCAATATACGCAACTTTTTTTTAACCTATTCTCACATCGAAGCAACAGTATTGCCTGAAATTTTTTAGCTATCAGGGATATTTTTCCACAACTACTACGAATTTTGTGTTGAAAACAGGATCGTCCGACACATTTTCCAAACCTTTATAGAACGTAGTATATATGCAAATGTGTGAATAATCAGAAATATTGCAATATTTGTTGCTTTTCAACATGCGCTGTGTATCGCTAGCGATAATTATTGCCGCAATCAGCAACATTTTTCGTTCGAACGATATTGATGCTTTGATGTGAGACCTCTAATTTAATTCAAAGTTAAATAACTGTGAGCGATAATATTGCGTGTTTCCTATTGCCATGCCAGTCATGCCAGTTGCTTATTGATTGTTGCCTCAATGGGAGAGCCGACTTAGACGGATGTAAACAAAATATTTTTGATATTTTTATTTGAAAATTACTTACAAAAATAAAATCTACTCCAATTCCGTTACGACGCCATTTTGCTATACACAATACACATATCCCATCTACTACAATCTATTGACTTTGAGGAGACCTTCTATGTCAGTCTTCATTCTTCAATTATTATTATTATGTTTACACAGCAATTTTACCTCTAATCGCCGAAGCAAATACCTATTAAACAACCCTTCACGTGTGTCTAAAGTCTAAACAGAAGCTATACCTAATCATCAAACATTCAAATTGCAGGTAAGTAAATATCAATTATTTTTGATCTTATTTTTGGTAGACATATTTGTGAAGTTGAGGGATTTACAATTTT
Organism: Cheilosia scutellata; assembly: GCA_955612985.1. Lineage (NCBI taxonomy): Eukaryota > Metazoa > Arthropoda > Insecta > Diptera > Syrphidae > Cheilosia > Cheilosia scutellata. The sequence goes on along the minus strand of OY015312.1, from coordinate 108,944,942 downwards.
AACATTCCCGAATAGTGATGTAGCAGTGGATAGGGTTGATTATTTAACAGTCACCGAGTAACCTTCGAGCTGATACAGATCGTCGCTCTCTTGCATTCAAATCGCTCTCGCTTCTCAGCCGGTGAAATCCCACTACATACTTCGTTAGCAAAAATTCTTTTTTCATTTTCCTGTGTGCTCAAACAAAAAATCCAAATCAAGTGTCAAACTATTTGGTGCTTTTATAATGAGCCTGAGGGCCGCCATTGATACCGATCAACTCCTTCCACCCAACTCCAATCTAAAGGACCATTCACAACCATTCACATGAGAACGGCCAACTACCTACGAACGAACGAATATTCGCAAGTTTTGATAGTCCGTTAACATGAACACTTTTCTATGTCGCGGCAGTTCGCGAATTTCAGCCATCAGTTTCTACCCGCAATGTCTAGTTTGAGGTTAAGTTCGAACGAATGTTTTATTCGCTAGTTTGTTTAACGCGAATTAAATGATGTGGATTGCGAATAAACTTTGACAATTCGTTCCAAGGGTGTTTTCGTTCGCGGTAAAAAGTTTGGAAATCTAAATTTCGTTATTTAAACTGTTTATAAACTTGTTTTCTTAATACATTTTATAAACTTGTTTTCTTAATAAGTTTTGACAGTCCCTTCACATGAACGAATGTTTAATTCGCTAGTTTATGGAACGCGAATTAAATGATGTGGATTGCGAATAAACTTAGGCTACGGACAGAGTGCAAGCGAAAAGCTAAGCGAAAGCTAAAGCTAAGGTTTGACAGATCAAAGCTAATAAACTGCGCCCATACATTTTAATTGCACTGACCATAGTAGACTCGATGCTAAGATACATGCTAAGCGAAACTTGGCGCTAAAAGCGAATAAACTCTTCTACTCAGTTTTTTAGCAAGAAACTCAAGCTAAAACGAAGCTGTCAATAGATTTGGGTATATAATCGAATACTTTTAATGACATTCAAAAGTATTCAGCAATTTTTGTCGGGATGTTTTCAGATGTCTTCTTTCTTCTTGGTAAAGATGATAAAATTCGTCATTATGTATTACGTAATTTTTAATATATTGAATGGACTGTCTTTTTCCAAACAATGAAATTATTATTTTCCATTAAATATAATAAATTATTTAATGGAAAGTCCTCTTCTTCTGACGAATCCATTTCCATAATTCAATGATGTTGTTAATTTTGATGCAAATAAATAAATAAATAGGTGGCGCAACAGGCGGTAGACACCCTAGGCCTAGCTTCTCGCAACCATTCGTTTGTGTGAGTTTCTATTTTTGGGACGAATGGAAGGGACCTACAATTTTATGCCGATTCCGAACGGCTGAATTGAGAAGCTTTTTCAGGACAGTCATACTCTCGGATGTTTGTCAGACGTTCGCGAGAGGTGGCGCAGTAGAAAAAAACACTAAGATGTAATTTGTGTTTTTCCGGGGATCGAACCTGGGATCCCTCGCACAGCAGTCCAGCACACTAACCACTGCGCTACTGCGCCCACAATTTTGATGCAAGCAAAGCGATAATGTTAGCGTTCATAATGGACACCATTCGCTTTGCTTATAGCTTAGAATCTTTAGCTTTAGCTTTCGCTCCGCTTCTCGCGCTCATTCTGTTCTCCAAGACAATTGGAGCCAAGGGTGTTTTCGTTCGCGGCAAAAAGTTTGGAATTCGAAATTTCGTTATTTAAACTGTTTATAAACTTGTTTTCTTAATACATTTTGATGAGATAATTAACTATCCTCCTCGAATAAAAATATTTCGTCATTTTGGGTGTTACTATTTCCTAAAGCCTAAAATAGTAAGTAGAAATGCATAAATAGTGGAATAAGTATGGGGAGGCATGCTGCCCCCCTTGTAACCCCCCTGCTTGGGTTTTCTGCTGGAATTTGGAGTAGGTGGGAGCTCGTACTGTAAAAAAACCTTCAATGTATCCAATTTTGCACATATCTACTCTAAATCTGACAATCAATAACCCCAAGCAGGGGGGTTGCGTATGTATTAAACTGCAAATTATTTTTGAACTTTATTTCCATCTTGTTGTTTATTTTTGGGCGCATGCATTTTTTAAAGTATCCCGAATATTCTGCAACATCTTGGTTTTAAACGCCCGGAGTTCCAAAAGCCATCAGAGAGAAGAAAAAGGCTTTAAGATGTGGATTCACATGGGGGTCTTGGAAGAAGTTCGGCGAAAAATTAGACCATGATCACAGATCTGCAAACAAGGTGTTCTGGCAGATTAACCGCCGTCTTAGAGGAAGGAAGTGGAACATTATTGAAGAAGTCAAATCCAAAGATAGTGCACTTTTTTCCAATGAGGAGGACATCTTGCGCAGATGGAGCGAGCACTTTTCTGAATTGCTCAATCCAATCCAGGGCATTGAGGATGACAGAACCTTTGCCTTAAGCAGGGCGGAAAATAGTCCCACAGTAGATGAGGTCACTTTTGCGATTAAATTGCTAAGAGCTGGTAAATCGGCCGGAGTGGAGGAAATCCGGCCAGAAATGCTCAAGGCCTTAGGTGAAGAGGGAGTTAAATGGCTCTCTGGTGTCATTAAAGTAGCCTGGGAATGCGGCGAAACTCCTCGCGATTGGCAGATTGGGGTGATTGTGCCCCTTTTCAAGAAAGTGGACAAAAGGTGCTGGAAACGCGTTGTAGAGCTGTGGTCGAGACACGTTTAGGAGATGAGCAGTGCGGGTTTTGTCCGGGGAGGCACAACCGACCAGTTATTCACTCTCAGAATGGTACTTGAGAAGGCTTAGGAGTACGCTATACCTGTTATGCATGCGTCATAGACTTGGAGAAATCTATACCTTTCAACGTGGGCGTAAGACTTCGCCAGGGGTGCGTTTTGGTTCCTCTCCTTTTCATTAACTCTATGGACTGGATGTTACAGCACAGTCTTGACGAAGAACGTTTCAAATGGTCATCCTTGGGTCCTCTCAGACTGAACTTCAACACGCACTCGATCGGCTTGTAGCCGTTTGTGTGGAAGTTGAGATGAAAGTAAACTTGAACAAATCTGAAATGATGGTCGTCTGGAGAACGCCTGTTCATTGCACTCTGCATGTTAGTGGAGTCTCATTGAACCAGGTGGAGAAGTTTAAGTAAAGTAAGTTTTATTTACGACTGATGGAAAGTGCAATGCTGAGTTTCCCAGTAGGATTCGTTAGGCTGAACTGAACTTGGTGTCAATGCTAAGTTATCAGTCCTTAATTCGGTATTCGTTCCAACTCTTACCTATGGTCATGAGGCTTGGGTATAATGACCGAAAGAATAAGATCGCTAATACAAACTGCCGAAATGAGGATTTCTCCGTTGTATTGCTGATGTGACCCGTAGATATCGCATTAGAAACACCAAAATACGTGAGGAACTTAATGTCGAGCAGCTATTTTCCGGAAGAAGCGGTCCATGCCTCCGTGGTTTGGTCATGTTCCCGACCAGGATCTCACGACGTGCTATGGAATCCGTATCATAAGGCAGGCGTGCTCTACGTAGACCCCAAGATGAGATGGTTAGATCAAGTTCATAATCTCTCCTATATCCGTATGGGGATTGCCCTTGATGATTTAGAGGCGATGACGGGGAATCGAGAGGTATGGAGGGTCCACTTGAGCAACCTACTCCTGCGACCTGGATAAACGGGCCAAAAAATTAATAAATGAATTTCCTATACAAATTTGGCGTATATGTACTCTTTACCAAAACATCCTTGGGAATTGTTGAATTTAATTAATAAACACTTACTTTCTTACACTTACAGTTGTTTGAGGTCCCCTTCCACTTAAGGTGAGGTCTTCCTCTGTTGTCCTCCGGGTTGGAATCGAAGACTTTGCGTTTGGGCTGGAGCGTTAATTAATTAATAAACAACCTTCATAAAATATTGGTCAGGCCACCTTTCATCAATTTTGGTTGTCTTTTGCAGGTTATTCCAATCCTACGCGTTGATACGTAAATCGAAAGGCATCATCGTGAAGAGTTTTCCCAAATTATGGCAATAAAAGTCCAATTTGAAATTGGACATTCGGCAACGGTGAAAAGCAAACGCACACCCGAAGGCTTCACTCATGACTGGGAGTTGTACGTTCAGGGAGTGAACAAAGCTGACATAAGTGCGTTTGTCGACAAAGTTGTGTTTAATTTGCATAGTTCCTTCCCCAAGCCCAAAAGATGTATGTCCAAGCCACAAGCTATTCACGAGGCGGTGCATTTCTAATTCTTCTCTTGCAGCATTCAAGGAACCACCATATGTGCTAAAAGAATCCGGCTACGCTGGTTAAATATAGACATTTACTTTCGCAATCGTGACGAACCAAAGCGTGTGACATTCAGCTACGACTTGGATCTACAACAGGAGGGTCCGCCGTTGCATCGTAGTGAGGTAAAGACATTTATTTTTGACGATCCCTCTGAGGATTTCCGACAGAAACTATTGAAAGGGGGTGGTGACGTGGTATCGGGAGTTGTTGTCGGCGCCATAACTGTCGACGTGAAGAGTCTTGATATGAGTGTTGGGGCATCATCATCATCATCATCATCGTCGTCATCGTCATCCTCAACATCGTCATTATTATCATCATCGTCATCCCCAACATCGTCATCATCATCCTCATTGTCATCATCCTATCTATAATATTCCCAATTATTCCTTCAATTTGTATATTAAATCTGGCGCCTATATTATACCAATCACCATATTTTGTAATTTGTCAATTCGCCTCAAAACTTAAACTTTTAAAATTAACGTAATGTCTCTCTTTCAAGCGAAAAACGGTTATTTTGATTTTGTATAAAAACCCCCCCAAACAAAATATAGCTTTATGAATTTGTGGTTGATAACAATTGTGGAATCTCGTTTATTATTTTTCGCTCGCAACCTTTCGCTATTTCATTGTCACAAACCACAAAGGTGCTGTCGTTTCGTTTTAAAACACAGTATACATAACTACAATATTAAATTCGTTTCGTCGTTGCATCTTCACACCAGTTTGGCTATCGGTCAGACTCTCAGCAACCTGGATCTACCTATCCTTTGTTGAAAGGTGAAATTATGAAATGAAACAAATGTGTAAAGCTAAAGGCTGTGCAAAAAGTAAGAGATAACTGTTAGCGTTTGCCGCTGGTTTATTAAAATTCGTAGTAGACTCCTGAAGAACGCGAAATAATTCTAGGAAGACGTTTCCTGTCATCGATCTAGACATCTTTCTATGGAGTTATTTAAAGTCACTGACTGACAGTCCACAAACGCTATCAGCCTTCAAGGAGAAGATCCGCCAAGAAGTCGAGAACCTATTGCAGAAATTCTGAAGCAAACTATGGAAAAAAAACATAAAAATTATCCAAATGATATTCAATTATGGCGGCGGCCAAGCGATATCATTATCTGATTTTTCAGCAATCAATTAAAACAACTACATAGAGTTTTGAAAGTGACAAGCAGAGTGAAATTGTTGCAAATACGTGCTGAAGATTCTACTTTACTTTGTTGAGATTGATGTTCAATAAAACACGCCTAGTGTTTGTCCAAATTGAAGCCAGTTTCCGCAGAGCATTAATCGGGTAGATCGAATTGATATAGCGTGGTCTGAAAAGCAGTGTTCAGCTGATACTATCCAATTTGTAATAATCTGTCAAATGCTTTGTTTTGGTATGAAAACAAGGTTCATTCTTTACATTATACAGAATAAGGTTTTTACTGAAAATATAATCAAAAACTGACTCACCTCAGTCGTCAGTATCAGTATGTATGTACTGTCCCATCATAGTCACTCATGACTATGTAGGTAGATGCAATTTTTCTAAAATATTAATTAGGGTCATTCAGAAAGTATGACAGGTATACTGTGTACACGATATCTGAAATCTGAGTATCGTTAGGTGTTATTACATAATACTGCGAGTACTATATTTACAAAAATGACTGATCCCTAATCACGCCTTCAAGGTATTTTATGACATGTGTCGTTATTCTTAAGAAAAATATGAAGTTAGACTTATTTCTATTACTATTTGATATTCCCATCATATTCAGGTACTTTATCCAATAATATTGTTATGCATTTCTGACAGTGAGCGTCAAAAATAATTGAATACCAATGCTTTTATAGTTTGCTTTAGGGTCTTGAATAGGTCTAAAAATCCAACAATCTGTAGAAAGTATGATAACGATATAACGAAATACTATATAGATATTTACAAAAAATGTTTCCCAAGTCTAAAGACAAATTTAATGAAAACAGCATCACTGACTTTTGACGCTCACTGTAAATATCTGACAATCCGCGATAAAAAATTATATAGGTGCCTGTAGCCTGTCAGACATAGCGAAGTTCTCTTTTCATACTTCGTATTCATATTTAATACCGCAGATTTACTGTACCTAGCCACTGACAAACATAATTAGAAAATTGTTCATGTATAAATAGATTAAGTAGCTAATGATAATGTTGTTTAACAATTTTATTTTTATTTTAGTTACTATCATAGACAGTCTAAAGCTAATTTATACATAAACTGATTGAATAAAACTAGTCTGTCAAGGAAGTCATTTTTTAAATAATGTAATGTTTCGTCATTCTTTTTTCTAAACTTAGAAATAAATGTCATTTCGTTAATAATCATCGGACCGTTGCGTACCTATATCCAATATAGACTGTCTACTGTGGGTACTTAGATTTATTGAACTATAAAATTCTGGCAACTATAGTTGGCGCAAGAGGTCTGTATAGGATCCTATGATCAGCTTCTCCGTTTCACAGTATTCTGCCGTTTAAACCTCAGATCACTTGGCATAGTGACACTTCAATTTCAAGGATTCCGATTGTCAAAAACGCAAATATTTAACGTTGTTTTACGTGCTCTTTGAAAGAAAAGTCAAGGAACGATTTTGGAAAAGTGGTATAGAAGCTGGTTGGGTGTGTATGAATCGGGTAGGCGCTGACTGGCATCAACTTGGCGGTGCCCAGCTGTTGTAACTTTTTCATACACATCAATTGTGCTTATTTTACCTCCGCGTGGTAACCACCGGGTACTGGCCTCGCCCTTCCGGGCTTGGCTTGCTAAACTTATAAGCGCGAGTGTTGAACACGAAGAAAATAGCAACACTATAATGCTCTGTCGGAAAGACTGACTGAAAGAGTCTCAGAAGTCTTACATGAGCTCCTCAGAAAGAGGACGTACGGCGGATGAATTCACTAGACTGAATCAACGGTGTCGTCAACAGTCAAGATGACAGTTACCTTACTTGAGCTACTTTGACGTATTTGAAGCTGAGGTCAGTGAGGATTTTTCATGACTAGTCAGGGTCCTGAAATAGAGATGGTGGCGGATGAACCCTTTATGGGCCAACGGCAGCTCTCACATCCCCGAAGTGGGTTACTGACACCGGATGAATCCGGCCCCTTTCGTCCAAGGGGTCCAACAAAGGGCCTGGCCCTCCAAGTTGGAGGTTGTACGCCGGGGTAACTGCCCGACTACGGAAAACCTACCTAGTTACGAAGCAACAACAAGCCTCGGATACGGATGATTTTACTGTTGACGAACCTGGCAAACGAATAAAGGACAACGAATTTCGGATCTGCACGTGGAATGTTAGGTCCCTTAACAGACCGCGTGCAGCCGAACAGCTAGCGGAGGCCCTTAACTGCTATAAAGCAGACTTAACCGCCATCCAAGAAGTGCGATGGGATGGACCGGGCAAGAAGAAAATGAAAAACTGCGACATTTACTATTGCGACTGCTATCGGCAACAAAAACAGCGCTTATTTGGATGTGGATTCGTCGTTGGAGGCAGACTTAGGCAAGAAGTCTTAAGTTTCAGCTGCGTGAACGAGCGCCTCACGACAATTCGCATCAAGGCTAAATTCGCCAACATTAGCCTAATATGCGCCCATGCCCCCACAGAGGAGAAAGACGACGACACCAAAGAGAGGTTCTACGAGCTCTTGGACAAGACATACGAGCAGTGCCCTAACTATGACATTAAAATTGTCCTAGGTGATTTTAATGCAAAGATAGGAAGAGAGGGCATCTTTGGTAGTACTGTCGGAAGGTACAGCCTACACGACACCACCTCCGATAACGGATTTAGGCTGATCGACTTCGCGGCGGGTCGAAATGGTGTCATAGCAAGTACGCGGTTCCCGCATCTCGATATTCATAAAGGCACATGGAGATCTCCCGATCAATCAACCGTCAACCAGATTGACCACATTGCGATCGACGCAAGGCACTCCTCCAGTATTATGGATGTCCGAACGTTCCGAGGGGCCAACATTGACTCGGACCACTACCTTGTTGTAGCCAAGGTACGCCTTCGGATATCCCGAACACCGCCAATACAAGTAAATACTGTGAGGAAGTTTGACGTCGGACGGCTAAAATCGCAAGAGGTCACCAGATCCTTCTCCGATCGAGTCTCTCTCAATCTCTCAAGAGGTTCTATGCAGCCAGCATCAAGCATCGAAGACCAGTGGCAACATTGCCAAAAAGCCATCAGAGACGCCGCCTCTGATGTGCTTGGTTTCACACGACCACCACAACGAAACCCCTGGTTCGACGACGAGTGCCGGCAAGCACATGCAGCGAAACAAGAGGCATACAAAGCGGCGCTGCAAAGAAGGACCAGAGCTGCTCGTGAGCTCTACGCGCAGAAAAGAAGAGATGAACACCGGCTTCTCAGGAGAAAAAAGAAAGAGCACGAGAAGCGCGCGATCGAGGAAATAGAGAGATGCTACAGCAGGAATGAGGTTCGGAAGTTTTACCAAAGGGTAAAAAGAACCTGCCAAGGCTACAGAGCCCGAACCGAAGCCTGCAAGGACGAACAAGGGAACATCATAGTAGAATCGCAGTCGATGCTGAGGATATGGAAGAATTACTTCTGCAGACTGTTTAACGGCGATGACGAACTAAGTCCCGCTGTCAGGCAGAATGAACCATTTAACCTGGACGATGAAGACCAACAATTCCGCCCACCCGACCTGGACGAAGTCAAGATAGCTATATCTAAGCTTAAGTCCAACAAAGCCGCTGGAGCAGATGGCCTAACCGCCGAACTATTCAAAGCGGCAGGCGATGACTTGGTTAGGAGCATGCACCAACTCATCTGTAAAATATGGTCGGAAGAAAGTATGCCCGATGAATGGAACCTCAGCATTGTTTGCCCGATCCTCAAGAAAGGAGACCCTCTGAACTGCGGGAACAGAGGGATTAGTCTTCTTAACATCGCCTACAAGATCCTATCTGCCGTGTTGTGTGAACGCCTGAAGCCTTTCGTCAACAACCTGATTAGTCCCTATCAGTGTGGCTTCAGGCCAGGAAAGTCTACCATCGACCAAATATTCACACTGCGGCAGATCTTGGAAAAAACCCAGGAAGTCCAAATCGATACCCACCATATTTTCATCGATTTTAAAGCCGCCTATGACAGCATTTATAGAGACGAGCTATACAGAGCAATGTCTAGTTTTGGCATCCCTGCCAAACTCGTCCGTTTGTGCAGGATGACAATGGAGAATGCACGCTGCTCCATCATTTTTCATTTATTTCATTTCATTTGATGTCACTGGCGCGTTCGTGGGCATTGAGACGGAAGCGGCGAAAATGGGTTTGGCGGTCAATGAGGGCAAGACAAAGTATATGCTGTCATCAAGAAAGGACACCCAACACCGACGTCTTGGACAGAACGTCACTATAGACAGATATAACTTTGAAGTGGTAAAGGACTTTGTCTACCTAGGCTCCGCTATGAACTCAGACAATGACACCAGCGCTGAGATTAAACGAAGAATAACTCTTGCCAATCGCTGTTTCTTTGGGCTAAGAAAGCAATTGAGTAGCAAAGCCCTCTCTCGAACAACTAAAGTGACCCTTTATAAGACCCTAATCATCCCTGTCCTACTTTATGGTGCAGAGGCATGGACTCTATCAAAAGTGGATGAGGCTACTCTTGGCTGCTTCGAGAGGAAAATTCTTCGAGTAGTTTTCGGTCCCGTCTGCATAGACGGTGAATGGAGGAGGAGATACAACGACGAACTGTACGGGCTGTACAGCGACATCGACCTAGCCAGAAGAGTGAAGGTTCAACGACTGCGGTGGCTGGGTCATGTAGAGCGAATGGACGTGAATGCTCCGGCCCGGAAGATCTTCGAATCCACACCCGAGGGACGGCGCAGTAGAGGAAGACCGCGACTCAGGTGGCACACGCAAGTGGAAGGGGACCTCAACCAACTTAGCGTGCGAAACTGGAGGCAGCTGGCCAAAGATCGTGCTGGCTGGAGACGCTTGTTGGTTGAGGCCCAGGTCCACCCCGGACTGTAGCGCCACCTTAAGTAAGTAAGTAAGTATAGAAGCTAAGTAATGTACAATACTGCCAAATTCTATTCATTAAATTTAGTTAAACTGAGTTCAATTGAATTAAGTTCGATTACATTGTAAAACCGGACGAGTTAAACTTCAAATTTAAGTTGAACTTCAAATTTAAGCTCAAGTTCAGTTTCAGTTGAAAACTTTAGTTTAAACTTCCCCTGTGAAACTGGAGGTTAAACTTAACCGTTGAACTCAATCTTGGTCTTAAAATGTTGCTTTTCAGTTTTGTTCTGTTTCGTGTTTATACGGATGCATTTTACTGTTAGCTATAACCGACCCCTGACCAAAGAGCCACAGCGTCATATTTTTTAAGCGAAGACAATTTTGAATCAAACCAAAAGACCAGAAATGCAACAAAAATATACTAGTTCTTACCTCTTATCACAAATGCCACAAATGGAACTGTTTTAGTAAGCAGTCGTCTACTTTATTTTGCTCTGCTTTACTTTGTTGAGATAGATTTTTAATAAAACACTGCTTCTGTCAGGCATTTGACGCTTCTCACAACTCTACTACAATAATTTTTTTAAACCAAAGGTGATTCTCAATAGACTGGTAATATGTTGCGATGTTTTTTTTTTACGAATTTTTGTGGGTAAAATATTCAAAGATCATAAAACATTGAATATAAAAAAAATTTTATTTTTGCTAGCGGTGTAATCCACGCGATTCTTCAAAAACTTTCGGCATACAAATTTGTGAAATAAAAACTTTTGATACACACATAACCTTAAAAAATTAAATGTCGCTTGAATTGAATGGATATAAAGAAATATATTTTTTATCACACACATTTATTTATTTGAAAATAATAATAAAATTAAAAATAGGTACTACATAAATTGATTACAAAAATAAAATCTACTCCAATTCCGTGACGACGCCATTTTCCTATCCACATATCCCATCTACTACAATCTAGTGACTTTGAGGAGGCCTTCTTGCACATAAATGGAATTGCCATTTTTGATATGTCAGTCTATCCAGTGCATAAAAAACCTCTTCGTGCAGGAATTATTTGGGGGGAAAACATATTGTTCCGAAAGTGAACCAACAACTTATTAATTTTCCATTATCAATTATTATGTTTTACACAGCAATTTTACCTCGAACCGCCGAAGAAAATATTAAACAACCCTTCACGTGTGTCTAAACAGAAGCTATACCTCATCAAACATTCAAATTGCAGGTAAGTAAATATCAATTTTCCCCAAGAGCTGGTAGAAGTGACATCGAAAATTGTCATTCCAAACTCCGGTTGGAAGCGAGAAAGAAAAGAGGTTTTTTTTTTCTTTTTTCTCCTTTTTGTGCTAATTATCTGGAAAATTTTTTTATTTTTGATCTCATTTTAAGTAGAAATGTGTTTTATTGCTGTATATAACTTCAGGTAAAGGATTTACAATTTCAAAATTTCCGAATAGTGATGTAGCAGTGGATGGGGTTGATTATTTATCATTCGATTGCATTACGTCTTCCAGACCGCTGGTGTATCGTGTTCGTATGGCACAGTGCGTGTGACTCGAGGAATTTCACATTAAATAGTTTGTTTAGTTATTTTTGTTTTTTTTTTGTCAAGTTAAAGGTGCATTTAGGAGGAACTATTAACAAAAAGATCAAATTGTGCTACTTTAGTGTGTACGATCGGTGTTGGGACGGCATGGCAGTGCGGGAGTGTTTGATTTGAGAACGAGTTTTATGTAATTAAACGCGAATTATAACAAAATAAATATTATAGAAGGTAATTTACTTAAAAGTGTATTAACATATTGTTTGTTTATGTGAAGGCTAACCGCAACGCGATTATAATATGGTTTTCTGGAAATGACAAGTGTTTCCTTGTGATAAAAAGTTAAGTTTTATGGAGAACCCAGTTGTTGAGTGCCGGCAGTAAGTTTCTTATCTTGATTTTATGGATTCAAAACTAGGTCAATGTACTATATTCATATTTCCACTGTCTAAGAAGGATATAGAAGTTACCACTATCAAGCCTCCCTAGATGGGATGTTACTTGGCAAACTCGTATTCTGATTTCGTACACATAACTCGTTGGAGGACCATTGGTAATTCAGTTCAGTATTTATTCTTGGGGTGGATTAAAAGATGTCTTGGGTCGGGGTACTGATATATTCGCACAGGGGATGAATTCGAACCTGTCTGACTAGATCACAGTTGTTGCTATTTGTTATCTTGCATCTTGTCCTATTTTAATCATGAAAAATAGGGAGAAAAACACCCAAATCATACACCTTTAGTGATTTGTTCATTCCAGCATCATACAGCTGAAACTTTAACCCGCCACGAGATGTAGTCCTGTTTCACGTATCTCCCCTTGGGGTGAAATAGCCACTGGTAGCCTAATGCCAGATGCTGCACTCTCTTGAAAAAGAACTCGTTGAATAATTTGAGGCCTCGCCTCATTGATGCTAGTACAATGATAAACATCTAAAGGGCGGTCCCTTGGGTTCACATAATTGAAAATTCACGAACGGTACTTTCGAAATAGCCCAACGCTAAATTGAAGAGAGAAGTCTCCGCTTAGGCAAATGCATTTCCTTCTTCCAGACTAGTGTGACTGTAGCAACATACACGTTCTTCTATTCGCCTATTATCACTATCCGGACTCGATTTTTACTTCCTCTACGAGTCAGTTTAGGTTATCGGGTTTTAGAGGTAGGTACTTGGTACAGATTAACTTTTCCTGTCATATGAACTTCAACACCGACATCGCATCCAAGGTAACAGTCGTTTTCATCATCTGTCTTCTATCATGATGGTGTTGGTTAAAGTTATCAACCAGTTAGTGATTTACGCCGGGCAGAGTGATTCAGTGTGCCTTTTTGAACTAACGTCATAATAAACATCTGAATAAACTGACTTGAAGTGAGAAATAAGAAAAATTGGTTGTGTTTAATGGAAACAAGATAAATTTCCATCTTTTCTATAGAGCACAGGTTAGCTCACGCCGCGAATATTGCATCCACATATAGAGCTCGACCCCCAAAAAATTGACTTAACCAACTTGGATCGGACAAGTAGGTAGCAAATGATCCTTCCGATGATGTTATTGCGCTTGTTCAATTCCCACGTTATTAAGTTTGGCCGCTGATAGGCTCTCGTCATTGATGACAGTCCGAACTTGATGCTGCCTGAAAGACTTACCCTATACGCTATTGATAAATGTACGTGCGGCTTTTTTTTATTATAGTCAATGCTACGAAGACTAGAGTTTTTACAATTGGCTCGGTTAAGGAATCTTCTAATCTGTACTATTTACCAAAACATTCTTCGGCATTTTTAAAATTAATTAATAAACAACCTTTATAAAATATTTTCCTAACCACCTTTCATTAACTGTGGTTGTCTTTTTGCAGGTTTTTCCAATCCTACGCGTTGCGTAAATCGAAAGCCATCATCGTGAAGCGTTTTCCCTAATTATGGCAATAAAAGTCCAATTTGAAATTGGACATTCGGCAACGGTGAAAAGCAAACGCACACCCGAAGGCTTCACTCATGACTGGGAATTGTACGTTCAGGGAGTGAACAAAGCTGACATAAGTGCGTTTGTCGACAAAGTTGTATTTAATTTGCATGATTCTTTCCCCAAGCCGAAGAGATGTAAGTCCAAGCAACAAGTCATTCACGAGGCGGTGCATTCTAAATTTGTTTAAAATTTCTCTCTTGCAGCATTCAAGGAACCACCATATGTGCTAAAAGAATCCGGCTACGCTGGTTTCGTCCTAACTATAGACATTTACTTTCGCAATCGTGACGAACCAAAGCGTGTGACATTCAGCTACGACTTGGATCTACAACAGGAGGGTCCGCCGTTGCATCGTAGTGAGGTAAAGAAATTTATTTTTGACGCTCCCTCTGAGGATTTCCGACAGAAACTATTAAAAGGGGGTGGTGTCGCTGTATCGGGAGTTGTTGGCGGCGCTATAACTGGCGACGAGAAGAGCCTTGATATGAGTATCCCAGATAGCCGCAGTCAAATGGTTGGCAAACCGAAATTGAGTAGTGACACCACTAGCACATCAACATCGTCCTCGTCGTCGTCAAAGAAACATAAGCAGCGCCCAGACGATAGTAAGACGAATACGTTTACAAATCTTTTTGGAACTCCAATCAACAAAAGTGCGCCAAAATTCTCACCAGATCCAAAGACGAAGACGGCGAATGGTGGCACAGGTCCACCGGTCGCAGTTGCTGCGATTGCAAATAGTAAGAGTGGCGGTGGTAAAGATAAGGCAAACTCCGGCGGTAATGCCGCCACAGCTGGAACTACTGCGTCTGGATCAGCCGCCGGAGGTGCCAAGGAGAAGGAAAAGAACGAGAAAAAAGACAAACACAAGCAGCTGACCAGTCCGCACAAGGAGAAGACTCACGATGAGAAAGAAAGCAAGAAGAAATCGGACAGCAAGCACGAGAAGAGAGAGGACAAGAAGAAAGACAAAAAAGACAAGGAAAAAGATCGCGAGAGAAACAAGGACAAAGCCTCGAAGAGATCTCTCAGTCCGAAAACTGCAGCAGGTGCGCCCAGTCCCAAGCGGCCGAGTCCGGTGCGATCCTCCTCTGCCGCTAGCAGAGATGATCCCAGTGCCGCAGTGAAATCATCAAGCAGGTCTTCTGAGAGCGATAAGCGGGCGAGTAGCTCTTCCAACAGCAAGAAATCAAAAAAAGAGAAAAAATCCCACGACAAAGATCGTGAACACAAGGACAAACACCGAGCCGAGCCGAAGGAGAGTATTCCCGCAGTTGCCGCTGCCCCCGCAGTGCCTGTGGTGATTCCTGCGGCGACAGCAGCTCCCGCACTGACTCAACCGCCAGCGCAGGTGCCATCAAAAGTATCAAATCCCACAGTTGCCTCAAAATCAGATCTCAGCAGCAAGACTCAAAAAACCTCAGAAAAGGAGTCGAAAAAATCAGACTCCACCATGAAAACCACAGACAAAGAGGGCACAGCGCTGACGAGCGACAAGAAATCCTCCTCAGAAAAGGACAAAAAATCTCACAAACATAAAAAGAAAGACAAAAACAAAGAAAAAGAGAAGGAGAAGGACAAAGATCAGCCATCAAAGAAGTCCACTGGCAGCAAGGAAAAGAAGGACAAAAAAGAGAAGGCTGCCAAAAATGAAGTGCCGCCTGCTACCGCTGCTACTACAACCTCAAAGAAAGTGGCTACTAGCACTGAAATGGCAGTGGATCCTCCGGCCGAAAGTACGAGCACAAAATCAACCACGAGTGACTCCTCCTCGAAAGCTAAAAAACAAAGCAGCAATGCATCAACGGTGCCTTCGACAAATAGCAACAGCAACAACAATGCCATCACAATGGGATCATCAGCATCAGCAAGTGGCCTTTTAAATGCGGCAAACGACCTCAGCGATGTGGACAGTCTCAATTCGGAGAGTCTGCACGCAACCTCGAACTCCAATTCCGAAAAAACCATGCCCATACAGAACTCGGACAGCTCGAACAGCAGTTTTCCCGATCTACCGGCCGCCAAGACCACATCTCTGTTCCAAGCGCCGGCAAATCCCCAACCAACACCTCCCCCCTCGACTACGTCGACTCCATCCTCCACACCCTCTTCACTTTCGTCAGCAGGGATTCAAGAACCCCCACGGCCGGCGACCACTGCCGACAAGAAAGATCACAAGCCCCATCGTGGTGCAGACAAATCCAAAGCAGAAAAAGCCGCCGAAAAGGAGGACAAAAAACGTCGAAGAAACTCGACCGCCGTGAACACATTCGTCGAACCGCCACTCAAGCAAATGAAAAAGGATTTCAATGCAAAAACCGCTCGCGAGAAATCCCAATCACCGCTGTTGCGTGCCGAAGACAAACAGACTTTCCTACCTCCGCCGGCGACAACATCCACGCTGCCGGCACAAAACACCCCAGTGACCGCTCTCAACTTGGAATATCTCTCCGAACTGCAGGAGCTCCATCAAAAGATCATGACACTACAGGACAACGAAGAGTTGCAGCAAGTCGTCGAAATGATTGCCGCCACCGGACGCTACGAAATCACCAGTAAAACTTTTGATTTCGATCTGTGTAAGTTGGACCGCAACACGGTGCAGAGGCTGCAAGATTTCTTCGCTACCTCTGTGTCGTGACATAAAATCAGACTGTAGTAACCGCAAGCATCGTGTAGGAGTTGAAAAGGAACGCGGCGCATTTGTTTTGTTCACACTTCCCGCCCCCCTCCCCTATTCTTCCCTTTCTCGTCCAAATTCACAACACAAACTCGCGTGTACAAAGGTACAAAATGAAAGCAATGAAAAATCTCCGTGTTATTTATTTAAATTTTTTTTTTATGTTTTATTTGCGGAATGATATGAACAAAACCCTTTATCGTAATAGTGACACATAGTGTGTAGTATGTAGCATGTACATAGAAAAAAAAACAGATTAATCACTTATTCTATATATTTTATCATTATTATACATAGAACTGCGAAAACATAGACTTGTAAATAGACAAAAGCAACATAAAATAAAAAAAAAGTATAAATCAAAATTAAATATTTACTAGAAATGTACTGTATTAACAAAAATTAACACACACGCGCGAATAATATAATGTAGTCGCCACGTCCGTCCGCTAATAACAAACGTTAACCGAAATATTATTAAGAAGTTACAAGAGACGACGCTGTACATTGACAGAGCGGTGTCCGGCATTGGTTGGGCTACTACTACTGGAGACGTGTTATTTTTAGTTTTCTTGACATATTACTCGTAAATTGTATTTATACAAATTGCTCCTTCTTTATACCCTCCAAAAGTATGCGTATTCTGAATGGATTTAGCCATGTCCGTCTGTCTGTTGAATACACGATAGCGTCCAAACGAATCGACCTATTTTGAATTTTGTGAGATAGCCTCTTTTTCTGTCGGCAGGTTGGTATTGAAATTGTTTTTCCATACTTTTCACATGGTAATAGGTTTCGTTGTTTTTCATAACTCGGAATGTGGCGACAAACGTCTTCTTCCATCTTTCTTGGTTGTTATTTGATTTACTTAGCGTGTGGTCAATCGAGTCGAATCCCTTTGACTAATCTCGATATCCAAAAGCATTTGTTGCTTTATCTGTATGTCGCAGGTCTTGGTTCGATATGGTTTGCGATTAGATATATCGCAGAGGGCGGTTTCAGTAAGCCCTCCCGACACGGTGGTAGAAATATTCCAGGGTTTCACAGGCATACAGCAGTTAAAACTTAACGTTGTATTCAAAAGCCTTCTATAGTGGAAATCATCGTTTTATTTAGAGCTGTGTATAATTGGTGATACATCCCATTGGCCTGGAGACATCTGCATCTAAACTTTATTCATCAGCCTGATGGCAATAGGCCAGCCAAACTGCCTAAATCTTATAGACCTATAAGCCTAACATCATTCGTTTTACATCGATCGGTTTCGATAGCACTGAATACGAATCGATAGCGGGAGATATCGGAAGTAAAGGTATCGAAGATTCAACTAATTTTTGGACCAGATCCATACGGAAAAGTCGAATAATTACTTGCTCCTCTGAAGGAGTGTCGGTGTCTGTACCAGCTACCAGGAGGTTACTAGCCATCGACACACTTGCAGTCAATCTATACGGACTAGGCTACGGTTATGCTGATGACCTGGCAATTATTATTAGTGATAAGCACAATATTGCGCAGTGGTTAGTGGCGAAAGGTCTAAGGTCATTGTTTTCGCGAAAACAGACGGTAATATTTTTTATAGAGTGATTGCTTATGCTCTGAATGTCGGATGAATGCGCTGTCGATTGCATTCACGCGAAAATGTGTATCAACCCTTTGATATTCCCATCCATTTCATGTCACCGGCAGGGTATAGGGAGTTAAGGGGAATGTTTAGTTTTCCTTCTGTGTCTCCTTTAAAAACATTTATATCTTCATGGCCGAATTCACCTGGCAATATTGCGTTTAACGTTGACATGGCATGATTTTCTGCCGCATTAACAGAGCCATGTGGAGTAGAAGCGAACAAGTTCAGCGAACTTAATTCTGAGGAATAGTTAAGCAAGTTGAAGTATTCAGACTGAAAATAGCACATACAATAATGACATACGCAGTTGAGGTCTGTTTGAATGGCATTAGTTTCTCTATCCAAAAATCAGAGTAAACTGTGGTCGAACAAAAGAGTTTTCGGTAATAAAATGTATCCGCCAACTCTTTTGTTTCTTAGTCGCCATCCGAGACCCAGATTTAAATCAAAACTCAGACACATCACGTCAGCCAGATGTCAAACTTAGTGTTTGAACGGTCTTTTTTACGTTTCATGTCTGTAACCTATGGCCGCAGAATCATTTTGAATTAGCGCTGATTGGAATTTAGGTAAAATTTCTCTAGGATTTAGAGTTTTGTTATGGTCGTCTGTTCACCTATGTGCAGCTTATGCCCGAATCACAACAATACTCGGTTCACTCTTTTCCTCGTTTGGCACAATAGCCAATAAGGTGAAGGTCGTTGGGTTATTTTTATTATTCAGTCAGCAAACTACTAATTCTCACACGTAATTCTCCAGTATCGAGAAGCCAAAAATGTCTGAAAACACTCAAGTCTAGAACAAATCTAAACTTTTTTGTACATTCTCAAATATGTAGTTTCAACAAGGGGACAAAGTATATAGGATTGTTGCCAGCGTAAGTGCTCACATAAATCCTGATACAAATATTACATTAAATATTTTATTTTTCATAAAAAATAACGTTGCATATATTCAAAATAGTAAAATGTCGCTCTTGAAAAAAAAATAAAATTTTTAAAAATATTAACAAACAAAAACTCTAGCTGCCTTTTGCATGAGATATAAAAATATAGCATAACATAAACAACATACATATTATAAAAAAAAATTATTATAATAATAAAACAACCATGGAAAACACCACTAATAAGAAAAGCTTGCTTTTTATCTGCAATATTATACAATATATATATTATACATATATACATTAATAAAAATAAATATATTTATTAAAAGTTACATGTATTTTAAGAAACCAACAAATATAATAAAAATGAAAACTAAAAGAAAAGTCAACCAAATATAAATTCTTATTAAGAATTAAGAATAATATAAAAAAAAGAACTAACAAAATTAAAAACAAATAAACATTGCGAACCATCGTAGGCATTATATTCTCTAAGTTTTAGTGCACAAGTCTTAAAATTAACAAAAATAAAGGTAAATAAATACGTTTTAAATATTTATTTCTTCTTACTAAAAATACAAAAAAAAAAAATAACAAAATGAACCCCGAAGCCTTCAGATTAATTTAATATTCATTCATTTGAAGCTTAAATTTATTATTATTATAATTATAAATTAAGGTATTCATCACATCACATTAGTTTGTTATTCTGTAATTTTAAACTCTATTGAGAGCTATTAATAAAAATATAAACAAATAATGGACTATATTTATTTGTGAAATACATTTGATGGGATAAAACTTGTAAGGGTAGCCGCACATTGGACGCGTTTTCGTACGAATTTGACTCGTGCGATAAAGGACGAACAATCCCTACCTTCCAAGTACGTTAAAACATTAAAAATGTATGTAGAAATGTATTAACTTGGATTACGGACACAAAAGGGTCACGTTGTACACTGTACAGACTGTATGGGGTCATTATAAGTAAGTCCTCCATAAAATTCAATTCTTTTTAAGTCACTACAGTTAAAAAGCTAGAACTGATCCAACGTATAGCTAGAAACTGCATGACGGGCTGTCTACGTTCCACCCCGACCACGCCACTGAATGTCATCCTAGGTCTATTACCTATTCAAGTACACATTCAAATGGAATCAAGACTGAGTATTCATCGTCTATTGCATTCGAACAATATCGACACCCATTTCTACCATGGAGGTCACCTATCTCTGATTGACGTTATGAACCCTGAAAGAGCATTCAGCATGTTTCTAGACAACATGCTACCTGAATATGGCTTCCATAAAAACTTGTCTATCATCACACCTCCAACAGAAGACTGGGAAAAATACAAACCTAATCCTTCGCGGCTTGACCTAGTCTGGTATATAGACGGTTCTAAGATGGATTCAGGGACTGGATCTGGCATTTATGGAGAATCGCCCAAGCGAACTTTTCAGTCAGTCTAGGCAAACACAGTCTTAGCAGAACATTTCGAAGCACTTCTCATTTTAGGGCTTAACCTTTTATATTGATGGAAAACCAGTAAAGTTTAATTATAAACCAATTTCAGCTTACAAACAACTAAAACTGAATATGGCTGATACTTCTGAAACTGATCCATTGGAGCAAAAAATACTTTTTATACGATTTTGAGAGGCGGACTTTGATTTCCGGTTTCAAGTCAGGACCCACTTATGAAGTACAAGCTCATTTAGTGTATTTTATACAAACATAAAAACTGTGAGCACGTAGTGGCTTAGTGGCTTGAGTGCTTGGACTAATAAGCGAGGATGGGTCTCAGGTTCGATCCCTGGAAGAACATGCTTTACATATTAACGTTTTTCTGCTGCACCACCTCTCGCCATGTCTGACAAACATCCGACAGTAGAAGCTCAGTAGAACTGTCCCGAGGAAGATTTTCATTCGGACGTTCGGATATAAAATTGTTCGTCACTTCCAGTCGTCCCATAACAATAAAAAAACTCACTCAAACGAACAGTTGCGAGAACAGCCTAATAGACATGTTGTGCTTGTGCCCTTTATTATTATTTTTTACTACCAGTAGACATAGATTAATTTTTGACATTTCACAACAAAAGTCGAGCAGGTTTCTTTTTCTATTGGATTTCAGAATCTGTGAATACCCGAAATAATAATAATTCTATTACCTTTTCCACCCTGTTGCTATTTCTCTATAACCTTACCGCGAACGTTAATTGACTTTAGTCAATCTTAAGTCGCTACTCCTCCAATATAACTTGTCGGCTCAGAAATCTTTGTAGACAAACTCCATCCAACATGGAATCATTTTCAAAGAAAACACACTTTTATTTATATACCGATGATAATATCTTTATTTTTCATACATTAATAAATACAATTCGTTTCATTATTTCTTTTGAACAGACTTAGTAAAATTTTTAAATTTCCCATAACTAATTGTTAATTTTTTATTTTTGTTGTTTTGGTTTTTGTTTTACCAAAACTCAATTTTTTTTTATCAATAAAAAATATTTTTAAAAGTAAACCGAGTACAAAAAGAGTATTTTAAATGTTAAGTAAACAATAAATCACACAGAGTAAGTATATCATAACTTCTACTATAATTATAATGTAAAATATTAATAAAAAATGTTGTAAAAAATATTGAACAAAGCTCGAGATATAAAAACAAAAACAAAATCTGTAAAAACAATGTTTCCGAAACCATGCGAAAGATTTATTGGAAACAAAAAATCTCTAATCAAGGACTTTAGTTACACTTATTCTTAAATATTAATTTGCTTTTATTCTCTTTTGTATATTTTATTTCTTTTCGATAACAATTAAAATTAAATTATATATTTTTGTGTAATATCCATGTGTTTTCTTACATTTTGCTTTTAAGTGTAGATGATTTATTTTGTTTTTGAATCGTTTATATTTAGATACAATTGTTTTATTTTATTAGAATACTTGTACATGTACATCTATAATTTACGGCAAACATGTTTTTTTTTTTTTTCATTTTTTTTATTTCATTTGGAACACACAATAATACTGCTATTTGCATATAATTTAAATTTGAATTATTTTTTTTTTGTTTCTTAATAATCAATTTTTGGTTTTGTTTGAAATGAAAATATGACAAGTAACGATTTCGATTTATTTTTTGTTCGACTATGTGCGGATGAGTAAAATAAATTAATTAAGCATTTTCAATGTTTACATATGTATTTAATTTAATTTACAATAAGAAGTTATCATTCCTCTAAAATATAAATCTGTAAAAAATGGCAGAGGCTGGCGGTAAATTAGTGAGTGAACAGAGATGTTATATTTTAAATTGAGTTTTGTTTTTTTTTTGACTCAAACATAAAAAAAAAAAAATAAATAGGTGGCGCAACAGGCGGTAGACACCCAAGGCCTAGCTTCTCGCAACCATTCGTTTTGTGTGAGTTTCTATTTTTGGAACGAATGGAAGGGACCTACAATTTTATGCCGAGTCCGAACGGCTGAATTGAGAAGCTTTTTCAGGACAGTCATACTCTCGGATGTTTGTCAGACGTTCGCGAGAGGTGGCGCAGTAGAAAAAACCTTAAAGATGTAATTTGTGTTTTTCCGGGGATCGAACCTGGGATCCCTCGCACAGTACTCCAGCACACTAACCCCTGCGCTACTGCGCCCACAAACATAAGTTCGTGATAAAAGTAGATGCCGAATGTGTTTCGACCTCTTAATAGTGTGCCACTAAAGTTGTTTCCGCATTGAATTGACACAATGTTACAAATACTGCTTTTGTCATAAACAGGCACTATTGCCACTGATGACACTCTTAACCACTTGCATTTGTCTTTGCTGTCATGTGACTTTTTTTAATTATAATACTTAAGAAAATTGTGCAAAACTCGCAAGCCAACAACAGGGTCACAATTTTTCAAAAGTCTGTATAACTACTTGCATACGCTGACGACATTGACATCGTTGGCAGAACGCAGCGACCTGACACTGGTGCGTTTGCAAGTATTAGCAAGCGACAAAAATGGTTTAGTGGTGAATGAGAGCAAAACAAAATACATGCTGTAAACAAGAAGGGCCACGCAAAATAAACGATACAGACAAAACGTCAAGACAGCTATAACTTTGAGGTGGTTTGTAACTTTATATACCTCGGCTCCGCTATAACCTCTGACAATGACAACGCAGCAGAAATCAAACGAAGAGTTACACTTGCGAACCGCTGTTTCTTTGATCTAAGAACGTGTTATGCATACGCATGGTAACAATATACCAGATCAATTTTTATATCACGTCAACACTTTTGACTTTGATAAACAAAGACAATGTAGCAATGTAGATAAACCCATAGTGGTAAACAAACGATAGAAACACATTAAAAAGCCACCCGCAATGATGGTGCAATAAACGCTCCACATTCTAGCGGATAATATACTAAGTCGCTATCATAACAAACATTTCAAGTCCCAACGAACGATCAACAAAGACGTTGCGACCAACCACTCCACGGTAATATAAACATCCTGAGAAGGAACGAAAAACAAACGTTACAAATTATGATGCGAAGGCATCTTAACTATAAAATGTAAACATAAGCATAATTCGATGAAGGTATCGAATATTGATATCTCGTATGTATAGCTCTCCTTCAAGAACTTCTTTTTAAGATTTAGTTTTCAGTTCGAATAAAGTACTCAACCGGAGCGGTTCAAATATTATAAACTTGCGTTTTATTCCATAATAATTTTGGTTCATAACATTTTTGGTGGCAGCGGTGGGATCGTGTATCGCGTTTTTAAAATTTTTTGAGACACAATCCTAAATTTCTCTGGATGTGTCACGAAGTCAAAAATAGGAAAACGACATGAAAATAAAAGTATTAAACGAACGCAAATAAAATAATATACCCGGTTTAAAACAAAAGAATCGCAGACGCAAGAAAACGTGGCATAATAATAAAATTTTTTAATAATATACCCAGTTACAAATATTATGATAAACGACAACGCAACAAGTGAGAAAAGTGACGCCGAAAAAAAAGTCGAAGTGCCGCTCACAAAAGAGCAAAAACACCTCGCAAATAAAATAAGGAAAATTCGCCATACAATCCAAACGGAACAAGATAAAGAATACCATAGGCTATTCAGTAAACACCAATAAAGTGAATGAGATGTTCATCAGTGACCAGATAAACAAGGAAGTACAATCAGGATCGTTGCAGAATATCACAGATATATAACTTTTATCAGGAGGCCAAGTGCAAAACATAAACAACAGAACTGGAAGAAGAAATAACAATGGACAGGAACATGTATTTGGTTATAAGTTTCATGTAAGTCATTTTATATTTTATTCTGTATTTTTATTCTGTATCTAAAATTGAAATTGTATCTAAAGACAAAGAGTTCATAAAAAAAAAAAAAAAAAAAAAAAAAAAATGGCAACCGCGTCAGGAATATCAGAATTTAAGTTCAAGGAACAGGATTTGCTTAGGAAGTTTAAATGCATAGGAAGTGAAAGTGCGAATG
The DNA here is from genome assembly GCA_955612985.1 of Cheilosia scutellata. Taxonomy (NCBI): domain Eukaryota; kingdom Metazoa; phylum Arthropoda; class Insecta; order Diptera; family Syrphidae; genus Cheilosia; species Cheilosia scutellata. The sequence goes on along the minus strand of OY015312.1, from coordinate 108,920,348 downwards.
TGATAGAATTAACTTTATCACAAATAATTGACAACGGAAAAATTAGTATTGACGAAGAAGAAGAAGATTATGAGATATTCTATGACAATAGGACCTATAGGAGAAGATTATTTTTATACGTAATAGAAGAGGACTGTGAAGATAAGGAGAAATTATCTGCAGTTGAAGAAACTATTAGGAAGATTAGGGACTGTAAAATAAATACAGGAGCGGTACCAAAACAGAGCAAGAGTGTGCAAAGTGAGAATAGTGATATCCCAATTCAAAAGACATTAAGAAGTGTGCCTTTAAATCGTATTAGGGATGATATCCTTATCCCCAGTACCATGCCTGTATAAATGAATTTAGAGTTGCTATGCAAACTCATTACACCTTTTGATAGTGATCCTAATAAGATCCATCAATTTCTAACTAATGTAGATAATGCGATGTCGCTAGCTACTATCGAACAGCAGAGATATCTGTTCCCGTTTATAAAAAGTAAAATATCGGGAAATACAGAAACTCTGCTCATGAATAAAAAATTAAACTCATGGATAGAATTGAAGGCTGAATTGAACAGAATGTTCAAAGAGAAATATTCTCCAATGCAATTGCATCTGGAAATGACTCGTCTTCAGCAAGGTAAAACAGAAACCGTTTTACAATACATTCAAAAGGTTGAAACCTTACAAAGACGAAGGATTCAAGATATTTACTTGAACAATGAAAGCAATAGTTTGTTTGAAGGACAATTATTCATGATTGAGAAAGATATTCTCAATGCTTTTATAAACGGTCTAAAAGAGGAAATTGGTACTTTTGTAAATAGTCAAAGACCATCGACCTTAGCGGAAGCCTCCTCATTGGCGATTCAAGAAGAATCAAGGCTGATAGGAAAAAGGGCAACATATAATTATTGCAATCAGGACTATACGTCGAAAAACCTTATCAAAATCCATCACAATGCAATAAAATGTTACAATTGCAATAAATTGGGGCACATGAGTAAAGATTGCAGGGCTCCTAGAAAAGAATTCAATAAGAACAATTATGGGAAAGTAAACAATAACAATAATACATATGGCAATAATAGGCAGTTAAACAATAACAATAATACATATGGCAATAATAGGCAGTTAAACCATAACAATAATACATATGGCAATAATAGGCAGTTTAATAATAACAATAATAATAATCAAATAAATAAGGAAGAAGAGAAAAAGAACGTAACAAATAAACGCGTAAATTTTCGGCACAAGGAACAATAGATGAGGGTATTGTTCCCAATGTCTTCGAAAGCCCTCATGTGATTTTAAAATACAGCAACAAGGAATTTAAGTTTTTAGTAGATACCGGAGCATTCATTAGTCTCATAAAGACTAAATGCGTATTTGAAGAAGATGTAAATTCCCTCGACAGAACAAATTTTGTAGGTATAGGAAAATCAAATAGATGTAGTGTTGGTAGCACCAACCTAACTTTAGAATACGACGATGAAAATCGTGATACGTTTCTTATCGACATATTTTTCCATGTCGTAACGGACGACGTTATAGGACATTATGACGGAATACTTGGAATAGATTTTCTTAAAGAATCCGAATTATGCATAAATTTGAAACAAGAAGTTATGTATAATGACAGAATAATTATGAAATTAAAATTTAACAATGGAAATTCTAATCCTGATATGGAATCATTTCCAATTGCGAAAAAACGGTTAGAAAACTCAAGAAAGTTTGAGGAAATATGGAGTCAAGTGAGGATAGAACATCTAAAGGATAAAGAACAGTTAGACTCACTGAAAGAAATAATAAAAACTTACGAAGATATTTTTAGCCTAGAAAACGAAAGTTTATCCGAAACGAATGTTATCAAACATAGTATTCGTACTGTTAGCGATATTCCAATTAATACGAAAACATATAGGTATCCTAAAGTACATGAAGTAGAAGTTGATAAACAAATCAAGAAACTCTTGAACGATAATGTGATAAGGCATAGTATATCACCTTGGTCAAGTCCATTATGGGTGGTTCCCAAGAAACTAGATGCGAGCGGTATTCCTAAGTGGAGGATGGTTATAGATTTTCGTAAACTTAACGAAATCACTGTGACAGATAATTATCCGATCCCAAATATACAGGAAATTTTGGATAAGTTAGGCAATGCAAAGTTTTTCACAACATTAGATTTAAAGTCTGGGTTTCATCAGATTCCACTTGATGACGAAAGTATAGAAAAAACTGCATTCTCTACACCGTACGGACATTTCGAATTTCTTCGAATGCCATTCGGTCTCAAAAATGCTCCAGCCTGTTTTCAAAGGTTGATGAACAACGTACTTGACGGGTTACAAGGTAGAGACTGTTTTGTTTATATGGACGATATTGTCGTCTTTGGAGAAACAGTAGAACAACATGCCGACAGGTTGAAAAGAGTATTTGACAGATTAAAGCAAAGCAATTTGAAGATTCAGATTGATAAAACTGAATTCTTTAAACAAAAGGTTGACTATTTAGGTTATACTATTACTAGTAACGGGGTAGCACCGAATTTAAATAAGGTTGAAGCTATAAATAACTTACAAAACCCTAAAAACCCTAAAGGAATAAAATCATTTATGGGTATGATAGGCTATTATAGAAAGTTTATCAAGGGATTCAGTACAATAGCGTCCCCGCTATATAAATTGTTAAAAAAAAATTCAACTTGGCAATGGAAAAAAGATCATCAGATTGCATTCGATAAACTAAAAAACGAATTGAAGAATTTTACAATGCTTCAATATCCAGATTTTAAAAAGCCTTTCATTGTGACTACGGACGCCAGCAATAATGGCATAGGAGCAGTATTGTCTCAAGAAAAAGATGGTAAAGACTTACCGACTCATTTCATAAGCAGAACTTTGAATAATGCAGAAAGTAGATATAGTACTACCGAAAAAGAATGCTTAGCTATTTTATGGGCAGTTCAGCATTTCAGGCCTTACTTATACGGTAAAAAGTTCATAATTAAAACAGACCATAGGCCTCTAACTTGGCTGTTCAATGTTAAAGATCCAGGTTCTCGTCTGATTAGATGGCGATTGAAATTAGAAGAGTATGAGTATGAGATAAAATATAAGAAAGGTGTAGATAACGTAGTAGCTGACGAATTAAGTAGGAACGTATACCCTATAGAAGCACACAATGTTGACACAGAAGTTCAAAGAAATATAAAAGATATATTTGGTAATGATTTCTATGATGAAGAAGAGAATATAGCTCTGTTAAAAAAGATCTATGAAGAAAAATGTAGAAATTTACCAAGCACAAGTCACAATATTAAAAATACGACTAGGAATGAAGTCGACATCGAAGAAGTTTCAGAAAATGAAAGCGAAACTGATATTGAAGTTATAAATAATAAAGATGAACAGCAACAGATTATCAAAGAGAATCATGATGGTTTGATTGGTGGTCATGGAGGACAAAAGGCAACGATTTCTAGAATTAGAGAAAAATATTATTGGAAGGGATTAAATAGCGACGTAATAGATTTTGTTAACAAATGCCCAGAATGTCAAAAGCAGAAAATAAATAGACATCCCGGTAAAAATCCAATGAAAATTGTATCGAGCGTAGATCATAGTTTAGAGAAGGTATCAATGGATCTCACAGGTCCTTATAAAGAAGGGAATAAAACGATATACAGTCTTACTATCCAGGATGACTTGAGTAAGTACATAAAATATATTCCTATTAATGATAAAAAATGCGAAACAGTGGCAAGAGCCTTTACAGAAAATTGGATACTTTATTTTGGTATTCCTAAATTTATTTTAACTGATAACGGAGGAGAATTCGTAAACGATTTAATGAAGGAATTATGTAAGATATTCCGAATCAAACATTTAAGAACCAGCAATGCTTATCCTCAAGCAAATGGGTCTGCTGAAAGATCACATGCTAGGTTGGGAGAATATTTAAGATTAATGATAAAAGATAAATCAAAACCCGAGTATGCCAAATTATTTAGGTATGCGGCGTTTTGTCACAATACAACAGTTCATAATAGCACTGGATTTACTCCACATGAAGTAATATTCGGAAGAAAAGCAAATGTACCATCAGAATCGAGTTTAAGAATAAAAACTTGTAGTGATTATGTACAGGAATTGCAATTAAAACTAATTAGGTCAGAAGTAGATATAAAAAGAATATGTTAAATATGAGACAGAAATCGAAAACAAGATACGATAAGAGATTAGGTTCCAGGATAAAGGAATATAAGGTTAATGACAAAGTATTAATCGAAAACGATAGAAGGGATAAATCTGCAGAGAAATATGTAGGTCCGTACAAAATTATCAAGGTCTTAGATGATTGTGTCATAGTTAAACGTAACAATAAATCTATGAAATACAATAAAGGGAAAATTAAGCTTTTCAAAGATTGATTAAAAAAAAAAATAATATATATATATTATATATTATTTTCAGACTTTCACTAGTAGGTTGCGTCAGCTGTATACAATAGGGTGGATCGATTTTGTATGAAAAAATTTTTTTTTCGTAGAAATGTAATGGGCCGCGGTTCAAAAGTTGTATCCATAGATACTTTAACCAAATCCAAAATATTTTTTAAATTGAAAAATGTTTAATACTGCCCCAAGTCATTTGAAATTTGATCATACATTGCATATAAAAGCATTTTTTTAAAATTTTTTTTAGAGAAAAAATACCTTATCAGCTTGGTAATATTATTTAAATCCATTAATAAGCAAACTTTCACAATTTTTCCGATACAAATTTCAAACTATGACTAGACTGGGAAATTTTGCGTTTAAAAAATTCAAAATTGAAAAAAAAAAATCAAATCACAGTAGCATGGATTTTCTTGTTTAAAATTCAAAAGTAATTTACTTCATTCCTGGCAAATGTTTTATATTGTGCTGTGCTTTTATTTAAAATTAAGAAAATGTCTTTGTCTACTCTCCGTAGTGATTTATTTTGCCCCGTTTTTGGAAATGGACAAGATTTTAGAGCCTGTATGTTGCCGACGAAAGCAGATGTAATACGATGTTACTTGTGGGTAAGTCGCAATAAGCAAATTCAATTTAAAAATTTGGCTACCGACACTTGCGAGGAGATATCTGAAAAAGTATTGAAGCTCTGGCAGACAGCATCGATTCCTACTATAGAGCGTCGTTCAGTGCTAAGGAAGATGAAGCAGTACTATGGAAGTTATAAGAATTTACTCAAGCCCTATAAATCGAGAAAAGACTTGGATTCATACAAGAAGCGGATTCAGTTGTTCAAGGACGAAGCACAATCCTTATTCGATATAGCTGCTTGTAAGTGTAATAACTTTGATTCGTGTAAATGTGAAAAACAACTTAAAGTGCCAATTTTGGAGAGACCTTTTTTGATTGACCAACGAACCAACCGAAAAATGGGAATTGGCGGCATAGACGTTAAAACCTCCATTAAAAACATCAAAAAATTGAACCGAAAACGAAATTATGAAAGTAGACAGCAAAAACACATCAATGAACTGAGACCGCATTCAACTAACGAGATGCAGATAGAGTTTTCGTCTGAAGAAGAACCAGACCTTCAAATTGAAGAAGAGATATATTCTGAAATGGCACCGTCAACATCATCGGCGACAGGACCGCTTGAAGATAAAAGTCAAAAGAAGATTATAAAATCGTCGATGCCTACTGTCGCTCATGCAGTCGATAGATACGGTATTTCGGATAGGGCAGCAGCAGCAATCGTAACCGCAACACTTCAAGACGTTGGTCTTATCACAAAGGATAACACTGATAATATAGTAGATAGGAATAAAATAAGGCGAGTTCGTGAGAAGGAAAGGAGTTTTCTAGTCAGAAAGCCTTTAATTATCCAAGAATCATTTGGACTATATTTTGATGGACGAAAGGATAAAACTCTAGCAATGATGATAGATTCTTCCAGAAGGAAAATCGTTTCAGAGGAGCATATAAGTCTAGTAAAGGAGCCAAACTCAGAATATATGGGACACATTTCCTTATCGAGCGGAAAAGCTATCGAAATAAGCAATGAAATAAATGACTTCTTAAAGAACAAGTGCGTGGACTTTAAAAAATTAGTTGCGGTCGGATGTGATGGAACCGCTGTCAATACAGGATTCAAAGGAGGCGTAATAAGATGCTTAGAACAGCAATTGCAAAGACCATTGCAGTGGTTCATCTGCCAACTACATGCGAATGAACTAACACTACGCCACTTATTCGAGCACCTGGATGGTGCCACGACTGGACCCCGAAGCTTTATAGGACCAATCGGAAAATACTTAAAAGATTGCGAGACGCTGCCTTTAGAAGACTTTCAATCAATAAGCTGTGCTCTACCAAATATATCGAATTCAAACGATCTAAGCACCGATCAATCATATCTCTTTCAGATTTGTACCGCTATTAACTCTGGTCATTGCGACGAAAACCTTTCAAGAAATAACCCCGGGAAAATTGTTCATTCCAGATGGCTTACCACGGCAAATAGAATTCTGAGATTGTATGTTTCGACAAATTCTCCAAATGAAAATATGTTACACCTGGTTAATTTTATTTTGAAAGTGTATGCTCCGATGTGGTTTTCCATTAAAACAAAGCCTAGTTCCATATATGGTTCGAAACATTTACACAAAAGTATCGTCCTTTCGAGATATCTGCCGACACACTTGAAAGCTGTAATAGATCCTGTGATTCAACGGAATGGTTTTTTTGGGCATCCGGAAAACATACTACTTGCGATGTTGGCAGACGAACGAGAACCAATAAAGGTGTTGGCTTTGCGAAGGATTCTTAAATGTAGAGATTCGTTGGATTATGGTGTAAGAATATTCAAAGTTCCAGAATTTAATTTCAATGCAAAGGACTACATCGATATCATTGCTTGGAAGGAGTTGAACGTTACCGAACCACCACTGGTGAAGGAAATTGATAGTGATGTCATTAGAGAATGTATTCAAACACCAGGAAAAATTAATTCAGTGATTTTACCCCTTCTAAATGAATTTCCTTGTCACACTCAAGCTACGGAAAGATGTGTCAAAATTGTAACAGAGGCCTCTGCTGCTGTATGTGGTTCTACCAGGAGAGATGGTTTTATCAGAACAACACTAGAATCCCGCAAAATAATGCCTATTTTTAATACGAAAAAGGATTATAAAATTGCTTAATTTTATATTTCCAATGCTTTGTTCATGATTAAAATAATTAACAAAATTTTTTTTAAAAAAGGATTTAAACTCAAGAATGTCATTTTTGATCTTTTTACTGCAATTACACATGAATATAAAATTAAATTAATGTTTTTATTTATTCTTTTCCCAAATAATTTAGATGTAAAAAAATTATATTTTTTCGAAATTTGATTAGGCTTGGGGCGGTATAAAATGATTTTTTTCTAAAACTTTTATTACACCATTTTGTTTGTTTTGAGCGGTGGCAACTTTCTATCAAAGGCCGAAATCTAAAAAAAAAAAAAAAAAAATCGATCCACCCTAGTATACAATGGGAAAATATAACACCTAACGGAATTTATTACAAAAACATCGGAGAACTAAGGCAAAAAACAGGAAAGGTCTCCATAATTACAAATATTGATTTTAATCAGGTTGAGGAACAAATAAATGTAATCAATCGCTTTATGTTTAATATGAATGAGGATTGTATACTAGAAATTCCAGAATGTGTGGAATTCATGAAGAAAACCAAAATAGAAATTTCAGCGTTAAAGAAAAGTGTAAGGGTTATTTATCAGTTATTAGGAGTCGAAAGAAGATCTAAAAGAGGTCTCATAAATGTAGTTGGCTCAGGTTTTAAAATGTTGTTCGGAACCTTAGATAGCAAAGATGCCGAGCATTACGAAGAAGTAATTAGAGTAACAAAGGAAAACAGTGAGTTTATTCACAAAAGCCAACAAGAAGAAATAAGAATAGTAGATAGTCTAAACAAACAAAATCAAATTATGAAAGAAGCATATATTGATTTGGGTAATTTAACCTCTAAACTGAATAATGATTTAAAACAATTGATAGGTACTATGAACAAAGAAAGAGAAATTACCACTATAAGAGAATATTTTATCGAACTAAAGCTTCGAATTTATTTCCTTATAAATCATACAGAGATGATTATCGATCAGATTATAGAAGCAATTTTATTTTTGAAAGACAATGTTATACATCCGATAATAATAGAACCGAACAAATTTATAGATTTATTAAAAGATAGTGAAAAAGAACATGAGATGTTATTTACTCCAAGTTTAGAATCGTATAACAGCATAATGAAAGAAGTAAATCCTGCATACTATATAAAAGGTAATAGACTTGTTATCATTTTGTCAATACCATTAGTAGAAAAAACAAAATCAGAAGTGTATGAGATGATGAACATACCTTATAGAATAAATGATATTATGTACGTTATTGAGCAAAAAAACAATTACTTTATAATTAAAGAAAATAAAGATGAATATTTCTTAAGCGATAATTTAATGAAAGAATGCAAGAAAATTGGAAACTATTACATATGTAATCAATTAGAATTCAAAAATAGTATTGCCAATAATGATTGCGAATTAATAATTTTCATGAACAGAAACGACAATAATTGTAATTTAAAACAAATAATAAATCATATTGAGATATTTCACAAAATTTCAGAAAATAAATATTTGTATGCTTTAAGCGAAGAAACGAAATATAAATGTAAATGTGGGAAAAAGGAAAATAACGAAGAAGGTCTTATTAATAATATTGGCATTTTAAATTTAGATGCAAACTGTACTTTTGAAACTATTGAATCAAAAATTGTGACGCATGAATCGGAGTTATTTATAGAAAATAAAGATATATATCGTTTTGCTCCTGATGATTGTTGTTTGAATATTAAAGTAAGAGATATAAATACAGAAACCATTCAAATGCCAAAAGTAAAACTTAAAGATTTAAAAGAACTTCAAGATTTGACTATTGAAATAAGAAATCAGGAAAGCTATATCGCTAGAAAATTAACGAATATACCACCCCATGCTCAAGGTGTAGTATTAGGAATAAGTGGAATCTTAATTATCGCAATAATAACTTACATTATTGTAAAATTATTAAAAGGAAATGGAATAACCATTTTTAGAAATTGTTTCAATAGAAAGATAAGAAATCCAATAAGAGAAAGAGAAAAAATTGTTCATTACTATAATAATGACAAATCAAAAACTGTAATCAGAAGACCAAATTCAAACGTTTTTAAGGTTGATAAATTTGAAATGGAAGGAAATTAATTTATTATGTAATTTGATTTAAACAATAAATCCTTCGTATTTACTGTTTAATTTTAAGGAGGGAGATGTTATGCATACGCATGGTAACAATATACCAGATCAATTTTTATATCACGTCAACACTTTTGACTTTGATAAACAAAGACAATGTAGCAATGTAGATAAACCCATAGTGGTAAACAAACGATAGAAACACATTAAAAAGCCACCCGCAATGATGGTGCAATAAACGCTCCACATTCTAGCGGATAATATACTAAGTCGCTATCATAACAAACATTTCAAGTCCCAACGAACGATCAACAAAGACGTTGCGACCAACCACTCCACGGTAATATAAACATCCTGAGAAGGAACGAAAAACAAACGTTACAAATTATGATGCGAAGGCATCTTAACTATAAAATGTAAACATAAGCATAATTCGATGAAGGTATCGAATATTGATATCTCGTATGTATAGCTCTCCTTCAAGAACTTCTTTTTAAGATTTAGTTTTCAGTTCGAATAAAGTACTCAACCGGAGCGGTTCAAATATTATAAACTTGCGTTTTATTCCATAATAATTTTGGTTCATAACAAACGCAACTGACTAGTGAGGTCTTGTCAAACAACACTAAGAAGACTCAATATAAAAGACTCATCATCCCAGTCCTGCTCTATGACCCAAAGACATGGACGATATAGCAAAGGCGGACAAAGATCTTCTTGGTCGTTTTGAACGTAAAATTCTTCGAGTGATTTTCGAACGTTTACTATGACGGGATTTGGAGGAGGAGATCTAGCAGCGAACTCTACGAGCTGTACAGAGACATCGACATGGTCAGAATCACAGTATGACACTATCAGCCAAACAAAAAATGTGTGATACTCATTTTTCAGACTTTTTCAGGCTCACGCGATGAGGTGCAGACACTTGCTCGTCTTCGTAACAATACTGCCAAAAAGGTAAGTTTAATAAGTCAGCTTTTAAGAGCGAATGACACAATTTATTAAACTAAAGTCGGAGAAAATTATTAAAATTTAAAATTAAATTGCAGAAAATATTTTAAGGTATGCTAAACAGACGAAATTGTTTGAAAGTTTACAGTAGTTGACTGCTTCTAATTGTGTTAAAACCCAAGACAGAAGTGCTGATAGCAATACTCATAGCAAGGCCAAAAAGCTTGCACTTTTATTGGATTCCCCCTTGGCACACAGCGAACTAAATGATAAAGTCATGATCTAAAACATCTGGCAACATTAATGTCGTTTTCCATTGGTTCCATTGGAATAAAAGGAATATTCTCTGGTTTGACAGATGCACTTGAACAACAATAATGGCAGCAACTGCAGGCAATCAAATGGGTGAGCATTTATTTCAAATTTATAATATTTTTTATTTATATTTTCGATTTTCTTTTACCATTTCCAGAATTTAATTCTTTTTTAAAATGGTCTCCTGGGGACATAAGGTGCCTCATACATCTTTATGAGAAGTACCAATTAAATTTTCATTCCAGTTCTGTTTCTTTATTTATTCCATTCTGGATATTCCAGATAAAAAATTCGAAAATTCTATCTTTTCTATTCCTTATCCGGAAAAACAATGAAAAAATTAACGAAGACGGCGCCATATTCGCATTGACAATTAAAAATCCAGTGAAGCCAAATGCCTTGAAAAAATGTCTGTAAAAAAAAAAAGGAAATAACCTATATTTGGACTTTCGATAAAGAAAACGACTTTATTTTCAGCCAGTGTCGACGGAAAAGGACCTAAAAAGAATATTGAAAAACGATACTACTTCGTACGAGCAAATCATTAACCATCGTAAAAGGTGGATTGCGGCTAACAACCATTCCAATTCCCAGAAAGCGACCATAAGTGGAGAACAACAACAATCTAGCAATCGATTTGCCTTACTGGACGATTTCAATGAAGATGAGACGGCTCAACAAACATCCAATGTTACGGCAAGCAATGTTAGAGGAAATGACAACGAATGGTGTCCTCCAATTTTCGCTAAAGTTGTAAGCTCTACACATTTGCTTGAGTTCCTTAAAAATTATTATACTGAGAGCCTAGATAATGTAAAATTCGAAAATAGAGGTCTAGGGAGATTCAACAGTTTTGTAAAAGATATCGAATTACATTCATTCCTTATGAAAAGTCTTTGTGACATGAAGGTTGACGCTTTCTCGTTTGTTCCAAAGAAATTAAGGAAATTCTCCATACTCCTAAAAGGTCTGTCAGATGGTTTTACCACCGGGTTCATAGAGGAGGACATTTTTAGGGTGGACCCTTCATTGAGGGTGTCAGTAAAACCATTCTCCACTAAATGGTCCAAGGACAACAAAATGGATCTCGTTATCTATACTTGCGTAGTAGACGACAGAGAAAGCCTCAATAAACTTAAAAATATTAAGAACATTGTTCGGCATAGGATTAGATGGATTGCCTTACTGGACATTTCAATGAAGATGAGACGGCTCAGCAAACATCCAATGTTACGGCAAGCAATGTTAGAGGAAATGACAACGAATGGTGTCCGCCAATTTTCACGAAAGGGGTAAGCTCTAGACATTTGCTTGAGTTCCTTAAAATTATTATACTGAGAGCCTAGATGATGTAAAATTCGAAAATAGAGGTCTAGGGCGATTCGACAGTTTTGTAAAAGATATCGATTTACATTCATTCCTTATGAAAAGTCTTTGTGACATGAAGGTTGACGCTTTCTCGTTTGTTCCAAAGAAATTAAGGAAATTCTCCATACTCTTAAAAGGTCTGTCAGATGGTTTTACCACCGGGTTCATAGAGAAGGACATTTTTAGGGTGGACCCTTCATTGAGGGTGTCAGTAAAACCATTCTCCACGAAATGGTCCAAGGACAACAAAATGGATCTCGGTATCTATACTTGCGTATTAGACGACAGAGAAAGCCTCAATAAACTTAAAAATATTAAGAACATTCTTCGGCATAGGATTAGATGGGGATCGATTAAATGTAATCATAAGCAGCCGGATTGATCGCAGCAGCCCTAAGCCAACCAGTAGCTGAACTCGTATTGACATGTGTAAACGCAAGAGACATTTGGGATAAGTTATGTGCTCGCTTTGAGCGAAGTAGTACTCAAAGGTTGACCATGTTAATCGATTCAGTTTTTCAAGCAAGACGAGATGAAAATGAAGATATCAGTACACATGTGGTAAAGTTGCAAAAGCTGTTCGTCGATCTCAACGCGGAGTATTCGGAAAGAATACTGATTGGAAGAGAATATGACTACTTTCGTGATCTATGGGATACTATCCCCGCAGAAAATCAAAAGTTGAATTTGCTGATCGAAAAACTATGTTCAATTGAACTAAGAGAAACTCGAACCGAGAAAGAGTCTACTGAAGCAACAGCTTTCGTTGCAAAAGGACATTTTAATAAGAAAAGGTAAGAACAATCACAGAAGGAAAAGTCTGATAAATTGTAACGCGCAAAGAAGAAGTTCCCGTGTAACAAATGCAAAGAAAACCCAACTAAATGCCATTTTTATACCGCTGGCTGACTGGGATATTATGTGCTAGACGTGTCTCTAGTGGTAAATGGAGCGCTGCCATTTTCTTGATATTCTGACAGCGGCGAATGTTAATGTATAGCTGTTGTGTTATGGTTATGAAGATGAAAGTCGACCCATCTGCCTAGATAGAGTTTGGTAAAAAATACATTTACAGAGAATAACAACGAATCTCGCTAGTTCGGTTTTACCCTGACAATTTCTGTTGAGAAATTATTGTCGAATTTTAGTATTATGTACATACATATTTATTATTGTTGAGATGACAACAATAACAACTCGTAGGCACAGTCAAGTGTTTGAGAATGCGGCACATTATTGAGCGAGCGGTGATACGGAAGTTGAATAAATATAAAGGGTCCGCCATCTAAAGTTTTTTTTTTTTTCAACTAGTGCCTATTTCGCGAATGGTAACACTTAGCTCATGTCTGATTTGACAGGTAATTAGTTTTATCCTTCCGCTGAACGAATATGGTTGTGTATACGCTTGAACAACGCTGGGAAATATTGCGACATTACTTTGAAAATCATGGTAATGTTGCAGAATGTGTGCGAAAATTGCGTACGGATTTTGGAAGAAGAGAAGCACCGTCAGCGGGTATGTAAACAAGCAAAATTGTCGCATTTGGGGCACAGAAAACCCGCACGTATACATTGAAAAGCCGATATACCCAAAACGAGTCACTGTTTGGTGCGGATTTTGGTCCAGAGGCATAATTGGGCCATTTTTCTTCGAAAATGAGCAAGGAGTGGCCGTTACAGTCAATGGCGATCGTTATCGGGCCATGTTGAACGAATTTTTGTTCACAAAAATTGAAGAGGAGGATATTGGCAACATTTGGTTTCAACAGGACGGCGCTACGTGCCACACACCCGAAGCTACACTCGATGTTTTGCGCCCTGTTTTTGAAGATCGCATTATCAGCCGCAGAGCTGATGTCGTTTGGCCACCGCGGAGCTGCGATTTGACACCGTTGGACTATTATTTGTGGGGTGCCGTAAAAGATAAGTGTTACGCCGACATGCCAGAGACAATTGACGCTTTAAAGGACAATATTCGTGAAGCCATTGGTGAAATACAGCTGCACACAATCGATAATGTGCTTAAAAATTGTGTTGACATTTGTGTTGACGGTTATAAATCTGTTAAAAGAATCACAGATCCAAATTTCTGGAATTACTTTGGATTTTGTTGACATCGATGAAAATGCCATCTTCTAATTGCACTTTATTTAAATGGAACGTTATGATAGAATTTGAACACCTTTTCGGTTTCAGGCGTTTAATGTGAAGTTTATAATGATTTACCCCCAGTTTCACAGTGGATTTTTAAATAAAACTGAAGTTCAGCGGAACCTGAACTTGAATTTAAATTTGAGGTTCAATTCGTCCGGTTTCACAATGTAATCTGAACTTCAGTTCAATTGAACGTAGTTTAATTAAATTTAATGAATAAAATTTGGCAGTATTGTACAGTATTTGGCTTTTATACGACTTTTCCAAAATATTTCCTTCCAGACTGAAGAGAAAGAAAACCAGAGCCATGGCTTAGTAGATTGGATGAACGAACCAAAGACTAATAAATAATATTTATGCAAAAAAAAGTCCGCAGTTCTTACTACTCGAAAGAGAAATTTGACTACCGACAAGTGGCAGGAGATATCAGAGGAAAAATACAAGTTAGCCAGACAACAGCAGGATAAACGAGCAATTGAAATTAAGCATATGAACGAAGAGCATGAGAAAAAAATTGACGCTGAATTGGACAAATTAGATAATAATTGCAATGAATGCATCGGGGCCTATCTGTCACTTCCACAACGTTTCCTCTGCGATCAGATGGTTTCCCTAGACCTTAGTAAAATTAATAAATCGACTTGAATTAACTCAAGCATTACAATTACTGGCGACGAAAGCGGGATGAATATAACTTCGATATAGCGCTAACTTTTGCTATGTCAATCGAATGTATCAAAACTCAATAGGTGTTGGGAAGCACTGACTATTCTTGACACACAAGTAAACAACAACTAATTTCAAGTCATAGTGGCGCTTGCTCTTCTGTCTGTCTTGTTCTTACGTGACATCTTACACAACTTATATAAATCTTATCCTATGTAATCTTAAACTATATTATTATTTTATTTTAAACAATAAAAAGTGTATTTAATTGACAAAGACAACAATTGGCGACGAAGCTTGGTCGTATTTTATCAAAATACACCCCACACCTGCAAAAATAATAATTTCTTTCATTTTATAAATATCCGGACATTTTTGAAACTACATTACCTACGAATAATGCTACTGTCAACTTGCTCAACCAATACTGTGGCTTATTTGGGAACCCAGAACAGTTAGTCACAGACAACGTAACACAATTCTGCTCAAAACAATTGGAATCATGGTGTTCTCATCGTGGCATTCAACATACTCGTACGGTTCGATTCCATCCCAGCTCCAAGGGACAAGCGGAAAGGTTCATATACACGCTGAAGATATCTTTAAAAAAATGCAAGAGGAAGGAACATCCCTAGACGCTCTTCCTACTTTTCTTGAGGTCTATCGCTCTATACCTAACCCAAACGTTCCTGATAATAAATCACCTGCTGAGTGTTTCATTGGTCGAAAGATGAGAACTGTATTCGATATGCTGAATACACCAAAACCCACTACTACTGACCGCAATATCAAAATGGAAGTCCAGTACAATAACAAAGTTAGTTTATGCTAAGGAGTTCAAACTAAATAAATCATTCTGGGCACCGGGAGAGATCGACGAAAAGATCGGAAGCATAATTTATAACATTATTATCAGAGTTGGTGATACGAACAAACTTATTCTAGCGCATGCTGATCAATTAAAACCTCGCCTTGCTCCCGACACCAGCTCTCCACAAGGATCTCAAATTCCATTCCAATTTCTTCTTCATGAATTCAACATAAAAACAGCAGAAGCAGAAGTGCAGCCGATTGATAATTGGTCAACTCCAAAACCATTTCAACCAAAACGAATAGCAGCACGACGAATTCCTGTCGAAGTTATTTCACGCACTCCACAATCTTAAGATGGGAGATGTTGGTCAGCACTGACTCTTCTTGACACACAAGTAAATAACAAATAACTTCAAGTCATAGTGGCGCTTGCTCTTCTCTCTGTCTTGTTCTTACGTGCCATCTTACACAACTTAAATGAATTCTTATCTTATGTAATCTTAAACTATATTATTATTTTAAACAATAATAAATACAACACTTTACTTTTGAAAAAAATGTCAAAAAAGGCAGTGGTGGGGATGAAGTCTCTCTCAAAGAGAAAAACTTACAAAAACGTTTTGTAGTAACTATGAAAAATGACAGATGCACTTTGTTTGCATATAGTATGAATCCAAATATGTAAGAGTTTTTACTAACTGATCTGCATGCATTCGAGAAGAGAAAAGAGCTACATTATTTCCCCGCCTTCTGATACCATTTTCATTACCAATTTGTTTCGAATATCGCAGGAAATCAAAAGAAAAAAGTGCAACACACTTAAAAACAAAAAAGAATTTTGCTAATTTAAACAAATAAAATAAAGAAATTCAGTGAAAATAACTATTTAAAAATAGCGACAAATTAATAAATTAAAAGAATTAATAAGTTCTGACAACCGATGCCACCGCATGTGGCAGATTCTAAGCGATTAGAAACAAACCACGCGCGAAGTAATCGGGCTCAATTGTTTTAGAAGCCCCCATGGGGCAAGTAAAAAGAAAGCACCAAAGACGCAGGTTGGCACCCTGCCCATAAAGCATGCCCACAGGGAAATTAGGGCCGCACAATGGCTAATTTCTCTGAAAAAAGGGATAACACCAAGCGCTGTTGAGGTTAGATCACCTCTAACAGAAAGCGCCACGACACCAGACGACAACGTGCACAGGGGCGAAAACACCCCTAAGAAGCAACGACTCCTAACAATGGACGTACTCGAAGAGGAACCAAGCTCCAGCGACAAGTTCACCGTAGTTAAAAACGGTAGAAGACTTAATGCGCATTTGGCGGCAGAGACAGTGGTAGATCAGACATCCAGCAACCGTTACGCCCTACTTGGGCAAATCAGCATTCATGGATGCGAAAGAAAAAGCACAAAAAGAATACCAGGCCAGACAGACACCAGAGAGAGCCAAGTACAACCAACACAGGAAGAGGAAGAAGGAGGAACACAAACGACAGAGGCGGGCAGCAGCAACAACACCGACAGCAGTAACCAAACCAAACGCAGAAACACCAGCAACAGCGTATTCAACATGAACATCAGCAACAACAACGACCATATCAGAAGCGGCGAGAAAGGATACAATCTCGGCGGCAACACTACAAATAAAAGTAAAAGGTCAAGCGGCAGTGAACTCGGCAACAACTACAATGGAAATATCAGCAGCGGCGAGAAAGGAAACAATAATATAATTAATATAAGCACAGACGATAGGCAGTACAGGAAACCACGTAAGTTTTGCCCTCCAATTATTTTACACAACGCGAACGTCCGCAGACTCGCTGCTGGAATTAATGAGAAATCTGAGGGACAATGAAGAGGTTCAGACGCATTCCTTCACATTAAAAGAAAATAAAACTACAAATCTTATATTGAGAGGATTAACAGCAGAGTACACAGTGGAGGAAATTTTGCAGGAACTCGACGAGGTACTGCCAGAAACGGTGGACAAAGTCCTACGTTTTGAGACCATTAGGTCGAAAAGAGATAGGTTAACGTACAATTCATTCACTGTGCTTCTAAGGCCAGGTATTTCCGCAACGGAAATTTTGAAGGTTAGGTATATTTTCAACACAAAGATATTTTGGGAAAGACCGAGAGGAAATAAAGGGGAGTTACAATGTAGGAGGTGTCAGAAGGGTTTGGGCACTTGGCCAAAAACTGTTCCAATAAATACAGGTGCGTTAAGTGTGATAAGTCTCATGGTCCCAGGGGAATGTGACAATAAAAAAGAGACTGATGTGAAACTTAGATGCGTAAATTGCGGTCTAGAACATCCCGCGAACTAAAGGGGGTGTGAGGCTTACAAAGCCTACCAGGAAAGGAGGAAGAAATCGATTAACGAAGCATTAAAGAAGAGGGAAGAGGAGAGAGTACTCTCCAAATCTAGATCTCTAGGAAACATGGTTTCCCCTAGAATTTCATTCGCGAGCCACTTTCAGAAAGAGGCAACACCACTAGTAACACCATCGGACATCCTAGGGGTACAAAGCAGGCCTCAAAATAAACCTGACTACGTTAATCAATTTCTTAATTTATCCAAGGATTTATTTGGAATAAATATCACAGATCTCCTATCACAAAAAGCACCATCGATAGTTAACTATACTGCACGAGACCCAACCTTCCCTAGAGGTGGTTCCTATTTAGACCACTTTATAATCTCCTCACATTTGATAAGTGAACTTGCGTCTAACTACACGATAGCAACGTTACCCACGTTTTCAGATCACTTCCCAGTAGAACTTAAAATAGATATAAGGGAGCTGGAAATAGAACTGGCAACTCAGCACCCTTCACAGTCCTTTAAAAACACTAACTGGGTATCCTTTAGGAGAGACCTAGATATAGGTATAAACTTGAATAGCCCCCCACCACACACATGGCTCTCTGACAACGAGATAGACCAATACATTGACTCCTTTACTGATACACTATGTAGTATGTAGTACAGTAAACGCCCATACAACTCAAACACGGGTTGAAATAAAGAAATATAGATTCCTTCCAGAAGACATAAAAGTTATTTTTAGAGCTAAAAACCAGTGGCAGAAACGGCTAAAACAAATCTACCATAGATCCTATAATAGGATCAATGAAGAGTATAAACAACTATCAGCGAGAATCTCGCTCTTGAAGAAATTAATTGACGAAAGAGTTAAGATATGGCTAGACAAGCAGTTAGGGAATAGACTGGGTAAAATTAAACCGGGACATTATGCATTTAAGGAAGCATTTAGGTTCATGGGGAAGAACAAAAAATACGGCTCTGATAAAGTCATAGTTAATGAACAAACGGTCATGGGGGAACGAGAAAAAGCGAATGCATTTAAAGAATACTTCGCAAACATTTACCGGGAAGAAATTCCTTACTTTGATCCAAACATTAGGGATCAAGTGCAGACGGTCGTAAGAAATATGCGCAATTCAAGACCTGATAGAATCTTCAATTTCAGTCTTCAGGAAACTGCACTGAATCCCCCAGGTAGACATATGTTCACTTCTATCACGGCTGTCTCTGACATCGTTCGCAGAATGAACACAAAAAAATCAGCAGGACCAGACAGGGCATCAAACTTTGTCCTTAAGAAAATATCACCCATGGCGGTAAAATACCTTACAATTATAATGAATAATTGCATTAATAACGGTTACTTCCCTACAGCTTGGAAAACAGCTAAAATCATTCCTATCCTCAAGAAACCGGGGGACTACTCAATTAGTAATTTCAGACCGATTTCCCTACTATCAAACATAGGGAAAATCCTGGAAAGAATAATACTTGAAAAAATAGACGAACATGTCGAAGACAATATTGAGTTTATCCCGGAATTCCAATTTGGCTTTCGCAGGGGGCACTCCACCGTGCATGCGCTCTTAAAAAGGATTAAATATCGTCATTTTTTTTTAATATATCACTCCGATGAGGGTGCTTATTTTGTAAATAAAGTGACAGTTTGATAGCTCCGAGAGCAAGAGCCAAAAATATTCCAGAAACAAGAGCCATGTTGGCACTAAATAAATATATCGCAAGAGACGGCCATACATTACAGCCGACCAAATAGTATGTAAGAAAGAGATAATGTAAAATTATTGTTAGACAGGGAAGAAAAGACTCAATAAAATACAATACAATACAATACAGGAAATCAAAAGACAAATGCAAATGCGTTACAGGCGTTTCAAATCAAATTTCAAATCATCTGTCAATTTTCAGGCGACTAACAGTAGTTGTTTCAATTCTTACTCAAAGATATTTGTTGAGTAAAAACTAGTAAGATTCTCAGTGGAGGCGGAGCGCGGAGGGGTAATATCTTGCGCTCTCGAAGCCGCTCTCTTTTACGAATTTTTCAAGTTAAGCAACTAAAAAAAATGTGTCAACAAAATCTAAAAGCGATCGCTAAAGCGGCCCCTAGACGCTCAATATTATTGTGAAATATATTGCACAATATTATTGGCTAGGCGTCCCAGACGGTGTAATATTTTTCCCAATAATTTAGTTGGCTGCTGATATTTGTGTAGACAACATGTTTTTTACAGACATTTTCACTCGCGGAGATGTTTCTTTATAGACACTTGAAACATAAATGAACAAATATGGTGCAATATTACCCACAGACGATACAATTTTTCTAAATTGCGCAATAAATATCAAAAGCATTTTGATTTTTTACAATATATTGCACAACCCTGCAATAATACTGTGCAATATCAAATATTGCACAATAATATTGAGCGTCTAGGGGCCGCTTAACATATCTAAATATTTATATGTTTAAAGAGTGTTTTTTTTTTATATAATTTGCCTTCTTCGTTTAGATCTTGATGCCAAGATGGATAAATCCTTTTTAAATCGCCCTGATTTGATCTTATTGAAAAACAACATTATGCCAAATACTTAGATCTTCCTCCCCAATTCAAAACAAAACTATCCGTTTACTCACTTACATAAACCGATTGCTTTAAAACTACAAAAGGATAATTTAAATTACGAATACATAATATGGATGCATGCATGTTGATGAGAATTTTTTGTTCAGATAAAATGAAATCTACTTATGAGTATTTTATATGAGTTGTCTTTTGTTTTAACTTGTTTTTTTTTTCTTTTGTTTTGTTAACGCCTTGCGTAACGTTTGTCTTTGGTTTTGCGCTATTGGTAAGTATGTAGTAAAATTAAATCATTACCTATATGACGTATACAATAATATATCGTTTTTGGTTGAGTACAGTAAATTAAATGCTTTCCTGTCTATATATTGCAAATATTGTTGTTATTTTAAAGTTACGATTGTTTTTAAATAAATGCAAAATAACAAAATACAATTCGAGATAGAGCACGAGTACATTTTACATAGTACACTAATATTGCTACTTTGGCTTTGTACATCTTAGTTTTAAGTTTTTCTTCTTTTTTCTTTTGTTTTTCTTTTAATGTTCTCTGATTAAACTTTGTTTCTTTTAATAATAAAATATGTACCTATGTGCAACTTTTTTTTTCTTTTAAATGTTGGTAGTACACATTGTGTCAGACATAATTTCGTTAAAATATATTTTTAAAAACACATTTATATACGAATTTGTCTTTTTTTTTTGGTATTTCTTTTGTATTTTTTTTACGTGGCATTTGGTTCTGTTTCAATTTGTTTAACTTGAAATTTGTTAAATTAAGAAATTAAATATGTATATAGATTATTAGTTGTTTTTGTTTTGTTTCCTAAGAAATAATGTGGGGGTGCTCAAGGGTAAAAGATATACTTTCGCTGTTAAGTTAAATATTTATATAGATTTTTCTCCTTTTTCTTAAAACATCTTTTACATATACACTGATGAACGTACTTACATTTTGCTTGTTTTAATGTGTGTGTTTGAACACACAAATGTTGGGTTTCTTTAAATATATTAAAATATTTCGTTGGAAAATATTTGAAATATTTAAAGAAAGTGCGACAAATCTCATTCGTTTATTTCTTCTTCGGATGATGAGCTGGCTGGAATTGTGGAGAACCATGGCTCGCGGGTATTGTTTTTGACAGTTCTGAAAATATAATAAAAAATACTTTTTAAGTATAGAATAATAGTCGAAGATTAAATGGGCGTTTTTCCAACGAAGTTGTACCTAGAGCACAAGGGTTATTTGTTTCAAGGTCGTAAAAAAGTGGCGCCCAACGCAGGGCCCGAAGAATTTTAAAGCGTTGTGGGAGTGGAACTCCCTTATAATTAATATTTTTGTCGCATTAATATAAATATTGTGCGCTCGTAGGATTTTAGGTGGGGTACCGAGTACCGACCAAAGTCACTCTCGCCAAGCATGACATTCATCACTTATTTTTCGTTAGTAAGGAGGGAAAATAAAACGTCAATTTTAAAAGCACTTCAAAGAGTACAATGACTATAGCGTGATTTGATAAAGAGAGCTCATGCGATCCAGTGTGCAATACATCCCGGACAGATTTCTGTGTGTGGCTAGATGGCTCTCAGTCAGCATGATACACCGCCAAGCTGTTCAAAAAGCAAACTGTTGTTGGGGTAGGAATTGTGAACCCAAGTGTAATACCTCAGTCCACTTCCACTGGCAATAACTATCTTTGAATCTGAAATCTATGCAATTGAATGCTTAAGAGGTCAAACCTCCACATATTTTCATACAATCAAGCAGTGAAAAATCCAACAAAAGCTGTCGCAGGAGACCAATAACAACAAATTTGGAGCTCAAAAAGGAGTACAAGGAAGCTCAGGAATTGAAGAAAATTAAAAAGCAGACAAGGGCAATTAGCCTCTTAATTTTAAATCAATTTTGTCTTTCTTTAGAAGACATTTTTCCTAATAAACTCGATACTTACGGATTCTTTTTCGGATTCGTTGGCAGTGTATGGGATATCCTATAGTAGGCCTGTTCCTGCTCCTCCTTGTCGTCCATCTTTCGCTGCAACGTCATTGTTTCCTGCGGCGAATCGACTATTTCTTCATCCAAATAATACTTGGAGCTGTGAGCAATCTTGCAGTTCTCACATTCACTCAGGTAGTCATCGTCCAAGCTGGTGTCGTTGGGCAAGAAATGCTCTTTTGGATTCAAGCAATTTTTCGATGTCGTACAGACCGGCAGTGGTTTTTCGCTATCAAGCGGCTTTGAATTTGAATTGTTGCACGACGTTGACGGTGTAACTGGTACAGTGGCTGCGGTGTTTGTTGGAGTAGTCGCCACTGACGCCTCAATCTTCTTTGCTGCGGAACGCAGTGTTTTGGGCAAAGTTGTGCATTTGTTGCCTTGAGATGCGGCGGCTACTTTGTGGTTGGGACTCTGCGGTTGCGACTTCATTCGTGGTGTGTTTGACTCATCACTCACGGGTATGCTTATTACCGATGGTACTTTA
Organism: Cheilosia scutellata; assembly: GCA_955612985.1. Taxonomy (NCBI): domain Eukaryota; kingdom Metazoa; phylum Arthropoda; class Insecta; order Diptera; family Syrphidae; genus Cheilosia; species Cheilosia scutellata. Next base: position 108,897,373 of record OY015312.1, on the reverse strand, counting down.
CTGACCACACTGGCTATTGTGCTGTTGAGCGACATTTTACCCGATGTATTCTTTGGTAGAGTGTATGTTACATGATTGTTTTGCAGCGGGTAGAACGTTGATGAATTGATCTTGCCCAAGCTCTGGGATTTCTCTGTGCTAAGCTGACCCGAGATGGGAAGTGTCAATGCCGGTGGAGTGTTTTTGTCCTCCTTTCGTGAAAGGGATTTGGTGAATTGAGACTTCTGATGCGAAATGGTTGGAATTTGATTGACAGCTTCGCCTCCTGTATGATGGGGAGATTTCTGCAATAATAATTGGGCGGCTGCCGAAGCACTGGGCGATTTGAGATTTGTTTGACTTTTATACATTTTCGGTGGTAATGCTGGATTCGCCTCGGGATAGTTGAGAGGCACCGTATTCAAATTCCCAGTGGAGTAGAGCGATGTACTCTCGGGTAGGAGTTTCGGTGAGATGGTGGCTTTACCACTGCTGCTGGTGATTTTTCCCTTGTGGGTAGATAAGTGCAGTTTGTCGTCACCGCCGCCTCCTCCTGCTCCTCCGTATGACTGCAAGATGGAATGTGTCTCAAATGTAGGCGTCTCGGTTTTAAAATCGCCGACCTGCTTTGAAATTGTGGCGATCTTTGTATCGTGCTGACAATACGGATTTGACGACTGGTGAACACTGTTGCTGCCTCTCTTCATGGTTCCAGTTCCATTCGATGTCTGCTCGTTAGCGGAGCCCTGGTTTGACTGCTTCGACGAAGCAGTTGGCGTCCCAGGTGGTTTACATTTTGTGCCGAAACTTGAACGATTTGTGACCAGCTTTGTGCTTAGAGCTGAGAGAAAGACATTATTGGTTTGAGAGTTGTTTATTTGGTTTGTGCCCATATAGGACATGGGCACATGCTGCACTGGGCACTGGCAAGTTGGCTTCTTGCTGTTGCTGCCTCCGTTGGTGTTACTACCGCTATTTAGCGAAGATGATTTTGACGAGGCAGCCGATGACGAAGACATCGGCTTCGGAATCTGTTGAGCTGTCTGTCCCAAGGGATCAACGACGGCAAAGTAGCGTGGTATGGTTCGGTGGTAGCGCCGTGATGACGATGGCGTTTTGTTGGCAGACTTGAGCGACGAAGTTTGTGCTGCAACCGTCTCGCTGCTGGTGATAGTGCTAATTTCTTGAATTCTGCCGTTACACTCGGCTGTCGAATACTGTGGTGATGTTAGTTGTTCGGCTTTGTTCACCATTGGCCCCGGATCGCTTCGTTCGTTAGTGATCGCTTGAAAGGTGACGCCTGTGCTTGCATTGGCAACGAAGTGAATCATTTCCTGCGTGGGATGTTGCTTCTGAATGCGACGATTCGAGCTGTTCAAATGACAGTTCTTATATGTACATTCAGTTATTTGAATGCAGTTTGTTTGCTGTAGCGATTGTGACTGTTGATGTTGTATTTGTTGTTGCTGTTGTTGTTGCAGTTGCTGCTGCTGTTGTTGTTGCTGATGTTGCTGCTGCTGCTGTTGTTGTTGTTGCTGAAGATGAAGTTGCTGTTGCTGTTGTTGCTGGGTGCGCTGCTGAAATTGTATATGCTGTTGTGCTTGCTGATAATGCTGCTGATGCGTTGCACTATGAATCGCCGCATTACTAGGTAGCGGAGGAGCTGTCGTTTGCACACAAATCGAGTTATTAGGCATATGTAGTCGATTGTTGCTGGCAGCAGCAGCAACTGCAGCTACCTCACCGAGACTACTTAACGCTGGCGAACAGTTCGAGGGAGTTTGGGTAGAGCACGGTTGATTGACTGATGTTATGCAACTGCAAATAGAGTCGAGCTAGTAAAAAATGTTTTTAAATACAATTTTCGTTCAACATACCTATACGGCGGCTGGTGGCTTTCGCCAGTTGCAATGGTTGTTAAATTGCCACCACTGTTGATATTGATATTTATCAAATTGGTAGTACTTTGGGTTATGCTTTGTTGATGATGTTGCGTCTGTTGGGGTTGTATTTGGGCTACAGCTGTTTGCGAGGGATGCTGCTGTTGGGGCTGAGCCAGCTGACCACGACGTACAGCATCATTTGATATATCAACCGCATTGATACCGACTGGCAGTGATCGATGGGTAGTGGTGGCAACACTTACAGTGCACTGGGCACTTAATGCTTCTGCTTGTGATATAGCTACTGCCTCCTCGTAGGGTGGTGGTGCTTCCCCACGAGGAAAATAACCACTTGGAGGCTTCCACAGGGGATAGTGTGTTGATGCTCCGCCATACGAATAGTCCATGCCACTGAGATTGCCCTCCATATAACCCATATTGCCAGCAATATAACTATAAAAAAATAAACAGTTTGAAATATTAATAATCAATCTATGCTTAATACAACCGGATAATACTCTATGCTTGAGTAAACGAAAATTCATAAACAACCTCCGTATCATATCAATGCAATCAATTGGGCACCAGTGGGTGAGTGTAGGGGATACTTGACCTTTCGGCAAGCCTACCAATAGCATATAGTCTTCTGTGTCCTTGAAGTCCGTGAGTATAATGTTTGCTATCTTAAGTTCATTGGAGTGGATAAGATATTTAGGAAACAGCATTAGCGTTGCAATTTTGGGTACATTTTAACTATTTATACCGAATGCACCCTGTCTAGCCAATTCGTCAGGTTTGCAATTTCCCGGACATCGCAGTTACCTGTAAACCAGCGAAAAGTAACGTGAAACTGGCTGGCAATCTCGTAGAGAGATATGGGGCAGTGTTTTACTGACTTTGAACTTAGATTACAAGAACAGATTGTAATTTGTAAGTAGAAAGTGTTTGCAAAAATTTATTTCATACTGACATTTTGTCAATACATGTTTTGATATCACCTGGCAAGACCATAGCGACATCTGGAACTTAATATTTGTTATAGTATCCGATGTTTCACGAAAAATTGATGCGGTTACATAAATTATTTAAAATTGAATATTTTTTTGACACTTTTAGCCCCGTCTAGCAGTAGCAGGGGCTTAATTTGACTATAAACGATTAAGTACGAGTCATTTTACGCTCAGACTTGGAGGTTTATGCAGATGGCATGAGATTTTCTAAGCAAATAACTTGCACTGCTGACTGCCTCGCACTGAAAACAAACCTAAACCACGTCTTCACTTGGTTTCAACAAATTTGTTTAGAGCTTAAGGTGAACAAATTTCAAGTTTTTGCTTTCTTTCGCAAACGTCATCGCTGTTTCAATGACATTATTTAATAACTACTGTTTCTTTAATTCGTGATCTAGTGACTTAACTTCCGTCCTCACATCTGCAACGCTATTAGCAGAGGTAACTCAGCATTGGGAGTTGTTAAACGGCGGTAGAAAGAGTTTTCTAACCCCTATGTTACTACGTCACTACCTTTGTAATACCACTTCTCGAATATGCCAGTCAGTGGTGGTCACCTTACTATTAAGTCCATATTCTGAGAATAGAACATGTCCAGTGTAGACTCTTTCTGTTTGTCTTAGGTGGGCTTAGTTGGGATGACCCACACAATTTACCTTTCTACGAGCAAGCTCTTTGGATTTGTCGTACAATATCATATATCAATATAAATTTTGCTCATCAGCTATTATATGAAAACAGCCCTTATCTACTTCATCAGAAAATCTCCTTGAATAATAATCTTCATCGTATAAGATCGATATCTTTATTCTGCCTTCTCCATCATCTTGGCCAGCATGAACCTCTAAAAGCACACATGTTCCCCAATATATTGGACTATCTTTTGCCCGCGACTTTGCTCGCGTAGCCCTCAGGCTTTTGGTAAACACATTTCTTTACAGTCAGTTAGTTTCCTCTTTTATATTTATAAATAGAGCAGGAAACATACCTAAAAAGTACCTAAGGAGTAGTTAATATCTCTGAAATATATGTTTAACACCCTACGGGAGAAAACAGCTCAAAGATTATAAGATCAATTCGTAAGTAAAGCGCATCTCAACACAGCAAATCCTTAATTATATTCCACACCGCCCAGATCTTCTTATAGCGTGAAACATATGCAATCAGAAAGATCGTGAGGATGTACCACTTTTTAGCAGTATGGCCCCATTCTTACCGCTTGAATATCTTTGCGACAGAGGTTGGGGCGCATTACAAAGTTTCAAATTGATTATGGGCATTGATGATCAGTGAGTCGTTATTTCCATTTTTATATATGAGACTTAAACTGCACCAAATCAACTCTGAAGATTGCGCTTCATAACTTGCCTTAATCCCTGGTTACCCTATTCTATTAATTATCGAATAACTCTACTAAAGTATTCGAAGATAACATTACACCCACTCAACAAAAAACAGCCATTTGCCCTTGAACGAGTCACAAATAACTTTACCCATTGTAAGAACCAACGAATGCGATTTTTGTAGATTAAGTGTATTAAAAACAAGAAACAATTACGGATGGAACACTTGAACCCCAGCCCGCAAAAAAAACCTTTTCCAACAATTTGATAACCAACATTCTTGGATTTTTTTTTCACCATCGTGGACGGATATGTGCAGTGCATACATACATTCTATCTTGATCATACATAAGCGTGCGCGTAATTTTATTTAATGTGTGGTATGAATAATATCCGAGTTTAAACTCATAGTACGTAGTACGTACTCCTAAGCATGAGCATGAATTGATAGTTTGTTCTCCAATTTATATGAATAAAAATTATTATACTTTGAAGCGTACATGCTCCTGTATATAAGAGTGAATTCATAATTTTATTTTCAAACTTATCTGAGTCTGCAACGAATAAAAATAGTACACAAATGTGGCTATGTTTATGATTATTTTTGGAACTTTTTCTATGGATATCCGAACTTTATATTGAAAATCGGAAATCGTTGTTTTAGTTGACATATTTCAATTGTTACACGCTCCTTCGTTAATAAATTATAATAAGCACCCTCTTGCGGTGTATTCGAATTTCTAAAATCCTAAATTAGCCACGGTTCGATGTTTTATCCTTCATATCCTAAAAGTAGTGCATTCAACATCCGAAAACCCTATGCACATGGAAAAGTAAACTTTGTTTGCCACATTTTTTTCGCTTCTCCGCAAGATCCACCGTCCATATTTTTCTATTAACTTATCAGCAACTTCCGTCACAACTTCTAATACAGAAGTTTGGTGAATACCAATATCTACTTCTACTCCCGTTTGAAAACACGGGTCACCCACATATTTCAAAAATATTTTCATTTTATCAAATATACATATAGCACCACCTCTTCTTTCTTCAGATTCTACACCCAAAAAGTGATTGGACATTGACTTGACATTTTCGTTAGTAAATCGATACAATCCTTTAAAGCCACTATCATACGTTCTTCCTCTAGGTTTGAAGCCTGAAGTCTACTGCCTATCAGACTCCAAATTTATTGAGTAGATTCTCACCCCCGAAGAGCATGAACAATGTTTTATTCATAGCAAAAGTGAGAATTTACTGACAACAAATTGTACATACGAATACGAGTACTTCCTCTAGCGGAGCATCTGCTTCTGATTTTTATTCATATCACGTGGAGTATTTGCTCCAAATTATCGAGTATAAACTTAATGCTAATTTTTATTCATAGGACCCACAGCTAGGTTCCAGAAATCGAGTGAAATCGAAATTGCAAATCGAGTGAATTCGTTTTCAGAGTTCTACATTTCGAGCGATTCGGAAACTCCGAAATTTTTTCGAAATCACAATTTCACTTTGTCTCAATTCCGAAAATTTTGAAATTGAAATCGAATACAGTAAAATGTAGAACACAAAAATTCATTTCCGATTTCATTTCGAGTGAAAGTGAAATGTGGAACCTAGCAGCAAATTTTTCACTTTTTTTAAAAATGTTTTTGAACGTTTTTTTAATTTTGTTTCCTATTACCTTCGCTGGGGGAAGCAGTCGCTTTTTGTCACTTTGTTTTATATGTACAGATTTACAACATCACGCATGCAATTCCTTGCACGAGTTTAGAAAAAAAGATCCGTTTTGTCGCAGTCAATGCTTAGAAAGGCGAAGAATATGATCGCCAATTATCACCATAAAGTTAATTATAGGTATATAAAACGGAAGCAAACACAAGTTCGAAGTTCCTGCAAACAACATTTCTGCAATCCTTTAAAAACATGCCATAAAAAATGCGTGCATATCTAATTAGTTTCAATTCATTTTACCAATGGCTGTTTCTCAACGTCAGTAGACTATTTAGTATTTAGCCTTTGTTAATGTACAAATGTAAATGCCAGTGTACTGTATACTTACTTACATGATACCAAAGAATATATAATTACCAAGAAGTATTATCTGACTTTGAAAATGAAATCAAACACAGAAAGCTCTTTTTTAAATAATGGAAAGAGAGTCGACTGAAAAATAATTGAGAGGAAAGCTCTTTCTCATACAACCTCGATCCACACGTAGGTATGTATCCATAATTCCATACACCATGGAAATCTCCAATACTGCATTTTATGCCAGATCGTAAGAAATTCTTTTCATTCATTTTTTCGCAACACAAGAAATAAATTTTCCACCACCATCTCTGCATCTGCATGTGCATCAACGAAGCGAATGAAAAAATCGTTACTGTGCAGAAGGATCGTGTGCCTTTCGTCAATCCTCGTCATCGTCCCGTCGTTCATCAAGAACCGGTTATGCGGAAAGCAGAATATTCTGTTGGTATATGTGCGTGTACCTGGCTATAGGCATAACGACTAAAGATAAAGAGGTATCGTAGGTGGTATTATCCTGTGCCGCTGTTTGTATTGCAATTTGTAACTTCTCGTTTTATGAAATTCTCTGAGCGCAAGATTAAAAAGTTCTTGATAAAGAAAAGCAATAGCAAAAGCTGTGAGAGTGGGCAGCAATGTTGGAACCCGCCATACAAAAATTTTCAGTAGAAACATTTGTATGAGATGCGTCTTCTTGGTAATTCTATATTCTTTGATGATACCTAGTAATTAGGTATTTTTCTACCTACATTAAAACTTGTTGCATTGGGTCGGTTTCGAAAATACCGTTATCTTATCTGGGTGTATGGATTATCACGAAAATAAGAAAAATGTGGCCAACCCTAGTTTTTACACACATCTATTTACAATTTAAATATCGATTCAGATCTTCGGTGCTCGGAGTAGTAGGCTTTGCAAAATAAATTAGTTTATAAAATCAAAAACAAAAAAAAAAATAAAAATAAAAATAGGAAAATAAAATTAAACAAAAAGAAAATCTTCAATTCATATCAATTTTACTAAATAGTTAATAGGTTCGTTCGCGTACGCGATTTAAACCGAACGCAATAGATACCAATCGATCGCAACCGCACAAAGTCTATACACGTTCTCATCAAAAATGACAGGTAAAGAGAAAACTAGCAAAATAAATGAGTAACCAACATTTCCCCTCCTAGCTCGAAACAGCTCAGGAAATTTCTACCGGCATGTACTGATAAAATTGTCAAAAGCAAAAAGTTGACAGATAGACGAAATAAACAAAATATATTTTCCAACGATTGCTCGGTTATGAGTTATACTGATATTGATAGAATACAAAATTATATCAATTTAATTAAAATTGTGAATTTTCGCTGCAGTTTGAAATAGTTTTATTTTGTTCAAATTGGTGATTAGCTGGAAATGGCTCGAAGTAGCTCGAAGTGTATACACGTACTTTTCGGTACATTTTCCGCTCTCTGAGAGAATTGCGCTCAAATTTTCGAAATTGACAGATTTGTACTGCCTTGCTCGGAAAAGTACGCGAATAGGCCTAATAATATTTGCCAGCCCCTTTAGTGTACTGAAGATAGTCATAAAATTGGACGAATTAGAGAAGAGCCATGTTGGCAGAACAGTGCAAAGTTCGAACTGTTGGTGAACGATCAAGATGTAACCATTGTAAAATTACAGATTCAAGAAGAGTGCATTTTTATGAAATATCTGTACGAAGCTACTGAAAAGGTAATTTAGTTAGACATGTTTATTTTAAGTTTAGAAACTCATCCGATGTGTAACATCGTCACATCGGTTCGCGAACGCCTCGGCTTCAAGAGTATTTCGCCAACACAACGGAAATCAGATCCACGACAATTGGGTTACACCTGGGTGCCACCAGGTATAATAACATCGTCAAAGGTCCAGCGTTACTTTGATAAGATCCCTCAGGAGAAAGTTCCAAAACTCAGTTCAAACGGTAATATGTAAGAACCTTGAATATTTACGTCTCTGTAATTATTCAATCAGCTTATTTACGGGTTTAGTTTGTCCATTTGTATTGGCGCTATTCTACGATACCCGGAGGCCCAGAGCTTAGCTTCAATGAGGGCCGAGGCCTCTTCTAATGTCTCTAATACATACATACATACATACATACATCTATTTACAATTTAAATATCAAATTTGCTTAATTTACTATTTTAATTACATTTTTTTACTATTTTAGTTTTTGTGTTTTTATGTTTTTTTTTTATCGTGCTGGGAAACCGCGAGGATAGTTCCTGCATTGTCACATTAGAATCGAAGCTTTCCAAACAAAAAAAGTCGGGATACAGTTTAAAATATTGAAATTCTTCACAAAATGGATACAACCAAGTTAAGCGACCTCTATCCATCGGCCAGGCGATACAAACAGATTTACCGCCGAGTCAATGCACAAATAACTAAACATGTGGCCTAAATGTGACCTCCCACAACAGATAGTAAAACAAAATTCAAAGTACCTATAATTTTACAATTGAAAATAGTAAAAAATAAACGAAATTTACTATTAAATTGTAATGGCTACTTACAATTAAAATTTGTAAATTTTACGCAGAAAATTGTAAATATGTATGTACATATTACAATTTTTTTCTGTGTGTGTACTAAGATGTGCTGTTCAAAAATAGATGATTTCGAAATTCAAAGATGAAATCCAAAACTAAAATTGATTATTGGGATAGTGTAGGTATTTATATCTCCATTCCATCAATAACGATAAATGTATGGTAGCACCTAAAATGATTTCTTTCAACGTTGTGAATACTTTGAGCGCTTGTAACTTTGAAAAATATTTAAGTCTTAAGACCTCAAAGAGTGCGCTCTAAAAAAAAGCCAACAGCAAAACGCAATATTTAATACAGCTTGTACCAACTGACTCACACAGGATACAATATAGATACTTGATGGAGTGGGAACCCGTACAATACAGAAATAACTGCATTGATTGGTACTATCACAGAATTGATGTAACTAATTGCATCTACCTACAATACAATTCAGGGGTATCAATCCAAACTAACAATACGTCATAAGCATAACCATAAGCAGCCGTATTTGAGTTTAAGTTGAAAGTGAACTATTGTTCAAATGCACAGTACCCGTTGGTTGTGCTCAATTTTTATATCGAGCATAATATATTTTAGTAAGTTAGGTACGTTAACAATATTTTACTTATAATACCAATGTGTCACCAAAATAATAAGATAATATTGGGCTTCATTTGTATATTACTTACCCAATACTTCCAACAATGCTCCGTTGGTCCTCAGCATTCTGTCGACTCTCTCTTGCCCGTATTTTTCTCTGCCGCAGTCGATTTACCAAAAAGAACAACAACGACAATGACAAAGTGGCAGTTATGCCACTGGCCACAAGTCATATCCCAAAATCGGTGCTCCCATCGGTGAATTGATCGTCCAAACAAATCACCTCGCAGCAATTGTTTCCATTTCCGACCGTTTGAAATGATTTACACTTGGTGAATGCCTCGCACAGAACCATTTTGCATGCCTTTGGGAGACCACTATCGCAAATGCACAATCGACAAGAATCTGGTCCAGGCATATAGTGCATACCACTATCGTATATCTTCCCATTATAATCACGGCAGTTTCCACCTGATACTTGGCTTGAACTCGCTGCGAGGGCGTCTGTAAAAACAATCCCAATTAAATAAAATATAAAACCCATTTATACAAAAAAAAATATATATTAAATAATACACATTATTTCCTTCTATTGAATTTGAATAGACAAATACCTACAACAATAAAAACCAAAGAGAATAAAAAAAAAATAGGAAAAGAGGTCAGTGGTTTTGCACCCTGTTCTACATCAATATTTCGCAACATGTCGCTAATTAATTCCAATGATAAATTGATAACCATTTAAATATTTTAATTATTCTGACTGGTTAGTAAACAGCCTTGCAATAATCTGGTAAATGGTTGTCCAGGTTTTTTTCTCCATAATCTTTAGAAATCAATTTCAGTATTGTGATACAAATTTGGGCCAAGGAAAACAGGAGGGAGAGAGTAAAGCAGGACACATCAAAAGCACTGGAAAATTTTTCACATCATCCCGAAATTTACCTCGAATGTTTTTAATGAAAAACAACGCTAACACAATGAATTTATTCATTTTGTTAAAGTGCATTTGTTTGGGGACAATTTACACTAATTTTTTTAGCAAAATTTATCAATTTCACTGTAGGAAAACGCGACGAGAAAAGTTGTTGAGAATTTTTCCACTGCTCGCACTGAATTGTCACTTTTTCTCATTTTCTTTTTTGGTCATAAAACACGAGAGAGAACAGAGAAGGACGAAAATGTTGAGCGATTGATAAGGGTGAGGGAGAGCAATTTCCAAGTGTCAAGCGAAGGTGGAAGCACAATGATCTGTTGCAAATGGGGCATGGGAAAAAGATTGAACCAAATTCTTCGAATTCGAAAATAAATACCTATTAGTTTTTCTATCTGATTATTGTCTGCTTTTCTGGGATACAGTTTCGATTTCGAGCACGCAATCGTTGTCGGACGACAGTTATATCAAATTTGGATACCTTATTTTGCCATTATCTTTATAAATCGGAGCATGTTTGGGAGTCTATCAAATATCGAATAGGTACCTAGATAAAAAGTTGGTGTATCCTTGACAAAGCAAAGGTGTTCTGGAACTGTGGACCCTGCGGATGGGTGGTAACTTATCATATCAGGAGTAGCACCTTCAACATCTGTTCAGGCGAGTATGGGGATACTCACAAGAAATATCAGGCTGGAATTATAGTAGGTAGGTACCTATTGCAATGGATACCATTGGGAGGAGATTTCCAATTTAAAACTATAAGCTTAAAATTTCAACTCTAACGAATCTGTAGTCGAAGTATGCAGCTTTCTTAGATGAAATTGATGCAGTCCTTAAAAAGGTTGCAAATATGAATTTTAATATCTTCATCAGCGCCATCTCTCGCAAAGGTCAGAATAGTGTAGTCGTAGTGTATAGCGGTTCTATTAAAACTTTTTAATTCGGCTGTCCGGCTCGGCATAAAATTGTAGGTCCCTTTTATTCGACCCATAAAATAAAAAAAAAAACCTAACAAACGAATGTGCTTGTTCACACATGGGCTCCTATTGTGAGTGTCGATAGTTGATCGTTGATCGACAACTGTGATTGTCGATTGCGATTGATATTTGTCGATTTGACAGTCGCTTGTAGTCGATTACAAATGTCTGATCGATGCTTTCTCTTGGAAGTGAAAAAATGTTGTGCGTACGAATAGCTAAAATCAATCGACGCAATCGACAATTGTCGTGACGATCGCTGATCGGTAATCACAATAAGGGCCATGCTTTCCCATGAAAGCCGGGCCGATTTTTAGGTTATTTCAGAAAAGAAGGGTCGTAGAATACATCTATAATCGTTTATCTTTTCTCCTCATTTTAAATCTACCTGTCTTGGCCGACACGATTTTCATGGGAAGGCATGTGTGGCCCAGCACATTGGTTGACATATTATAAAACGTTCTGAACAATGCTGTTCAAATTTTCTGTGGTGAATTATGAGAACTCACAGGAGAAAAATTTGCGAATATGTACATATATCCATCTATCCATTCGTTTATTCGTCCTTTATGCATTCGCATATACTTTCTTGAGATGACGCTCAAATGTCGTTCAAAGTTAAGCATGTCATACTTAACCTTTGTATATCGCCAGAGGTTCTTAGATGAACTCGCCGGCAAACATTAACTTTCTTCCGCGGATCTCATTTGTGCATATTACATCCTAACTTCTGGTTGTTCGCATGCTCTCCATTTTTTGCATTTAGTTCTTGCCCATTATGATGTACTGAATCGTTGGCGATTCTTCGCTTTTAATACAATTGATTATATGTATAACAATTAGAAACAAACAAAATTTGGTTGTCTGTATTTTATTTCCATAGAAAAACTATACTACCATAATTTTAGTTTTTTTTTTATCCAAAATACCATCCAAATACTTTTAAATAACCAAAAATATTCCTAAAACAAATACATTTTCATTGCAAATCGACAGACAACATCACTAAGTAATGCATTATACTGGTACTCGCTGGGGAAGGGGGAATGATTACAATAATGGTGAATGCAACAATCACAGTAAACTTAATTACTATCTACATCATACAATAGGTATGTACTAGAAATATACGCAACACAATTTTCAAGAACAAATAAATAAAAAAATAAAAATAAATTTCTCTAAAAAAAAATAAATCGATCATTCCATCTCTAAATCCATTTATTGTCCTTTTCAGCACCAATCAGCGGTTGAGTTTCGTCCATTTCCTCGGGTTCATCAGTGGGAACATAGCAGTCAACCTGATTTGTTTTGATTGTTCCATTACGGGGATACGATCGGTGGCAATTTCGGGCGAAAATTGATGGAAAATACTGTCGATAGCTAAAATAAGCCATACATATACCGATCAATGATCCAACGACTACGTCTTGCCAATGATGATGATAGTCACAGGTGCGACTTATAGCCACCTCAGCGGCAGCAATTAGTGGTGCAATTGAAACGCATACTCGCCAAGCTTGACCACGACCACGCTCATTGAAGATATGCAACTTGGAGGCCAAATACAATGACATAAAGCCAAAGGCTGCAAAAGCCACTAGAATAAAAAAAATACACATTAGTACTGCTTCTACAAAGTAAGGCAGTACTTACTTGAAGAGTGACCACTGGGAAAGCTTTTCCTGCCCTCGTTCACTACCAATATGTCGCCCGTACATTCATCGAAATTGGTATTGTTCGCCAGACCGTCAGGATAGCACCGATAGAAGAAATCCGGTCGAAGTCGTCCAACGCTGACCTTGATGAGACTCGTCATAAAGCCAGTGAGACCGAGACCGAGCGTAGACGCCAAGTTCGCCTGAGTATAGTCATTGCCATCGCGATGTAGTAAGTAGCTGCCTACAGTCAGCAGCAACGGCCCAAAAGTAACTGCAAGACCAATGTTTAAAGGCGTAACATAATCCTTGGACCGTGGATTCTTGTACAGCCATGCTTCTTCGGGGTGAATTATTCGTTTGAATGGTGTCGTTCGCTCCAATATTCTGTAATTAGTGGGACATATCAGATGTGTTAAGTAATTGTATTTATCCATTAAAGTTCAATTAACACATTTCGTATAAAAATACATCAAATATTAATGCAGTTGTTGACATGATAGAGCTAAATAATAAATGTGCTCTAGAGATTTGTTAACAACCGCAATGTTGACACATGGGTACGATACATATTTACTTATCGTCTTAACAGCTTTCGAAGGTGATTTTTGTTGGCACTGTCATCGATTATTTGTATTTTATGGAGATAGCAATTGTGCTTGTTCATTTTTAGATTAAAAGTGGGAAGAGATTGCTATGCGCACAATTTTTCATATCATTTGCAATGCTAATGGATCGCTTTAAGCTCGAAGAATACATACATAGTGAACGTGCCACTAATTATACCATTGAATTCAAATTGAAGAAATTGACACAATGCAGATTTGCAATTTAATGTTTTTGTACAAGTATTTTTTTTGCATGTGAAGTGGAATTGGTAAAAAGCCCTTACGCTACGATATGTTGATTTACACCAAGCCTCTTGTTAATATGAATCTTTCTATGCGAAGCAAAAGCCTAACTGAAAAGTCAAACTGAACATATGCGGAGATGCACATTTACCACGTGATCTTTTTGGGGAGTGTCCCGCTTAAAATATGTTCCGATTAAGTAGAAGGTCACTTTTTAAAAAGTAACAATCTGTTAAGAATAATTGCGGTACATGGCCAATGAAATTGCTCGAGTAGGTTAACTGATGCTGTTATGGAAAGTAAATTTAGGCAGCGCTACAGTTCGAGGTGAATAAAGGCCTCAACTAAAAAGCCTCTCCAGTTATCCACGTCTTGCTATAAGGGCTCTAATTAGTAAGTGAATATCTTGCAGTTTAACAGTAAAAGTAATTGTCCAGAGTTGTCTTGTATGCCCGAATGTTCCGAGTTTGATTCACAGTAGATTCGTTCTTCTCATAGCATCCCTATTAATCTTCTGTGTAAGAGTTATCTTACATATATAAGGAATTACCTTTTTGGTAAGTGATTTCCCTTATTTTAGAACCCTAGACTTTAATACAACTGGCTGCCAGAGTACACAGGCATGTTTTTATCGATAACTGCTGCTTGAGTTTTAGCAGCTAACTGTGTTTAAGAAAACACTACATTCGATTCTTTGCAAAGATAACCTCCACTCATGTTCGGAAGCTTAAGAACAGCAAGACTTCTGTCTTCGAATGTCTTCCCCGACAGAGTGAAAGATTTACAGCACTACCTGCGGTGTAAGATACCAAATTTAATACAACTAACCAGCCTGAGGTGTTTTTAAGTCCAATCCTGTGGGATAAAAAAAAACCACACAATTTGAAACCAACACCAACCAATTTGGTCTGCCTAACTAGATGCAGTTAGCAAGCTCATAAGACTGCCATTTAAGATAAAAACAAGTTATCGCAAGAAAGCGGTGAAAGTTGCACAGTCAAGAAGGGCAAGAAAGAAATGTGCATCAGAGAACGAACGTAAAGGGGACTATGGCTTATCGCGATGAAATGCTAGACCGCGAGGAAGAGTGGTAGGTAAGTTTAGCTGCCAACACCGTTACTAAGTACTTGCAGTCTTGGCTTTCGAAGATTCTTGCCTTCCCAAGCCAACAAAAAATCCGCTCAGTAGACACATCATTCGCTCAGAAGAGTGTTAGTAATTTGGATATCCATCTCAAATAGGTTAATTTTGATACTAATTGACATAATTAGCAACTATTTTAAATGAGCCAAAACATATTGTGAGTAAAGTCCCTCTTAGGTGTATTATACGCCATATTAGCTAGTGTATAACCCAATATGACCAGTATCACCCAATATGTTCTCCATTAATCAGCATCAAATGCATCGACACCATGCTGTTGCTTTTTCGCAAGATACGAACTAAAAAGACGATTCTTAAAGCGGTAAACAAATTTATTATTGTGGTAGGTAAGGACTGTGAAAATCGTGAATAAACGTTGACATTGCCATTGATGATGTTGCTCTTGTCTTCGTAATAATTACACTTCACCTTTGAACTGATTAATTTAAAATAAAGATTATATTTTTTATTTTGCAGTATTCCCCGGCGAAGGTCGCCAAGAGTTTTAACCTATTTGTTTTTAAATGTAGATTATGACTGTCTACCAATTGTGCATCTGTTTTCTTCTTTATTACCCTCCGTCAAAATAATTTTTATTTAGGTGAAGATTACTCAAATGTGTCCTTGCGGAATGAGAACATCGCTGTCCTTATTAACTGATATTTTCATCGAATTTTATATGATTTGAGAAGATTGACATTGAAGATTATTTTTTTTAAATCTTTCGTCATGTCGCCGAGATAACATTTTGTTTCTTCCAACCATCTCTTTGAATTATATTTTCAGTGATTGCACATAGAAATGCAATTTGTTCCATATCCAGGACTGAAAGCGGTTTTTATTACCTTCCAAAGATGACACCAAATTGAAGAACAAACAGCAGCGATCAGCTTGTTGCAAGTTCAGTATGTAGCAAGTCACAAACAGAGTTCCTTGCCACGTAGCAGTCAATGCCAAATTTGGTTGGCCTTTATGGACATGAGTGTTTGCTCTGGTATTCGACTACAACCCGAATTTTCTACGAAAAACTAGTCTTTAATGAAGAATCAAATTCAGCCCGCAATTTCAGTCAGTGATTGTAACTGGACAAGGAAAACAAGCTTATGAATGGAGCTAGAGTCAGCCACGACTAACAAAAATGTAGACCGTTTTATCAATCCATCGTATGCTAATCGGAAGCTGTGACAAAAGACAAATGCATTGTAAAATGGAATCCGATGATGATTGCAGGGCCTGTGGAGATTATGAAGATGTTAAATTGACTATGACCATTCTCAAAGAACAGCGTATTTAACCACATGTGTATTCATATTCTTCACAATAATAAAACAGCGCATACGTATTAGAAGCCAATGAACCAGAATTAGTTTCGTCCCCTAGTGAACATCATCCTCGACTTCATCACACAACATAACGGAATCTCTGATCTGTCTTATAGGTACAATCGGCTATCGCTATAGAATACGAAACGTAGAATTGCTTCCTCTTTGCTAGAGTTAATATTGAGAACACAGCTGCAAGATAGAATATAATGTTCAGTTCTTGTTATGTATTTATTTATCGTTGCCATCACATTTTCACAAAAAAGCTCAAGCCACTGATCTCTGAATGCATAACCCAGATCTCATCGAAATAGTGATGCTTACACATCTTTTGGTTTGCTTTTCCTGATTACGTGACTTGTGCATAGATATGCAATATGCAGATTTAAGTAGAACCATTTTGAAAACGTAATGACCTAGAATCTAGTATTTTTGTGTATCCTCTGTCATCTTTTCATTAGATTATGGCCTTATGACTGTCGATAGAAAAGATTTTATACATATCTTTGCTAGAGATAATTCAATTTGGGCAACAACGCAAGACTGGTGTAAACTTTATTAAACCCGTAAAGATACACGAAGTGATTAACCTAATGACACATTCACATGAGTAAGGTAAGGAATTCGTTTGTGTAATGCTCATTTTTGAAGTCAAGATAAATCTCTGATTCATGTCAATTAACTCCGACCGCAGCATCTTCCTTATTCTCAAGCTTAAAAGTTTAGGGTTTTCCCAAACACTTTACATTTTATTATCGTCAGACACTACTGTATGCACTTCTTATCACAAAAATATGTTTAAACAAAACCCGATAACATTTATAATTATTAAATAATGTACTCACATTAAACTGCCAAAAAGCATGACCCGAATGGCGACTTCCACGAATAGGTTAAAGGCCCGCGATTTTTTACATCCTGGATTGACTACACCAGCGTTGTTCATTTGCGATATAGTTGACGCCTGTCTCTGTAGATCGTTAGGTCTCATTTTTGTTTCAGCTGGATTAATTGAAGTTTTTTTTCCGTATTCAGTACAACAATCATCAATAAATACAGGCTCGTTCGCTAGACTATCGGCAGAACTTTCACTTAATGTTTGCTGGCGACGATGTGTCATGAAGCACGGGTGCTCGTCTAAATCTGACGACGAATTACTCGAAATACCAGCGGACGGCCTGCTATAAGTAGAGTCCTCTCCAGAGTGTTTTTCCTGATACAAAAAATTTGATAAGAATTATCAATGATAAATTTGAGCGAGAGTGTGTTATGTTAAATGGTCAAATCACTGACGAAGGTTTTATTTATTCATGTAACACAACTACACACTGTGTACAAGGCAAGGGCAAGAGAAATTGTATTTTTTTGTAATCACTCTCTAGTGATTTCGGTCATTCTTTTGTTAGGTAATTATCGATATTTACTTTGGAGAGAGTTGAATTTATGTTGTTGTTATTCCTTCGACCTCCCGCTGGCAGTTGAACTTCGGCTGCTGTAGTAGCTGTCATCGTGTGTCGATGCCGTATTTTGACATTTTGGTGCAATGGACTAGAAGGCAACATAATAAAAAGACTCCTTAAGAGGTTGAAGTTTGAACTAACGATTGAATGAACACAACAAAACAAACACCACTGAATTAGTCACCAACTCCACTGTGTATCCACGAAGCGGTTCAATAAATTTGAACCGATTAAACTTTCGCAGCAGCAGGTGGATCGTGGATGGAGGACAGCGACAGCGACAGACTGCGACTACGATGATGCGAAAACAACATGTAAAAACTCAGCTAGAGTTGTGTAATGAATGCGCATATCACTGCAACTGCCACTGTATCAACTTTGGAAGTACTTATACAATGTACACACTAACGTTTCTTAGATAAGTGATAGATTTTTTTTTAGATTTCATATTGAAATAGAAATCTCTGTGCTGACTGTATAGCTTAGCTATAGACCGCTATAGACTACGTACACATACCGCTTAATCAAAAAAAGTACAGCTGATTTTGTTTGATTGGAAAGATTTGACAATCGCCGTCTGAGTCACGTTTGTAATAAAATTTTAGATGTAGCGATACCCAAGTGTATTTGAGTTAAAAACTCTAGTACCTACACAGGTAGTAGGTACCTAACACAAATAATAAACCAATGATACCCGAATGAATAATAGCCGAAAGCCCTAGCAGCTGGCGCTATCCATTATATTAATTAATTTTGTAATTAATTATATATTAATAAACTTATAATAATAATATACTACAACTGTTTCATTTTGTAGTAGGTACTTTAGAGGCAAACTGTTAAATCTAGTACCTGCAAGGTAGAGGAAGTTCACAAGCCGAAGACACGGTTGAATTTGCCGCGTTCCATTGACCGCATTTGGGTTTGTTTACGACGAACTCCATCTCCACTTTTGTTTATTTTTCCAAAGTTATTAAGATACTTTTAATCGAATTGTATTGAGTTCATTTTGTCTCTTGTTTCCCTGGACGAGGTATTAACAACTCTGGAAAATGTGGGGTGCAATGTTATAGCCTATGCGGACGACATCGCCATTGCTATTTCTGGCAAATTTCCTAATACCATAAGAGATCTTATGGAATCAGCTCTTAAAAAATTAGTAAAATGGACGGATACGGTTGGACTCGATGTCAACCCCTCCAAGACAGAACTAATACTCTTCACAAAGAAATACAAAATTCCTAATATAGCTCCACCTAAACTTAGAGATCAAGAGCTAAAATTCACAAAACACGCCAAATACCTAGGAATAATTCTAGACAGCAAACTTAGCTGGAAACTTAATATCCAGGAACGTGCAAAAAAGGCCACAATAGCCATGTATGCTTGCAAAAAAGCCTTAGGCCCTAGATGGGGTCTACAACCTAAAGTAACAAACTGGCTCTATACAGCGGTAGTCAGACCAATTCTTCTTTACGGTATCATGGTCTGGTGGCCAGCGCTAGAGAAAAAATGCAACATTAAATCTATAGAACGCATACAAAGATCTGCAAGCATATGCATCACAGGGGCCCTTAGGTCCACCCCAACGGCCGCTTTAGACACAATATTGCATCTTCTTCCCGTCGACATCTACGGGAAACTAGTTGCGTCTACAGCGGCTCTAAGACTCAGAGAGTCTCAAAAATGGACCAACTCTCCGGTTGGTCATATGGGCATCCTAGCCAATACAATTCCGAGCAAAACGGACTATATAATTCCTTTTGAAGATTTTAATATAAAGTACAGCACAAAAATCCCAAATCGATCCGAATGGGAGAACGGCAATATAAGCAGCAACTCCGCAATCGAAATCTATACAGATGGATCCAAAATGACGGAAGGCACGGGTGTGGGAGTCTTCTCCCGATCACCTGCTCTCAACCTCGCCTTACGCCTCCCCGACCACTGTAGCGTCTTTCAAGCGGAAATTATGGCCATTCGCGAAGCAGCACGCCGACTTGCCTTATATGAGATAGACGGGAAAGCTATCACTTTCTATATAGACAGTCAGGCAGCCATAAAAGCCTTGAATACACCAACAACCAGATCAAAGTTGGTAAAACAATGCCGGGAATCTCTTAACGAGATTGCGGATAGATGTTCAGTCACCCTGTGCTGGGTTCCAGGTCACAGTGACATTCCTGGCAACTGCAAGGCGGATGAATTAGCCAGACAAGGCAGCGGCCTCCATATAACTGATAACAGCGAAGAACCGCACGCTCCACTGCAATCAGTAAAAACCATGCTTCTCGAGGAAGCATTAAAAATCACCAACAATAGATGGAACAGTATTAACACCTGTATAACATCCAGACAAATCTGGCCAAAATTAGATGTCAGAAGAACTAAACAACTCCTTTGCATTAATAGAAGCAAAATTAGCTCCGTCGTAGGAATACTAACAGGACACTGTCTGATAGGTAGACATGCCCGCAGAATGGGAGTACCCTACAACGATTTCTGCAGAAGCTGCATGGACGAGGAGGAAGAGGAGACCACCATTCATCTCCTCTGCTCCTGCCCAGCTCTTGCCACCTTACGCATGGCCACCTTAGGGGCTTACTTCTTTGATGACCTGAGCGATTTGTCCCGTACCGATATCTGCGGCATCAGCAAGTTTGTTACAAAGTCGAATTGGCTACATTGATTATCAACAAACATCTCACCCATTTTTCGTCTGTTTCTGAAGACTAACCGCCAATGGGAAGTGCTGACCATGTCAGTAAATTTTCACCTTCACACGTCGAATCTTCAGACTCCGTCAGAGGAGACAGGCGGGGGGTTAGACTGTTTCGGTCACCCTTCGTCGCTCTCTCCTGCCGCAGTCTCTCTTATCTGATTGCATCAGCCACCCTCCTTATTAACGGACTGTCAGAGGCTACTAGCGGGGGGTTAGACTGTTTCGGTCACCCTCTATCTGTTCCTGAAGACTAACCGCCAAAGGGAAGAGCTGACCACGCCAGTCAAATTTTTACCTTCACACGTAGAACTTTCAGACTCCGTCAGAGGGGATAGGCAGAGGGTTAGACTGTTTCGGTCACCTTTTGTCGATTCCTCTTGCCGCAGTCTCTCTTATCTGATCTGCACCAGCCATACCCTCCCTAGTAACGGACTGTCAGAGGCTACTAGCGGGGGTTAGACTGTTTCGGTCACCCTCTGTCTGTTTCTGAAGACTAACCGCCAACGGGAAGAGCTGACCACGCCAAGTCAAATTTTTACCTTCACACGTAGAACTTTCAGACTCCGTCAGAGGGATAGGCAAAGGGTTAGACTGTTTCGGTCACCTTTTGTCGATTCCTCCTGCCGCAGTCTTTCTTATCTGATCTATACCAGCCACTCTCCTTAGTAACGGACTGTCAGAGGAGACCAGCGGGGGGTTAGACTGTTTCGGTCACCCTCTGCCTGCTCTCTGAAGACTAACCGCCAAATGGAGGAGCTGATCACACCAACCAATCTCATCTCGATAGTTAGAGGACCCCGTCAGAGGCAATAGGCAGGGGGCAGGCCGTTACGGCTGCCCTCCATCTTGACCCGAAGACCGGGCCGTAGCCAGGTGATGCAAAATTTCAAAAGCTCCGACTGCCTCAGTCACTACCAAAAACCTCTCAACTAGGCAAGAAACCAAAATTCGCAAGTAGCAAAAGAATTCCCAGGGTAACGCCCGTTCTGGCCGCTTCCCTCTCCCCCCCCCCCCCCCCTCTGTGGTATCACAATGGACCAAAAATATGGTCTAAGTGTGTCCCCTTTGGGACAGCCACCTTACCTAACCTAACCTAACCTTCCCTGAAAAATAGTTAATAGTACTAGCTCTAGCGCAAATGGTTTCACTTACCTACCGCTTGTCATCTAGCGGTCAATGGAACAGGGCAAATTGTTAGCAAGGCTAGCAACCAACTTCAAATAGGGCTAAATATAATCACTTAGCTCTTTTGGTTCATGGTGATGACAAATAATAACAGTACAATTCTTTAGAAGACTGGACGGATTACAAAATTCTGCAACTCCTCTCTAACTTGTATGTCTGCAATTCCTAGATAAACTTGCTTGTTAAAAATTATGAAAAAAGCGCAACGAAAATTAAACACTCGCGTCGATGAATATTTGAAGCAAGTTTCTTTTCAAAGAACAGTTGTTTTCTGTGGCACATCCACAATACACTCGATGTAAGAATGTAGCTAGGATTTTAGCTAATGTTTCGATAGAAACATTGCAGAGCAGCTAGAATTTATGCCCCTATTGTAGAACACAACTCGACTTACCTAGTTGAATTGTCTTCAATTCAACTCAACTTTCACACAACCAAACTAACTAACAACTTATGGACAACCACCGCCATCTTTGCTGTGTTTTGACAGACAACTTTTCTATCAAGGTTGTGTATGAGAATACCGAATTTTGAATTACAACCGAGAGACAACTCAACTGTAGTCGTAGTTGTCTTACACAATAGGGGCATTAGTTTTGCCTTAGCTGCGTACTTAACTTATAACTTGTTGTGAATGACATAATATGTATGTCCCTTTTGAAAGTTCTTGCTGTCAATATAGATCAAGCACCATAATGAGCATATTTGAAATGATTTAATGCCCTAAATGACACAACATAGCCATGCCGACTTTGACAGGCAAATGACCAAATAGCAAGTAATAGTGTAATCGAACAATAAGCAATATGGCATAATCATTATAAGTGCATGGACACATAGGCCTTCCAATGAAAGTCGTTTCAGGCGAACAGGTCGATTTTTATGTTTGTTGAGAAAAAATTAGATTACACGGAAATTCCTTTTCTTTTCTACTCTTCAATGCCCTAAATAACCAAGAAGGCAAATATATATGACCATTTCCGCCATGATGGTCATGCAGTTTAATATACTGCATTAAAAAGGCTGATTTATTGGGCATATGACAGATAATCAGGTAATTTGTCTGGTCAACATTTCAACAGATTGGAGCAGAATTAAGAAAAAAATAAATTTCAATTTTCTCAATTTTCCTCTTCTAACAAGGCATCTAACAATAAATTGTGGGAAATAGGTAGCTACTCAAAGAAAAAGATGGGACGCTTTTAAAAATGTTCGAAGAAACTTTTCTCACTTAATCCTTTGTCTTTTCGACTTTAGAGGCTTTAATTGCATAGCTGCATTTGCTTTAGTCCATACATTAACCATTCATTAGCTTATTATTTCTTCGTGCGCCCTTCTTTCCAAGATGGATCATTCAGTTTGCAACTCCACCTAGCGAGAATCAGAATTTTGGCAATATGGTTCAGCAATTAAATAAATAGTTGACAAATTTTTCCGATATCCTGATTAATTATTTTGTATGAAAAGTACGTTTAAAAAGCCCTCTTTTTAGCAACAAACTGCGCAATCGCATTCCAGTTGGCCGAAAAGCTCTCCCTCAAATCACATTAAGAAAAGTACTTTATTTAAAAGCTCTATTCATCGGATTCCCACATCCCACCATACCTACAAATAGCACACTAGCGGTGCCATTCAAAAGCGGACTAAAAATACATCGCAGTCTCTATCTACTTCAAATTCAATCCAACCACCACACGAAAATGGCTTGGCGTTATTCGTTAAATTTTCAATTTCATTCCATTGCCAACGATGACATTCGTTCAGTCGCCATTTTGGGTTGAAGTAATTGGAAGATAGAAGCGACTGGCGACTCCTGTGTTTTCGATCAAAAATACAAAAAAATCATCAAATTTTGCAATCGGAGTTGTTTTGTGTGGAAAGGAAAAAACATTTTTCGCGTTAAACCGTTTATAACATAATAAAAACCATAACGTCAACCGTGTTTTCGCGCAACAAAACCAAACGAAAATTTGTGAACTAGAGTGAAATTCCATCTTGTGCAGCCCCATCAATTTAGGGCGATTGTGCTTGGATTTTTTTTTTATTCTGTCTGGCGCTACCAGGCCTGTAAATAAACACAGCAAGGTAAGTATCGCTGGACTTGCCTCAGAAATTTCCCGAGCAAAGATATTGCCCGAATTTTGTGAATTTCCTCGGCCATCGTCTTGGTTTGACAGCCAAAAGCTGCATCTGGTTTGTCGCATTTTTACCGCGCTGCCGTGTCTATATCCCATAAGCCCGCCACCGCTTATCCGCTTTGATTTCTCAATTCAGGCTGCACCGCTGAACACAACTGTTCGGCATTAATTGCCAACAACATGGGCGAAATTAAATCAGTGAAAGTGGATAATTGGGGAGTATTCTTTCTCCAAAAATTGCAGAATTTCTTTAACAAGACCGACTACTGTGACCTAACGCTTCAGTTTAGAGACAATTCACAGCTAAAAGTCCATCGTCTGGTATTGAGTGCCTGCACAGATTTTTTCAATGTCTTGGAACAGACTTGCGAATTGATTGACGATGCACTGGTCATGCCGATCGAATTGCAAGCCGATGTGGTGGTTCCCATTGTCAACTTTATGTACACTGGGACACTGGAATTCGAGCTTAAAATGTATAATAAGCTGTTAAATACGGCAAGAGAAATGAATATGACAGTTCTATTGAAACTGCTTGAAGCACATAAGCGGACAATGGAGACTAGCAAAACCGGAGCACATAGGGTAAGTCGTGAGGTGCATCTTAGCCTAGATTTTACAATCAACTTTGCCTTTTATTACAGTCTAGCAGTCCTAGGACAAAGAAAGCCAACGCGCCCCAAATTTCAAAGGTGACCTCATCACCTCAGACTGTCAGTTCAACACAGCAGACAAACCGTAGCCTATTGGCAGTTAGTAATCCAGGAACACCAGTTCGACGCAAGTATACCACTATAAAACAAATGATGTTTAAGGAGTCCTTGCAAAAGACAGCTCCAATTGTACATAGGGGACCAACACGATTCGAAGCGATGGATCCGAATAACGCCGCCGAAGCATATGAGCCTTCTTTCGATTCCATGTCATACGAGAGTAGACCACTCAAAGAAGAACCCGAAGATTACGAAGAGTTGCAACCGTTGCCAGCCAAACAGCGGTCTTCACCATTCGAACAGTTGCGTAAGGGCTACCACAATAACAAACGACCAGCTGTTACGACATTCACCTCACCACCAGCGAAAAAGCCAAACATCGAAGATGTTAAAGAGTTCTCCGAGCAACAGCGAATGCGGAAACAAATTGCCGCTGAATACGGTGACGATGCTGAGTACGATGGTGTTATGGATGACGACATCCACAATGATGATGACGATGACGAGCCATCAGCTAATCAACAGTCTATCAAGAAACAAACACAACATCAAAAGGAAAAACAGTCGCAGCCTCAAGCGTCAATTGTCATTAAACAATCTCCAAACGAGAAGCCAACAATTGTCGTTAAGGACAATTCAAACTCGAAAATGGACCATGCAAAAATCATCAGCGAAGTGCTGCGTCAGTATCCTCATTTGGTGAAGAGCAACAAGAACATAAAATTGAAGATAATGCCAAATGTTGGTGGACAACCGCAGAAAATCACTGTAAGGAAGGAGGACTTGGAACAGAATAGGGCTGCGGTAGCAGCAGCACAACAGAAGCAGCCAAGGTTAGCCACGAATCCAAAACAGGCAACATTAACTAAGGTTGAAGCTCAGACATCAGTGGAAACTGTTGTTGCTGCTGCCACCGCTGCGAGTAATGTCGCCACAAATACGGCTAGCTTACCTACACCGAAACGGAGAATTGATAGCAAAACTATGCATGCTCTGATTGCCCAGGGTGCAGCGAATACTACAGGTATGATGTGGTTATGTATACTGTATTTTAGCAATTGTTTGTTTTGATTATTTTGAACATCTATATGTGTTAAAGTTTTAAACTGCTCCAGAATAGGGCGAATTCTTACATTTTTTTTTTTACAATTTATTACCACTTTCAGGTCCATGGCTTTGTCTCCGCTGCGGCGTTAATGGCCGCCCCATCAGTATCCCCTCATACCGTGGATTCCGTCGCCATTTGATCAATACTCACAAGGAAACAATTGATCCCGCTCTCTGCGAACACTGTGGGTGGCATTCGTCGAATAATCGGGTTCTCGGTCATCACTTGCTGGTGGAACACAAAATCCCGTCAGCACAATACAAATTTCCCAAGTGTGACCACTGCACTCAAATCTGTATAAACGAACAAGACTTGGACTCGCATATGGAAAAAGTTCATCCCGATGAACACAAACAGCAATGCATCTACTGCAACAAGGTCTTCGTCAAAGAGATGCAGCTCTACAACCATATGAAGACGTTCCACAGGAAAATCGCTCGCGAAGATAATGTGATCGATTTCTCTGAAGACGAACTGGCCGACTTCGAAGATGAGGCGGCACCATCAACGGTGGATAAAAAAATCAAAATCATCTCGGACATCAGCTTGCCCAGTACGATACTGAAACTGGAAGAAATCCCAGCAGCCGCTGTTGAAGAGGACTACGCCAATGACAGTGGTCCAAAATTTGTTAATGCCGATGGCAATGAAATGCTTCTTACAGCCGAACAGAGAGAAGAGATCATGTCACAACTGGATCAGGATCATGATGGTGGTGTGGTTATGGTATTGAACGAGTCGGCATTCCCGCCAGGTGGTGAATCAGTGGTTGTTGGCGAAGAATCGAAAATAGATTCAACAGAAAATGCTGATGTGTTCAGTGATCATCATATTTACAGTGCATTCCCAACCGATGCGGAGGGTGAGGCTGAATTTGCTACTGGACACGATACGTCCGCGGATGAGAGTGCATTAGATGTTAGCAAGGGGGAAGAACAAGAAGAAATCGAAGAGGAAGTGGCGGCTGAGCATGATGAATCTGGACATGAAGAGCGAATGGATGAAGATCATATGGCGTGGGCTCAGAATTTGATTTCGGCTCATGATGCCGACGACGATGAGAATGAAGAAGAGAATGATCATATGGATGATGAAGAAATAGAAGCGGACGAAGAACCAAACGCAAAGAAGACAACTGCTAAGGACAGCAGCGTAGCAGAGGATGACGAGGACAAGGTGAGTTGATTTGTGTAATTGTATATTTTTGAGAAGGGTTTGTGTGCCTTTTGCCGGTAGGCTGACTTATTATTTATTTAATTGCTCTGTCTGTTACTGTCAATATAATGAGGGTGGCTACAATTTTCTTCAAATCTCTACAGCAGAGTCGTAGCGTATAAAAGCTTTGACAGTTTGAACACACTTCTTTATGTGATTTTATTTTAAAATTGCCGTTTAATTAGATGCTTGGAAGTCATATATTTCGTTTGCGTCATTGCCTTCGTTCCGTTTCGTTTCTATCTCTTAAATGATAACTTCTCTTTTTTTCAAGGTATCTTCCTCGAAATCACCAACAGATAGCACAAAAGACCAGAAAAAGGATCCCAAAAAAGAAGATGACATCAGTTTAAAATTGAAAATGTTAACCGGCGACTGGTCGGACGATGATATCGAAGATGACGAAGACGACGGCGAGGACAACGAGACTCCAGATTCTAAACTCGAAAGCAATGCAGAATTAGCAGCAACTCTAACTACTGATGATACCCCGGAAAAGCCATCCACAGAAGTTGACGAAAAGCAAAAAGAAGACACAATTAAGAAAGAAGCCGAATCAACACCACCGGCTAACGACGAGCCCGCAGTAGAGGAGGAAGTATCTCAGTCTACACAACCTGAAGTAGCCGAAGAAGAAGAAGAACAAGAAGAAGAAGATAATGATGAAAAAAACAAGCCTAAGGAGGCAACTTTAGAAGAGGATTTGTCCCAAGAAGATCTCACCAAGGCGAAAGAGCCCGAAAGTAAGACCTCTGATACCGCCATTAAAGAGGATGTTAAAGAAAAAGAATCAAAAAAGTCCTCCCCTGCAACTGAGAAAACCAAACCACGGCGAACATCAGACAAAGAAGAGTCTGTGATGTTAGAAGTCAAGAAAGAAAATATTTCGGACGACCCCATTGCTGAGGACCCCGAAGAGTCCACATCACCGAAAAAAAGTGACGACGATCATCTTGCCGACACAGAACTAGATAAGGATAAAACAAAAACAAAAGCCGATAGCAATAGCGACAAAGAAGATACCGTCACATCGACTGAGGACTCTGTCAAAACGGTCGACAAGGTAAAGAGTTTAATAAGTGAATGGGCCGACGATGACGACGACAACTAGAGGTTTCTTCATTGTTAGTCCCTCCCCTTTCAGAGGATTTGCGGCACTTATATTTGACTATTTCATGAGTACAGTTTAAGAAAATTTTAAAAGAAAGTCCTTGTTTATATTCTTCTTTTATCGATTTCGATGTGAAACCCTTATAAGGGCATACGTTATGTGTCTAGGTTAAAATGTGACAGTATGAAGCAACTTCATATTATTGCCTCAAATCAAATTTAGAAATAGTAGTTGTTTTTTTTTTTTCATTTTAACATACCCCATAAAAATTTATATATAATATACTTATATACCCCATGCACGTTGATTCCTGCGATGCATCATGTACGTGATCGATATATGTATCTAATTCATAAGATGAGATACACGTTAAGTTAATCTCTGTCAAAAAAAAAAACAAATTCAATAAGTTACATACATACAAATGGAAAATTCTATGTACAATAGTCGTTGTCTTTTATTCAGCATGAGGTTCAGAAATTAATGCTCAAAAGTTTAACAGTGTAAGTGAGAAGTTTACAAAGTAGCTAGAGGAAACAGCAGTTTTGATTTCATGTTCAATTCTAGCTGTCTGGAAGTTATTGTTGTGGCTGTGAAAGACGAGATGAGAAGAACTCGAACAATTCTCACAAACTTCAATTCTGTAAATAGCGTGACTCGATAATAATAATAGTAATCCACAGAAGTGTAAAAAAGCAACTGGGAGACAAGCTGCAAGTGAAAGTAGAAACGAATGAGGAGAATAAGAAAAATGCAGCCCACAATTAACAAGGAATGATTAAACTTACGGTGAGCAATTAATTATATGTATGTAACCCTCTTTTTTGGTAGATTTGTGCGAATATGTTTTTAAATGGAATAGAAATATTAGGTCCAGTATTGAAGGAGCTCTTTAACAAATCAATAACAATTGGTATTTTTCCCAGTGGTTGGAAGGAGTCTATGATTAGACATATTGAAAAAGTTGCAAACACGTCTCTATCTGAAGAATTTAGACCAGTTAACATGTTGCCGCTATATGAAAAAATATTTAAGAAGGTGGTAAAGCAGCAGCTTAGAAATTATATAGAGGAAAATAGCTATATTATGGAACATCAATCTTTAGACAGGGTTACTCGTGTGAAACGGCTATAAACTGAATGATCGAAGACTGGAAAAACCAGAAAGATGAAGGAAAGGTAATTGTAGCAGTCTTTTTGGATTTGAAGAGAGCTTTGAGACAGTAGATCGGGAAATTCTTCTAAAAAAAAATCTATTTAAATATGGGATTAAAGGTAAAGAGCTAGAATGGTTTAAGTCTTATTTGACCGGGCATACCCAACGAACAGTAGTAAATAATAATATTGCGAGTCAATGTAAAGTAAGAGTAGGAGTCCCGCAAGGCTCGGTATTGGATATGTTTCTATTTTTGATATACATTATAAGACCGCATTTTTAATACTGCACAACATCTTATATATTATATCTTTCAACTGAAAGAGATTTAGCGAGACTACAAAAACTTCAAAATAGTGCAATGAGGATTATAATAAAATGTCATAGGTTAACTCACGTGAATTATATGAAAGATGTACTGGCGTGATTGAATATTAGGCAGCAAATTAAATTTAGTGTATTAGTTTTTGTATTTAAAATGAAAAGTGACTTGCTACCGAGATATCTGTTCGATAATTTAAGACATATAAGTGAAAGTCAACCATATAAATAAATAATAATAGATGCTTGAAAAGCTGTATATTTCTATGCTTTTCATGTTCATATAGATGGGCACCTAGACGAAAGTTATCTGTAACCGATGACAAGCCCGGCCTTCTGTCTTCTTGCAGTCCTCAACAAGCTTGGACATAGAAGTGGTCGAATCGAGAGCCTTAATCGGGACCTAGCTGTCGATGAAGATGACATTTTTTTGTCTGGGTGTTGTTTTATTATACGCCTTTTTAATTGGTAAAACTTTTGCCTGGATTACGATGGCTGGCTGCATTGGCCGTATAGAAACTAGGAGCACGAATATACTTTGGGCTCTAGATCAAAGGTACCTATGTAGTCTTTACTACAAATGTAGGCCGGATTGCCTACCTCTCTGTAAGATTCCCGAAATGGCGTTTGCTTATTGCTTAAAGTGAGTAGAATGGTCCTCGCTATGGCCGAACATCTGCAGAAATGGGGAACAAGGTTTAGATATACAGACAGCTTCTACAAATCAGTACCAGCCAGGGAACTGCATGTCTTGCAAATTGTTTGGCATAATGCTGTCCGAGCCAGCTGCAAATTAGAAGGTGGACAATCGTCCTATTTAAAAAGAAAAACAGCGACTTACAAACAAGAAACTTCTATATTTGATAAGAATTTTTCAGCTTAGTTTACTTATTATTATATGTATTAACATTTTAAATATAATTATCAACTATTTTTTGGTTGTCGTCTTTTTAACAAACAGCATAGGTATCTGGCAGTCTCCACAAAGTTTCATCAGTCACCACCTAAACGAAAACATATTCGAAAAGAAATACAATTTAAAATCCTTTCGCCAAACTAAATATATTTTTTTAATCTACCAATAAAGTAGTTTATCAACGTCATAATTGAAAATCCCACGGTCACAGCTAAGAACTGGGCTAGTCCAGCGAATCGCTTGTCTGGCTTCTGATGCCAATTAGCCTTTTCACGAGGCATCACTTCGCACACTGTCACATAAAGCAGAGTACCTCCAGCTAACGCTTGAATGATGGGCAATGCAGTGCGTGACAAATCAGATGGAACAACAACAATGGCCATGCCAACACCTATGCCCAGCACTGAGCCCAATGAAAACGTGCTAATAGCCAGAAGTTGAGATCGAAAAGTTGCGCCTGGATTTGAACGAAATTCAAGTCCCAAACAGAAGCCCATTACGAATTTATGGCATGCAACTGCGGCAAACAAAAAGAGAACCTGCAAAGAGATCAGTCTCAATGTTGGTTTTCGAATAGACGGGAAGATTTTCTTACCTCTGTACTCGAAATCTGCACACCTATTGCAAGTCCTTCGACAAACGAGTGCAGTGATAGGGCTACGAGTAGACCCAAAGTTCCAGTCATACTCTGCGAGCATGGTTCTCGATGACTCGTATGGCAAATGCGTTCGTTTGCTTGACGAACAACTGTTTCACAATTTTGTTGTAAGTCTGCATGGTGGCTTGAGCCACTAAAATGTGAAAAAGAAATTTGATCAGTTAATTTTTGTTATGGAGCGTCAGACTTACTTTGGCCGTAGCAGCGGCTCTGATTGACCGTTTGATCCGTAATTGTTGAGATTATGACTATGTTGGTGATGATTGTGCTGGTGGCCAGTTTCAGGCGTTGTTTCGCTATGAGAATGCTGAATGGCTTCGCCGAAGAAGTAATGGATAAACTCATCGATGAAGTACACTATGAAGAATCCTCCGCAGAAGTACACCTCTGCATTGTTGGGCATCACCTTGCGGACCTATGAAATAATTTTTTGTATTATAACTCGCAGTTGGAATCCATTTCATTTGATCTCACATCGGGAAGCATGTGAACCAGAGCAGTGGCTAGCAAAATGCCAGCTCCAAAGCATAGCATCAGCGAAATGGATAAAGGAAAACGTCTTCGATTTCTATCCGATACTGCTGCTGGCAAAATACCCGACAAGAAGCTTCCCAGTCCCAAGGCCGCCATGGCGATGATTTTAGCCCCAAATCCATTATCCAAAGAGTCCAGTGGTAGGTCTGTAGAATTCATGATCTAATGACAAAAATTTTATGTTTCAATTGATTCACTGAGAAATTGGCTTACTTTTGTACTTACTATTTCGATGGAATCTTCAAAAGTGGCACATCAAATCAGTAAGATGATGAAGATCGCTAGCAAGACCTAGTTAGATAGTTATATTTGGTTTGGACGCGAAATAGTGCGATTAGATTAGGAATATGAACATTATATGATAAGCGTGGGCGGTTCAAGTCTGATGGATTAGTTAGTTTGATATGCTGATGATAACGGAAGACAATTGCTTGTTTTTGGCTTTGTTACTTTAGTTGTTATTATCGATGTTCTCTCATCTATTTTCGCAAATTATCGTTAAAGGCTGAGTCATATGCTCATGTTTTTGTTTACCTCTGGCTGGGTTACGGTAATACTTTTGGGAAATGCGCTCTGAACAGTAGATTCACAATACAATTATTATTGTACTAGAGAAGAGACTGGACTGTGTTCAGAAATAAATGTAATTAATTGCTACAGTCCAACAGAATCACTTTAATTTCTTGGGAACCATGTTAAAATTTACAGCAGTAGGCGTATTTTTTTGTGAAGTGAGTATAACAAAACCAAAAGTGAGTGTAACGATTTTGCATGTAAAACCAAAAGTGAGTATAACATAACAAAAAGTGAGTATAACAGTTTTGCATGTAAAAGTACCTAAAAGTGAGCTAGCTATAGATTCCCAAAAAAATATGCCTAGTGTATTATGCGAGCTTATAAGCAAAATGCTGGGCCATACATGCCTTCCCATGAAAGTCGTGTCAGGCGAGACGGGTAGATTTCTAGGTTATTTAAGAAAGAAGGAATATCCGAATATCCCTTCTCTCCGTCCTATCTGGCCCGACACGACTTTCATGGGAAGGGATGTGTGGTCCAGCACAAAGAATATGCAAAATATGCGCGAATAATGTAAAAGGACACTTTCCGTCTGTTTCTCTTTTCAATAAAAGTAAAACGAAGTTCGTTATACATTGCATCTAGAAAAACCTTTGTGGTACTAGTACCGAATCATTTTTAAGAAGTGATTATTAAAAGGCAGAGCATTACGGGACGAATTTAAGTTGTGAATTCGCATGAGTTCTTACACGTGTGTGATTGTATTCCCTAAATAAAGGCGGCAAATTGTTTAAATATCCACCTTTCGACGCACCTAATAAGAATAGTGTACTAAAGTACATGGACACATTATCAAGGTGCAGGGCCTCGCAATACGCTTGCCTTCCCATCATTTTCATTCCCATGAACGACTTGGCTACACACACACAATGAAATTTTTATTTAATGAAATAAAATTTGGCAATAATAAAATCTAAAACACAAACAAATTCTATGGTAAAGCCGGAGCAGACGCCCCTTTTTTACATGCTCAGTCTATCAATGCAAATATCAAATGAGGATTTGTATCGAAAGCGGAATGGTGCTTAAAATAACCTTCATGGCCACGCGAGAATTATTTCTGAAAGCGGATTTGCGAAGCATTTGTTGTGCCATACCTACCTTTCTCCTTTTGAGAAGTTTGAGCGAGTACAAAATTTACCTGTCTTGCTAGACACGACGTTCATTGGAAAGCGTGTATGGCCATGTACTTTCACCATGGGCGTTGGACTTTGTTGAGGCTGCGTTTTGTCTTCTCTCCGTTTTATTGCTTAAATTGACTTTATGTCACAATGCAGCATTGGCGAAGAATATTATAAGTCATTATTTGCTCTCCGGTAACAAATCTTTGGGTACTCCCAGGCTAAACTTCAGCCCACACTCGATTGATTTCTAGCCGTCTTTAAGCTGCGATGAAAATAAACGTCAACTACAAGTCTTAAGAAATATGGTAGTCTCAAGAATGCTTATGTTTTTACATAACATTTTTTACATTTTTGTACAAACAGAATTTGTTTATTGATTCACCAATTATTTCCTATAGGATTGGTAACCAAGTTAAATTCAGATTTTAAATTTGTAGGTATTTGATCGAACTCTTCTATGATCATACGATTTGGCTGATCGAAATAATAAGATCGCATGTAATTAGTTCACATACGTTACCAACACCTGTGATCCTTTTAATGTTCCGTGTGATGTGACCATTTGAAAATGATTAAATTTCTGTTAGCTGTAGGTATGTAGGTAATATAAAAATGCAACCAAGAGTAGTAGATGTCTTTAAATCGCAATTGTTTAAAAATAAAAATCTATTCCAATTTATGTGAAGTCACATCACTATCTTTATATTTTTTTATTTGCCAAAATCGTTAATTATGTCGTTATCGTTAACTTTGGATCTGCTTTGGACAACAACGAACGACTATCAAACCAACCAGAGAAACTCGTCACACATTTAGCACCCTGTCCGGTTACTGTTTTTCTGTTTCTGTTTTTGTTTAGTTTAATAATTCAATCGTGCGTCTGGAATATTAATTACTATTTTACGATGTTTCGCAAGTGTTGTTAAACCCATTGTGAGATACCACTTCATTTGTCGCAAAATATACGCATTTATTCGTCATTTACATTATACAAACATTAATTCTTGGTGCAAAACGCAATGAGTTCATCAATTTCCACGAAAGTTCTGCAATCACCAAGTAGCAATAAAAATGAAATATACATATACAAGCTGCCACCTGTTGAACGTCGAGCCCTTTGCTCAATTCTTGATGAATTCGATTTATGGTCCGAGTTGGCTATCCATATGGGATATTCGAAGGCCGATTTACAGGTAATAGACTTTGTACTCACATCTGTGGGCTATTTACATTTTAATTTTGCTCTAGGAAGTCAAAAGGGTTGCGATAGTGGGCAACTCGCCATCCAATGAGCTGCTGAACATGTGGGGTGATTTAAACCACACGGTCACTGAACTTTTCATCCTCTTATACAGGTATGTAATGCACTCCATCAACCCACCTAACCAGTTAAATACAGAAAGCAAACACATCAAATTATATTTACAACGTTATTAAATTGCTTAATTCGAAGGCAGTCTCACACTTTATTTTAAAACGTAAGATGTAAGTGATAGTAAGCGTCAGTTGTTGAATAAAAATGTTGCGTACAAGAACTGTCTTGAGGAGGAGCCTCATAACCAGTTTTAACCGTTTTAATCGTTGAAAAAGGACAAGAAAAAAATCTTGGAAACTTGTTTTCTGGTGCAGTAAATGCGTCTTGTACTGCTGCGTTGGGTATAATTTCTGCTTACCTACTAATCATTGACCGGCTTTGCATATTGGTGCATGTTCGTGGCCTCGTTTAATTAGTTGGCTTACGCACTAAATTCCTATAATTTTGATACTGAATTTGCTGCATGCAACTGATACATTATGCGTATGGTCTTTCAAAAATGTATGTTCACATATTGTTTACTGTGAATAGTCAATTATTTGAATTTCTGACGTAATACATATTTTGTTCACTCAATGTTAGCCAAGAAAGCCATAAAAGGAGTACAAAATCCTCTCCTATAGCCAGAATCATTCACTGGAATCGAAAAATACGTGTTCCAAAGCTAACTACGAAACAAAAATAAAATAACTAGCTATACAAGAATCGGTTATTTCTAGAAGCAGCTTAACATTGAGAGTATTGACTGAGAAATGCAGCACCAACTTCACTCTCTCTTTCTCAAATGTCTCCCCAATAATGTTAACTTTCTTAAACAGGGCTTTCAAATCCCAAATATCTCAACCAACTCGTTGTCTTTATGCCCTGACCTTAACCCTTTACAGTAGTCATAGGCATCCCACGATGACTGTGCACTAAAGCAATTAAGACATGACATCACAAATTGATTAGTAGTTTCTCCACTCTCCCTTAGAATGCATCAATACACAGCTATGGACGCAATTAAGTCATTTGTTGATAACGAGTACCATATACTGATTAAAATGGGTCAGCCTGACCTAAGTGACCTTTTGCGTAAATCAAAATCCGAGAAAATTCTCAACTGCAAATCCTCGTCTGGTGTGAGCAATTCAAACAACGAGACGACAACCTCGGAAAGTTACACATCGACCAGTGACGAAAGCAAATCAACATCAAACGGCTTACATCTGCGCAATGTCAACGAGTACGCAAGTACAATACCGCAAATTGACTACAAGGAGTTGCTACAGGCGACCAGCAACTGGAGCAAAGAACATATTTTGGGCAAAGGCGGTTTTGGTACAGTTTTCCAAGGATTCTGGAAGGAAACAGCAGTAGCTATCAAGCGAATCACTTACCACGGTCCTGAGGGTGGCGATAAAGTTCAAATACAGCAAAGTCTGAACGAACTGAAACATCTGAACTCATGTCGACATGATAACATTCTGCCGCTCTATGGTTACAGCATAAATGGAGCTGAGCCATGTTTGGTGTATCAGCTGATGACAGGCGGCTCTCTAGAGCAACGTTTGAATTCAAAGGAGTTCGAACCACTCAAATGGAATCAGCGTTTGAACATTGCCTGTGGAACAGCTAGGTTGGTGTTGAATGATCACTTTTGTATTGCTTTGTTTTATCTATGTTCTCTTATGTTTTCAGAGGTCTTCAATATCTTCATACATTCCGCGAGAAGCCACTTATTCATGGGGACATAAAGCCAGCTAATATTCTACTCGATCCCTGCAATCAGCCGAAAATCGGCGACTTCGGCTTGGCACGTGAAGGTCCAAATGCTTTGAATTCGTCCATGGAAGTTTCCCGAGTCTACGGAACGAAGCCATATTTGCCGTTGGAATTTCTAG
Organism: Cheilosia scutellata; assembly: GCA_955612985.1. Classification (NCBI taxonomy): domain Eukaryota; kingdom Metazoa; phylum Arthropoda; class Insecta; order Diptera; family Syrphidae; genus Cheilosia; species Cheilosia scutellata. The sequence continues at coordinate 108,860,932 of OY015312.1, read as the reverse complement.
GCTACAAATCGTTAAGCACAAAAGTGGATACGTTCAGCTTTGGCGTGGTACTCTTGGAGATGTTTACCGGCTTGCGTGCTTATGATAGATCACGTGCACATCCTTTATTGACCAGACACATTTTAGCCGTTTGTGCGACAAACGAGCGATTGGAGGATCTAATTGACAAGAACTTACGCGTCAGTGCGGACGTTGAGGAAATATGCAAGCGGGTAATCAATTTGGGACGAACGTGCATAGCTGAGAAGGCCGACCATAGGCCAGAAATGGTTATGGTTCTGCGGCAATTGGGGACTCCCGTAAATACTGGACCACCCATACAGAACTAATCATAACATATCGAATACGTTTTATAAGAACAATAATTGTTATAAATTGTTTACTGAATATATTATACATTTTTTAAGTTAACACATTTGGTTTTTATTCGATCGACATGAGTCAAAGTAACGTGAATGCCAAGTTAGGAAACGTATTTTGTTTATTAATCCCAGGGTCCTGGAAAGTCGGCAGAGTCATCCCACTGCTCAAACCGGAAAAATCAGCAGATCAAAGCAACTCGTATCGACCAAGTTCTCTACTCTCTCTAGTTGCGAAAACCATCGAAGCTCTTCTTCTCTTCGATCACCTGTCTCTAGCCAACTACCAACAAGGAGTCCACAAACTCTACAGCACCACGTCAGCCCTAAATGAAATTACCAGTGAAATCAGCAATGCCTTAAATCAACCGAGACCTTGTCACAGGACCATAGCCTTTGACCTGTCCAAAGCCTTGACACAGTGAGCTGCTTCAGGACATCCTTAAGTCAACCCTACCAAACTCCATTCAACGCTGGCTTGCAAACTACCTCAGCGCAGACAAACATTTATGTGGAATTCCTGAATTCCAAGTCAAAGCACAGGAAAACCAAACAAGGAGTGCCCCAAGGCGGGGTACTGTTCCCTCTTCTCTTGCTGCAGTAGGCGTAAGCATAGTCTCAACGATTGCACAATTCTAGCTTCAGGTCCTAAGACACAGCACACAAGACCTCTGCACATCCATCAACGTTTTCGTTTCGTCCAGGTGGCTCCTTTGGCGACAGTTCATTTAACTCAAAACAGATGTGAGAGCAAACTTTGTACAAAACGTTTTAAGAAATAAAACTTGTTGGGCGATGTCCAAGTATTTTAATCATCATCAACAACCTCGTATATTAACTGATTTTCCTGCAGCTTTCCATACAGATGTGGATACTTCGTAATGTCCGATTCATTTAGATTTCTCAAATTATAAAAAAATTGGAATATCTGAAATCGAAATAGGAAAAGGATTTTCCTACAAAATCGATCAAACCAAATCATACCAAATTGAACAAATTATGTTCAGCAATTAATTTCGATCGATCATTGATTGCAAGCGTTCGCAGCCGTTCTTCCGCTTCTGAAATAAATGATGGTCCCCAAATTTCGTAACGTTTCATCCTCCGCCTGCGCAGTCTGTCCACGTCATATTTAGACAAAATGTGGTTTTTCGACTTGTGAATCGCTTGAACAAATTTATCCTGTTTCTGCTTCAGCGCCAATCGAAGTTTCTTAGCAACTTGTTCGCGGCGCTTACTGGCAGCTGTATCAGAATAAATCGATGCCTGATTTTGTAAATCAAAAAACGGACAGTATTTATTAAATTCACCACCACTTGGCGGTGGCATTATTCGCCGAAAATCACCCAAGTGACTTTCCTCCCAAGCGATCTGCTGCGTCAAGGCACTGAGGGTGTTAGTGGAATTAAACTCTTCATGTTGCCTGTTAAAAAAATAGCTTAACCTTTAAATTGTCATATCTAGATTTCATTAGACATATACCTTCGATCGGTCTCATATTCGGCTTGCTTTTTCAGCAAACGTCTCCTAGCCCGCTTGCGATCTTCTTGCATCACTTGATGCTTATCCGCCAGTACAGTGCCGACCAATGTCAAAGTGTCTCGTATCAAAGCTTGTTTCACTTGGAAGTCAACTGACTGATTGGTATGAAAGCTAGGCGAGTGGTTAACCTCCAGGATGTACGGCTTCAATTTAGAATCGACGAGAATGTCAAAACCTAGAATTTCGAAACAAGCCTGAATCTTATCGTGCATCGGGAAACAAGCGTGATAATTGTGTCTCAACATCGGCCAAGCGCTTAAGATCGTCTTAACAATAATGTCGTCGATATTTTGCCAAAGCTTTGTTACGTCATGACCTTTGGTAGCTAGTAGCTTGTTTATCGTTTTGAAATTTCGCTTACTGCCCATTTCTTCGCACTTGGAGAACTCTGTGCTGTGCTTGTTGACCGCATAATTTGTTAGGTGCATGAATAGGTCCGTTGTATTGCTAGGGTTTGGTTCTATATATCTGTTTGTAGCAAATCTAGCCAGGCCTTCGTTGTAAACAAATATTCGCAACGGATCAACTGATGTGATGAGAGTATAAACGCGAAGGTCAAACTTATAACCGTCAATTAGAAGGGGCTGTGATATGTTAAAATTTATTTGATATTCGGTTAAACATGGTGCGTGTGCACGACTTACTTTGTTAATGTACAATTGACAGATCATTCGTTCATTGGGATTGATGGTTCTTAGATCGTTTGTCAGCCAAATTCCACGACCTTGAGCGCAATGGTCAGGCTTGAGAATAAAGGTTTTTTGTTTACGTTTTCTGCTGTACGCAATGGCTGCTCCTAAGCTAAGACAAAAGAAATATTTTTTACGATAGGTAGCCTTTTGCTTTGTTTAGCTTTCTGTGTGGCAGACAATTTAAACAAATTGTTGTCCTTTTAGCACTTTTGAAAGCCATTCCTTTTTTTAGAAAAATGAAATTACATGAGCTATAGGTATAAAAATATCAAAGTAACATAACTCCTAACACAAATGGGCTGGGCCACACATCCCTTCACATGAAAGTACTATAACACTATATCGATGTTCAGATGCAAAGTTGCTGGAAGACATCAAGCATGCCCGGCAGGGAAACCTCCAAAGCTCCTGCTGTATGAACCCATTTAGTACGCGATTCTAAAACGTATACATATGGGGATAGGCTGTACGAGTAAGATGCCCCGCCGGAGTCACCGAAGAGCTCCCAATTAAAGTTGGTATGCACCAGGATAGCGTCTTAAATTCTTGCCTTTGAAGAATCATGGCCAGAAAAATTATGCGCCGGACATTACTGGTGGGAACTCTATTGCTACCTGCGAATTGCTTTTAAAAATGATCATAATGATGACTGAAACAATCAACTCAATTGGTTAAAAAATTTTTGAACCCCCCTTCTGGTGGGGGGTTGTCTTCGGGTGGGGACCGTAGCCTTCTAGTCACAGTCAATTCTGGAATCACATGGCAGGACCACATATATCCTATATCGGCGTCCGCTAAGTTCAGCTACCTATTTAGAGCAAAGAGGTACTTTAGCCCCAAGCAATGGCAACGTCTCCTTCCCTACAAAGCACAGATTAGTCTAGGCCTGGAGTATTCCAGTTCGACTTATTGGAGGCCCTACACTCACATCGAATCTACAACCGTTGGTGCACAGAAGACAAGTGGCCGACCTATGCTTGTTCTATAGGTATACTTCCATGGTAGATGTTCCGAGGAACTCAAAGACATTATCCCTCGAAATGGAACTTTTGGGCGCCCCACAAGACAGGCTGCTAATGGTCTTGACCATACAGTACACCTGACAACCGCGAGGATATCAACTTTCCAAAACTCCTTCTGTTACAGGACAAGCAAACTTTGGAACTCGCTTCCTGCGGATATATTTCCAGAAGGTTACAAGCTGCAGCAATTTAAGTGCAGAACTAACATATAGATTCGCCTTTCCCGGGAGAAGTATTTAACAAAAAAAATCCGTTCTTCAGCTTGACCAAAAGTCTGTGGAGGGATTGTCAACTGGAAAAGGATAGAGGGTAACCGTAGCAGTCTACCCCCCTTATTTCCTTTAACAACCCGTCCACTCAAAGACTGGTGCTGAGCAGAAGAGCTTGACAGAAGCAAACCATCCTACTGCTTGGTATCGAAAAAAGGGTTAGAATTTGGCCTTCAGGGAGAGCAAAGACGAAATGTGACCGAAACAGTCTAACCACCCGCCTATTGCCTCGAAATAAGTGTCGAAATAAAGTAGTCTCTTCCAGTTGTCACTTGTCAGTTGGGTACTCCCATTCTGTGGGCATGGCTGCCTATCAGACTGTGTCCGGAGTTAATTTTGTTTCTTGTTAATACAAAGTACTTTTCTAGTTCTTTTGGCGTCTAATTTTGGCCAAATTTGTCTGGATGATATAGGCTTATATGGCTTCCTAATGACTGCCTATGTAAAGAAGTAATAGCTTTCCCATCTATCTCGTACAAGGCCGAGCATGCTGCTTCGCGAATAGCCATCATTTCCGGCTATAAAACGCTACTACGGTCAGGGAGGCGTAATGCGAGGTTAAGTGATGGTGATTGGGAAAAGCTTCTCACACCATTGGGCTAGTGGTCTAAATTTGCATTTTTTCTACAAATTTTGCGGAAAAGTATTTTTAAATACACATTTTTTCGGCTTTATTGGTCAAAATTGTATGTTATGAATTGACCAAAAAAACCGAAAAAAGGACAGCTGTCCTTTAGCATTATTATTAAAATCAAATTGATCGAGACTTCTATGCTAAGTTTGGTGAAATAGACTGTGGCCTATTTCAAAATGCTACTACATTTGAAAAAAAAAAAAAATAATAATGCATTAAAAAACATGAAAATAAAAATGTACTAAAAAAATACATAAAAATTAATTACTCAGCAGGAAAGACCCACGTCTTTGGAAAGATATCATATTCTCTGGGATACAACTTGAGCATTCTGTTGAGATTTCTTGAAAGAAGATCCTTACGACAAATCTCAATCATACCGGGAAAATGATTAATTTGCTGAAACCGTTTCATATTTTTGAAAATTTCTGTTCCGGGCATTGAATCTGTCCACAAGATGTTCCACAATTTCATATCTTTCACCAGTTTGAATCCCATTGACTTGGACACATTCGGAATGACAGAGTATTTTGTGTTTGTAACACAAATGCTTTCCTTGGTCCTTAAAACACTGTTAGTATTCTATGTGAAATAGTATTGGCGTAAATACCTTTTACCTTTTAGTATCATTCTTTCTTTCGAATACAACAGCCGGCTGATCATCAATTTCTTCAAAACTATCGGGACATTTAAAATGGAAGGAACAGTCATTCAATGTTATTATTCCGCTGCCATATCCTGGCATGTTCTCAGCTGCTAGAAATGGAATTTCCATTGTACCATCATTTGCGCTATTTTTACATTCAATTGTGTCCGAGTTCTTCAGTTTAAACGATTCTTTTCTACACGTACGTCGTAACGATTGAATACGTTCAAGAATTTGGTTGCTTTTTATATTCATGACTTTGGACACGGTTGGAAAACAAATTTTGTATGAACAATGGTATTATAATTTTGAAATATGTTGGTAACTATTTATATGTATGTAGTTTACGAATTATTTGTTTTATGACTGAACGATGTCACAATATTTTGTTAACGTATAGTTAAATAAATTTTATTCAGACAGTGTTTAAGAATATTTGGGATCGTCAACAAAATTCGTTTAATCCGACCAAGCAGGTTCGTTTGTTCTTGGCACTACAGTCGTCGGACTCGATCAACAATCCATACCATAGCCCCCATCATTTTTATGTGAAAATTGACTTTGGTGGTCAATGTTGAAAGGTTTTTAATTTGTCTCAATTACCGTTAGTTTGAAGAGTAATTTCAAATACGTACTTACCATCAGCTATATTGCGGTAAATAAATAATTTCAAAACACTGATAGCAATTTGACATTTACGATAGATTGGTAATGAAAGTCATTTTCCATAATAGTGGCCTTCCGTTGGGCGCCATCCCAAAGACGTCGAATCACACGAGTGATACATTTTCTGGAGATAACACTGATGTCACTAAACTTCAAATTAAATAACTCGATTATTGGCCCAGTTGAGTAAACGTTTTGTTTAAACCATAGATTATGTTCCAACCTCCAAGTCATCCTCTAAAAATGTATTTGCAAAAGCCGTCATGGTCTGCAAGTGATTACTATTGACTCGACTGGGCCAATGAAACCCGTCTTTAGCTTTCAGTTGCTGATTTGCCCAAATGCGATAGTAATTTATTTAACGAAGCCGTTGATCCAAAAAAGGACTTCATGTTGTTTTTGTTTTAAGTGGCAATTCGGTGAGAGAAGCACTTAGGCTATTAGTCGGCCCATTACCACTAGGATTTGGGGATTGATTTATTTACTGGCTATTTATGCAACTCATTTGCTGCCGTTTTATAAAGCTAAGAATATTAGCGGCGCTATGGTGGTTTCACTTATCACTGAGATCATTTAGAAAATTCTTAAATTGGCTAGGTACAAAAAAGTGAGTGATCCTCATCATCGGGATCCCTACGTTATCCCCTTTTCCAAAATCCCTTATTGGACATAATCTCTCATTTTTTCTTCTCTTTTTCCAATATTAGGCGTATTTTTTTGGGAAGTGAGTATAACAAAACCTAAACAGCGGAATTAATAAAAAAGCCCTATCCGCTCTTTAAAACATATTTTAGCTACCATACGGATAGTGGACTTATTCGTTTGATAACTTTTATTATTCATAAATACATCTTATACCCATATTAGCTATCCACTCTTTATCACTAAACGCACGGCAGCACTGCGTCCAAACTGTACTAAACATGGTTGTAAATCTGTCATATTCCATCAGCTGACACTATCATGCTCAGAGCATTTTCGTTTGCGAATTTTAGATTCTCTCTGAAATTCTCTTCCAGCTTTTAAATTTCTCGCGTCCAATCGAACTTTTTGTTGGTATACGTGTATTTGAAATATGTGTATATCAAGTTAACTGTGTGTGCAAGTTAACCACTCTCTATACGCCGAATTCGTTGAATTAAGTTATCCACTCCTTAAAACATGTCAGTGAAAGCTAAGATATGTTTATAAATAATATTTACGACTTAAAAGATGTTTTAGAGCTAATTCGCCACTATGCGGTTTTTATTAATACGGGGGAAAGTGAGTATAACAGTTTCGCATGTAAAACCAAAAGTGAGTATACCAGTTTTGCATGCAAAAGTAAAAGTGAGCTAGCTATAGATTCCCAAAAAAATACGCCTATCTCCCGGAACGAAATCCCCTATGCCAAAATCTCCCACAAGCAAACTAAACTTTGCACATACCCAACCTTGCACTTACTCCAAATCTTACAGTGACCACTAGCAGGGGGGGTTGAAGGGGCAGCATGCCCCCCCATACTTATCTCACTTTTTAACAGCATTTTTAGGTGTCGCGGCGACAGAATTAATAACACCAAATTTAAAAAGGGGGATTTTGTCCCTAGGGATTTTCTCTTAGGGTCTTTTGGAGTAAAGGATTTCAGCACAGGGGATTTTGGAAAGGGAGATTTCGTCACCAATCTCTCATCCTCCTCTTCACATCTGCAAATTCTCCAGAAGTTATCGTATGGCTGACCAAGCTTTTGCGCGTGTTTGTCTAATATGCAGTTCCCGGAGATGACAGTAACGACTTTCGAAATGTTAGATCGTTTAAGTCGCAGAAGCCACTTGGATCTTTTTGTATCCACATATTTGCGGGTCAGGTGAGCCTAGCAGTATCCTAGATGTTTCTATCTGTGACTTGCTTTGCTTGTTGCATCTGAATGAATTATTTGTTTAGCGTAGCATACACTCGTTTTGCAGATTTATATACTATCCACGACAGAGGAGCCAAGCCTTGCTAGTTCGTCTGCTGTACAGTTCATTGGGATGTCACCAGGAACCCAGCAGAGGGTGAAGTTTGCACTGTCCAGCTATCTCGTTAAGAGCTACCCGCAACCGGTCAATCTTCCTGTGATTTCGGCTTAGAAGACAGTTCAGAGTTTCGGAAGAGGGAAGGAGAGGACAGATTTTAGTACTTTTGAAAATACCGGCAGTGGTTTAGTAGTTAGTCGAAAGAGACAATTAACTGGTTTCTCATAATTTAATGTCAGCTGAGTACTGGGTCAAGAAAAGTTATGCTCCTTTATTTACAAATTTGTTCGCATTTTTACTCAATGCTTCAGTAATCCGAAAAATTTCTAAAACATAGCGACATCGAGGGAGCATAATTATCACTTTTAAAGTTCATTTAATTGTTGTGATTTGACCAGAAGGAAGATTAAAACTAAAGTTTTAAGTATGAACAGAACATTCACCCCTATCGTGGAATCCGGCGGGGGGAATTATTCACGGAAAAAAAACATTTTTGTATCGTCGAATCTTCAAAGTGAACCGTTCCCCGTGTGGGTATTGTGAATGAGTTTCACTGTATCGTTGAAAACGTTCAAATCGAATGTTTCCCGAACAAAATGACATTTCTCGCCCGCATCAAAATCATTGCGGATTTCATAGGTTTTCTTACTTGCTGCAGCACATCGTGAGAATTTTTTTTAAGAAAATGTACATGTAAAAAAACTGCGTTATTAAGCCGAACATTTGTAATAAATCAGTGCAATATTGAACTAAATTAAAACCAAAAAAATCATTCTAAAAATACATTTCATCCAGAAGTTTCATAAAATCATTCACTGCTCCTCTTAACCTCTTAACCTGTCTCGTATTCTTCACTGAGAACACCGCTTATTTCGATCTTCCTCTTATGCTTCCAAAAAAAGAGCTATCGTATCCATTATTATATTAAACACTTCATTTTTTATTTAAATCACTTTTAAAACAAACTTTTCATATGCCTCCGACGAATGCAGCAACACAGATTTGTATTGACAAATGAAAGACAGCCGAAACTACCTTTCCCAAAAACGTGTAGATAAGGAAACTTTTCCGACGGATTCCACGATAGCAGTAGAAGGTGAAAGGAAATCGAATAGTTGAATGTTGAAGTAAAACTCAATTCCGACGGATTCCACGATACGGGTGAATATACCCGGTAGGTCTCCGGTGACTCCTTATTGACGTTACAAAATGTACATAAATAACAAAGTGAATATTTTACAGCGACAACAAAACCAAGTAAATAAATATAGTAATTGAATCATTTTTTTAACAAGGCATTTTATTCATTTAATATTTTTTTTTCTTTCTTTCTCATTTTGTTATTATTTTCATTTTTGTTTTAAGTATATTTCTATTAAAATTTTTTACAAGATTTTTTTTTATTTCCTTACATTTTAATTATGAGTTCGATAATTATTTTTTTTTTTATATTTTAAACAGGAATCTAAAATAAAAAAAATATATATATATAATACACACACACAAAAAGTTGTTACAAGTTTAAAAAATAAAAATAAAAATAAAAATTATATGATAAAGCTAAACACTGGAAGGAAGAATAATACAAATTGTATGTAAAATAATGGTATTGAGTATAAAATCACTGCAAGACATTGGAGTTACTGAATAATACAAAAAAAAAACAACGACACCAACGATTTAAAGAGAATAAAGTTGAAGTCAATTAGCATTGATTTAGAATTTTAGAAGATAATCGAAAATTTTATTGGACTAGGTTGATCATTACGTATTAAACTAAACTAAACCTTAAGAATTTGGTAGAACTAAAAATTTGTTGGTTTGGTTAAATGGCGCCCAACAAAAGTCTCACTTCTATCGCAGAAGTTTCTCGAATGTATTCGAACTAGTAAGTTGTACAAAGTTTCTAGAAAGTAACCGAGATCATTCAAAAGAAAGTGACATATGATATAAAATGTAAGATGAAATGCGGAGCTTTGGTTGGGCGCCACTTAAAATGGTGAACAAACAATTTTTTTTAATTTTCTATTTTAAAATCGGATAAAAAAGGCGAATAATTAGTTGAATTAGTTTTTGAACGCCTCTATTATGAATAACGATAAGGAAGGCAAGCGATAAAAAATAAAAAAATAAATAGGCGGCGCAACAGGCGGTAGACACCCAAGACCTAGCTTCTCGCAACCATTCGTGTTTGTGTGAATTTCTATTTTTGGAACGAATGGAAGCGATAAATGTTTTGTTAAATATTGGAAATGATAACAAAAATGGCCTAAAAAGCGCCAAAAATAGTATTAAATTTTTAATGATACAGAATAATCGTGCATTTAAATGTAAACAAGAAAAAATTTCATCCGCTTACCACTAAAAAAATTGGTAAATATGTATACATATATGTAACATCGTTACATACAACGTCGTTGTCATGACGCTACATGCGACACAGATTGATGAATAATTACAATTTTCTTTTTACTTTATCTAGATAACGAGATAATAAATAAATACATAAATAGATGGCGCAACAGGTTAGTATAGGCACCCTATCCTTAGCTTCTCACAACCATTCGTTTGAGTTTTTATTTTTTAGACAATTGGAAGGGACCTACTATTTTATGCCCAGTCCGAAAGGCTACATTGAGGAGCTTATACTCTCGGATGCTTGTCAGACGTTCGCGAGAAGTAAGAAGATAGACTGATATAAAATGGTAGGTCTTTTCAATTCGTCTCTATAATAACAAAGAATGGTTGTGATTAGGTTGTGGTATAGTATCGTATATGGACCTGCTGCACCAACTACATAATTGTTTATACCCTACCAGATTCAATAATAAAACCAGACTGTAACACATAATTAACTCGAGTTGGGGGCCTTCTAAACGACCAAGTTGCTTGTATGTAATAAAATTCTGTAGGTACATGCAACATACGACATAGACGGATACAAAATTGCAATTTGCTATTTACTTTACCTAAGTAACGAGAATCTTTTTCAATAATAAACGAGTCTAATACATAAGGATGTCGTGTTATTGCGCCTTTTAAACGAACAAGCACAGGAAATAATGAATCCCATTGACATAATAATCGCTTGGCATCAGAACATATTCTTCGGCCGTTTTAAGACTCAAGAAACCCATTTGCAATAAAGTAGAAGAACCTCTTTTCGTTCATACTATTGCTGTCAAACTTTAAACCGTCATTGGCACACTTGATGTGTTGATTTTCGTCACGATTTTAGTATTTTTTCGTTAGTTAGACTTTTTATTTTCAGCTTTTTGACGGAATATCATGCATAGGGAACCGAATGTACCCGTGGCGTATTAAAAAAAAGACGCAGTGAAGAACATCTAAGTGAAGTTGATGTACCAAAAGCGTGCACTACAAAAAAATAAAATCCTTTTGACATGACTTTTACCAACTACACTCAAATATGAAAGAAAATAAGTCAAAAGTCAGATTGGTTGTCTCAATATAAGTGCAATATGTGTACCTAATAAATAAATGTTTGAACTTAACCGCATGCAATACCTCAAATTGAATTCTCTTTAAAACTACTGTGCCGTTAAATTTCTATTGTTCTCCAATGTCAAACTGTGAATGTTGTTAACAGAAAACTAGAAAAAAAATAAACAAATCCTGTTCCTGTTTTTGTTTTGTGTGATTTTTATCATCTCTTTGTTTTGTTTGTATTATCAAGGGATATATATATATATAATTTATTCTTGTTTTGTTTTTATTTAATTTTATTTATAAATAACTTAGTTAAAATCTATATAATGATTTTACTGTTGTTTTGTTTGTTTTACTTGATTTTTTATTTTTATGTTAACATTTAAAAAGAGTCCTGGTTGTTTTGTTTTACTTATATATTTGTTTATATCTGTCCATTTTCGGATTCACACAACTTGGGTTTTTTTTTGTTTTGTTTTTGCTTATTCATTAAAATTGTAATTTATTATTTATTCTAAGGTTGTTTTTTTTGTATATATGAATATACATATAGATGCATTATTTACTTTTAACCACGTTTGCACAAAACGCTCACAAAATGTACATTTGTTTTGAGTTGTAGTATGTTTTTTTTTTAGAGGGCTTCTTTTGTGGTGGTGTAGATTAGCACTATGTAATTTTTTTTTTCTTGAAGTCTTAAGTAAAATTAATCACGGGTATCAATTGGTTTATATACACACACATTATTATAATTGTTTTATGCATATAACTCTATGTAATCGGAGACTTTCAACCGGTGAACGATTTACTTCCATATATATATTTTTTGCATTTTTTTTTTGTTATAATTATTCGTTTTTTTTTTTTGTTTTTTTTTTTTATTATTTTTTTTTTTTTTATATATGTATAAACAAACAAATGACTAAAACTCGGTTCATCATTTGACTCTCGATTGCAGTTTGTAGCTCTAACTGATTATCTCACAATGCAACGGATGTATGGGTAATTATTTTCGTGCTGGCGGTGGTGGAGTTGTTTTTTGTTTTTGTTTTTCGTGGCGAAATGATGTTTCAACATTTGAACTTGACCATTGGGATTGGTTTGGAAGACAGACATTTGTCACAGCACCATTCTGCGTAGACTTCCTTAATTAATAACTGGAATGCGGCTTCCGTCATGCCACTACATGTCCTGTTGAAGAATTTGGAAATATTTTTTTTTTAGAAATAGTGTTAGTGTTATACACACGAGGTACGTACTAAAAAAAAAAAAAACAAAAAAATTATATGAAAATCTTTAAGAGGAAAGGGAGTTTGGTACACCAAATGTAAGAAAGAGATGATCTAAAGTACGGCTGGCAAAATCCTGAAGCGTATCATAATGCAACAGGCTTGAGGCAGCAATCGAACAAACAGGTGGACCTTCAGAACACCAATAGGTCCTGCGGCGGGTTCCGAAAGGCACGTTCAACAACTGACGCAATTAGTGTGGTAGTGAAAACGGCACAAGGAACAAGATGGAGAAGCGGTACCAAAAAGTACTGCCTTATCATAACCCTAGATATAATAAATGCTTTTAATTCGGCAAACTGCGGTCAAATCCTACGAGCCCCCAGAGACATGAGAGTGCCTATACATCTCATAAACATGGTGGCAGACTATTTCAGGAGCAGCATCTTGGTGTGCAATACCGACGACGGCACTCAGGGTTCCGTCATTGTTCCACTTCTCTGGAACGTCATGTACGACGGAATACTGCGACGGATGACCTCGCCATTACTGTCACTGCCAAATTGCTGGAGGAAGTGGAACGGATAAGGAATGCGACAATAAGGGCTGTGCGAAAATGACTTACATCAGTCGGCCTAACACTGGCGGAACACAAAACAGAAGCTGTCCTAATAAGCAGCTAAAAAAAGGTAGAAACTATTACCATTACTGTCGGTGGACATGAAATAACATCAAAGCCACACATTAAGTACCTAGGCATAATGATAGACACCAGGCTCTCATTTAAAGACCATCTCTTTCGACTGCGCAAATAATGAGAGGAGTAAAAAACAAAGAAACTATAAAAATGGTGATTTCCAACCTCCGAAGCGGAGAGGAACTTTAAGAAGAAGAAATTTGTCGGTCAGAAAGGTGCGAGGGCAGATGCAGCACTAGCGAGAATCATGCCCAATGTAGGAGGGCCAAGACATAGCCGCATCCTATTGCTGGCAAGAGTGGTAACATCGATTATTTTATACGCCGCTCCGATTTGGACCCAGCCCATGAACAGTAAAACGGTTAAACGGGTTAAGACTACTTAACAACAGTATATCGACTAAGGGCCGTTTGCTTATACGGCACATACAAATTTAAGTTCCACATAACCTCATGTGACAGTTTATGCAATACAAAAAGTGAATTTGAATAAGAATTTAAGTAGAACTTAAATCGTTATGAGTTGTATCAGCAAACGGCCCTAAGAGGTAGTTGCGCATTTCGCACAACCTCCAGTGATGCAGCCTGCGTGGTAGCAAGAATGCTGCCAATAGATTCTGGCAGTCGAACAACAAAGCCAGTATAACGCAAGGAGAGAGCGAGAAATATTGAGACTGCAGAACACCGCCTGCGTAGAACAGAAAGCTTGAGAGAGTTGCAAGAAAGCTGGAACACTTCTCAGAAAGGCAGAAAGGTGGACTGGACATACCGACTCATAAAGCAAATCCAGTCATGGATTGACAGACGCCACGGAGAACTCGACTTTTACCTAACACAGTTCCTAACCGGCCATTAATACTTCCGTTCGTATTTATATAAGTAGTAGCACGACGACAGCCCCTACTGCCTGTCTTGTATTGACCAATTGGTAAACGGTAACCATGTGTTTTTCCAATGTCCCAGGTTCCTAGACTGTAGAAATATATTATACAGAAAACTTGGCGAGTGAACATTGTTAGCCATATTCTAAAAAGTTAGGAGGCGTGGAATGCAGTCGCTGAGACAATGCAAATCATGAAGTTACACAGGCAAACAACAAAAGCAGATGGGGCGGTTGTGGGAGAGGGGTTTAGTTTAGTTCTTTCGAAAATATTACCCCTCCCAACGGAAGAAAAGATGATCTAAAGTACCTGACAGCGCAAAACACCTCGCAAATGTAGTTGACAATTTTACTGCTGCAGTCAAATATTTGGGAAACGTGGGGACCATCTACTCTGGGAGGTACTGTCAGTGAGAAAAGGCAACACGACATAATAACTTATTTTTTGTTAGCCAGACAGATTTAAAAGTAATAAATGCAACAGATAATAAAATTGAAGATGTGAAATGGTATCGCGAAGAGCTAAGTTATCGCTCTGTTGGGTTTCTGTACATGAAGCATTCGAATCAATGAGAAAGCGGACGAATATTAACAAGACAAGGTTTGTCAGATGGTCTCAATACAACCGGGTCCTTCTGTGAGTATTCCGCCTCGCACGTTCAAGCTTGAAGCTGGGAAAAAAGTCGCAAAAGAGGCGAATCTTGACTGTCCTTTCAACGAAACCGAGTGACTCACGTGGAAGGATAGAAGATCCCTTTTCAAATTATAACGTAGCACAATAATCTGCGGTACCACATGAGGAAGAAGAACTACAGTGAAGAAGTAGTTCTTGAGGTTGTTTGAAGGGGTTCGTTCAACTAGTAAAAAGTACATAAAATCGTTAAAATGAAATAACTTACCTATGAAAGAAGAAGTTACAACCAGATTCACAGAATAGAGCTTCATCGTTGTCGTTGACCTCCTTGTGACACAGGCCACACGGGTAGATAGGTGGAGCATTCGGATTTTGTGGATTGAAGACCATCGGCGTTCCAGGTGGATACATTTTGCCCGCACTCACTGGCATCGGTTTGGGACCAAACATTGAATTCGGGCCCATCGCATTGGGTGGTGGGCCATTTACGGGACTGCCGGGCATGCCGCCCGGTCCGCCCATATGTCCCATGTGCATCAGATGGTGATTGGGTCCGCCCGGACCCATATGCGGTGACATATGTGGTGGCATGCTCGGCATATTAGGGTTCATCATACCGGGCGGAGGTCCTGTTGGTCCACCACCTCCCGGTGGACCACCACTCATTCCGCCTGATTGGTGCATAGGAACATTTGGGTGATTCATTGGATTCATTCCGCCGCCGCCAACACCACCGCTTAGGGGACTAGCACGATGACCATGGCCGCCCATTCCGCTTACATTTACAACACCACCATTACCACCAGGGCCGCCACCGCCTCCTCCTCCTCCACCTGCATTTATACTGTTCGCCTGAGTCATCAGCGGAGCGGATTGCTGCATTCCCGCACTTGTATGGCAACCCGCCGCTGACATTGGATTCATTTGATGTGGGGGCATTGGACCGCTCGCTGAGGAAGTTGGCATTGCACCGTTATGGACGTTCATACGCGAGGAAGGATGATTTGAGGGCGGACCACTACCACCTCCGCCACCACCACCTCCAACGCCACCGCCGCCGCCGCCTACACCACCATTATTGTTGCCCGGCTGCATATGACTGTGATTCGCTGGACCATTTCCCAGTGGACTGTGCATCGGTGGACCCATTTGACCGTTGTTCATATGAGGTTGTTGATTTGGACCATTATGGCCGCCTGCACCCAGTGGACTACCCATCGTATTGCCCATGGGTGATCCCATGGGTATTGAGTTCATCGGACTGCCAATGGGACCGCCACTCATGGGGCTGCCTATCGATCGGGGGCCGTTGGGTCCCATCGACGCGTTCATTCCTATGTGAGAGTTATTCGGCCCGCCCATCGGTGACATTCCCCCCATTGGACCCATCGGTGATATGCTCGGGCCCATACTGCTCATCGGGCTCATGCCGCCCATGGACGCACCGGGTGGCATTCCACTGCCGTCTCGTAGTCCCATCGGACTGCCCATACCACCGCCACGATTTCCCATATGAGGTGGCATCGGACCTCCGCATTGCATTCCCGGACCGCCAGGTCCCATCGGCCCACCCGGCCCCATAAGACCTCCCATTGGACTGCCCATGCCAAGCGGACTCATACCCCGCATTGACGGACCGCCCATATGATGATGCGGGTGGTGTGGATGCATGTGCGGATTCATCGCGCTGAAATGATTCATCGCCATGTGACTCATCGGCGAGGGACTGTTCATGGGCGGGCTGTCGTCGAAGGGATTCGATGCTACGATTGTGTCACCAAAACCGCTCATTGGCGGCGGTGGCAGCAGGTCCTGCGGCGTGGGCGGGGGCTGTGAGAGCATTGCATTCGCTGCGTTCGCCGCATTCGCGTTCGATGTTTTCCGCCGTTTCTTCGGATTGCTGGGCGCCGATATGATGTTGAGCGACTCTGTGGGTGGCGGTGGCTTAAAGTCGGGCGGGCAAATACCTGGCCCCGGCAGTCGATATGGAGCCATTCCGAGATTGTGTGTCATTATACTTAAATTGGGCTTAATATACTATTTCCTACGATGGCGGTTTGCTACAAAAGTTGAATATCTCCCTTCTCCGTTCGTGCTGACGATTATTGCTGTTCCAGTTGGATGTGTCGTCGAATCTGGACTTTGTCAATGTTTTCCTAAATTTAGCTAACTGTAGTTGAATTAAGTAAACTTAAGTAGTTAAGACTATGCTGAATATTTTTTTGTTTTCTTTATATTATGATTGTTTTCTTCTCGACTTTCCGTGATCCCGCTACGTTCTTAGTTTTTTTTTTTTTCTTTCTTTTGTCATGCAGTTGCGCTTATCTGTTGTGATTTGGTTTGCTGGCGAAAGAAATTCGACCCGCTCTCAACCAGATCCTTAACAGCTGCAGGCTGTAATGAAGAATACAATAATAGAGTTAATGCAATTGGTTAATTTTGTGGAAGAGATTTGCAATTATGCAAATTTGGAAAAGATGTGTGGATGTGTGGAAAGTGTACTACAAAAAAATGCATCTACACTTTAAATGTGCCCTTCAAGCTACATGGGTGCTCTGTTTTGGTTTGAGTAGGTAGTTTTCAATACTACATGTTAAACTATTGGAAAGGGTGTGTTAAAGTATTCTAAATAATCGCGACTCTCAACGTCGGTAGGTTAGGTGCCATTTTTACAAAATACGAAACGAACGTAACGTCGTCTACTTCCTATAAAAATCCAACATAACCTTAAAGTGTGCCTTCTTGCGTTTTATGGGTACTTTTCTGTGGTCCGATTGCTCAGAATACCCTCAAGTAACTAGTGCCTCCTGAGGGCTATTAATCTACTAGATCGCGTGCATTTAACATTAACCACGTTGGTTCCAATCCAACAGTTGGTATAACTGGAAAACTGACGGATATCGACCTGGTTCGGTCGAGCTGATATTTTAGGTCGATTGTTGTACATAGAATTTCGTATCGAGTGCGAATTATAGTTCGCTAGTTCTATCTGCCAGAAGGTTAGTCATGTGTGCGAGGAGAGCGAATGCAAACGTGTACTCTATGATGTGTACAAGGAAGTGAATGAAGTTCAAAAAGCCAAAACACGTCGACTACGTTGGCTGGTTTACATCCAGCATATGAACCATATGTAATGCGAATGCTCCATCCAAGAGGATCTTCGAATCCCAGACTCCAGATTAAAGACGTCAAGGAGAACCGAACATACGTTTCAAGCAAAAGCAAATACCACAGCGTTTAGTCTGGATAAAAGGGAATGGTAGGCTTCGGTGTCACAATCATCGATCCTCATTATTAAAATTTATAAACCATGAGACAACACTATGATGATGATAGCGATGGTAGGCAAATAGTAATCCTACCATTAATATGTCTAGACCGAATTTGTTAAGCTTTTAATAAAAACCACTAGCTCCTTGATCTGAGCACAAGTTGGATAAGATAGTAAAGAAGTTTAAACCCAATCCAAATCAACATATTCAAGCATTTCCCTACCACTCAGCCTTTCCTTTTTTTTTAGCAAAAGCACAATATGATCAAACGTTTGTTTTATTATTGGGAGCAATAAAAGTGCAGTTGACCCTTCCGGCTGTGGACAAAAGTAGGCACCAATAATTGGCTTAGATACTTACTAAGTAGGCACTACCCGCCCAACAAGTTACAAGGAGAAATCAATTAGTCCGCTACTCTTATTTATTGGCTATCTGACAAAAATATCCTCATCTTTTCTACATTCCACAAAGTTTCTATTCGAGATCTACCTGCGTACACCACCGGTGTGACAAGAAGACAACAGCTTCGCTTGACGTTGTCACGCCAGTCCACCTAGCTCCACTGTGATCGCATTTTCCGAATGTTTTCTCAATCGCATTCCACTCCCAACACCCGGTTCATCACACACTAATCAACCGATTTTCCAAATCATTTTCACCGCGAACCTTAAAATTTCCGAGGCACATTACCATCTTCATCCTCTTTGGTACAAAATAATAAAAGAAAAAAAAAATAGTAATTCACATCACAAACCACAGGAGAGCACGAGATGGCGCAACATTGCTCACGGATGTCAGAGTAGGATGCACACAATAAGAAATCAAAAAGGAAAAAAAAAAACTTCAAGGAATAAGGTAGCACAGGAAATTTAATTTCTTTTTTTTTATCTTATTACCTTAACATTATTGGTGATGTTTTTTTCAACGATTAAACCGACACAATTGGGTGCGATAATTAATCCTTTAACAAACTGCTGCTTGCATTTTTCGTTGATTGGTTTGCTTTTGGGTGAATTCTTCTTAGCTTTGCGTTTTACTCTTGGTTTTTTTTTCTTTACTTTGCATGTGTATTTTTATTGACCATTTGTCAAAGTATCTGTTTCGTTGCCGTCGTCGTCGCGATTTAATTGTCACTGCTTGCAATAAACACTTTGATTTTTCACTTTAATTTGGGTAAATTCACGACGCCGTAGACGGCAAAGATGTTTATTGGAATATTTGTTTAGGGTTTAACTTGGGATTTAGGGTAAATTGGCGATTATTTACCGAATAATATAGTCAATAATTTTCTATTCACTTAAGTAGTTCTTGTACACAACACACGCCATTCATAATTTTAGTTAGCACAGTGAACACGGATTGATACTGTGGCGCTAGTTGGTGATAGGGAGAAATGGGAACGCAGCGGTCAGGGATGGCTGCGGTTTTTTATTTATTTTTTATTTGAAAAATAATTTTGTTTTTTTTTTTTAATTTATATATTTTTTTTAAAATTGCATATTAAAAAAAAAAGTTTTGCAAAATGCTAAAAAGTGCTTGCACAAGGATTTACGTCAGTTATATAAGGTACCTAACTATGTGTTTTATTTAACATTTATCTTAGAAAAGAAAAGTATAATCTTCAGCAAGTAATTGCATTAAGGCCCCGATCCATACGATCCGTTCTCTCCGTCGCGTTGACGTACCCAACTGACAACTTGATTAAATACACGCTTTTATATTCGAAGTGGGTCACCGGCAACGTATGTGACGTACACAACGTACAGAGTCACCCAACTTTTAATTTTTCTCTCCGTCGAATACGTTGACACTACTCTCACAAAAAAATTTGACGTGTCGATGTTGGTTATTTTTAATTTTAAATTTGTTTTGTGAATGAAAATACATATATATTTTTTTTAGCCTTTTGCTGATTTTTATTACAATGGAAGGTAAATTGATTGAGCCGATGCAAATGCAATAACACTAAAGGACCATTCACATGGGAGCGAACGAACGAATTGATGAAATGCGAACAAACCACTTTTTATGCGTTTATAAACAGAAAATTGTACATTTTATTATTCCAGGATATTCTCCTCTTGGAATAAGGTTAAGTTCGAACGAATTTTTTATTCGCTACTTTGTGGAACGCGATTTAAATGATGTGGATTGCGAATAGACTGACAATTCGCGACAGGGTGTTTTCGTTCGCGGCAAAAAGTTTGGAATTCGAAATTTCGTTATTTATAAATTTATAAACTTGTGTCCTTAATACATTTCGATGAGATAATTAAATATCCTCCTCTTGGAATAATAAAATGTACAATTTTCTGTTTATAAATGCATAAAAAGTGGTTTCTTCGCATTTCATTAATTCGTTCGTTCGCTACCATATGAATGGTCCTTAAAACCAGAAGTCCTTATCTGCCTTCTGGAGTGTTTTTCAAGCCGAAATATTCGTCAAGCCGCATCCAGGGTCTCAAATAATCACTTCTATTCCCTTCTCTTTTATACTCACTTAAAATCGACCTGTCTCTCCTGACACGACTTTCATGAGAGGGCATGTGTGCTCCTGGCCTATGTCAGTAAGTTATACATTAACATCTAATTTTGTAGCTATCTCATAAGTTAAACATTTAACAATCGTCATACCATGATTGGTAAAGTTGATTGTTTTTATTTTATGACACTTCTTTATTGCCTAAACTTATTTACCCGGTAAGATAAGTAAAAGTGTGACAACATAAAATGACAATGATATTTGATTATTCGATCTAAAAATTTAAGTTCCACAAATCTTTTATAATCATAGCACATAAATATAAATAAAAATAACTAACTAAACAAACTTCCCCATTCATTGTGAATGATTAAATCTCTACAACAGATCGCCTTCATTTGATTTGCACCTTAATGTTCGTATCGTTTAAGCAGTACTCTTCCGTGTTAACAGCTTTGTATTTTATAAATGGTTGGATAATTGGTGACACAAGCTTCGGATCAAGCTTTTTACCGGCCGCGAAAATATAACTCAATGGTATTGCGACAAGCCATACAATCATTGAACCAACGAACGAATACAAATTGAAGGACATATCCAAAATTGAGAAGCCTTCATCCTTTTGTACCGTAATTACTTCTGGATGACTCTGAGTAAATCTGTAATCATAGGGCCTTACCAATAATCATTTTTAGTCTTCAGCTTAAATATTTTGACGGTCACAATGGATAATTTTATATGGACATTTTCGCCACTGTGACTTCGTAAAAGTTAGCCTGGACACTAAAAATGATTATTAGTACCAACGATAGTGTTAACGTCATATTTTGTGACAGAACATTGTCGGACATCTTACATTGAACTGTGCAGAGTATAGTTAAATCGATCGCACCCGTCAACTCAAGTTGGCAAAGGCTCATAGACTATATGCCCTGAGTCGATTCTACTTTGACCTCCTGTTACAATGAATAACATTACAACCATACTGGTAAGTCCAATTAAGGCAGCCTATAGAAAAAACGGTTGAAAGCAAAATTCTTCAATTAATTCGCCTGTAATGTTTACCTTTCCATTAGCTTTGGGCACCAATAGCCCTAACATGAAAACTCCGAACGTAGCACCATGGGATACACCACCAATTGTAATGACCATTTGGAGAATAGACTTGAAGTTCTCCACAACAAATCCCCCAAGGATGCTGTAGACTCCGGTTAAGACCACAAAACCCTTCATTATGAGATTCGCTTTCTTTTCCGTGTGATTTATATACGGCTTAATGTAGTCAAAATAGACAAGGCCCGCTAGGGAGTTCATATTTGCTGACATTGTACTCAAAGCAGCACTGAAAACGCATGATATAAAAATCCCGGGCATTCCCTTCCAACGGCCAACAATGTCCTGTACGAAGAACGGCATCATTTTGTCAGGCTTTGACACCATCTGAAAAATAAAAGATCTTAGACAAAGTTTTATACGGAAACATTTGGCTAGACTCACCTTTGTTGTAAGTGGGTGACAACCGTGATAAAAGGCATACATAATAATTCCGGTGAAACAGTTAAGGAACACGATGATCAAGAAGCCAAACCCAAAAATAACGAGAGATTTACATAAAGAAAAGAACACAATAATCATCATATCTATTCGTCAGAATCATATCTGTGCCGTCAACTTACTTTTTAGCATAGTTCAGTGATGGAAGTGCAACGATTCTCTGAACGCAACTCTGATTTAGTCCTACATGTCCCGTCCACATGCATATACCCCAAACGAGCAGTTCCAGAGTGTAGCACGTGCTCTGGGATCAAACTCTAAGCTGCATGATTGTATTTTTGTATATTAGAAATAATATCAATTAAAAATGTTTATCATACTTGATGTTGAGGCGACCACCTTCCTGTGCATTACCATAAACCTTGTCTAATCCTCCAACACCAAAAACTCCGATAACTCCAACGAGAATAACAGATGCTAGCATTATAGTAGCTTGTATAACATCGGTCCAAACGACAGCTTTAATACCGCCCTGTTGATTAAAGTGGTTAATATAATGATTGCACATGTGATGCAGAAGCTCCTGCTTTAAAGCCGCCTAGTGGCAAAGAGCAGAAACGTGGACAGAAAGCTCTTCGTTCTATAGTAAATTCTGATTCTTGCGTTTGCTCGCTAAAGGCACCAAGTGACAAAGAACAGAAAGCTTTTTCGTTCTGTAGTAAATTCTGGTTCAGTTTACGTTGCTCCGCGCTAAATTACACAAAACTGAAGCTGACGGTAACAGAAACAATTAATATAGACATGTTTACGTTCTGTCATCAAAAAGCAACTTTTTTCTGTCGCTAAACTCTGTTGCTGAAAAAAAATCCGTTCCTAATTCTGTTTCTGTTGCAAATGTATGGGATTCTGTTTCTGTTCTTTGTCACTCTTGGAACGGAAAACATGGCTACCTCGGCTATTCAGTCAAATTTTTTGAATAGTACGCATACGCCCCCGATTTTTGTATTTTAATTATATACCCATATGTCTAGTTAAACTTACCAACATTGTATAGAAAATGCAAATGAAGCACACGACAGAATTTATAAGGTGAATATTGATGTTCGTTACTGTATAAAAATAGATTTGAATTTACAATCAAGAATGGGTACATTTTGAAGTTTGTCATTTTTAAAATTATGTATGTACCTTGTGAAAACGCCAAGGCTGGGATAAATATAAAAACTGGCAGAATGAGGTAAACTACCAAGAGAAATGAGACTGTAACAATTTGGCGAGTTGCTTTGTTGAATCGTAATTCCAGGTACTGTAAATAGAAATAATAGTTTTTTTTTAAATGATTTAATTGTAATAGAGAGCAAAAAATAACGTGTAAGCTATATTTCGAACAACAATACCAATACCAGTTTTTGTAAGTGTATTTGATGTTGAAACTGATTCTTTACTTCGGATATTTAAAACTACTGGACATCAACGATTCGGAGCGCACAACACAAAAACATTTGAAACTCTCTACTCTTTCTATTATTGTTTGACTAGCAATTCATTCATTCTTTAGGCTTTAAATTAGTTCAAAGGCTGATAATAATTTTAGTTTTAGGCGTGTTAATTTTTTTTTTTTTTTCATATATCGACAGAGTATATTATATATCAAATAGACATATTAGAATTATAATTTATTAAGGCCGTGTGTCAATTGGACTAAATAATTATTTTCGGATAATTTTCTGACACTATTCGTGGTGGAAAACGAATTTTTCAGCTGTCAAAAAATGATCCTAGGTACTCCGGGAACAAGATAATAAATTATCCTATAGGCTAATTTTTTGCCGTTTTCTTTGCTTGAATTTTGAAATAATGTTGCTGTTTTAAAATTTGAAATACATTTTCTTTTCAACGCTTTCATAAGTGTCAGATAATTAGCAGAAGGAAATTATTTAGCGCAATTGACTGAAAGCCTAAATATGTATTAAAATATGTAAAAGGACAGCATTTTATTTAAATTTTTATAACTTAGATTAATGTCAAATTAGACATGCAGAGTTTATTTTCTTTAAATTTAAAAATTGCACATTGTTTTAATAAATTATTGTATGTGTCTCTCTCTCTTTATTATAGGCCTAAGAAACTAAACTTTTTTACTCTCATTTTACAATTTTTTTATCGATGATTTGATTTTGATTTTGATCTACTAAAAACACACACAAATATCAATAAGTTGCAACTTACCTCATAGCAATTTGAAATGTTGTTGTTATAAAAAACCGGTATGATGACATAGCATAATACATATTGGTATAACCAATATCATTGAAACCGCTGTAAATGCAAATGTTACACCAAAAGTATACATTTCCGCCGGTATCGTCATAATGGATATTCCTGACAGCTGACTGAAAGTAGTGTTCACTTGTTTGACATCTTGTCCGTTGTAAAATGATCCACAAAGTCTTCTTACCTCGCAACTAACGATATAGCAATTGGCCATGTTTTCATTCGTTTGCCGCCCATTAGATACTCATCGGTGGTATCTTCTCCGCCCGCGAAAAATCCAAAATATATCCCAATTGCTGCCGAAATGCCCAACATAAATAAAAAAACTGTATAGTCTACAGCTCCGAAGGTAAAAACCTTCGTAAAGGTATCCACTTGATCAGTTAAGTTAACCGCCATATTTTTGCACCGAATTCAATTTAGGATCTTAGGGAATTGTCACTTGAAAGAAATTTCCTTTTCTTATAATTTCTTAAAAAAATAAATTCTAGTCCAACTATTCTACGAAATGCCAACATTGAAGAAGACACACAACCAGAATGAAAAGAAGTACACGACTTGGTCATGGTGGTACTTATGCATCTACATAGATTAGGCACGGGTTATCTTAATTGTACCTAGTTAATGATTCGTCGCACGTCTAGGTACCTACCATAAAATTATGGTAATATCTAAGATAGTCGATTTTTTTAGCAAGACCTTGTGAAATTCAATCAATTAAGCATTTGGACCTTATCTGGTTGAAAACGCGAGAATTGAGATAAACAGGGTGTATGTATGGTATACATGTTGAGTGAAGAGGGCGATTGAGTTATAATCGCAGACATATAAATCCATAAACTAATCAAGATTTGGTAAAATGTTTACTTAACGAGGATATACTATTTTAGGATCTAGACTAACATCAGAATGAAGACCTTCAGCTGGACAACGTTTTAGGTTCTCAGATCAGGCTTCAACTATTTTGAGAGCTAAATAATATTTTGAGAGCTGAAAATTCGTTTGCCATCAGGATAGTGTCGGAAAATTATCCGAGGGTTATTTTTTAGTCCAATTGACACACGGCAAAAATAATGACACAGGTAAAAATAATGTGTCTAGGCAACAGTACTAGAAGAGAGACCTGAAGCACAAACCACCTATAACCAGTGATGCCATTCTGACCAGATTCCGTTCATATCTGACCGAAATCTCTTTACTCTGACCGGAGAAATTTTTGAAATCCGGCCTAACCGTTTTTTGACCGGAACGAAAAATGTTTTTAACCGGAAATCTCTTTTTGCCCTACTGATTATAAATAGAGATAGATTTCTATAATTTGAATAAAACTTTGCCATACATTACGAACATGCTCCCAAGTTCAAACAGAAACCAATTTAATGCGAATAATGGGGCTACAACATCACGCACGGAATTCTACTCCAGGAGCAGGATAATAAATTATCTTATAGCCTAATTTTTTGAAGTTTTCTTCTGCTAGAATGTTGAAGAGGAAATTAAACAATTTCAATTAAGTTTGAAATTTGATAAATCTCAGATTGGAGTTTGGTGAACTATTCTTTTCAAGTGTCAGAAAATTATCCGAGAATAATTATTTAGCCCAATTGACACACGGCTTAGTACATCCATTAACGATGTGGCTACACTCAGGCGTCATTGCAATGAAATAAAATCTGGCAGGTAAAAGAATAGTGAAATTGAAAACACAAACAAATTCTATAGTTAAGCCGAAGCGAACGCCCGTTTTTGACGTCCTCACTCTATCAACGCAAATATCAAATGAAGATTTGTATCGAAAGGACAATGGTGCGAAAAAGAACGAGCCAAAATTATTTCTGAAAGTAGATTTTCTATACTATCTAGCTACCTTTACTCACTCAAAATCTACCTGTGTCGCTGGACACGACGTTCATTGGAAGGCGTGTATGGCCATGCACTAAAAGTGTATTTCAGAACTTAAAACATGTCATATAAAATGAAAAATTAGTTTCAGTAAATTTTAAATAGTTCGATAAATAAGCGGAATAATATTATGGTACCTAATTGATTCTCAGATTGGAAATCGCGTGTGTGATCAAAATTAAAAACACAAAGAAATAATTGATACAATTTTTTTTACCTTGCTGTTTTTTGCGAGCGGCGGTTGACAGTTATATTTTTGATAATCCGATTATTTCACCACAGTCACTTCCAATAAATGGCCGCCTAAAGGGGTTGTTCCCGAAGTTATTCCAAAACAAGTTGAAATGGAAATTGATACATATTCGAGTTCTAGTGTTTTGTTCGATTGGCACAAAAAAATGTTTGTTGTATTTAATCGAGCTATTTCTATTTTAATATTCGATTTCTTTTCAGAGTTGCTCGGGTTACTAATAAACTAGTAAAATTTGACATTTAGTAAAGTTTACTGAGTGGGGAAGCGGGGAGAGTAACAACGATTCTCGCTAGTTGGGTTTGACCCTGACAATTTCTGTTGGGAAATTATAGGTGCGTTTTTTTTAAGCCTCGCCAGCCAGTAGTTGCCAGTTGAGGTATATCTCACATGCTAATTAAAACAACAATTTGCTGGCAACTGCTGGCAACAACTCTTGATTTTCTCCCCCTGGCTGGCAGCTGGCTAAATTCAATTCACAATGAACAAACAGGTGGCGCTGAAAGCAACAAGTGGCTTAGAAAGCAGTTGGTGGAATTAAATTCTTCTTTGACTCAAATCATGGCATACAATAATTATTATGTTATTATTTCATTACCAAATATTGTATAATTATAGAATCAATTATGGAAATCAATGTTTTCCAAATTTAAATAACAAAATTCCGTCAAAAAAAAATCCCATGACAAGTTTTCGATTTATTTTCTGGCGCAAAGACAAACAACGAAGACGATTTGCCAACACGCGAACAGGCAACGTACAGCTGACCGTGCGGAAAACGGGCAATTGGAGATTAATCCCTCAGTTTTCCAACGATTGGCCTTGCGATTTATTGATTGTCATCGCAAAAGCCAATCGAACTGGGAACTGAATCCGCTTGAATTCGAATGGAAGATCAGTTGGAATAATCGGAATTCGTGGGATAAGGACTTCCTCTCCTTTAAATTTGCCCTTGATGATCGTCACTTAAATCACATTGTTCATCACTTTCTTAACGGATAACCGCGTACCGTTACACAATTTCGGATGGGTCAGATTCCGCAACATTATTATTATCGATCCCACCTTCAGCTGTAAATTATGCGGTGGAATTCCTGGCACATCAAGCGAGTTCAAAAATTCCGTCGGATAGTTGGTCGCTTGATCCTCGTCGGTTACGCTGTCAACGGATTTGTACAAATAAAGCTCTCCAGCGATTTGACATTGAATAATGAAATTCAAGCTAACGTCCTTATTCTTCACTGAACGATTCGGAGTGCACAACACACAAAAGGACCGAGCGTCGATCGAGACAATACTCCCGTCGCGTCGCAAGACATTCGAAACTCTCTACTCTTTCTATTATTCACCCCTATTGTCGTTGTCGTTTACGACTCTAAAAAAAAAGTTATATAACGCCATCCCACTACTCCTTGAGCTAAGACCAATGTAGACTAAAGGCAGGCGACACTAAAGCTAGTGTCTAGTTAAGCTAACTATTGAGGATAGCGTTGAATGTATTGAATTGATATCAATCGTCCTTACCGGAGAAGGATGCCATGTTCATCTTTGAAAATCACTGATCACTGACAGTGGAATGTCCTCTCCGCGATAGACCACTATCCATTTTTATGAACGGTTTGAAATCCTCCAAAGATGCACTGCGATCTTTTCTGAATACATCATCCTGCCTTCCGAAATATTCGTCAAGCCGCAGTCTGGTCTCAAATAATCTTACACAAAATGTTTTGACTATTCTTGAGGGTAAAATAATATTTAATTGATTACGTCAGTAAATTATACATTAACATCTAATTTTGTAGCTATCTTATAATACCATATACCATAATTTGTCAGGTTGATTGTTTTTATTTTATGACACTTCTTTATTGCCTAAACTTATTTACCCGGTAAGATAAGTAAAAGTGTGACAACATAAAATGACAATGATATTTTATTATTCGATCTTAAAATGTAAGTTTCACAAATCTTTTATAATCATAGCACATAAATACAAATAAAAATAACTAACTAAACAAACTTCCCCATTCATTGTGAATGATTAAATCTCTACAACAGATCGCCTTCATTTGATTTGCACCTTAATGTTCGTATCGTTTAAGCAGTACTCTTCCGTGTTAACAGCTTTGTACTTTATAAATGGTTGGATAATTGGTGACACAAGCTTCGGATCAAGCTTTTTACCGGGCGAGAAAATATAACTCAACGGTATTGCGACAAGCCATACAATCGTTGAGCCAAGGAACGAATACAAATGGAAGGACATATCCAAAATTGAGAAGCCTGCATCTTTTTGTAGCGCAATTACTTCTGGATGATTCTGAGTAAATCTGTAATCATAGTGTTAACGTCATATTTTGTGACAGAACATTGTCGGACATCTTACATTGAACTGTGCAGAGTATAGTTAAATCGATCGCACCCGTCGACTCTAGTTGGCAACGGCTCATAGACAATATGCCCTGAGTCGATTCTACTTTGACCTCCAGTTACAATGAATAGCATTACAACCATACTGGTTATAAGTCCAATTAAGGCAGCCTATAGAAAAAACGGTTGAAAGCAAAATTCTTCAATTAATTCGCCTGTAATGTTTACCTTTCCATTAGCTTTGGGCACCAATAGCCCTAACATGAAAACTCCGAACGTAGCACCATGGGATACACCACCAATTGTAATGACCATTTGGAGAATAGACTTGAAGTTCTCCACAACAAATCCCCCAAGGATGCTGTAGACTCCGGTTAAGACCACAAAACCCTTCATTATGAGATTTGCTTTCTTTTCCGTGTGATTTATATACGGCTTAATGTAGTCAAAATAGACAAGGCCCGCTAGGGAGTTCATATTTGCTGACATTGTACTCAAAGCAGCACTGAACACGCATGATATAAAAATCCCGGGCATTCCCTTCCAACGGCCAACGATGTCCTGCACGAAGAACGGCATCATTTTGTCAGGCTTTGACACCATCTAAAAAGTAAAAGAATCTTAGAAAAATGTTTATACTGAAACATTTGGGTAGACTTACCTTTGTTGTAAGTGGGTCACAACCGTGATAAAAGGCATACATAATAATTCCGGTGAAACAGTTAAAGAACATGATGATCAAGAAGCCAAACCCAAAAATAACTAGAGATCTACATAAAGAAAACAATCATCATATCTATATGTCAGAATCATATCTGTGCCGTCAACTTACTTTCTAGCATGGTTTAGTGATGGAAGTGCAACGATTCTCTGAACGCAACTCTGATTTAGTCCTACATATCCTGTCCACATGCATATACCTCCAACGAAGCAGTTCCAGAGTGTAGCACGTGCTCTGGGATCAAACTCTAAGCTGCATGATTGTATTTTTGTATATTAGAAATAATATCAATTAAAAATGTTTATCATACTTGATGTTGAGGCGACCACCTTCCTGTGCATTACCATAAACCTTGTCTAATCCTCCAACACCAAAAACTCCGATAACTCCAACGAGAATAACAGATGCTAGCATTATAGTAGCTTGGATAACATCGGTCCAAACGACAGCCTTAATACCACCCTGTTGATTAAAGTGGTCAATATAATGATTTTCACAAGGTCCTACCACATTTCAGTTATAAAAGTAGCTCGTGGTAGTATGGTGAACAAGCTTTTACCAGAAAAAAAATTCCATGCACGCACATGTTAAGGAGCTGCTGCTTTAAAACCGCCTAGTGGCAAACAACAGAGGGCAGAAAGCTCTTCGTTCTGTAGTAAATTCTGTTTCTTGCGTTTGCTCGCTAAAGACACCAAGTGACAAAGAACAGAAACAGAACAGGACCCCAATTCTCAAATTCCGCATAACGCAACTCGTATACCAGCAAATCCGCCTGAAATTTACGCATACGAAAAAAATTGGTATTCTCAAAGTTTTTTCCACCTCTGCGAAAATTGTATTTACCTCTCGCATGAGGTGGAATTTTACGTCGAAATGTACCTACTTTTTGTGCAAAGAATGGCATGACAAAAAAATGCAATTCAAATTGGCTAAGAAATATTGTCGATGTGGGTTTTGATTAACAAAAACGAAAAAAATTATTATTTTGCGATTGTGTGTGATTGGTTCTAAGTTCAGTTAATAATTGTGTTTTTACAATGGCTACATTGGGCGAAATGAGATTAGCATTTGTTCAGTTGGCAATGGAGCAGTTGGAGCAACTTCAAATAGACCGAGATATCCGAGAACCCCAAGACTATTTAGAACTTTTCGGCAGAAAATTTATGAAATTATTTCGGTTAAACAAGCGCTTGGCACAGGAATTCATCGATTTCTTGGCTACTCATATGATTGACCAATTTAGATCAAACGCTTAATGTAACTGCTGAAGAACCTTCTTCTTTTGTTTTCCTTCCATTTCAATTATTTTTGCTTTTTCACAATAAATTATTTCACGCAGAAATTAAAGAATTACATTTTCAAACTCACAATGCGAGAAGCAAATCCGCCTAGAAAAAGCAGACGAGTAACATTCGAAGAGAAATTCTCGTATGCGGAATTTGAGAATTGCAAATTTCAGTCTTTCGAAATTAGATATTTTGACAGATAAACGTATGCGAGAATTTTTGAGAATTGACCCCCAGAAAGCTTTTTTGTTCTGTAGTAAATTCTGGTTCTGTTTACGTTGCTCCGCGCTAAGTTACACAAAACTGAAGCTGACAGCAACAGAAACAATTAATATAGACATGTTTACGTTCTGTCATCAAACAGCCACTTTTTTCTGTCGCTAAACTCTGTTGCTGAAAAAAAATCCGTTCCTAATTCTGTTTCTGTTGCAAATGTATGGCATTCTGTTTCTGTTCTTTGTCACTCTTGGAACGGAAAACATGGCTACCTCGGCTATTCAGTAAAATTTTTTGAATAGTACGCATACGCCCCCGATTTTTGTATTTTAATTATATACTCATATGCCTAGTTAAACTTACCAACATTGTATAGAAAATGCAAATGAAGCACACGACAGAATTTATAAGGTGAATATTGATGTTCGTTACTGTATAAAAATAGATTTGAATTTACAATCAAGAATGGGTACATTTTGAAGTTTGTCATTTTTAAAATTATGTATGTACCTTGTGAAAACGCCAAGGCTGGGATAAATATAAAAACTGGCAGAATGAGGTAAACTACCAAGAGAAATGAGACTGTAACAATTTGCCGAGTTGCTTTGTTGAATCTTAGTTCCAGGTACTGTAAATAGAAATAGTTTTTTTTTTTAATTATTTAATTGTAATAGAGAGCAAAAAATAACGTATAGATATATTTCTAACAACAACACCAATACTCTGTCATCAGACTATTTTATACTTGTTTTTATCCTAGATGGCGCTTACACTACACGACCTAAACCAATAATCTATTGTACAGAAAAAATAATAGATTCAATTCTGGCTTTATGCAAAAGCTTAAATCATCTGGCGCACTGACTTCGTTAGCAAGGGCTACAACCTTAATTAAAAAAAACACATTCATCCACAAAAGATTTTGGTCCTGTCAAAAGATTGGCCAACCTTGTAAAATGTACATATATATCAAAATGTGTCTGTTCATTGACAAACAATTGAACATGATGCACATTCATTTTCACTGTCAGTGTCAATTGAAGACGAAGTGACACGTTGAGCTATTTCCATTTGACAATGACAAGCAATTTTTCATTATTTGCACTAGCCAATTTTCTAATTGCCATAAAAATACGTCAATTTTCAATTTTAAGACATTACCCATAAGCAACGCACGTGCCGGATGCGGCGGATAAAGTGGGTTTACTTTCTACTTTTCTGTCCTTCGAATCCGTTGACAGTTGGCACAGCATGAGAGGAAGCATTTTCATTGGTGGAAATACTTAGATATTGGAATTTAATAAATTGTAAGTAGGATGACATAGAAAAGTTAAAAAGTAACTACAGACCGATTTCTTTACTCCTTGTCATATCTAAAATGTTTGAGAAAATTGTTAAAGTAAGAGTTCTGAAATTTCTTACTAAAATTAAGTTTTTTAGTTAATCAGTTTGGCTTTAGGAAAAAGCATTCAACCGAAGATGCTCTTCTGGAATTTTGTCAGTACGTCATTAAATGACTAGATGAAAATAATGCTGCTCTGAGCTTTTGATATAGTAGACCATAAAATTATTTTGCGTAAACTGATTTTGCATTATAAACAGAATGCAAAAAGTAAAAATAGGGAACATTCTTGGTGGTTCCATGATCATCTATCTCTGTGTTCCACAAGGCTCAGTCCTTTGTCCCTTATTATTCTTGATGTATGTTAATTTAATCTTTCTTGTTCCATTTGTATGTGAGTTAAAGACTTTTGCTTTAAAATGACATAAATGACAACCATAATCTTAGAAGCAATTCTATGTCGTTGGTTATCATTCCACCATTTCGAACTTCAAGCTTTAGAAACTTTTACCCAATTGTGTCTTGTAAATACTTCCAGAAGACAATCGAATTCATCCGAACGTTGGAGAATTTTTTAAGTAAAGCAAAATGTTGGCTATTAAACATAAACCATAGTGAAATTGAAATTTTGTTGCATTTTCTCTCCTAATCTGTTTTTGAACTTGAGTTTTGTCATTCTTTGTGTTGTTTTAATAATTTTTGTATTTGCACTCCTTCATTTGAAAATTGTTAATTGTAAATTATTGGAGTTTCTCTATACATAATATGTTCACCCCACATTGAACATATCATAGGAAAATCAAAAATTGAAATAATATTACTAGTTGTATAGGAATTTTGAGAATAAATTATTTATTAAATTAAAAAAAAAAATAAAAAATTGAAGTAATTGCTCCTAGGACACATCCATGACTTTTAGTTTAAACTCATTAAAAAAAAAACACCTTTATTGTATTTATTTTCACATTATAAATTAGTCCACTGTAGATCGAGACAATTCTCCCGCGCAAGATATTCTAAGCTTCCTACTCTTTCTGTCAAAAAATTATCCTACTCCGGGAACAACATAATAAATTCTCCTATAGGCTAATTTTTTGACGTTTTCTTTGCTTGAATTTGGCTTGAATTTTGAAAGAATCTTGCTGTTTTAAGATTTGAGTTTGGTGAATTTTCTTCTTTTCAACACTTAATGAAAATTAACCGAAGAAAATTATTTAGCGTAATTGACACAGTGCCTAAATACTAAAATATGTAAAAGAAGAATATTTTATTTTTATAACTTAGATTAATGTCAAATTAGACTGCAACTGCAATTGCAAAATTGTCTCTCTCTCTATCTCTATTATAGAACTTACAATAAACTAAACTTTCTTAATTACTTTCATTTTACAATTTTTTGATCGATGATTTGATTTTGATTTTGATCTACTAAGAAACACACATATTTCAATAAGTTGCAACTTACCTCATAGCAATTTGAAATGTTGTTGTTATAGAAAACCGGTATGATGACATAGCATAATATTGGTATTACCAATATCATTGAAACCACTGTAAATGCAAATGTTACACCAAAAGTATACATTTCCGCCGGTATGGTCATAATGGATATTCCTGACAGCTGACTGAAAGTAGTGTTCACTTTTTTGACATCTTGTCCGTTGTAAAATGATCCACAAAGTCTTCTTACCTCGCAACTAACGATATAGCAATTGGCCATGTTTTCATTCGTTTGCCGCCCATTAGATACTCATCGGTGGTATCTTCTCCGCCCGCGAAAAATCCAAAATATATCCCAATCGCTGCCGAAATGCCCAACATAAATAAAAAAACTGTATAGTCTACAGCTCCGAAGGTAAAAACCTTCGTAAAGGTATCCACTTGATCAGTTAAGTTAACCGCCATATTTTTGCACCGAATTCAATTTAGGGTCTTAGGAGAATATTGTCACTTGAGAAAAATGTCCTTATAATTTTTAAAAAAAAATAAATTCTAGTCCAACTATTCTCGAGATGCCAACAGTGAAGAAGACACGACACAACCAAAATGAAAAGAAGTAGACGATTTGGTCATGGTACTTATGCATCGAGATTAGGCACGGGTTATCTCAATTGTACCTATAGTTAATGATTCGACATCAAAGTACCTACCATAAAATTATGGTAATATCTAAGACAGTAGATTTTTTTTAGGAAGAGCTTGTGAAATTCATTCAATTAACCGTGTACCTAATTTGGAGCTTATCTAAAAACGTGTGAATTGAGATAAACAGGGTGTATGTATGGTTGACATGTTGTTAACTTAAGATTTTGCGATTCAGCTATAATTGTAGACATATAAATCCATAAACTATTCAAGATTTGGGACTATAAATGCTTACTTAACGAGTAAACACAATTTTATGCTCTAGCCTAACATCAGAATAAATACCTTTAACTGGACAATGTTTGAGGTTCGCAGATCACGCTACAATGCTAAATTGGCCAACACTAGCCTTATACATGCGCTCCTTCAGAAACAATGTTCGGGTAATCTACTTAAAGTTAAATATAATGTGTCGAGGCAATAGTACTAGAAGAGAGACCTGAAGCAAGGAACGTTTTAAGGGAATCACATCAGTCACAGTCGGTGTTGAGGATATGGAAAACCACTTCTGCAGACTGTTAAACAACAGCGATGACCTAAATTGCGCTGTCACGTCAAACATTTAAACATGAACGATGTAAGCCAAGACTTCTGTAAGCCCGACCACAATGCAGTGAGGATAGCATCCTCCAAGTCTTGGTCATAAGAAAGTATGCTCTGTTATAATACTGCAACATTTTCCTACCAAGTCACTTATACAAACAATCTAAATTAATAACCAATCTTATCACTGCTTGACAATGAAGATACCATTTTGGCGTGAATATTGTAAAGTAATATTTTTAATAGTAAATTGTAATAAAGAATCTACACACTATTCTTAGTATACATATTTTTATATTAGTTGAGTAATTGATTGGCTTTTATCGTAAATCAGTGTTTGTAACTTTTTTGAGAGAAACGATTTGAAAATACAGTGAACACATAGAAAAAGAAGCAAAATCGCTTCACAAGAGTTCGAAAAAAAACTGAATATCGTTGTTATAACAACACGACGCATGAGTCGTATACGACAAACGCCAACGGGAGTAAGATTGAATATTCATCTATTTATTATACCGATCGATGCCATATTTGAAAAGGTAAACAAAACACAATCGGACATTTCACATAAAAATCCTCAATCAATGCAGTGAAACAAATACAAAAAATAAAAGTGTTAACAACTTGAAAGACATTTCATTGTCACGGTCTCGCCTTCAGCTTCCAAAAATTATTTTAGTGCTCTTCAGAGTCTCACTTAAGAAGCCAAGTAAAGTAACTCATACTCAATATATCTAATAATGAATGGAAAAAAACTACAAGCCTCCAAAAATAATTAACTAATGCCAAAAGTAGGCTATAAAAACACCAATCACTTATACAAACATAAAATCAACGTCGATGATTGATTTCAAAACCAAGATTGTATGTCATTCATTTTGACATACTTTACCGTTTACTACCGTCACCAGTGCAGAAGAGTAGCAAATAATTCCGGCGAAGAAGCCAACTCCATAATTTTGCACCATCGACAGCGGTTTAGGACTATAATAGCAGGCTCAGTGTGACGTGAACAATGTACTTTGTAGAGCGTAACAATGGAGTAAGAAAGATGCCAAAATCAGATAATATTCCCCATACAATTAACTAACTGAAAATGAAACCCATTCAAGCCACCAACCGATGGGTAAAAGATGAAGCGACCGACCGACGCGGCGTACCAACATTATATAGTATTTTGCGTACAATGCTGTATATTGCATAAGCGTGCAACTCTCTTTACCTTAATAACCTGATTAACGTTCAATGCTCAAATGAACTGTGCTGATCACGTTTTTTCTTCTTCATCATCGTCTTTGCAATCGCGTATTTTCCCATGCTACTGGATGGACAATTTGACGCGGATCATGATGATCATGATGTTCGCAAACTAGTTGGCTTTCAAATTAATAACATTGTGTTGACCACTTAAGTGCACACAATGATTGAAGCCATTGTGTGATATAATGCGGCCGATTGTTTATGGATGTGCGTGCGAACTTTTACAAAAGGATTACGCATTTGCACAAAGTCAAGTTAACGGGGATACAATCATTAATAATAATAATCGAACTGCACCGCATTAAATGGTGATGACGGGCCGGTGTAAAATGTGCGCAGTTTCTCTTTCAGTTCCTCTTGAACAAAGCCGTGTGAACTTGAATGGCGGCTGTGAATGGCGACTATACCTTAAGTCAAGCACCTTTGTACGCTGCAATTGCAATCTAATTTATTCGATGATCCGCATTCTGCTGACACACGAAATACACATTGATGCACAACACACATAGTGCAGTTAAATCGAAACAACTTTTCAAAAAGTGCAAAATTTAACTGCCAGGCCAGCCAACACATAAGAAACAAATCGAACCTTAAATGCAGCAGACGCTGCTGCGCTCGAGTGAAGACGATTGCAAATGCAAACTTGTTCAATTGGAAACACAATAATGGATATCTTCCGTTGCGAGAGATTTGAGACTGCTGATTGACAGTATGCTAACAAAATATTTGGACTTCGACTTACATCAAACTGCATTGTGAACAGAATTGTCATCTCAAAAAGCTACTATTTATTACACAAATGTCAAAAATCGTGTCAATTTTTCCTGACTTCAGATTTTGTCCCAAAATTGGGTGTATACAAAATCTGACGTTATTTTAATCTCATGTCAAAAATTGACACAAAAATAGTAGTTAAACGGTAGGAAAACATAATATTTATTTGACATTATGCATAACAATATTACATCCGAGTAGTTAATAAAATAAAAAAATTGCTGAAGAAGAAGAAGAAGAAGTGCCTAGAAGACTAGGACATACAGTTTAATGTCGATTTCCATTGGGGAAAAAAAGCACTTTTTTTAAGATTCAGAGCAGTTTTTCTTCTCTAGAAATCAGCTGTCTGTCAAAATCATTTTCCATTGGGAAAAAAAGCACTTTTTTAAGATTCAGATCACTTTAGCGAATCTCGATTTGAGGGAGAGATTCGCACATACTTTCACCAATACCAAAACAAGTGACATTTGTCAAACTTTAAGGTTAGTTATTGTTAAGTGAGACTGGGGCACATTTGAACGTGTGACACATTTGAACCTACAAATTTTATAGTGAGCTTTTCTTTTTGTGTAAAATATATATTTTTAAGGCACAACTTCATTTGAAAACGTATAAAGGTACGTTTTTTGACAAATATGAAAAATATAAATATTTGCGCACATTTTTATGTCGCTTGACTTATTGGGGCAGGTTTGAACAAAACAGTCGGGACACATTTGAACAAGGGGTCTGTAAGTAGCATTGAACTAAAAGCTAAGCTACCACCACCAATTAACGCTCCGGGAACATCGAGGACAGCTGCGGTGATAATTCTTGTCTTAATTTTTTCAAAATTTCTGTTCTGTTAATAAAATAACTCATTTTTGTTTTTATTTCAGTAATTTCCAAATTTCAGTTTGCTTTTGCTAAGTCGTTTGTGTTT
This sequence comes from Cheilosia scutellata, assembly GCA_955612985.1. Taxonomy (NCBI): domain Eukaryota; kingdom Metazoa; phylum Arthropoda; class Insecta; order Diptera; family Syrphidae; genus Cheilosia; species Cheilosia scutellata. Next base: position 108,822,963 of record OY015312.1, on the reverse strand, counting down.
TCTTTATTAAAATACATAATAAAGTTAATTTATTTTATTAAAAAAATACAAACATTGTATTAACTTATTAGCTTCTAAAAGCAATTATAAATACTGTCGTTCAAAAGTGTCCCAGCCTAGTTCAAAAATGCCCACATGGGGGATACCTTTGAACATAAGGACCTACTTCGTTTTTAAATAAAAATAAATTATACGCCCTTACTAAATTTACGTAGTTATTTGTCCAAAACAAAGTTTATTTGCATTTCTTAAAGTGAGAATACTTTGCAGTCCAATAATTTAAACAAATAGGATTTTATGATACCTCAAAGCAAAAAGCGTTCAAATGTGCCCCAGCCTCCCCTACCCATTGTGGAATAAATTTGAAAATTGAAAATGGATATTAATGTAGACGAATGGACCGTCGTAGAAAATGCCAATGGGGTTGATTTCATGGGGAAGGGCGAAGTTCTAATTCAAAACAAAACAAGTAAGCAGTTATGTACAAGTACAAGTAAAAAACTAACAAATAACAATTCAATTTTATAAACACAAATTGGAATTTAAAAACAGCTGACTGTCAAATCACACACCAACACAAATGCAAAAAAAAATAATCTCGTTTCATGTTCCATTGGGCAGGAAAAATCTGAGATCTGAGAGCAAAACGGTAAAAGCCCAATGGAAATCGACATAAGTTATACAGTGTAAGTTCAATATACTAGAGATGCGTTTCTACAAAGGACAACAAAGTAGTAGAACTACTTATAAACTGGTTCCTTTTGAACAAACATCGCTTGAAGTACCTAAGTAAGTTGAGAGCTTGCATTCGCTTGGTATTAATGGTTACTCAGCGCATCGGAAATTGCAATCGCTTGATCGCAAATCGGTAGGAATTATTGTGCATTGGATAAAAAGACTTATGCTAAGCCGTTCCTGTTAGTATTAAATGAAAATTGGAAGTAATTTTTGCAAAGCAAGTCTTGTTTTAGAAAGGTGCCAACATACATTCTTGGTCTAATAACCTCATGGTTCTAGTAACCTCATGTAGTGCTGTTTCCACAGATATGCCTTTGGCATGTGCATGTTACGCATCACATTCCTTACTTGCAAGTCAGTAATCCTTCAAAGGTTTATAAAAGAAAGGAATGAATATGGGATGACTGAGTTCCACAGATTTGGGGATGGAGCAAACCAGCACTACTTTCTAGCTGTCTTGAATGAATCTTTGTTTTAGGCAGTCTATGAATATTGCCTGAAGCCCTTACGATCGTCTTTTGTAGCATGACTGGTATGAGTATAATAGCGTCCGGTGAAGGGTTTAATTTTAAAGTCCCTGCTATTTTATCTTTGCTGATACAATCAATAATGCTTTTGGCAAAGAAATGTCGTTCATCTTGAAGTTGTGGGTCGTAGTCTATACTGTGTCTATGACTTAGTTTTATGACGCAAATGTTAGATCTTTCAAAGTTGCCAATGCAAACAAACTATGTCGCATTACTTTTTACCAAGACTGTGCAGATGTCCCGACAGATGGAACATTCTCTTTTTTTCTTAGATAGCTCGTCGTCGCCATTGTCGTCACCAAGAGCAGCAGCGGCAGCTTTGGACTTGGAGACGGTGTAAATCAATGTGTGTGCATGCATGTACGCACTTTGCAGACGATGATGGGCTATGAAAAGTGAAAGGAATTTCTCATGGACTTACGGATGATGGGAAACTACAATACCTACCTACTACAAATATCAGAGGAACGGCAACCGCACCGGTTAAATGGGAAAGTGGGAACTGGGAACGCATTTTCTCAGAGGATGATGATGATGATTTGGATAGACACTAAAATTGGAACTTATGTAAGTCAAAAAAGCGTGTTTTCTGCATAAATTTCGCAGATGCTTTATTTGGGCAATTTAAATGATTTGGTGTTATTGTGGAGGTAATTACTTTGATAGGCAGACACAAGGCGACATAGGAAAGATTTCATTTTCATCTGTAAATGGAGGTTATTTAGTTTATTGTATGGCTTGTCTAAATTTGGGTATACTTTTATAGCACACCATAAACAACTATGAATATTAACAAACTGTTATCGGCAATTAATATTGTTGAGGATAGTGGAATGGAAAAAAGAATTAAAAATAGTATTAATCACATGAAGCTTTATTAAACATAGAAATATGAATTTAACGAGAGTTTAATAAACTGAACTGAATGGTTGCAACAATGGTAAAAAGGATGGAAGAACAGAAAAGTTACTTTTCAATGACAAAGAGATTAAATAAATTTAGATAACTTACTTAATTAGATGGCGCTACAGTCCGGGTGGACCTGGGCCTCAACTAGTACGCCTTACTAGTCAGTTGCTTTCAGCGGTTGGCAAGTGTAACTCTTCATTCGATTTCTGCTGTGGTGTAATTATTAGAGTTTATAGCCGAGATAGACAAAGTCCCTAACCACCTCAAAGTAATAGCTGTCTATCGTGACGTTCTGTCCGATTCGTCGAGTTTGTGTGTCCCTTTTTTGACAGTAAGTACTTTGTTTTGCCCTCATTCATACTTGCAAACGCACTATAGTGACAGCTCGCTGTGTTCTGTCAATAGTGTTGATGTCGTCAGCGTAGTAGTTGCACAGACTTTTGGAAAATTGTTCCGCTAGTGTTGACTAGCGTGTTTAGCATAATTTTCTCAAGTACTATGTTGAAAGAGTCACGTGACAGCGCGTCACTTTGTCTAATGTGGTTTTCCATTGGGACAAAAAATCAATCTTTTTTTTGATCCGAATCACTTTTCGCAGATCTCGATATTTTTCGAGATTTACACATACTCTTACACATTTTTGAATTTGAATTTGAATTTGTTTTCAAAACGAAATTACTAAAACCCTCTTGAAAAGCAATTATTTAGAACAAAAACGTAAATAATGGACATGGACTTAAGTTTGGAGTAATTGCTATCATCTTCGCCGATGTACTGTCAAATAACGCACTAATAAATTTACAAAAGCAGATCAATCTACTTTCATGTTCCATTCGCCACGAAAAATCTGAGATCTGAAATTAAAATCTGATGTGCCCAATGGAAAACGACATAAATCATTTTTTGATATCAAAGGTCTCGGTGAGATTGTTTCCTACCTTTATAGAGCAGCGAGAGTTCTCCATCGTCATTCTGCACAATCTGACAAGTTTGATAGGGATGCCAAAACTAGAATAGCTCGTCTCCATAAGTGCTGTCATATGCGGCTCGATAAAGAGATGGTGAGTATCGATTTGAACTTCTTGGGCTTACTCAATAATAATAATAATAAAGAGGGTTTAGTGCACTGCCACCTTGTGGTCTATTGTGCCGCCTGCTTATACCTTGGAAAGGTTCTTGCTCTTTTCCAGAACCCCATCGCATTACAGTTCCGATAAGAACTGAGGGTTTTTGCTCTGTCTTCAGCCTTGGCAAGAATATCAACATTAGAGCACTTCATCCAGTCCAGTTTCTTTTATGAATCTGAGAATGAGTAGCGGGTCCATGGTTTGTATATCCTTATCTGTTATCTGGTACTTGCCCAGATGTTTAATCCTCCTGTGAGTCAGTGCCCCACAGGATTCCAAAATGTGATCTGGGGTTTCTGCGTTCTCATCACAGAATCTGCAGAGACCTTCTTCTGATAGACCCATTTTCCTCATGTTCCCTCAGTCTACAGTGTCCTGTTAGGATTCTTAGGTTGTCTTTGCTTAGACCAATACATGCCGTGAATCTTTTTATGTTATAATTCCCTAGAAGTTTCTTAGCTTGCCTTAGGCCCTGAAGGTTTATAAAAGATGCGGTTCTTTTTTTCTTTTTCAAGAAAAGGATTTGCCGTTGTGTAATATTAGCTGGACTTACCGGGCATAAAATCACACTGATAGGGACATCAGTTCATTGACGAATAGTTTCAGGCGTTCACACAGTACAACAGATATGGTCTTATAAGCGATGTTGAGGAGACTGATGCCTCCATAGTTGGCGCTGAGCAGTTTAGAAGGTCTCCTTTCTTGTTGATCGGGCAAACGATTCTTCGGACATCTAAAATACGGAAAGAGTACCTTTAGTCGATCGCAACTTGAACACTTTTGTTTACGCCCAAAGTTATATAGACTGTAGGCTCTGTGACATGCGACTGCACTAGCAAAGATGCCCTTCTTTATTATTTTAGCCTTCAAGCTATAGGAGATAATAATAATGTGCTATGAGCACATAGAACTACTCTTAGCGGCTCAGCTTAGCTCAGACAAACATTGTACATACTGATCCGAAAGTCGTTGTCACTTTTTTCGTTTTGAATATGGTTGTCAACAGTGAATCCTACCTTACGGCTTTTGGTTACTTCTTACTTTTTGAATATTAGATACATTTAGTTATTGGTACCTGAAGGATCAGGGCATTTGTGGAAACTCTTGGGCTGAATGTCCTTGAGTCGGGGGCCAGCTTTGTGGGTATAAGAGCTCCTTTAGACAACTTTTCACCACATCCGCCATCTTTTCTATATTTCAACACCTTAACCACATCAAGTTGCAAGACATAAACGTTTAAGATCTGGCATACATTACTTTCAAATAAGCGCTACTGAAACAGAATTAAATAATTCATGTCAAATGGTTTTCTCCTCTGCCAATAACTAAAGAAGCCTCTGATTCACCCAATCAAAGTATGAGCCTAAGCCGTTTGGTCACAGATATATTCATATATCATCTTAACTAAGCACAACCATTGATGATTCACCTTATGCCACAATTTTCAATGCAGTCCCAATTAAGTACCACGAAACTGTGGATAATGAATTTCCAGGTGAAGCGCAGTCTTAACATAATCGCCTTACACAAAGTGTTCTTCACGCCAAAATGCCCATTGTAATCCATTGAGTTGGTTGCACAAACTGTCCACTACACGACATTACACAACGAAGCCATAACTACTTTAATAATAATCTTCGCCGCAGTAACTGCCAAAAAAAGAATATCTATAGAGAAAATTTAAATAAAATGCACATTATTTACGGTGACAAAATTTGCGATTTTTTTTTATTATTTTCTTGATTTTTTTTGTTGTTTGTTTGTTCATTTACATAAAAAAAGTTAAACACTTAGAACTAGAATTAAAATAAAATAATAAAAAAAAAACTATTTACAATCTGAGAATACATAAGATGAAGGTAGACAGATAGTCTTGGAGGAGGTACGGAAGATCGAAATGATTCATTTACATAAATCACAGAGAGAAATAAATTCTGGGAAAAGGTACCAGTGACATTATACATACATGAGAACTCAGCATCAAAAACTACAGTAATAATAATAATAATTAAAAAAATAACAATAATATTTGTAAAATAAACAACTAGAGGGAATAAAATCGTTACTTGGCATCAGACGCGTGAATCCGTGTGTATCTATGTTTCTTCATTCGATAATCCAACAATAAAAAAAGCGTTTAGTAGTCTCCTTTCGACATTGAGAGACCAATTCCACCAGGAGCATTCGCGTTCTGGTGAATTTGGTGTAATTTTTCGTTTTTATGTTCGAGTTTCGGTTTTTGGCAGCAGTCAAGAGATATTTTTTTTTTGTGTATGGGTGTCAAGTGTATCCTTTTAGAAAGGAGCACCATAACTTCCACTTGGCCTGGATGGAGCACCATATGATGATGATGGTCCGCTTGGGTATCCGCCGCCACCACCACCGCCGCCAGCTTGTGAGCTGGTCTGTGCGAACTGTGCTACTTGAATAGCTTGTCGGACGCCTTCCAAGTCGATGCCAACAACACGACCGCCACCTCCAAATCCAGGAGCACCATATTGAGACGATGGTGGGCCGTATGATCCTGATGGTGGACCATATGAACCAGATGGTGCACCACCACCGAATCCACCACCGCCGCCTCCGCCACCACCTCCGGATTTGCTTTCCTCATTCAGGAGAATTTGTCGCACTTGTTCGAGCAGCTGAGGATCGACGTTTTGTCCTTCTGATGTTTGGAATCCTCCGCTAACGGCTTGATATCCACCGCCGCCTCCGCTGCTAAATCCACCACCGAATCCACCGCCACCCAGCGAAATTCCGCCACCACCACCGCCACCGCCGCGCGGGTAATTATATCCTGACGGTGGTTCTGCGGTCGCTAGTACTGCCAGAGCAGATACCAAAAACTGCAATCGAGAATGTTTTTGTTAAAAATTTTTTTTTTTCTTCGAAACTGTGGTGAATTGCGTAGTAGCAGAGCAGTACTTACCACAGAGAAGGAGTTCATTGTTTTTGATGGGGAAAAGAAAAAAATTAAAGTAAAATTTGGTTGCTTTCGGATAGGGAGCCAACGATTGAATGCATCTCAAAAAGCCCAGCTATGGCCTCTTTATAGTCTGCTTTGGCCCATTCCATCAAGTCGAGAGATATTAACCAATTCGAGAGTCACCCAGCAAAACATAGCACACAGCACACACAAAAACGAAAAGAGAAACATATGCGGATGCCCATCATCATCATCCACAAAAACAACGAAGCCACAAAGAGGAGCGGTGGCGGGAAGGCCAACTAGCAGTAGCATCATCTTCATCCAAGACGGGGCTGAAGATGGCCGCCACAAAGAGAAGGCGAAAACCAAATGCAATGTCTTTCTCTGTCTCTCTGTGAATGTCTATTATTAAGCGCTGCTGCAAAAATTCACATGTATGTAAACGATGATGTAGCAGCGGCGCGCGGCGGCGTCGTCGTCGGCGACTCTTCATCATCATCATCATCACCGTCGTCGACATGAAATTTCGGCCAAAGACCGTTGGTAGTCACGGTGCGATTTTTGGCGGAATTTCGATTCGATTTGCAAACTTTCGTTAGCTCTATACTGATGTTGGTTGGCCCCTCACGTAAACTGGATGATAATGATGATGATTATATCAAACCCGTTCGGCAATTATCGAAGCAGAAGACATCGAGGAATCTAAATGACATCTCTGTGCGGTTGCGATTGCGTTGCATGTACATTGTACAATTGTACAAGGCCCACTCATTGAGGACGGAGGCGAGCGACACAGGTCAATAAATTTAACCAACAAATGTCTTCAGCTGGGGATGGTGCTTATGCGCATTGTCTGTGGACACAGGTGGCTAATGTATCGATTTAGACGTTTCCTTCTTTGCAACATGACGTCTGCGGTCTGGGGCCCTTCTTCTGTGTTTTAGGTCGACAATATTTGAGACTTTGTGCGTTTATTAAGCGTTTTCCTCTTTATTTTTATTTTTGTACTTGATTCATATTAAATGGAGTACAAGTGGGTATAATTCGAAGTTCCCCTTAACCCTCATTACCATGACATGAGATGTGTTTTTCTACGCTTTTGAAGATTATATTAGGCGCAATTGTCCAAACGAGTTTCATAAGCGCGTCATTGAGAGCTTTGTTTGGTAATACTCGCACAAGACGCGGTTGTTACATATGAAGGTACCTGGAGTGCATATAAAGTGTGCGTTTCGAACGTACAGCGCAAAGTGTAATACGAGAGTTTAATTGAGATTTCGCGCATAGATTGTGGTTGCAATTACTGCTTCATGGATTTAAAGTCTTTTTTTTTATTATTCAGTTTTAGTGAATGGTGAATATACGATGCCCGAGCTGACCATGATAATGGTAATAGATATTCATCTTTACCAGACGCAATATGGACACTTTGTTAAGGTGGATTTTTTATGAGGGTTTCAGAGTTTATGCCACTTTGAGTACCTATTCGTTGATTAAAACATATTAACTGAAGAGGTACCTACATACATTACATACATAATGTCCCATGCGAGCCTTTACTATGGGAAGATTATGTTGATCGCAATGGTTGTTGACCTTCAATTTTGCGCACTTTGTGGAACTATAAGTGGTGTTTATGAATGAGGTTAAACGCTTGAATTGGTCAGTGGAACAAATAAATAACTTATTTTCAAGGTCCTATATTGTTGTTAACCTTAGAACGGCGTATGGGGTGCTGTACTCCCTAATCAATTTTTAATTATGAATATACACCACAACCTTTTTCACACCAATGTCACATCTGAGCATTTTGTGTGTAGTGTAACGTTAGCTTTGTGAAAATACTGTATTTGGGTTTAAATGTTCGATGAGTTTTATGTAAGCGCGCCTTGAACGACGCAATGTACGTACGTTACAGCGTTATTGATGGGCGACTTTAGTCACCATTTGGTGACTTTAGTCACCATTTGGTGACTTTATGATCTCTGGACCCCTGGCGACGACTTTTCAAAAATTCTCTGTTTTGGCCTTTTTTTACAACATTGGCGACTTTCGGGCGACTATTTCCATAAAATAAATCCTAAAAACTATTGAACAACACAAACAAATATTCTCTGTATCCATAGTTAACAATTTTCAATATTATAGTTTTCTTTATTTTTCATAGAGAGTACACAAACCGAGTTCGAAGTCAATCGGATGAAAAATAAAAAATTTCCCATACAAACTTAGATCCCCCCTTTTACCCCTTTAGGGCGCAACCTGAATATCTTAAAATCATTTTCATATAATGTGTCCATCTTTCCATCATGGTAAAAATTTCATCCTTTCTTCACAAAGTGCACAATTTTTTTACTATGCCGCCCCACATGATTCCACTGTCAGCGTCAAGTTAAGTAGATAGAGGTCTCTTCCTTTACTTTTGTTGTAAAAATGGAAAAGACTGTCAAAATGCCTATGGTGGGGATAAATTTTCTCTCAAAGAGAAAAACTTATGACAACGTTAGGGAACGCTTTTGTAGTAATCATGAAAAATGACAGATGCATTTTTTTTCCCATAAATTGCATGTGAGTATGAATCCAAGTATGTGGAAGAGTTTGAAGTGATTGAACTAAAATTATTCGAGAAGAGATAAAAGCCACATAGTTTTCCCACCTTCTGATACCATTTTTACACCAATTTGTTTCTCATATCGCAGGAAATCAAAAGACAAATGCAAATAGCCGTTACACGCGTTTCAAATCTAATTTCAAATCATCTGTCAATTTTCAGGCAATGACAGTTGTTTCAATTCTTACTCAAAGAAATTTGTTGAGTAAAAACTAGTGAGATTCCCAATGGAGGGGTAATATCTTGCTCTGTCGATGCCGCTCTCTTTTACGAATTTTTAAAGTTTGGGAACGACATTGAGTAAAAATGCGTAAAAATTCGTAAGAATTAATAGTAAAAATTCGTAAGATTTAAAAGTAAAGGAACAGACCTATGGTTTGTTTTACTTCATCTCCCTCATTATTGCATCTTTGATTATGCAGACCAAGCCATCACTGAATAAAAATTGCTGAAGGGAGTTTCAAGTTAACGTTTTGTTAACTATTTTGAAGAACCAAATGTTAAAGAATTTTGGTTTAAGATTTACCAAATGCAAAACTGCTTGGGGGAACCCCTCTTTAAAAATGTATATTGATTTGTAGTGAAAATACTTACTCTGTCTCAGAGTAGTGCGCGTACACTGTACAGGGAGAGTTTTTTCAAACGAAGTTGTTAGTTTTTACTTAACGAATTTCTGGTAGTAAGAAAGCTTTCAGCCACTTGACAATTGACAGATGATTTAAAATTTGTCGTCATATGCGTGCAATTCATGATACGTGCAATTACTATTCGCATTTGTGGTTTGACTTTATCAAAAAGATGTTCCATTAATATCGAATAACTTTCGCCGGTAGATGAATCAGCTAATATTGCTAACAAATTAGGAAATTATTCGCCTTTATCAGACATTTTAACGACTTTTTACCACTGCAAAAATTGACAAATAAAAAGGTCACATCATATACTGCAATTTACGGAAAAACAAAATGTATTTGTCATTTTTCATAGATTGCTACAAAAGTGTTCCCTAACTTTTTCGTAAGTTTCTCTCTCTAAGAAAGACTTTATTCCTACTGACATTTTGACAGTCTTTTCCATTCTTATTACAAAAGTAAAGAAAAAACCTAATGAACATGTTGTGTTTAAAATACATCGAGTAATAATCGGGGTAATAAGATAATTTTGAGACTATTCAGGACAACAATTTGACAGAGTTCCTTCAAGATATGGAAAATGCAGATATTGAGCTACCTGAAGTGGCAGCACAAGCATAAGCAATTGAGATAAATCGTAAGGAGAAATGCATACAAGGCAAAGTGATAAAACTGTTTGGGAGTCGATGCCCAGTGCTATAGATATAGAGCAAACGAGGACTAATCAAATAAAAAAGGATAGATAGGAATCTTCTTCTTGTGGAACAGATACTTTTATCGAAAAACTGTTTTTTGTCAACTGCCATAGGAAGAAACATCGATAGGAATTTTTGTGTGACACAAGCAATGCTATGTATACCTTTTTTACAAATTACAAGAAAACATTTGTACAAAATTGTACAAAATATGGCTCACGTGGCTGCTTTTTAACTCTTTGAGTTATGCCAATCAGTTTGGAACACCAACAAATCCAAGTAAAGAAAATTATTTCTCAAAAAGTTGGCGCTTGAGTTGGCTATCTGTGAAAATCATAATGGGCAAACAATCATTAATGAATGAAGATGACACGAACAGTTTTCCAATCCCCCCCACATTTGGCGCAGTGCTTTGCTCGGACAATGCTCATTAATATTCCAAATTTTACATCTTTAGCTGTCATGAGTATCGGGAAGTGGCGTTTACAATGTTTTATTTTTTGTATGGGAGGTGCCACGCCTCTTTATTCGATTTTGACCAAACTTCACAGGGTTACATACTGACGCATATCATTCATGGAAGTGTCGAAAATAATAACAATTAAAAAAAAAAATTATTACAACAACTTTTAAACAAAACTATATGATTCAGCCGCCTTAAATCTTCTTCTACTTTCTTACAATTTTACTATTTTAGCTGTCACTTGGTTTTTCTTCTTCCTATTTCACACTTACATTGGCCGTGTTTCATTGACCGCTAGATGACTAGCGGCATGCCAAACTCCATATAAAAAAAACTGACATTTCAGCATTTGCGCTAGAGCTCTACCGCTAGAGCTCTAACTTTTCAATTTAGCGCAAAATGAACTGCTAGATTGAAAAAAATAACGAACTGCCAAAATAAAAATGAAATTGCAGAAGTCAAATATTTCCAATTTGGTGTAAAATGGAAATTCAAACTTCTATGTAAATAATATACATTGTATTTGTTTATTTAAATTATAGTGTATTAATAAATATGCGGCGAGATGGCACAAAATACATTTTTGACTCTCATGAAGATGAAATGTCACTTTGCCGCTGCCGCTAGATCTCTAGCGCCAGCGTTCCTTCATCAGGGATTTTTTTTTTAAATCCACAAATTGATTACTCCAAAGCAGAAAATTCTCAAATTTAAAATCCACCAAATCCAAAATCCCCACAAGATTATTTATACATTATTTAAAGAAACTTTGCCCATGCCTAACCTCACACCTTTTCCAAATCCAACTATAGTGACCCCAAACAGATGGGTTGCAGGGGTCAGCAGGCCCTCCCATATATACATATATTCCACTCGAAATATGGGGAATCTGCTTTAAGAACATCTCTATTTGGGTATTTTGGTTTGGGGATATTCGTTTAGGGATATTCATTTTGGGGTTAGCGTACCCAACCCGATATATGAAAAATCTTTCGCGGATCTTTTACTAGCAGAAACTATCGCCACTTGTAAATGGTGAAATATAAACAGCTCAGACGATTAGAATGTTTAGTATGTTGGTCTACAGAGCAAAGGGTTTCGGAAATTATACACCTTAAGATTTTTCGTACAGCTCCACCTTTCGCAAACCTCTGACAATCATCTGATCGTATAAATAAACAGAAAAAGCTTCTGAATTCAATTCAATTCCATTCCTAACCCCTCAATTTTTGTCGCATTTTTTGTCGCATATAGTTAAAAATGGCCGCATTTAAGAATCTAGTCATCGTAAGTCGGCTTGAAATATCTAAACTCAAGTCGAGAAATTCTTGACTTAATTTGACGGTGTTGCGGACATAAACGTCAACTGATCATCTGAGAAAACTCAGCAACATGAAATTAGAGAGCTGTCAGACTTACTAAACTATATTGGCCGCATTCAAGAATCTAGTCAAGGTAAGTCGACTTGAATTGTCTGAATTCAAATTGACCTGAATGCGAAAAATTTACTTAAAATTGTCGGTATGTCACTTATTGACAATTGTATTTTTTTTCTCCTGAGATCCGAGTTTCTGATTGGTGCTCTACACGTCAGGGCAACCAAAATGTCGCCCTGCGCTCTCCCATGCTCTCCGATAAACCCTATAGAAATGTCAAAACTGGGTTCTCCAGACACATGTTGAAACAAATAGACGTCAACTTAGTAGTAAGTCGAGAAATTCTTGACTTGATTCGTCGGTGTTGAGGACAAAGACGTCAACTGAGAAAACTGTTCACGTGACAAGTTTTGCCTAATGAAAGCTCAGCAACATGCATTTTGAGAGCTGTCAGACTTACTAAACTCGATTTTTGAATGCGGCCATTCTTGAACGACCTCATTTTCTACAACTGTTTTGACAGTAAACTAATAAATGATTGTCAAACCAAGATGATAGCAAAACAAAATTGATCTGAAATATAATATGCCCCCTGATGTCTGTACGTGTGTGTTTGCGAAAAATTAACGCTTTACTATCAACCAATGGTAACGAATCGTTTTAATGATAAATATAGCCTTGGACTATAAGACTGGTTGTAAATTGTATAGCTGTACCATTGCGTACCATAATTAGTAGACAAATTCATGGTCATCCAGTGCAATCGCGCTAACCAACATAGAATGGAAACACACCTAACATCGGTGTAAGATGTTTAATCTGTTCATAAAACATAAATCACTCAAGTACCCTCCCATCACGCACCCAAAGGCGAAATATTAACAAAAGGGAAAATGACAGCATAAAATATGAAGTGTTGACTCTAATTGCCACCTACTTAGTCAAAAAAAAAAATAATAAGAAAAACCCTAATGCATTTGACATGCAAATACAAAAACAATTATCATAAATTTATTTCAAAGCTGCTGCTGCTGCATGATGCAGTGCCTGCCATCGCATCGTGATGAGCATTTTTCCATCCCAAAAAAGCCATCGTCGAAAGGAGGAGGAAGTGAAGGCGCAGATGATGGGTCATACGTAACATAGCGCTTCCTCTTGAGGGTATTTTCCTAAAAATTTCATTGCGCATGTACTCGGGTCGTACTGGCAACTGGTATACTCATATACTACCTACTCGTATATAGATATTTTTATGCATTTTCGTGTGCACTTATCTTTCTTGCACTACAGTGACCATCTCACGAAGTGGTAAGGCAAGTTACTGCTCCGGTCTTGGAGGTGATGCGCTGGTGCTGCTACTGCTGTTGGATGACTTTTACTTTCCCCAATCGTCATTCCGTTCACGATGCGCGGTGTCATCTTTACAAAAAAAAAAAAAAAAAAAATCTGCGCGTTCTTCTTCGATTTGCGCGAACACATTCAGCTTTGGCGATTTGTATCTTTTGCATGTTTCTATGGCGAGGTATTCGCAGGGACCCACATAGCCCACAACAATCAAGAAATTATAAAACCAACTGGTATATGGCAGGAGGACTCACCACAAATTACCATGGGAATTTCGAATTTGTGCACAGCATTTGGTGTCAGTTGGTATTGGCCTCATGGTGGGAGAGGCCGTATTTTTTTCTTCCTACAATTTCTTAGTGCATTCAAACTATTGCGGAAAATGCTTAATTTTTATTTCTGCATTATCATCATGTCATTAAAGATTAATGCAATCAACTGTGAGAAGGTTTTCGTTTTGTCCCGCTTATTATACCGGCGGCGCTTTTTGGGGGGATCTTCAGCAGCATTTCTTTTGAACATCCATTAAGTCGTCTACGTCGTTGTTGTGTAGTTTCTTTTTTGCGCATACTATACGTAATTATTGCGGTTATTATTTTAATGATGTGGCTCTTCGTCGTCGTCTAGTCGAAGGAAAAGCCGATTGTGTAACAGATTCCCATCATTAAAGGATTGTATGTTAATTATGCGCATAGTAGATCTAAGCTGTTGGTCTGGCTTACAATAAACCTACATTACGTATTATAATGGCAACACTGAGACAAAGGAAAGAGAACGAAAATGTAATTGAGGCTCGTCCCAAGACGAGAAAGTGATTTATTTATTGCTGGGGAAGGTACAGAGTGTAAACGTGTAAGGCGTAACACTGCACCAGTCTTGGGTCCGTCGCCAAAGGAAGTTCACACATGATGTGAAAGAAGGGGCGAACTTGTTTGGATACAATGGGACACCTCCAATGATTTATGGGCACGTTAAACAGGATTGTTTTTCTGAGAAATCCATTTTGTTGTAAAATACTTTAAAGTGGTGTTCGTACAAGGGCTAGATCTTGTCATAAATCAGTACTCAACTGGACTGCAACGAGAGCAGAAGATTTATCGATCCAACAATCGATTAAAAATCCGAATTTCATGAGTCAGAATTCTGATTGTAAACGGACCTCTTTGTGAGAAATAGGACATCCTTCCATACGAACATTGTCATTATTTTCATAAACACATGGACACATTATTAAACACAATACTGTAGAACGCGTAGAGATTTTATTTGATTGTACAACTTCCAGTTGGTCCTCTACGAAAACTGTAAGGACTGGAAAGCCCATATACGAATTTGATATGAATAAATCTGTTTTCTCAGTGTAAATAAAATCGTAGACGCCATATTACTCGAATCAATCGGAACATACTTCTCATCACAGTAGGGATAAACTACGAGCGGAATGGAGACTGCCTAAGTGCCTACAAGCTAAAAAGCTAAAATGTTCTCTCTTTAAATTATTAGAAAACCCTCCCCATGGAAATTCGTTATTAATGAAGCGCTCACAAAGCTTAAGAACAATGGCATTAGAATAACGGCTTATGCGGATGATGTCGTACTGTTGGTAACGGGTAAATTCCTTCCAACACTGGCGGAACAAATTGAAAGCTCTCTAAGAACCCTTGACAAATGGACCAGGAACTGTGGTCTAACAGTCAATCCCCAGAAAACTGAACTGGTACTTTTCACAAATAAAAGGAAAATACCATAGTTTGCTACACCTTCTGTTGGCGGCACACCCCTCAGAATTTCTGATAGCGCAAAGTACCTGTGACTTACATTGGGCAAAAAACTAAACTGGACATTGAACACCAATGAAAGAATTAAAACAACCACAATAGCTTTTTATTCCTGCAGCAGAATCTTTGGGAAAACCTGGGGACCATCTCCCAAAATTAAGCTCTGGATGTACACGGCTATAGTAAGTCCTATACTGACCTACGGCAGTCTCGTATGGTGGCCGGCAACCAATAAAGTCACTTACCTAAAAGCGTTAACGAAGGTTCAAAGACTAGCGTGCATCGGCACCATCAGTGCGATGAGGACAACTTCAACCGCAGGACTTGAGGCTATCCTCAACCTGCGTCCGCTAGACATTCATATACAACTATCGACCACAATTAGTGCAATGAGAATCAGCTAATCGGTAAAATGGAATTTGAACGAAACGGGTCATTCTATGATCCTATAGAAATATTTCGGCCATGTCATAGACTACATCACACCTTACCTAGAGTTTACAAGAGCCTTCTCTAGCGCCTATCCCAGCAGAAAAGACTGGAGAAATGGACTCATACCTAGCACACTAACCATATTAGCCGTATTTACAGACGGATCAAAAATAGGCACTGGGCTAGGGTCAGGTGTCTTCTCTGAATCGCTGGGTTTATCAAAATCGATACGCCTCCCTGACCATAGCAGCGTTTTTCAAGCAGAGGTCCTGGAAGTGACAACAACAGCTCGTGAGTCTGTGGTAAGGGAAATACCACCTGAAAGTATTACCTTCTTTATCGACAGCCAGGCAGCAATAAAAGCCATAATTGCACCAGAAATAAAATAGATTGGTACACAGCTCAAGGTATCGATCTACTGGGTTCCGGGACATGAAGTTGAAGGTATTCCAGGTAATGAGAAAGCAGACGAATTAGCAAGACAAGTTTCGACAGCTGTTTCCGAACAAGCACAAAAACTTAACCTAAACACAGAGGCACAGTACCAGATTCGAGTGAAACATGCATCAGTTTCCACCTTCCCACAATGCTTCAAAGATGTAATACAATATTGGCCTAATAATCAGCTGAAAAAAAAATATCAATGAATTTCTATGAATATATCTATGTACGTCAACTAGCTTGGGTGATAGCCGTGAAAAGAGCTTGAAAAAAGTGAGACAGGTACTTTCATGAAGACAGCACATTAAAAGAATCACTATACAATGAGCCTTCTATTAACTAACCTTAAATAATTAGGTCTGTTCCTTTACTTTTATAGTAAAAATGGAAAAGACTATCAAAATGGAAGACTCTCTCTTTCAAAGAGAACAACTTACGAAAACATTAGTAAAGGAACAGACCTAATGTGTGAAAATTGACACCGAATGCAGTTAAAATTATAAGTAAACCGTTTCTAAAAAAACCATCAGGTGGTCGAAGATCGGTTCCAAAATCGACTCCAATATTGATCCAAGAAAAGTTACAAACAAAAAAATAAAGAAATATGTAGGGTAAGGTCGGGATAATTTGACATGCAGGAGGAATTGACACCAGCACTTTTCTGAAAAACTAAAACCCTGACAGCACTTTAAATGATGAGAAAACGTAGTTAGTTACGATTGGTTTCAGTGATAAATAAACAATTACTGTGGTCTAGGAGATAAGCGAAGTAGACGTCTTTTTTATTTTTGTGCCCATTTCATCTAACTTTTATGGTAAGCAATCTAACTGTAATATTTTAATTATGTAGCTTTTGACATTGAAAGTGCAATGTAGAGCACCTTCATTCGTTTTAGAATCATTAATAAACAATAGTTTATCTTGAGCACCATTACAAAAGTTTTTTTTTGTATTAGTCCCAAAAGTAATCAAAAGGGAGGATTTGACATTTTTGCTGAAGGAGGAATTGACAGAGTGTCAAATCCTTCTTTATAAGTCAAAATAAAAATTGTGTGGTAAAACAACTTTTTAGAATGTAAAAATGCCAAATATTTACAAGAAAAAACATCCCCACCATAACATCGATGAAACAAGTGTTTTAAATTAAGTTTTTATGAAAAGTTTTTTTCTGTTGGTCAATTTATTTTGTCATTTTAATTCTACGCCTTTAAACTTAAATAAAAGTAAACTGAACTAATAAAAAAAGATTAATATGCGTTAAAAATAAAAAAATTTTATTTGTTGATCAAAAAAGCAATATATAAGTTGTTTTATTATTTTAAAAACGTCCTCTGTCAAAACCTCCTTCATGGTAGGAGGAATTGACACTTTGTAAGGTTTTGGGAAAAACCTTACAACTCTGTTAAAAATATTTATATCGATTAATCATTAATGCTTTTATATTGCTAAAATGATATAGTAACTTATGTAAATTTTGAAAATTTGAAATTGTATTTGGATTTTAAGATATTTCCAAATGTTCGTTAACGTGTCGAACCATCCCGACCTTACTCTAGGTATGTGAAAATGGCCTCAAAAACATGAAAAAATAGCTCATCATTTCAAAGCTGGTCAAAAATATTGCTTTGATAAAAGCGTACAAAATCGGGCTCAATTACTAAGCCAAAAGGTCAGTTTCAAATATACCTAATGAATTGCATTTAAGAATATGCTAAAATTGAAAATCATAAAAAAAAAACTACTAACTAAACTAGCTGTATGAAAACAAGTCATAAGCGTCATAAATCGTTAAAAATTTAAATCAAATAACGCTCTTAAAATCGCCCCAAAATATTGTAAAAATCCTGGACAAAATAGAATAACCCCCAGTTTCACACTGAAAGTTTAAACTAAAGTTCAACTGAACCTGAACGTGAGTTTAAATTTGAATGAACTCTGTTCAAGGTTTAAACGAAACTTTGAAACCGAATTAATTGTTGAACTAAAGTTTAAACTAAAAATGTAGTTTAAACTCCCATTGTGTCAAAAATAGCTTCAGAAAAAAAATATAAGGGAATCGAATCTCATTTTCATGAATGATCTCTTGTCTGCAACCTCTAATTTAATTCATTCCTTCGCTGATGACCAAGCACTCTTAGGTTCTCATATTCTTTCCAGGACTCACGTCCCTGCTCTTCGGCTGTGCATTAAATTCCGACCTTAATAGGTTGCATTACAAAATTACATTTTGCGTGAATTATGGGACACCCTTTAGAAGGACTTCTTTTCTGGACCGCTAAACGGTTAGAGGACAAAAATATGTCACTGTCAGTCAGTGCCATTTCAAAATGTAATAATGTAATAGTTCAACACAGTACTTTTCCATAAAACTAGTCAATTCAATCTGATAAAAGCAAACGCGGCTATATCTCATCACCGCGTTTATAAAGCCACAAACAAAAATGCTCAGCCATTGCATTTGTATGTATGTATGTATTAACTATGAAACGCCTGGAGGAACAAACTATTGGCAAACACCCGGAAATAGGTTTTGCCAATTTGTCATTTCTAGCACGAAGAAGCAACAATGACGTCCGGGATCTTATCTTGCAGTTGCACCTTTCGATTCGATTTCACTGGAAAGAAACGATGTTGCAGCTCTAATCTTTCTAAGAAATTGACAAAAACTTGGCAAGCGACTTAAGTTTAAGGCATAACCACAAATGCTTTCCACACTCACTTTTGAACTGGAATTCAGTTCTTCTACAATCAGGACAAATGACAGCTTTAATTACGCTTACAGTGTATTGCTGAACCCTTATGATGATATAATTTATTTTGTTCAAATAAATAAACAAACATTACATCACTCGTTGAAACTCATGGAATTTATTTATGGTTAGACAATGCCATTCCAAGTTAGTGGCCGAAGAAATCGCACTTTGTGAACATATTGTTGCGGTACACGTACAATATTGTTGTGGCGGCGCATAGATCTACTGCGATCACAGCGCTGGCGCACAGTTTTAACTTGTCTGGCTCGTCTTTAGGGGCCATTTCCGAGTTGCCTCTTCTATTTCTCTCCCCCATCGCTGCGCTGTAATCACGACTAAGATATATTGCCCGTCCGGTCTGCTGTCATGTCTGCTGTTGGTAATGATAACCCGCTGAGGGCGACGTTTTATTTTCACTTCGCTTCACATGACTCCGTAATTGTTGTTAAGTTCAGAAGGTGTAGGTCTCCGCCGGAACCAGACAACAGAGATCTATGCTTCGGTGATGGCCGTTGGAATCGGAAACGTCATGAACTTTGTTTGGATGGATAGTTAAAACAAAAGAAATGCGGCAGGAAGTTGGTGATCTTCAGTGCGGGCGGAGGAAAGACTTTCCTCTCAGCAAGATGTAACAAGAGAGTTAGTGATGGTTTTTTTTTATTATTGTTGAATTTAGTATTAAAGTTCAATTGGGTGTCAGTAACTTTCATTTTATTACCGGCATTGTGGATTATGTGATCGTTGTCGCTATTACAATTTGTTTTATAGCTTGCAGTGCTGCCTTAGGGTTCATACAAATAATTTCAAATTTTGTTGGCAATGATTGAATGGAACTTTTAAGGTTATGGTGCGTTCGTTTTTTTTTTCTATTGAAAGTGATTGAGGGTCTGTCATAGCTTGTGGTGTAAGTGTAGATAATTAGGGGTAATTATAAATTTCGCGATAAAGGTACGATATTACAGCAGAAGTGAAACTGTGAAATACCTTTAACTAAACGTATTGTATTTCCTGTTTAAACAACTAACCTAAAGGTAGAAAAGGGTATAATGTTACCATTTAAAAATTAAATGCTTATGCACTCTATTAATCTCCAGGAGAGTATGTTGAATCATTGCAAATTAAGCTTAAGAATCCATTAGTACCCGCGAATGCAGATTGCTAAAATTCATGACACTTCTTCATAGGTTACGCTATAGTTCTTCGTGAACTTGTGTCGCAACAAAAGTGTGGTGTGTGACCTTAAGATTACTGTCAATCTATTTCCGTAATCTATATAAGTTAAGGTCGCCTTAAACTTGCGCGTTCTATCTAAGGAAAGGTAATCCTCTACTGTATTGTCCGTGTCCCACTGTGTGCAAAAGTCTAAGGGAAGAGACTTCCAGAGTGTTGACATCAATTCGTGCCTAATATTCTAGCCATATATTTGATGCCTGTTTTACTCCAAGGCCAGTCAAGGCAAACGAGTCCAAAAATCGGTCCATATTTTTTTGATATGTACATATATTTCTTGCCAAGAAAGGCTTTTTAGGCCAAGGCAAAATCGATTGGCTTAGGTTAGGTTAGGTTTGAAGGAAGTGCACAGCTTTAAAGTGCTGTGCTACCACGGGGGCCTTTTGGTCCATTGTGATCCCTTAGTTTTGGCCATGGATAAAATTTACATTTTATTCGACAACACAAAAAACATGCATAAACACTTTACCTCATTTCTACGAGTTGTTCCTTGGCGGAGTTGGTCTACTAAGTAAACCACCCCGTACTTTTAACAAACCTGATTGTGTCCGTCAATGGTACCTGCACTATGTCCTCTAGGTCTCCGAAAAGCTTGTCTCCCAGATGTCGGAGTCGACTAGTTTGGAGGTTTGGGCATTCGCAGAGCAGGTGCTTGATGGGCTCCGTTTCTTCTATGTCTTGACAGCTCCTGCAGTAGTCTGGTGAGTTAATGCCCAGTCTTGTGGCCATGGTACCATTGGTACAGTGGCCTGACAGTACACTCGTTAAGATTGGAATATCTCGTTTATTCATTTTCAGAACACATCTTGTTCTTTTTTCGTCGATTCTTGGCCAAAGGCTACGTTATATAACACAGTCGTGTCTGTTAGACCAGGTGGTGTTATTTTTTCCCTTGATTTTTGGTCAATATTTATTTTTGCTACACTAATTGGGATGTCTATTGATGGAATAATATTTACTGCATCAAGCTCCGACCCCGTTCTTGCTAGGTCGTCTGCTTTTTAATTTCCATCAATGTCACTATGTCCGGGAACCAATCGATTAGATTGATTTCTAATTTGATTTCGTTCGCAGACAAATTCTCTAACTACCTCAACATTGTAGCTCTCTATTGCAATCTTCTGTCACATCTTCCAATGTTGTGTGTCCTTTATTTTTGTCAGCACATGATTTTGGCCAAGCATTTCTGTCACTTTTGTCCAGTCATTCCAAACGTGGCAGTACCAACATTTCCGATTTTGATTATTGACGGTTACTCTAAAAAAATATACAGAAACTAAAACTAAGAAAAGTATATAATGTACATACATTTATTTAGTACAAATAAAATACACAATTTGTTACATAAATTTATTCGATACATTTCTTTGAGATAAGATCACAATTTACTAATAATCACAACATAATTTTGCTTGCTAAATTTGATCATTTTATACGTGTATGTATGAGTAGCTTCGTTCATTATAAATGATTTAATCGCATTACTGCCTTGGCACCTTTAAATTAGGATCCTTAAGTGGCATTTCTTCTGGTGCTGCACTGTTCCTTCTGACAAATGATCTAACTACTGGTGACAGCAGACGAGGATCAAGTTTCTGATCTGAAGGAATAAGATAACTCAGTGGTATAGCTATACTCCACACTGATAGAACACCCACAATGCTATACCAATAAAAGGATATTTTGAAAATGGAAAACCCTCCATCCCCGACTTTATCGACCACATTTAATATGTCATGCCTGAAATAATAGACTGGAAAATGATCTAATAAAATTTTACAAGATTTCTCTTACACTTGACTCGATGACGTTACATTCATATTATCCTCACAACCATAAGTCGATAGTGGCAACGGCTTGTAAGATAGTTCTCCTGCCTTCATTTTCATTTGAGCACCAGAAACTATGCATGCCATTATGATCACGCTGGTAATAAGACTGATTAAAGCGGCCTAATGATGGATGGAAAATATTAAAAAAGTTGGTTATAATATGGGTTTTCAATCTGTAACCTTTCCATGAACCCGTGGCACCAGCATTCCAAGCGTGAAAATCCCAAACACAGTTCCATGGGTAATCCCACTTATAGTAACGACCACTTGCATGATCGATGAAAACTGCTCAACAACAAATCCACCAAGAGCACAATATACTCCAATTACAAGCACACACGACTTCATAAAGATATTAGCCTTCCTTTCGGTGTGCTTCAGAAACGGCTTGACATAGTCAAAGTAGAAGATGCCCGACAAAGAGTTTAAGTTCGCTGAAATGGTACTGAAAATGAAAAGAAACATTATGTGAATGGTTTAAAAAGTCGTAGGAAGGTTTACCTTAGAGATGCACTGAACACGCATGAAATGAAAACCCCTGGCATGCCTTTCCAATCCCCAACGATATCTTGAACGAAGAAGGGCATCATTTTTTCAGCCTTCTCTACGATCTGAAATATAGAAACGGAAAATTATGAAGCTCGCAGAAGAGCGAAGAGGTATCTTGGGTGCCTTAACAACCTAGCATCCCTGCTTCTATTGACAGGTGGGTGGATAGCGACACATCAAACTAATGTCAAACTCTGTTTCAAGAAATTGACATCTAACCAATCTCGCTGGAACTGAAACCGTTTGTGATCTAATTTGTTTTGAATTTTGACGTGCTGCTTGTCATCTAGATTGGTGTCAGATAACGCAAATCAATATGGAAACTGGGGGGTTATTACCAAATGCGCGGTAGATCGTATTGAAAGCGATACCAGAATTTCCACCGTCTTTGCTTTTGGTTATTCTCAAATGCGAAAATGATATTTCCAGTACTTTCCAGTTTGACAGCTTTGTTCCGTCACAGGAATTTAGTTTATTTTTCATCCGCAAACAATCCGCCAGAAATCCATCACCTAAACAGCTATCGATTTTAAATGGAGCGAAACGCTTTTAGCAATACAAAAATACAAATCCGCCATGAAAAGCGAGCCGCGCGAATTACATTCCCATCAGAACCCAGCAACACCATACCAGCACACTTAGAATAATATCATATTTCTTTTGTATTCTGATTAAAGCAAACTTAAAATAATTTAATATCATATTTTGTATTTTCTGTTCACATTCTTTTAATCTTAGATTACGCTATTTTTCTGTAATAAAATATATTCATATTTCATAGCGTCAATATTTAAAACTTATAAAAACCTATGTAAAAATAATTTTGGTTGAGTTGAATTATAATAAACGTCAGAGGCGGAAGCTCTGGGGAAATAAAATATTGTTTTTTTTTTTATTCGGGTCGTGTCTTGTTTATAACTCGCGCCACGCATAATACTCATAATACTTTGTAATTCGTAAATAATGCTTAGGCCTATTGTCCACGAAGCTGCTCTTCATACGCAGGCTTTCGTCATTTGCATCTTGTTTCTTGTTGTACGCTTGCTTGGCCCCTGTAATCACAAACCACATAGAATAGACCGTCGACTCCTCCAACATAACGGACTTTGCCTACAAGTTGCCTGCGGGCCCAGGATTTTGCATGTATTGGTGCTGTACAAAATCAAAGGAGCGCCATTAACGCACGCATACTTGAAAAATCCTAGGCCCATGGTATAGCATGGAAAATCATTGCCGCCATTGATTTTGACATTTCACACGTATTCACAGACAGGGGAATTTAATGCGGGGAGAATCGGATAGGTGCACGGAAGTCGCCGGCCTAGTTCTCTGTGGTTTGTGTTTGTAATCCAAATATGCATTGAAAGTAATTATAAATGAATAAAGACTTGGGAAGCATGGACCGACTGATAGGTGTATAAATATAAATAAGGACAATCGGTTTTCTAGTTCACGAGGTCTGACAACATGTGTCTCTTTTTTGATCACGTGAACAATTTTTCAATTTACGTTAAGTAGGCTAACGGATAAATCTAGTCAAGTAAATCACCTAAAGAGGTTTAGAAAAGATTTTGTTAGATTCCGTCAGTTGAAATATGGTGGAATACGAGTCAACGAATACAATTGATCTTTACCGGAGGCAACTGCATAAAAATACACTCTTACTTGTAAATGCGTACCTATAAAGAACATAATTACCTTTGTGGCCACGGGATCGCAATCGTGATACTTGGCATACATGACAACTCCAGTAAAGCAGTTTAATAACATTATAATGAAGAACCCAACTCCAAAATAATAGAGAGATCTACAGAATGAAAAAAAAAAATAATAAACAAAATTATATAACAGTATATAAGAGATACAAATACAATAATCCGCGTTTTAATAAACGTTACATCAAATTGGTGAATGCTACCTGACGTTTGATATAGCCAACCATCTTGTTTATTAATACGGGAATTGTTGCTTAAAATGTTCACATACTTCCTGGCATGAGCAAGTGATGGTAGAGCGACAATTCTCTGTACACAACTTTGGTTAAATCCAACGTAACTACCCCACATGCAAAAACCTCCCAATAAACAATTCCAAAGGGTTGCACGCGTTTCAGGATCGAACTCAAGGCTGTAAGAAATTAATTATTATTATTATTTTAAATAGATCAAATCGGTGGAAAAGAGAAATAAACTGAAATTGAAAGTATTTCCCAACGAACTGCTAACATTTTATTTTATTTAGCAAAATAAGTGTAATGACCAAAACACACGTGCAGAATTCATTGTGCAGCAAGATTAGAATACACATGTTCTTATGTGGTGATACAAATGTAAATTCTGCACCCTCCACAGCACTGCAACATGTCTCTATTTCTAAATCCACTGCATAGCAACGCAGTGAATCAAATTAAATAGATTTGGCAGCATCGAATTTTTTAATTCAGCTACTGATGCATACGAGGAAAAGAGAGACGGAAATTATTTGTCGTCTGTGTTGCACTCTCGTATTTTTCCCCGCATTGACAGTAACCGATGCAAATTGAATTCTGCACATCTGTTTCATCTGCAGTACTGCTTGCAGTAATGCCCAAAACACATGTGCAGAAATTCTGAATGCTTCACTGCATGCAGTACTGCAGATGAAACACATGTGCAGAATTCAATTTGCATCGGTTACTGTCAATGCGGGGAAAAATACGAGAGTGAAACAAAGACGACAAATAATTCCCGTCTCTCTTTTCCTCGTATGCATCAGTAGCTGAATTTAAAAATTCGATGCTGCCAAGTCTACTTAATTTAATTCACTGCGTTGCTATGCAGTGGATTTAGAAATAGAGACATGTTGCAGTGCTGCGGTGGCTGCAGAATTTACACTTGTTTCACCACATAAGAACATGTGTATTCTAATCCTGCTGCGCAGTGAATTCTGCACGTGTGTTTTGAGCATAAAGCGTTCAGAATTTCTGCACATGTGTTTTGGGCATAATGGTCTTGTTTCACATAGCGCTATTGCATTGCGCCGATCCAATCACTTTACTTCGCTGTATTTACTAACTTAACATGAAGACGCCCTCCCTCCCTTGCATTGTCAATAACTTCACTTATTCCACCAGATCGAATAACTCCCATTACTGCAATC
This sequence comes from Cheilosia scutellata, assembly GCA_955612985.1. Classification (NCBI taxonomy): domain Eukaryota; kingdom Metazoa; phylum Arthropoda; class Insecta; order Diptera; family Syrphidae; genus Cheilosia; species Cheilosia scutellata. The sequence goes on along the minus strand of OY015312.1, from coordinate 108,797,456 downwards.
AAAATCGATGAGCCAACCATTATTGCTGCCTGTACAACATCTGTCCAAACGACAGCTTTGATACCACCCTACAATAATTATAAATTTTGCAAATTAAATAAATAGGCAATCATTTATTGATTGCTCCATTTTAACATATGAAATCTGTCAGACTGTCACCATTACTTACAAGCATCGTATAAAATATGCATATTGAGCACACTATCGCGTTAATGACATGAATATTAACACCGGTAACTGTTTTAAAACGAAAAGAAAAAATATTAAATATGTATATCTACAGCTAAACCTCAAGCTAGAAATAAATCACCTTGTGAAAATGCCAGAGATGGAATAAATATAAACACTGGCAAATATAGAAACACCGTTACAATAAACGTCACCGTGATTAGCTGACGAGTTCCTTTATTAAATCTTCTCTGTAAGTACTGCAAATATAAATAGTAAATAATATTTACAATAGGTTAAGTAAATGTCTTACGCCGAGTAGCACTTCACTTGCAATATGTAATTATTTGCTTAGACAGATAGAGGTTATTGCAATATTGAATCTAACACTAACGGTAGGAATACAACATTGAGTTATAGTTGTGACGTTTTTTTGCCATGGAGTTTTTAAAAATAATAGTCTTCAATATGGTTTTAAAAAATTTCATTTGTAATCCATTTCTCAGACTCTGACAGCTACGACACAGTGTGTCCGAATAATATGTACGAAACACTTAAATCTGACAGAAACTCGCATACTTTGTCAATTTCAGAAGAATGAAAATCTTGCGACATTACTTGGTTGAGATGAGACCCAGTGCGGATGAAACAAATCCCCTATAAAAAGATGCTAACGTTGATATTAGGAATCGAAACCAGACAGGAACTGGAACAGGGGACCCGCACCCGTTACAGTGGTCTGATTCGGATATCTCTCATTTATAAACAAAAATCCCGTTAATTGTTCTTCATCATTTTCTGAGAAATTGTACCATATTCTTACTTACTTAATTAAGGTGGTGCTACAGTCCGGGATGCGGATCGGGGCCTCAACCAACAAGAGTGTCTCCAGCCAGCACGATCTTTAACCAGTCTCCAGTTTCGCATGCTAAGATGGTTAAGGTCCCCTTCCACTTGCGTGCGCCACGTGAGTCGCGGTGTTCCTCTACTACGCCGTCCTTTGGATGTGGATTAGAAGACAGCGATTGGTAAAATGTATTCTCCCTTTAATCTCAGCGCTGCGCTGATGTCATTGTCTGAGTTCATAATGAGCCTAGGTAGGCAAAAGTCCCTAACCATCTCAAAGTTATATCTGTCTATCGTGACATTCTGTCTGAAACGTCGATGTTGAGTGTTCTTTTTGACATATACTTTGTTTTGCCCTCATTGAGCCGCCTCTGTCTCAATATTAACGAACGCTCGTGGATGTCATCGGCGTAGGCGAGTAAATAGACGGACGTTTTGAAAGATGGTGCCTCTGGTTTTGACGTTTGATTTTTGCACTTTCAAAAACGATTACGAAGAAGTCACATCATCGAATTGTATAAATCCTTTTACTCTCGGTAAGTTCTTAATTGACCTCAAAAATTATGAGGTTCCAGTTCCAATTATGTAATTTAAAATTGAGAGAGGAGACAAAAATGATCTCTTTCAAAAAGTTTACATCGGACGCGGTTCCTTACAGCGCTCGATAGACGTCTACCAAAATGATATCGACTAAATAGAGGAATGCCTCACTAGACTACTTAGCGCCAGCGGAACATCCCCATACGGGTAGAGAAGAGATTATGGACGTGGGGCCCTACTCTGTATTTCGATTCGAAAGTTAAATCATTCGGTATCGAAACATTGGCACTCAGTAATTCAGTATTCAGTAATTCGAAAGTCGAAATTAAATATCCGAATCTCAGTGGCCATTTTTTTTTTGTCTCGCAAATTGTAGCTTTGGCACTTGGCAACTCGATTCTTTATGTCGTTGCCGTCGGCTATTTTCTTGGTTTTTTTTTTCATAAAATGCAAGTATGTACATAATTTCTTCAACTTCTCAGTGATAACAAAGAAGGAATAAAGTTTTATCATTTTTAATGCATGGCAGACATTAATGCATTAACACTAATATTGAGGATTTAAGCCGGAACCACACTTGTATGGCGTGGTGTGTCGTGGAGTGTTGTATCGTGTGTTGTTTCAAATACGCCACACCACTCTATGGCGCAATGAAACGAAACAAATATTGTGTACCTAAACGTCAGTATTCAAAAAGTAAAACGGAAAAGAACTGAATTCATTTTAAATTTTAAAATTTTGTAATATTTTATTGTGATATGTTTGAAGATTTAAATCTGCAGTGCTGGTCTTTCTTTTGTCCCAATAGTCGGAATTTTGTATTAAGAGCAATCGGCAAAAGCTCGCAACACACCACACTAGACAGGTGAGTGACAAACCACACCAGACACCACTCTACAACACACCACGCCATACAAGTGTGGTTGCGGCTTTAGTTGTGATTAAGTGACAACCAAATATTATACCTATGCTATCAATAAAATGGGCACACAACAAAATTTCACAGCTAGTACCAAATCCGGTCAAAAACCCCAATCGGATAGTTGTTATTGTGGTATCGTAATGAATAAGCTTATGCATTGTTATCAGCAGAAGCTGTATTAGGAGTGCAGTAAAATCAGAAAAATGTCTGATGCCATAAAAGCATCTAATTGACGAACGACCTGTCACGTTCTGTTATATTATCTACCACACTGCCAAAATGACTTTTATTGTAATCTTTTTATTTCTTTAGAGCGTGCTTAACATCAATAAATTCAGCATTGTTAGCCGCATGTTTGTCTTGATTCTGATAAGGGTGCGTCTCGAGGTTAGACAATTGTCATTGTCAATGATGAACCGCAGCAACTTTCGGTCACATGTAATTTATCTACGATGCACACTATCTACTCACCTCGTAACAATTTGATATATCGTTGGTGTAAAACACTGGGATGACCATATAGCACAAAACAGGGACCACCACCAGCATCGAGATGACCATAAACATATAATTTATGCCAAAACCATAAATTTCCGCTGGTATCGTCATTATCGCTATCCCAGATAATTGGCTGCAAATATTTTTTTTTGATGCAATCCACTTATATCGCCTTGTAATTGTTATGCGTCTTACCTTGCAACCAAGGATATGGCAATTGGGAGAGTTTTCATGCGTTTCCCACCTAATAGATACTCATCCGTGGTATCGCCTCCAGTGGAAAAGAATCCAAAATATATACCAATACCGGCGGATACAAGCAACATTACCACGAAAACTACATAGTCCGCCACTCCGAAGGTGAACATTTTAGCCGCAGCATTAACCGCATCGGTTATGTTAACTGACATTTTTCCGTACACACTTGATATCCTTAGGAACTAAATTATAACGAACCTAAATGTTCGCTTGGCTAATAGGCTTCCAAGCAGCTAAATAGCTAGTTGAGCTGAATTTTACAATTGATGGCGGAGCATCTAGATAACACGGTACTAAATTATATGTAAGAAAATGTAACCTTATCTAAATCGCATACCAAACAAATGTTAATACGGTTATTTTAATTTTACGATTTATATTCACGTATACATATATCTAAATGTGATGAGATGTTGTAAAATCATTAGAAATTTTTATTGCCGATTGTTTTGGTAGTGACGTGGTAGAAAAATGTCTCAATTCGAGCTAGAGCTTTGTTTCTCACAATTATCGGATAGGGTCGGATTGCACCAGTCTTGGCTAGACTTGACTGATCCAGGGAAAGAACTTAATACTTCAAAAATGGCCAATGCAATCTAATGAACTTTTATACGATCAGACCAGCAGGGCCGTAGCCAGGATTTTTTTTTGGGGGGGGGGGGGCTTGCTTCCAAATCTTACGAGGAATTCTTTGAACAATAAACTATATACAGGGTGTCCTAGTTAAGCAGAATAATCCTTTAAGGGAAGATTCGTGAAGTTCCGTAGAACAAAAAATTGTATGCCAGGGGGGTCTATTTTCACCATATTTCCCGTTATGGCCCTTCAAAGCATGTGACCTCTAATTTGTAGGTGTTACCACTTAAAACGCTATAACTTCTAAACTATTTGAGATACAAAAATTGTTTTGCGGATACAAGTAATGAGGTACATATGTGCAGCTGCAAAAGAGTTATGGCTCCTTAAACTCAACATTTTGAAAATTTGTTGTTACATTTTTTTTTACTTAAAATTATTTTTTCTCAAAATGTTTAGGTACTTAATAAATTTTTATTTTTTTTTTATGAAATGTTTATCCTTGAGAAATTTTCTAAAAATTATGTTAAGCAACTTTTTTTACGTACGATCAACAGAAGTTGTTGTAAAAGCAGTTTTTTGTCAAAAAAAATGGTCAAACAAAATTAAGTCAGAATAATAAACTAACGTAATTATGAGCAATGGTTAATAGTTAATTGTCAAATATGAAAAAAAGCTTAACATTGATAAGTTGATCTCCACAAAACGTATTCAAAACGTGATTACGCGGACATAGTGTTTGTAAACGGGTTCTGCCATGGAAACGCTTCGTTGGCAAGGTAGGAGTCCAACGCCGGCCGATACCCAAATCGTAGCTGGGTACTGATGCGTATCAGCGCCTTGTTGATACGGGGTGAGCTCCTCGAAATAAAAAAAACAACGTTCAGACCCAGCGGCGGCGGCAGAAATTGAGGGTGGGATTTTGCGTGCTGTGGAAGTCAAGCCCTTAGTCAGGTCCGAAGACAAGCTGTGCAATTGGAACTTCCCAGAACTCTCCAGAGTAATAGGTTACACCCTTCCTATTTAGCACCGTTACGGACACTTCCTCAAGAACATTCTGTGGACTGACGGAGCGCAATTCACAAACGAAGTTATAAAGCTACAAACCTCCACAATTTGCACCATTGGCCAGACCCCAATCCCCATTAAATACACATAGTGAGGCGGCATAGTATAAAATTGTATAACAATTGTGCACTTTGTGATGAAAGCATGAAATTTTTACCATGGAGGACACATTATATGAAAATGATTTTAAGATATTGGGGCACTTCAGATTGCGCCCTAAAGGGGTAAAAGGGGGGGGGGGGTCGAAGTTTGTATGGTACCATTTTTATTTTTCATCCGATTGACTTCAAACTCGGTTCGTGTACTCTCTATGAAAAATAAAGAAAACTATTTTCTTCGATTTTGGAAATTCAACCCTTAAAGGGGTAAAAGGGGGGTCAATGTTTGTTCATATTTATTCCTAAAATTTGTAAGGGGTGTAAGCTTGCTTTACTGCCCGGGTGCCATTGCTTCTTAGTCCTCCCCTGTCTCAACATATTTTATACCACAATACATTAAAATGTATACCTATGTATATTTGACTTTAAACTTGGACCCCCTTTTTACCCCTTTAAGAGTTGAATTTCCAAAATCGAAGAAAATAGTTTTCTTTATTTTTCATAGAGTACACAAACCGAGTTTGAAGTCAATCGGATGAAAAATAAAAATTTGACCCCCCCCCTTTTACCCCTTTAGGGCGCAATCTGAAGTGCCCCAATATTTTCATATAATGTGTCCTCCGTGGTAAAAATTTCATGCTTTCATCACAAAGTGCACAATTTTTTTTACTATGCCGCCTCACTAACACAACATCCTTTCAAAGGTAAGAATTTAATTATTTTGAACAACTTCTTCAAAATGTGTTCTTATTTCAAAGGAGGTTTAGCGTAAATGTTTGAAAACACTTTAGTAGGCCCGCACGTTCTTCCACAAACAGTTAATTCTCTTGAATTTCTTAGAGAACAAAAATGCCGAAGCTCCTTTTCTTATTAGTTTTTAAATCGTATGTATCTAAACGAACATACTAAAATTATTTTTTTCAAAGCAGAAGACGTCTTGATTTTTTTTTGACATGACATGATGGTAGAACGTCTTCGTTGACCATGAATCTGTCCGTAAGATTTTGTTTTAACGATGTTTCCTATGCAAGGAATCAGTATAGACACTCTAAAATAGGCTCCAGTAGAAGAGCTTTCTGGATTGGAACACGTTGTTTGTTTCAATGAAGTTCTTGGGGCTCTTAATTCAACTTCAAATAAGTCCTCGGCAAGTTGGGATTCGGATTGAAAAGCCTCTCTGAAAAAATATTCGGCATTTTCTCTGATGTTCTTAAGAGAATTCAGAACTTCTTTTGTGCGGTCGAAATCTAAGGATTTGGTCTGTAGGAAAACTGATAATGGTAGCGTTAAATTGAATAGTTTTTCGCATACAACGAGGCTTACTAGGAAATCACTTTTTTGGATCGATGCCAAAAGTGTTGATGCTTTCGAAGACATTGCCCACGTTCTGCTGGTTATTTCTTCAAGACTTATTGAGATGCATTTCAAGAGCTCTACAAAGGAAATAATACTGTCATACCTTTCAATGAATCTTGCGTTTCACAAAGGCTTAGAAGTCGAGTTTTTCGGCTCTCTGGTGCGTGTTTTTTAATGACATTTTTTAAAGTTATATTTACATTAGAATGGTTGCGGAAGATTTGAATTTATATTACAAAGTCTTAGTTTTTAATTTTTTGCTTAGCGTTTCGGGGGGGGGCTTCAGCCCCTCAAGCCCCCCCCTGGCTACGTGCCTGCAGACCAGACAATTGACTGTCAGAATTCAAAAACTATTCAACAACAATCACTTAAAAGGAGTCTGATGATGAATTAGTGGTGTAGTTCGAAATAGCTATCATTCCTACAATTGTGACTGTGTCTAGGAGTTGTTGTTAATGTCATTCTCTCAGAAAATAATTCATAGACTGAAATTCGAATAAATTTCCCAATAGAAATTGACAGGGTCAATCCCAACTAGCGAGAATCGTTGTTACTCCTCGCATTCCCAACCCAGACGTACATATGAATGTATATAGTTTTATCGTACCAGTTATGAGATGGTTAGATCAAGTTCATAATCTCTCCTCTACCGGTATGGGAATTACCCTTGATGATTTGGAGTCGATGGCATAGAATCGAGAGCGAGAGCCAGTTAATGGATTAGCGGGCCATTGAAAATGAATGAATGAATGGTTTTATCGAATTTCCATGTAGCTCGAGAACATTTCATCTTGGCAAAGAACTGTCTGTTCTGCTCGAAGTTGGGGATCTCAGTCTGAGTCAACATTGTATCTGGTCAAATCGTATCCTTTATACAAAAGTTTCACCCTATCGGAAGATGCTATATGCACCCCTATTCCAGTTGGCGTTTGTCGTATACGACTCATGTTTCGTGTCGTTGGAAAACGATGTTCAGATTTTTGTTCTTTTTTTTTTTTTATTAATAATTTTATTTCCTTTTCTACTGTTCAATTTTATTTCAATTCATTTGTCTCAAAAAAGTTAAAAACACCGACTAAAAAACGAAGTGAAATACGAGTCGCTTACGACAAACGCCAATGGGAATAGGAGTGATTATTTTTGCAAATGGCGGCAAATGTCAATTCTATTTTGACATTTGTGCAGTAAACAGATACAAGATATACATCAACAAGACATGAATCGTTGTTCTCCTAAAGAACGTGGAATAATTGTTTAGATTTTTTTGCGGAATAATTTATCGGTAGTCCCAGCGTGAATTTCAGAACACTACGACGTTTAGCCGCTCGCCAAGAAGAAGCCATTACCCCAATTACTCAAAGTTACTGTATGGTGTACTGTTTACGTTGGACGCATCATCAGGCCTTATTTTTTCGAAAACGCCACAGGCCAAACGATTAACGATTACTGTGGAATGCTACGAAGCCATGCTCATCAACTTGCGGCTCCGCTCGCGGCCACTTAGTCGATATTATATCTTCTCAACTCAATGAAAAAAAAAATTAAGACATCAAATAATCATAATCCAAAAGTAGAACCAACGTTTTTCATTCATAAAAAAATGCAACCAAAGGACTTTTGCGCCATTTTTGTTTCCATTTGTGTTTCCATTTGATTTTAACATTCTAAGATATACCGCAGTGAATCAGTGGTTAGTGCTCTGGACTACTGTGCGAGGGGTCCCAGGTTCGATTCCCGGAAAAACACAAATCACATCTTAACGTCGCGTCGCGAATATCTGACAAACATCTGAGACTATAACTGTCCTGAAAAAGCTTCTCAATTAAGCCGTTCGGACTCGGCATAAAATTGTAGATCCCTTCCATTCGTCTCAAAAATAAAACTTACACAAACACATGGTTGTGAGAAGCTAGGCCTAGGGCGTCTACACGCCTGTTGCGCCAACAATTTATTTATTTATTTACTAGCGGACCCGGCAAACGTTGTTTTGCCTGCTCTTACATTTTCATTTCATTTTTATTTAACCGATGTGTCCAGACTGATTCTGTACTCCGTGTGCTTCGACCGATATTTCCTCGGACGTGTGCCCACGAATTGTATTGTCTAGACAAATTGTTTCCCATGACTGTCGAAGAATAACGTTTGAAAAGTATTTTTTTGTTATGAGAGGTGTAACGACCTTCTGTCCAGTCCCGCCAGGTTTTGTAAAATGCTTCAATCAGGCAATGTTCAGATATCGTGATTTAAATAACTTTGTTGTAAAGGTGGTGCCATGGCCCGTTTTCCAATCCCACCCACTTTAGCTCCCATGGGTGTCCAGAAATAGGATTTAAAATGTATATTTTTTTTATACGGTAGGTACCACGCTCCTTTGTCCAATTTTGATCAAACTTTCACAGAAACACCTTCTTATTTCTTCTTCTTCTTCTTCTTCTTCTTCTTCTTCTTCTTCTTCTATCTTCTTAGATAATAATGTTCTTTCGTAAAATGCGAAAAATGAGAAAAATCGATTTTCTGGAATTTTCTTTCTGCGTAAACCCGAAATACAGCAATACGAACAAAACAAAAAAAAAACATGAAAATCGGCTCAGCGGTTATCGAGTTATAACGTCATCGAGTTTCACCCCATAGAAGACGTTTTTTGTATGGGCGGTGCCACGCCCTTTTGTCCAATTTTGACCAATCTTACAGCAACACTCCTAAGCCAATACCTAAAATTGTCTGTACATAAGTTTCAACTCAATTGATTCGGCGATTTTCAAGATATTTTTTCTTAGGCGGTGCCATGCCCCTTTGTCCAATTTTGACCAATCTTGACAGGAATACTTCTGGGCTGATACTTAAGATTGTATGTACATTTGAACTCAATCGATTCAGTGGTTTTCGATATATAAGATTTTGAATGTTTTTTTTTTTGTATGGGAGGTGCCACGCCCCTTTGTCCAATTTCGACCAATCTTGACAGGAATACCTCTGGGCTGATACTTAAGATTCTGTGTAAATTTGAACTCAATCGATTCAGTGGTTTTCGAGATATAAGATTTTGAATGTTATGGGAGGTGCCACGCCCCTTTGTCCAATTTCTCACCTTTTAAACCTTTCCTGGGCTTTCAAAAATAATTCAAGACCAAAATTAGCCAAATCGGTCCAGCCGTTCTCGAGTTTTAGTGAGACTAACGAACAGCAATTCATTTTTATATATATAGAAGATTTAAGCTATAGCGACGGAGATGGCTAGGCCTAGGCCTTTTCCTTAAATGTGTTTTAGGTCAAAAATATAAAGTAAATATATAACCCTCTTTTATAGAATGAATGAATGAATGAATGAATGAATAGAATGGAAGACCAATTGAAGCTATTTCAACACACCAGTAACCAGGACATTTCATAAGAGTGTAAGTGGTTATTTTCCGTTTTCTCTCCTTAATCTACTACAATATGCCAAGACCATTAGTTAGAGTGCATTGCACAAGAGATTGTCATAAAAGTAATATAGATGTATAATTGTATACACTGGCATTCGGCTGTGAGAATTTTTTTTTTTTCATTTCTAATCTTTAATAAAAATTGTAGCATGAAATATGAACCCTCCTTTGCTACTCGTATGCTGGCCTATAAAATAACGTTATAATAACGATTTTGGCAGTTATCTCAATTCGAAAAATTTACAGGCAAACAAAGAGATAACATTGCGTCTGATAATCCGCATAATAGTACTTACTTGGTTAAATGTCATATATAAATATTTGCCAAATGTATTTCATTAAAACAAAAAAAAAAACTCCCAAAAATTAAGCCCCCAGCTAAGGCAAAGTAAATAGATGCTTGTCGATAAGTAATATGCCACCAAGCAGAATGTATTTAATCGTAGAAATCATTGTTAAATTGCGCGTATTGCAGACCTAATGGTCTAAAAAAAATATATAGGGTTTCTAAATACAATCGTTTCTAGTTAAGCGCGAAATTTAAAATGTCTGTAAATGTCACTGCGGCTATAGGTGAATATTTCACCTTCGACATGACGGACTATGTGGTGTTTGTCATAATGTTATTATTATCTTCGGCCATTGGAATATATTTCGGATTCTTTGGCAAAGGTGCAAATACTACAGATGAATACCTTTTGGGTGGCAAACGGATGAAAACATTACCAATTGCAATTTCATTGGTGGCAAGGTAAAACAATTACTTTTAACAAATTTATAGAATTTCCATATTTATAAGATAAATAGTTAAGAGTAAATAAAATTCAGAATGCTTAAATCCATTGAAAACCGTTAGCTTAATTATTTAAATCAAATTTTTTAAAAAATTATTTTTCATAACAAAAATATTGCGTATACGCCCTAGTGTGTGCAAAATTTATTTACATATACAGCTTCAAACTCTGTTATAATTTTTATTAATTAGGCAATCGTATTTGACGTCTGCACGAAATTCTGTTGGAGACTTAAGCTAAGTACACGCACGATTGTCAGATCTTACAATATTGTCAGATCTGTCGATGCTCTGTCGAACAATGAGCTGCATATAGCAAAATTGGACGAAGGATTGGGTGGCCCGTGCGTCGTCAGGATTCTGAGAAACCGGAACTTTATCGCAATTTGTTGCGAATGGACTCAACATAATTCGATGATCTTTTAGCTTTTGTGACTCCACACATCAAGACACCAACTTTGTTGGATTCCAAGACGAGCATTTGCTTGAAATATTTCCAGGAAATCGATATGGTTTCATTGGCAGCTTGACCCGACTATTTTTCTGTATTTGTCGAGATGGCTATTAAATGTGATGGCCCTTACATTCGTTAAGTGACCTCTTACTCTGCGCTTTGAACATCCCCCTTCACTTGTTGTTTTGTTTTTTTTTTCGTCTTTTCCATCAATATCAACATCTTCTGAATTATTGTTCATCGTTTAAAATCAAACTTCGATTTCTCGTCTAAGCCACTGGTTATATTGTCTGACAATGAAGAAATTGTAAGCAACTGTCAGCTTCCTTTAACAACAATATTCTTACAATTTTTAATGAGTCACAGTCTTAATTGTCTGACAATAACAAAAATTGTATGTTAGACTTGTTCAGATGATTGTCAGCAACTTGGTTTTTATTGTCAGATGGAGGGGTTACAATAGGCTGACAAATGACTTTTCAGACAACATTGTCCGTCAAAATTGTAAGTTTGGACGGTTGCAAGACATTTGGGACATATTTTCCACTGTACTTAGCTTTAGGGACGTCATATCTGAAGCAATTCGAACCAGTTTGTCAGGGGCACTGTATTTCAACTCGATATTTCGTCATAACAATTTGTAAGATTATTTTATACTGTTATAAATTTGCCTAAATGTAGTTTGACTGTCATGTCTATCACGAAGATTTGTTCACTAAAAAGCGCGTTTTCGGAAACGTCTAATATGACCTCGATTATATCTATAGAAAACGCAATGAATTTATAAAAATGAAACAAAACGAAATTAATACCGATGGCGTTTCCGGAAATTGCATACTTACTTTCTTCGTCCCTCCTATTAGCTTAGGAACACAAACATTCTTTTCGCGAATTGTGAACGTTTATTCGCAATCCACAAGACTAAAAGTGGTTCGAACGTTACCGTTAAATTAGAAATTGCTCGTAGAAACTGATGGCTGAAATTTGCACACTGCCAGCGATCAAGAAAAGTGTTGAGTAAAACGGACTGTCAAAACTCGTGAATATTCGTTCGTTTGTAGACAGTTGGTCGCTCTCATGTGAATAATCCTTAATTCCTGTTTAGCCGTCTTCACCCGGAAATCCGGATGGAGGACTTGTTTCCGGAGTTATTTTCCTCAAGGGAAATTAAACATTGATGCTTGCCAATGAGTTCTTAATAGGAATGAGAAAGACTGGGTCATCACTATATCGCTCTTGCACTATAATTTATTCGTTCATATTTTTGTTGCTGTGAGTTTTGATCACATATGCGTTGAAAGAATTTGGAAAAGGAAATAGCGAACTCTACGAGCTGTCATCATCACATCCCGGATCTGTGAAGTGATAAATAATTTATCATTTCAGTTTTCAACAGTTTTTCATTTTATCACTTCACGGCCACACCTAATGCGATTCTCGAACTCATCAAGATAAACTTATGTCAAATGTGTACTGTACGAAATGATAAATGCTCTCCGCTATGTACGAGTACATTGAGCGTCAAAAGTGTGAACATTTTTTTTAATATCACTATAAAAATAAAGTAGTTTATGCTGTCGAAATAAAATACGGTTTATTATTGTTATTTCGTTATCAAACTTTTTACAAATTGTTGATTTTGTAGGCATATTTCAAGACCCTTAAGAAAACTTAAGTTCACTCAGTTTTGACGCTCTCTGTATCATTTGTGCGCTTTCGGTTTTAATTTAATTTGTTTGTTCAGTTTATAATGTCAGAAATAATAATACGAGTAATTATTAAACTGATTTATCAATTGCTTGTTTTGTTTTCAATAAAAATATTGGGTTTGGATTTTTTCCTAGAAATAAACTGGCGATTTTGCTATGTTCCTTTCGAGATGGTTATATCATAACCCATTCGAAGTTACTACTGGCGAGCAATTTATTCAACTTTATATATTTCCAAAACATCCTTTTATGGATCCAATAAATGAATTAAAGTCATTCGTGAACTTTCGTCATATCATGTCTGCTTTGCCACCGGTAATTTTCAACGTGATGTTTATTAAAAATTACAATTTTCTAGGTTTTTTAACTTTCAGGGTAGAATACTTTTCATTGGCCAAATCGGGGTTTTATACTCCAGATATTCGATTAAATACATATTTTTGAATCCCTGATTCTGAACTGATGGGACAGTTGCTTTGTTTATGCTTTTCACACACTTCTTCACAAATGAAACGGTCCGAAAGGTCGATTGCTAAACGATTCATAATGTTCAATTTGAAAGTAAACTAATTTATCTGTCAACTCACAACTGTCACTAAGGTTGACAGATGTTACACATATATCTATGGCGGGAAGGTTAAATTTTAACTCAAAATTAATAAACCGATAATAAACCCTAAAAATATTTTTATTAAAAAAAAGATACATATTTTCAAAATATTCGCAAACTCCGATAAATTACCTATACATTCACTTATGTTCTTTCCAGTCAACTATCTGGTATATCAATTATGGCAATACCGTCTGAAATATACAGCTTCGGGATATCCCACGTATTTGGAGTAATGGCCATATTTGCGTGTGTGCCCATTTTGTGTTTTATAATTATCCCAGTATTTTACAACAATAGCATATCCAATTGCTATGAGGTGAGTAGACATGTTTTTCAAACCTCCAAGTGTCATTTAACTTCAACTTAAATCACTTACAGTATCTGGAAATGAGATTCAATAAGAATATTCGTCGTCTAGTGACTGCACTCTTCGTTATTACCGTTTACCTAATGATGCCGGTTTTTATCTTCATTCCCGCCCTGGCATTTTCTCAGGGTAAGATTTAAAATTATTACGTTATATTACTGTACACTTAGCCTTGATTAAACGTCTGCGTTAACAAACGTATTTTCTTTGGTGCTTTACTAGTCATTATTTTTAATGTTCAGTTTAAATTTAACGAGCATTATTATACGAGTTTTTGCTATTGAAAGTGAACACTAAAAACTAGAATTAGTAGCGCACATTGAAATTAAACATACTTTTTGAGAAGTGCTTAAAATTTAGCCACTGAGTAATTTGTTAAACTCTTAAAAGTGTGGACATTAAAATTAAAATAGAATCAGAGCCTAAATGATCTTTTAATTTCCAGTAACTGGTGCTGACATTAATCTTATCAATGGAATAGTCTGCTTCATTTGCGTCTTTTATACGATGTTGGTAAGGATCTCTAAAAAGAACATTTCAAGAATCCTGTGATAAATGTAAATGCCTATACAATTATTTAGGGCGGCATTAAAGCTGTTGTATGGACGGATGTGGTCCAGGGATTAATTATGCTGATATCAGTTTCTCTAGTTGGAATAATAGGTACTTATCATGTCGGCGGTTTAGATAAGACTTTCGAGTATGCCGCTGAAGGTGGTCGCATTCAACCAAAGTATGGGTAGTTCAAAGAATAGTTCAAAAGTTATAGTTTAATCTTTTTTTAGCATGCAATTTGATCTGTCAACTCGTGTGACGCTGTGGAACACTTTCCTCGGTGGCATTGTTATGTGGACCGGCTACGTTGGTCTAAATCAGAGTTGTGTTCAACGGATAGTTGCACTGCCATCTCTTGGTCATGCAAGAAGGTAAATTAAGAAAATATCTCCAGTCAAGGTATTCAATGGATGATTTTATTTGCAGAGCGCTAGTTATGTTCGGAATTGGCTTCCTGGTGATATCGTTATTGAACTGCTTCACCGGTGTAATACTTTTTGCCAGGTACCATGATTGTGATCCTGTCAAAGCTGGGGTATGAACAAAATATTGAAGAATTGCAGTAACATTTTTAGCACTTGGGTCTTAACTTTAGGTTGTCGAAAAACCAGATAAACTAATGCCATTCTTTGTGCAAGATGCTGTCGGCCATTTGAAGGGTATGCCCGGTGTATTTATTTCCGCCGTCTTTAGTGCTGCCTTAAGGTAACTTTTATATAATATTCCAATGCAATAGTGATAACTTTTACTCATTTCAGTACAATGTCAGCAAATTTGAATTCACTGTCGGGTATATTCTACTTTGACTATGTCAAACCTTTCATCAATCATACAGAACGCAAGGCAAATTTTATAATGCGAGCATTTGTCTTCGTGACGGGTTTCTATTGCGTTTTTGCAGGACTTTTTGTAGGGAAATTCAAGTCCATCCTGCAACTAATTGTGACAATAAGCGGTATGACTCATGGTGCTATTGTTGGCATATTTACATTGGGAATGCTCATACCCAAGGCACACGGTAGAGCTGGCCTTTATGGGGTACTTTTCAGTATAGCAATGCTGGTGTGGATTATTATTGGAACACAAAGTAAATTCCGTTCAGGAGAGCTAAAATATGATCCACTTCCAACGCGTATTGATGGATGTGATGCTTTTAATATCACTGTGCCGATTTCACAGTAAGTTACAGGTTTTTTTTTTTTTAGATTGCTACCTCAATTAATCACTTCATCTCGATGATCATTAAAACGCAATATGTACATATACATATATGTATATTGAACATAACGTAGCCTGATTTTGTTCCACAAGCATGGCGAGCGCGTAATCGCTATTTCGAATGTCAAACACCATTACGCCATTGCCACACCTCTATCCTTCTCTTGCTTAAACATATCAAAGGCTTGTCTCTCAGAAGGCAATCAATCAATTTAAAAATGCAAATACACGAAAAGAAGATCGCCGAATATAATATTTTCGTAACAGCGTAGTTCGTACTTTTATCGATAGGGGACGCTTTCAATGTCCCAACGGTCTTAACCATAACTATACTCAAGTAAGTACATTCTGCGATTTTATGGGATTAATGGGAACAAACTCGTACAAAGGCAACAGGAGGTTGGGAGTCTCGCACCAGGCGAGCGTTACTGTTAACTCACCACTTAATAGACGTCTGGAATTGAAAAATATATAGGCAAAAGTAAATGTCATTGGATCAAAATCAAAAGGTTTTCATCATTTTCATGATCGGACGAATATTATAGACGTATAGAATTCACGCCAGCTTTTGGAAGGTGACCAATAAGCAATGCAACTGATAAAGTTGTAGGTTTACTACTACTACTTATTTGCCCGTTAAGTCCGTTGCCAGGGCACAAATCTTACGAATTCAAGTAGGTAAAGCACACTTTAATTGGTAAAAAAAAAACATAGAAACACTGATGACAGTTCATTCACAAAATATTCTGTCTGTTCTACTTTCCAAAATATATTTTGTGCAACGGATATCCGACGAATTTTATAGCGCCTGTTGATATTGTTGATTGGCAATCGACTCGATAATCACCCCTATCGTGGAACCCCCGGGGGAAACTATTCACTGAAGAAAATAGTTCGGTATCGGCAAATCCGCAATGTGGACAGAGTTTCACTGTATCGTTGAAAACATTGAAATCCCGAACCAAATGACATTTTTCACCCGCTCAAAATCATTGCCGATTTTATAAGTTTTCTTGCTTGCTGCACGTGCGTCGTGAGAATTTTTTTAAGAAAATGGACTATAAAAAAGCTGCGAACATTTGTAATAAATTTATGCAATATTGGACTTTATTAAAATCAAAAAATAATCTTTCTAAAAACACATTTCATCATGCACTGCTCCTCTTAACCTGTCTCGTATTCTTCTCTGAGAACACCGCTCATTTCGTTCTTTCTCTTCTGCTTCCAAAAATAGAGCTGTCTTATCCATTATTATAATAAACACTTTATTTTTTATTTAAATCAAACTGTTTTCATTTGCCTCCCACGAATGCATCTACACAAATTTGTATTGACAAATAAAAGACAGCCGTGTGACATTGAAGCTACCTTTTCCAAAAACATGTCGATAAGGAGACGTTTCCGGCGGATTCCACGATAGCTGTAGAAAGTGGAATAGGTGAAGTGAAACTCAATTCCAACGGATTCCACGATGGGGTGAATATGCCGAAAGAACTATCACAGAATCCGTTGTACCGTTTCCACTACGACGGATTAAATTCGTAGCAAAAATTTCCACTACGACGGATTCTGTGATAGTTCTTTCGGGGTTCGTAGCAAAATTCCGAATACGACGGATTCTGTGATCACCCAGATTATGTTTGTAAAAAAAATTGTATGGATACATACAAAAAACGCAAACGACAATAATCTATCGATCTTGATCGAGACTACCTACTAATACTAAAACCAAAATTCGACAATAGATAAAAGCCGTTTTTTTATCGATAATCCACCATTACAATAAAGGCCTCTAAAGATGTTTACGTATTTTTGTCGAAAAAGAATTTAGCGAAGGATTCTATGGGTTGGATTCGATGCTGTCAGAGTGACTCTTTCGCCCAATATAATGAATTTAATCTAGATATTTATTTAGTTATTTAATTTAAATTTGATCAATTTTGCTCTTATTTCTCAACAGGTTTCTAAATACAACACAAGAACCAACCAGGAATGACAGCTTTTCATTATATACAATCTCTTTCCATTGGTACAAAGTTATCGGTGCTGCCTGCGTGTGGATTTTAGCAATACCACTAAGCTATCTTATACCATCAGGTGATGAGAAGAAACTAAATCCAAAATTATTAACGCCTTTAGTACAAAGATTTCTACATTCCGAATATCATCTACCTGAAGAGGTTCCCCTCAAGGAAAAAACAACTATGGATAAAGCTACAATTCACTCACCATCCTAACTCATCAAGACTGATCATAATTTGATGTTTTAATTTTCTAGATCTGTATTTATCACAGTTTTTTGTACCTATGTATTTTTAATCTAAAATTATTATGTCGTATAGTAAAAACTATAGGTCGTTGAATATTATGTATGTATATCATTTCTTTTTCTTTTTTGAAATGACATAAAAATTATCACTTTTATAGTTCAATTCTGCGGATGATTCTTGCATATGACTTGATAGGCATGACTACAGGTTCCAAGTGACTCCGGAAACACAAAAAAAAAAAACCTTGAGCACTAGCAAATTGTAAAAATAAAGTCCGCTGTCAGACAGTATCACTGTATGACCCATTCAACATAGACAAGAATACGGTGAGAGTATAGTCATAGCCTAACTTAAATCCAACAAAGCTGATTTAATAGGGAGCGTTCTCGAACTCATATATGTATATGTATAGTAGGTACATGTAAAATTTTGTCGGATAAAAATACATAATAACCTCTATGTTCAGATTATATTTTTAACTTTTCTTAACAATTTTATTTCTTTTTCTATGTGTTCACCATTATTTCAATTGATTTGTCTCAAAAAAATTAAAAACACCTACTAAAAAACAAAGTGAAATACGAGTCCTATACGACAAACGGCAACGGGAATAGGGTGAATATACCCAATTGGCTGTAATTTTAACTTTGTTTCTCCTTTCCTGAAGAAAGTCGATCATTTGATCTGAGCCAACCGGTCCGAAAAGTCATCGCCGTCCAAATATTCACACTTACTACACCTAGGGCCCTACTCTGTATTTCGTTCCGAAAGTGACATTTTTGTAAACCGAATATTTGGTACTCTCCATTTCGAAAACGGAATGAAATCGCCAAATGTCAAAAGCATTGATAAATCGTAAAGTCGAAAATCGAAAGTATTACAGAGTACGAATTCAAAATCGGAACGAAAAACAATTTCGAATAGGATTTACTTTCGAAACGAAATAGAGAGCAGGGCCCCTGATCTTGGAAAGACCAAGGCATTTTAAATCAACACCCACCCAACATACATACGTACCTGTACATTTTAAAGGTGACTTCGATAGCGGGTAGCGGGTATATCTATAGGGGTGAGCTGTACAGAACCTTGTCTAATGCCCCTATTATGTAAGACAACTCAACTTAGTTGAGTTGAGTTGTCTTCAATTCAACTCAACTTTTACACAACCCAAACTAACTAACTAACAACTTATAGACAACCACTACCATCTTTGTTGTGTTTTGACAGACAACTTTTCTATCAAGGTTGTGTATTACAATACGGACAATACCGAATTTTGAATTAAATAAAACCAAGTGACAACTCAACTTTAGTTGTAGTTGTCTTACATAATAAGGGCATAATTTTGGCATCACCGGCAATCCATGTTTGTGCGGAATGACGTTGGACAAGTCTCATGGTAACAGGGTGACGTCCTTTCGTGTGATTTCTTTAATATCATACTTCAAAGAATTGTACGAAAATTATAATCTAACAGCGGAGGTACATTTACTTACGTAAACCGACGCCATTTACATAATGTGAAGAGCTCGGCGAGTTGTCTGTGGTACATTTGTAAGTACTGAGGCAGAAGTGACGAATTCAAAGCAAAGCAAAATATAATGTTGTCAATAAGCAAGCACGGCGCTTTGAACAAAAGCTCGAAATGGAAATAAGTTTGAGGCAGTGAAATACTCATGTTCTGCGATGAATTCGCAAGCAATGAATAAAGATCAACAGCTACGTTCCAGAAATCGAGTGAAATCGAGATTGCAAATCGAGTGAATTCGTTTTCAGTGTTCTGCATTTCGAGCGATTCGGAAACTGAAATTTTTTCGAAATCACAATTTCACTTTCAGCTAGTATTGTGAAAAAATTAGTCGACACCAGAAATATGCAATTTTATATTTTATTTATTGAGTTTTTAAGCAGATACTTTTAACACAACCACTTGGCTTGGCTTTTCAAAATCGACTGCCCCTGCCCCATCGCCTGGCTATAGCTTCTTTAAAAATGGAGGGGTATAGTACAGTGGTCTCACTCTAACGAGCCGTTCTTCCGGGGCTGCCGCTTTACTAGGTTCCAGAAATCAAGTGAAATCGAAGTTGCAAATCGAGTGAATTCGTTTTCAGTGTTCTGCATTTCGAGCGATTCAGAAACTCTGAAATTTTTTCGAAATCACAACTTCACTTTGTCTCAATTCCGAAAATGTTGAAATCAATATCGAATACAGTGAAATGTAGAACACAAAAATTCATTTCCGATTTCATTTCGAGTGAAAGTGAAATGTGGAACCTAGCAGCAAGTGATCGATTTAGATTTAAACGCTACCGAATAGCAAAGCCCTCTCACTAGCAAGAGCAACTAAGCAGACATGGGGTGCGCAGTTGGCTGGGAAGGCATGTTGGCAGTTAAGGGCCCAGATCCGCCCGGACTCAAGCGTCATCAAAAATAAATAACGTTATGGCCTACAGACCACATCTTACTAGCGTGGCCTTTATGCAGAAATTTTGTTTAACCATTAACTTCGCGTCTATCTATACCAAAAAAAAGTCGGTTTAGTACCCTGACACGTTTTCGATAAATAAAAGAAAATTTGAAGGAATTTGATTACGTTAAAGGATACCATGAACTTGTTTTCTGTTTGTATATTTATTGACTTATACCGCGTTGACAAAAAACTTAAGGAAGACGAGATAGGCCACTATACCACATTACCCACCTATACCACAATACCCGACTTTACTCTATTCTAATAGAGGGTAGTTCGCGACAACGTCAGTGTCAAATGAGAAAAAAAGCAAAGTGACAGCTAAAAAAAACTTGTAGGAAAACAAACGAAATTTTATATGGCGGGAGATAGGGTTTGCCCATTTTATTTGTGAAAAGGTTATAATAAATTTTAAATTATTTAAAATTTTGTTTGTTTTCCTACAAGTTTTGTTGACGATTCAATGAAAGAGAAAGCAGACTTCTGAAAGAGATAGCTTTGCTAAATACCCTATTGTGTGCACACAAAAAAAAACAAAAACGAAACGGAAACGAAAACGAAACACTGTACGACCCTACACCAGCGACAACTACCCATGTTATATTTATTTCTAAAAACATTTATTTGCTGTTTTAGTCTTGCTGGCACAATCAAGAAAAATATGCATAATTTCCTCTTTTGTTTTATTTTTAAAAATCCGTAAATCATAAATTCATATTTTATATATATATTTTTATATACAACAAAGAAAAATTGATAAAAATTGTTAATTAATAATAAATTAATTATGTATGGCGCAGTTGCATTTTGTTTTTGTTTTCTTCTTCTTTCTTTCTCTCTTTGTGATGATGTAAAAATATATATACATGTACTATTAATTATAATAATTAAAATGTTCTTCAATATTTCGCTCCGATAATTATTTTTAACAATTAAGAGGTTGTACTTATTTTGTGTGTGTGTGTTTCAAAACGAATCTTAGCTTTCGTTTCACTAAAAATATGCTTTACATAATATAGATTTTATATTTATTTATATTGTTATTTAATTTAGTATCAAATGTTGATTGTATCTGAATTTTTTAAATTTATTTTTATTTCTAATTAGTATTATATACTTACGATTCAAACGTTATTGGAAATTATATATTTTATAATAATTATCCTACAAAAAAACAAACCAAAAAAAAAGACTCGGTTAAGTGAAGTGGTGGTTAAAATGTTGCATTGCTACGTCAGGTTGAAAATAAATTTTAATTTTTGTGTGTGTGTGATTTCGGTTTATATGTTGCTTTTAACAATTCGTTTTATTTATGTTCTATTAAAATACAAGAGGTTTGTTTTAATTTTTAAAATAATTCTATGAACTATATTTAATTGTGCTTTCTCATAACATTCATATCTTTTTGGGAGACAATTCTTTCTTCTTTTGTTTTGTAGTCATTTACAACTACATATTTCTGTTTTAGAATTAGTATGTTGTGTGCAGTTTACATTTACATTTCAGATTCTTATTACCTACTTTGATTTTAAATACGCAATTTACAAGGACATACTAACAGTAGAATGAAATTTGTTTGAACAAACGAAATGTCCACGTTCCTTTCGCACACAACACTCTAGCAACAAATAAAATAGCGGAAATACAAAAAATAGACCAATCAAAATCTGCGAATGAAGCTCGTGTCATTAGAATACTGTAGAAAATGTTTTTGCAATAATTACAAAATGTTCCAAACTTTCTATGTAAATACACAATGCCAGCGTTGCGCTAAATGACTACCGACACGTAAGAGAAAAAAAAAACATTTATTACAAATCCTTATATCTCAGTTTACCCTATTCACCCCTATTCCCGTTGGCGTTTGTCGTAAACGCCTAATATTTCATTTCGGTTTTAAATCAGTGCTTGTAACTTTTTTGAGACAAACGATTTGAAATTACAGTGAACACATAGAAAAGGAAGCAAAATCGGTAACAAAAGTTCGAAAAAAAATCTGAATACCGTTTTTACAACAATACGACACATGAAACGCCAACATGAATAAGGGTGATAATATTTTATATAGAGCTGGCCATTCATTTGTCCAGTGATCTCAATAGGTCCGTATAAGACCCTAGGCCTAGGCCTCTCACAACCATTCGTTTGTGCGTTTTTTTTTTTTATTAAGTCCCAACAGAGTGCCAACAATTGAGAAGCTTTATAAGGCAGTATGTACTCAAATGTTGGTCAGAGGTTCACGAAACGTCGCGCAGTGGAATGGTAAAACTTTTAAGATGTACATAATTTGTGTCTTTCCGGAAATCGAGCCTGACCCCTTCCTCAGTAGCCCAGCACACCAAACACTGCGTGCGCCATCACAACTCGTCACCACGAACTACTAACAAATAGATTTGTTTGTGTGAAAAATGCGGAACTTAAATATTGGAGCATTCAGTTTCGATATTGAGTCCAGAATAAATCCCTTGTGCAATGCAGTGGTTGTAGTACCTTATTCCTCGAACTCATTGGGAACCAAACCGAAACCGATTCGATTACAAACAAACACACTTGCTTCTCCAGAAAATGTAATGCAGATAGCCATAATGTGACCTCGAAGTCTGAGCTTTTTTATTTCATCGAAAACACATGACTATTGACAACGCATCTATGAGTAAAATCTGAACTAATAAATCTAAGAGCTTTTACTTGTGAAACTCATAGGAATTATATGATTTGAACGTGATTTGGCGGAACGTCCGTAACGATTTTCTTGAGTTTATTGGTTATAAGAACTATGTGAAAAAAGATAGGACATGTTAAAGTTTTCAGCCACACACAAAGTTTTAAATTGAGAGAAAATATACAGAGTTTACTATAATGAGTAGAACAAATGATTTTGTTTACTTTTTTCCACTTTTCTTCACTTTTGTTTCGATGTAGTTCAGGCTTTATAGAAATATGTGTTCGAAATTACGAAGGCGCACTAACAATTGCCGCATCTAAATACATCCTTTCTTACAGTCAAGCAACCCAAGGCCGTAAAATCTTATTATCAGTTGTCTGAGCGTCCCAATCGCCGCATCGGTGAACGTTGACGAAATATAGTCGATTTTTTTATAGAAAACAGAAACAGATTCCGTTGTTTTGCTGTTCACAGATAACGCGTTTCGGGATTTATAAGGAGCCTCAAAACCTCCCTGTGTTAAAGGAATAAAGGCAACAAACGGGTGTATTAGTAGTCACTATACGGTCACCAGTATAGTCGATTGAAAACACGTCTTACCAGATAAGCTCTGCACTGTAGCACCATCAAAAATTAAATAAAATAAAATAAACAATAATTCATAGACTGAAATTAGCCAATAATTTCTCAACAGAAATTGTCAGGGTTAAACCCAACAAGCGAGAATAGTTGTTGTTACTTCTCGCCCCCCTTCAGTAAAATAAAATAACAATATTGATCATATCGTACCGCAAAAGTACGATCAGAAATACATCAACAATCCAGCTGGTCGGCGGACCATTGTGTGTTGTAGAAAGCCTAGAACCTATAACAACCTTTGACAAACAGAAACGCGTAGTACCAACTTAAATAGAGTTGCGCTCCTTCACTCCTAAAAAAGTCTCATTAGTGAAAGTTTTCACTCCGATAACGAGCAAGTACATCTAACTCGAAAGAGCAAATTTTTACAAAAGGAGTAGCGATTATGTTAAAATACTCCACCTGTACAATAAAATTTACTGCCTCCTATTATAGGCTTTCTGATGCTAGAACTATCAGCGCCTATATAATATGTATCAACATTCGATCAAGTACTATTCCGCAAACTAACCAAAGTAATTCAAGACATAGCTCACCATCAATTCCCTAGGTAGGAGATAATTGAATCAAGGCATCGTGCACCTTTTACTCTCACAACTACACCTATTCTTCTATTAGTTGCTGTTGATGGATTGGGCAAAACTCTTTCAAGAACTGTACATTCTGGTTTTGTGTTTTCTTTTCGTCTAATTTTATTTGTTATTTAACGATTTCTTCGACAGATAGATACATTTAGATATGTTCTTTACGGTTTCTCTTTTGTTTTAACTTATAAACTACAATAGTAGCTATACTAAGAATTAAAAATTTGTTTTATTGGTAAAATTGTTACTTTGTGTGGTTTATTACTTTTTTTTTACAAATTTCATTTTTTATCATTTTTCTTTTTTTTTATTTTTGTTTCTTTGTTATTTTCTGTGTTTTTGTTGGATAACCGAATAAAAATGCAAGTCGATATGAAAAATTCAATTGTATTGGATATTGAGAGGTGGTTTGGTGGTGTTTTGTTATTTTTTTTTTTTTTTACTACTTCTATTAAGTTTTGTGTGTATTAAATTGTTTTGATTTAAATTTCTTTTTTTTAAGTCTAATGTTATTTATCAACCAATTTGTATACTTATATCAAAAAAAAAAAAATAAACAAAAACAAATATTTGTGGATTCTTTAACAAATTTCTTTCATTCTTTTGTGATACCCAGAAATATTGCTTTTTTTAAAGAAGTTTTACTTTGCTTTTCAAATAATATATATTTTATATATATATATTTATGTATTTATAAAAAAAAAAGTCAGTGTATATTTAAAAAAAAAATACATTAACAAAATATTATTTAAATTGTTTTTGTTTTGTTTTAATTACAATATTGCGGCGTCGCTCCTTCGTTATTGGCTGTAATTGGCGGCGATGCAATTTTTGGTTCACCTGTAAATGAAAATGTCAGTGTCAATAGTTTGTCAAATTAATAATCATATTTAGAAAAAACAATGTGTTTTATTAAAATGCAAGAGTTGTTGAGGAGGATATGGGTATATTTATTACAATGGTCTGATTTTCGGTGAATTTAATGAGGACTGAAAGAGATGAAGTGGGGAATCGTGCGTCGACCACTTCAACACCTTGCGTATTATTCTCGAGCAATCGGATTTCGATGAATCCGGGTAAATAGTGAATGTACATGAAGATCTCTTCGCTCTAAAAATAGTTTCTTTATACTGTCGTGTCTGGATATAGTGAACACCCGATATAGTGACCACCTCGATAGAGTGAACAGCTAAAATCTTACATGGATTACTCTAATGCCCAGTTGCACAGTCAGAGTTTAAACTCTCGTTTTGGTTTAAACCTTCGTTCAAAAAATTTTCGGTTTCACCGTGTTCGTTTAAACCCAAAGTGGAGTTCAACTCTCGGTTTAAGTTAAACGCCTGCATTCTGCCGATAAACTTTCATTTGACAGCTGCTATTTCATACAGAGTGATGAGAGAGAGAATAAAAGAGATAAATTGTCTGGGTGCTACACTTCTTGAATTTATATGAGTGAAAACTGGAGTTATGATTAGTTTCAGCATTACTGCGGTAAACCCACTGTTAAAAAATGTCATCAGAAAATTTCAATAGATTTCCAACCAATATACTTTTTAAGGAAAAACCCTTTTTTTCATGTGAGCATCAGGTAGATTTTAGCCCAAACATAATGTAGACAAGCGTAAATAGTACCTATTGAGGTTTTTTCAATACAAATTAATTAATTTAGTGTTTGAAAATGACGATTATTTTTTGTAATGCTACTAGTGATTTCTTTAGATTTTTGGCGAACAAAATATATCTATACCTACATACTAAAATCTTTCACCTTTTGTTTTGGCTGAAACAAGACACTACCTACTCTATGCTTTATACAATGCAATTTGTTTGTCCGATTTTGAACACACTTCTCGGAGTTCATACCATTTTTGTATACAGATCTATTACATTTTTGTATAACAGGAACAAGATAGCGCAGATTTTCGCAGAAACACCAGCAAAAAACTTTGCGCGTACCTATTACCAGACAATGACCCTAATTAGAGGCTCATAAAATCCTTTCAATTTTCATTATCATTACTGGCGCCGTGTGATCGGGTGTGGTAAAAACTCAGCGAGTGACAAGAAGCAGTACCTGTGATCGCATCCGTCCGAATGCCCACTACATTTCAACAACTAGCTAATAATATTATTGAAAAAAAAAAACAAAAATTAATTACATACTGCAATAATTAAATGGTGAAAGTAGATGACAGTTCAAACATGTGTCAAAAATAAATCAATTCACTTCGTTAATACCGAAATACATAATGTAATAATATTGCACACATTTTCTTTTATTTACAAATGGTAAAATAGATAAAGTTGAGAAAAGCAATAACCATTTATTTGATCAAAAGTGCGCTGGTAGAAAAATATCCCCTTAACACATTGACTGCCAAGGCAATTTTGGAAAAATTTCTTGGGTTGCCAACACAATTGAGTTATTTTTTCCAAAATTATAATTATTTTTAGTTTTCCCTAAACTGTGGGCATAAAACATTAAATATTCCAAATTTGCTCGAACCACAAACGTTTATCTCATCGTATGGTGCCAAGCAATTTTTTCTCATACGGATTTGTTCGTAGTGGCTATCGTTTTTGCACGCCACAGCCCAAAATGAAAATATACCTGGCTATCATATTTGATAGCCATGGCACCCACGGAACTACCCCTGGCTATCACATATGATAGCCATGGCAGTCAATGTGTTAAGGGAATTTGTTCTGCGCTTCCACAACTGCGTTTAGTTAACTAGCAGATTATTTTGAACTGTGAAACTGAACGAGTTAAACCAAAAGTTTAAACTCTCGGTCAGGTTTAGTTAAACTTCAGTTTAAACTCTGACTGTGCAACTGGCCATAAATAGTGAACAATCGAAAACCTGTAAATAGTGAACAAAATTTTTGCAGCAACTTCAAGCTAAAAACAACAAAAAACACACAAGAGAATCTCAAATAAAGCGGGTATTCCCGCTTGTACTTTTACGGGGAGAACAATTTTATTGCTTCAAAGGCGGTTGTTACTTGATGTTTGTTTGTTATTTTGTGTGCTTTCGATAGCGTTTGTGTCGCTATAAAAACTACTGAAGCTATTGAAAGTTTCGATAAAGCTTTCGCATGGACTGAGCCCAACACTACTGATTATGTTGTCATACTAGCATTACGAAGTCTACGCGAAAAAGCCGTCAAAAAGTAAATTTCTGAACGCAAGAAGCAAACATCTATTCGCGATTTTTTTCAATAAACATACATACATAAGTAAGTATATTTCTATGTATTTTCAATTGAGCAAATAAAATAATTGAAAAAAAAGTCAACCTTGTTATAGTGAACAACCTAGATACTGTGAACAGGCCTTGTAAAAAATAGGTTACTACTATATCCAGACACAACTGTAATCCATAAGAAGTCCTACAATAATGCATAGTGCTTCTCAAGTCAGCCGTTCAGACTCGCTATAAAATTATAGATCAATTTTATTCGTCGGAAAAATACATAACGAACGAACACATAATGAATGGGTGTGAGAAGCTAGGCCTAGGGCCTTTACAAACCTGTTTGACCGTACGGTAAATGGGCTTCAACTTTAAATTACGAAGCCCGCTATTTCTTCTCACCACCAAGGGGTCGTCGCTAACAAAGGAAGAAATTCTACGGGCATGTGAGTTTTGTCAAGAAGAGGACATCGACTAAAGCAAAACAGCTCACCAAAAATCTATGGAATCTAAGGTGAAACACTCCAAGGTAGATGCACCGCCAGGCTTATCAGAGACGTTGCTATATGGACGAAGCGAAAACACAGAGAGATAAATTATTACACCAGGCAGTTTCTAACTGGACACGGACACTTCTCGAAACCTTGCTCAAAACCAAGTAGAGATAAGAAAACCAAAGCCCACCCTCATAGCAGAACAGGAAAAATTTGGTAGAAGGAAAAAACGTCCTCCCGAAGTAATACGAATAGTAGTTCCGAGGGGGTAGACGAAACCCAAAGGGATAGGGGAGTTTAGTCAGTATGAGTCTGACACACAAAGAAAATTTAAATATCTTGAAGGCGCATGATGCACTCCTCCCCTTTTCTAAAGGAAACAATGAAAAAAAAACTACGGCGAAGGGATAAAAGTGCTTAAAAGTGCGGACATCGGGCGCATAGAGAAGACAAGAACAACTTACAAACAAACAACTCCAAAACTTGATTCGAAAGAAATTCTTCGTATTCGGTAGCTATTCGAGCAGAAGCATCCATTTTGATGGTTATTTGGACAAACATTTTATATCAACAATTTGGGCAGTCTGATTGGAATAAACAACAATCAGTCCATTGGCTATGTACGCCAGCACCAAGAAGGAATGCACCCAGTGAAGAATGACCTAACCACAAATCAGGGGGCTTATTCCCAAATGCGCGGCGGATCGCTTTTCATGGCGGATTGGTATTTTTGTATTTCCAAAAGCGATTCGATCCATTCGTCACAAGAATTTAGTTTATTTTTTATCCACAATAAATCCGCCAGCAATCCGTCACCTAAATAGCTATCGCTTTTGAATGGATCGAATCGCTTTTTGGAAATACAAAAATACCAATCCGCCATGAAAAGCGATCCGCCGCGCATTTGGGAATAAGCCCCCAGGTTCAGCAATGCCGAACATTCCTTAGTCGATCACTGCATAGTATTTAAAGAAATTACCAAAAGGCTTCCGTCTGTTATTTTTCGCTACCATATTTTTATTCATGACATTTTAAGATGACTGTAATTATGGGAGTCTTACTAGTGCATCACGACAGATGGGGCACCACAAAAATCGCAATAAACGAAGCAATTCCATTTAATTTACATGAAAATTCTTCCAATATCTATAAAATAGAAATATACATCTCTTTCTTTCCTATTATTCATCACATAAAACATGGCAACACTTTACCAAATTCTACTACATAAAACAATAATTCAACACAGTCTGCTCTCCCTTCCTTGCAGTTTTCGTTGTCTCGCTTTTGGTTTGTCTTGCAGGCTTGCCAACTTCAAATTATGTGACTCTTATACAAGATAGACAATACATACATACACTATGCGACTATGAAGTCTGCACATTGTGTTGGCACTTCTACTGTAATGTGGTAGATCTACCAGAATTTCTAAATATTTCTCCAATCTACTGCACCCAACACGACCATGACCACGTTTGGCCATTCTATTGTTAAACATAAGTTGGGATTCATTCGTTCCCGTCTCTATTATGGATTGGTGAAAAAAACAAAAACAAGAGTTGGCAATGCATAAATCTGATATAGTAAAATTGGCATTTGAAAGTTGTAATTACAAAAAGATATTCTAACTATGCAGATAAATACGTTAATTAAAATTAAAAAAAAAACAAACACAAAATCTTGTGTTGGCTATTCTATTCTCTTTCCCCACGATCCTATTAAAAATGGATTTGACTTGATGAGGACGAAAAAACGCAGCTATACATAATTCCTCTTTATTATTCCCCCTCTCAATGAGAAAATTAAAGGCAGTCGCACTATAAATAGACTTTTTTTATCATTTGAGCCGTCGGTCGTTTACATTTTCGTTCCTCAGCTTCACTGTCCAGCAAAACAGGCAGTTCGCTTCGAGTTCCCTGGAAGAAGATTTTGTTCGCCAGCGAGTTCATTTTAGTTTTTCAAGCAAAACATATATCGTGTGAAATGCTTGGCGTCGCCTCGAATATGAATGTATGAATCGTTAGGAAATCGAACAAACAAAGAAGAATATGCGAAAAAGCTGGCGAAGAATTGATGTTGTCGGGTGCACCGGAAAAATATATATGCCTTCTGATAAATTGTCAGCCCATAGCATTGCCGTTCAAATAAGCAAAGTAACCGGTACAACGAGCTCAGACATTTTAGTTCCTGTTTTTAAAAGCATGGGTACAGGATTATCAGCATACCGCATACGCATACAGGATAAAGTTCCCAGATATTCGGCCCTAGCGAGGTATCCATCGGAACGAAACATCGGGGTTTTCCTATTAAGTGCTTGTTTTTTCGTTTCTTTTTGAAAATCGTACACAAATTTCGCAAACAATTCCTGTCCGAGCACATCGGAAGAAAATTCGTTTGAAACTGTCACAAATATCAGTAAAACGCACTTGTTCGCATTGAAACGCAAGACGCCAGTGTGCGTTGCATATTTGTCAGAACATACACCCCGGAATCCGTCGGAATTGAGTTTCACTTCACCTATTCGATTCCCTTTCACTTTCTACTGCTATCGTGGAATCCGCCGGAAACGTTTCCTTATCGACACGTTTTTGGGAAAGGTAGTTTCACTGTCAAACGGCTGTCTTTCATTTGTTAACACAAATCTGTGTAGCTGCATTCACCGGAGGCATATAAAAAGTGTTTTAAAAGTGATTTCAATAAAAAATAAAGTGTTTGTTATAATAATTGATACGATAGCTCCATTTTTGGAAGCATAAGAGGAAGAACGAAATGAGCGGTGTTCTCAGAGAAGAGTACGAGACAGGTTAAGAGGAGCAGTGAATGATTGAATGATCATGGAGCTATACCGGATGAAATGTGTTTTTAGAATGTTTTTTTTTTTTTTGTTTTAATAAAGTTCAATATTGCACAGATTTATTACAAATGTTCGGCTTAATAACGCAGCTTTTTTACATGTACATTTTCTTAAAAAAAAATCCTCACGAACTGCAGCAAGTAAGAAAACCTATGAAATCCGCAATGATTTTGTTGCGGGTAAGAAATGTCATTTTGTTCGGGAAAAATTCGATTTGAACGTTTTCAACGATACAGTGAAACTCATTCACATTACCCACACGGGGAACTGTTCACTTTGCGGATTCGACGATACCAAAATGTTTTTTTCCGTGAATAATTCCCCCCGGCGGATTCCACGATAGGGGTGATAGTTCCGAAAAGCTGTTCCGAAGTATACCTCGAAGCAAAAATCCTCCGATTCGTATAAAATCGGAGAATTTTCCATTCCGACGGATACCTCGCTAGGGCCGATTCTATTCGCTATCAGCATCCCGCTGCCTGGTAGAACAAATCGTCCACGTAGTCAAAAAGATTAGGACGGTGACATCCAAGCTAAGGGTCAATATGAATGCTAGTTTACTTTTCGTGCTCTTTATAGCAACTGGAAATGACTTGGTAGTGAGCATGCACCAACTTATTTCTCTGATTTAGCCAGATGAATGTGTACATGATGACCAATTGCAATCTGTCTCCTTAACACTGCGCACAAAAATATTGTGAAATTTGTTGGCAACTTTAAAATTAAGGGATTTTAACAGCCCATTTCCAAGCTGAGTACGACTAGTCATCCTCATCATATTACGTCTCAATGAGCCCTTATAGGAAGCGACAACGAAGGTCTTTAATTGTAATCGGGAGACAAAATTCTTAGTAATCGCAATGCCAATGACGAAATTCATTTCTGCAATGTACATTGCCTTTTTACAGGTAGCGTTTGAGTACAAGATAACAAATCAGATTGGTGTCAACTGGCAGGCAACTAAACCAAATTGAACATATCACGATCAGTTATCGTTAGTTAGTAGTCTCCTAAATGGAGATAGCGCTATATAACTACGCACTGCTGCTTTTCAAAATTCCGCAAACAAATTAGAATGCAACAACAAACAACGGGAATCCGTCAACAATTAAGGACGTGCATATCTCTCACAATGAGTGGAAATGAGCAGTTCATTGA
The DNA here is from genome assembly GCA_955612985.1 of Cheilosia scutellata. NCBI lineage: Eukaryota > Metazoa > Arthropoda > Insecta > Diptera > Syrphidae > Cheilosia > Cheilosia scutellata. Next base: position 108,765,661 of record OY015312.1, on the reverse strand, counting down.
ACCATACCAAATAGACACAAAACAGTTTGGCTAAGTGCCTGTCAACAAAAGTTGACAAACTTAGACCATAAAGGTCCTCTTTGTGATCAACAGTTTAGTTAAGCAGAAAAATTAAAATGCGAGCAATTTTTTGAGACTATTAAAAGCACAAACAATTGCTAGCTGCATATAAAGAATTTCGGATATAAAACAACAAGACAATGAGAAAGTGGTATCGCAGATTCGCAGCACGATGTCAGTTTTACAATTTACCAACAATCAGCAGAATAAAAAACTCTCCTAACAGAAATATTGCAACAACTGAGTTTATACCAAATTCAAGTGCCCCTTCTAGTTTTGCTGTAAATATACAATAATAATGAAGGTCAACCAGAATTCATATAGACGAAAAACTGTCGGCAAAAATAAAGAAAGAAAGTTCGTTTTAGAAATATGTACTAAGTACCTTAACCAAATGGTCGTCCAAATCCTTGACGATGTTAACAGAGTCGTGCTCGCCTCCCTAGAAGACTCGCGTAAATCCTGCAAAGATGAACGAAAGGCAAGAGATAATCTTCATTGACGGCTACTGAAGACAGTCAAATTACAAGAAAGAAATCAGCTCACTTATACAGTAGGCAAAAACTACACAAGGAAATTGTAGCAGTAATCTCAAAAGTCAGAATGTGACAACAAAGCACCACGCTGCGGTGAAAGAAAAGTCAATCCTTACAACTAGCTGACTAAGAAAACAAATACCAATCGTCCATAACACAACACACAGAGCAATTTATTGACAACAAAAAAATATTTTTACTTACAGAAATCATTACTTTCGGCTTTGTGTTCATTGCCCGCTACTGATACTGGCGGTGCTGCTGGTGGTGGGGTTGGTGGGGATACTTCGGAGATTGCATTTCCCTCTGAATTTTTAGCATCAACATTATTCCCAACTGAATTCTCCACAGGTTTGCTGTCTGCGTTTTTAGCTTCCTCCACTGGTGTGACAGCATCGGCGACAGTTGCCGAACTTTCCTGTTGCTCAGCAACAACTTTGTCTGATTTTTTCTCATGCGTATTTTCTGTTGCGTTTTGCGCACTCTCAGCTACATGCTCTGAGGCGGCTGGAGTTTCTTCCTTGCTGTTGCCATCCACTTCCATTGGTTCAGGTTTTTCATCCTGTTGCGCTGGAGCAGATAATTTTTCTTCGGCGACTGATACAGCTGCGCTTGTCTCTGAATCGGCATCGATGGCTTTTTCCTCTGTTTTAGCCGCATCAACGGCCAAACTTTCATCGTCTTCTTTTACGGATTCCGGCTCCGAGGATATCTTTTCAGGAGTTGTCTGAAAAAAAAGTTGTATTAACTATATACATTATTTTTAAATGGCAATTGTGTGACAAGAACTTACTTTTGTTTCATCTTCGGCGGTGGTATCTAGTTTTCTTCCTTTGCCACGTCTAGGAGTTCCCGATGTGGCGCGTGCCTTCTTTGTTGGTGGTGGAGTGTCAACTACTTTTAATCTGGATGGGGTACCTCGTGTACTGGAGCGTGTCTTGCGACCGCCTTCAATTTCCAATGTGCCACCCATAGCTTTGACGAGCTCTTCGCTTTCACGTTGGGCACGTTCAACTGCTGATACACGTTTGGAGGGAGTGCGTTTGACCTGAAAAGGAAAAGAATATTAAAAAATGTATATTGTGTAAATTATAAAGAGATCTATGCTGAAATCGGAGAGAGGGAAGAAACGCAATCACAATCTGGAATCTGGAAAGTAGATAGGTAGCTTTCCCGGAATTTCTGGCCCGAACTTAAGTAAAGTTCATGATTGGCGACTTTCACTTATTCATTCGTTTCAACTTTATATACCGCTCATTACAAGTCCCGAGTATGTATATAGGATGCGTAAATAGACCCCTCCATAAAAACAGCCAGCAATGGTGGCTTTGAGAAGCACTTCTATTTTTAAACTGTTGCTCTTTATCTCTGTTTTTCCATCAGTAACATGTGGCCGCAGAGATCCTGGACATTAGATCCACAATCGAATTTAGTATTTCTGCATACAACACTACATATTTAAAAACTTAGGATTAAATTTTGTTTTTTTTTTTTTCATAGCGTAAACACAGACAGTAGGTAGTTGTGTGGGATTTATCTCCTTCTTACTTCCTATATGCAATAATTTGAAATTGTGTGCGTTTAGATCCCGCTGCGCTTGTGCAGCGTCTATTTATGATTTGATTTTGAATAGATTCAGTATATGAAATGATTTTTTCGTTGAGTGTTTTTGTGACTAAATTTTTTTTTTCTTTAATTTACAAAATGGGCGGGAAAATATTTACTAGTTGCTGTCAATAGCAATGAATGTCGTTCGTCAACCAATGTGCCTTTCTAACTTTTTCAACCATCTACCTAAATTTAGATAAACATCAGTATGTCGCTAGGTATAATAAAAAAAATTACGAATTTTCGAATCCACTTAAAAAAAAAGAATCGTTTCAGACTGTACCACAATAAAAATAAAAGAGCATCACACAAAACTTTCAAACTGAGTTTCTGTAACTGTCAAATCAAATGCATGACGTCAAGGTTCTCAAACCCTGTCAGCCCCCTGGCGGTGTAGCTAAAAATGTACAAACTAACTGATATTAGTCACGTCTTTTTTAAAATATTAACAAACCTACACAAAAATTAATAGATTTATTGGATAGAAGCAAACAAAACAAGAAAAAGAACAAAAAAAAATCGACGAAAGAGAAAACAAATAAAAAAAAAAGAATTCAATTCATGTGCTAATATGACAATCAAAAGGAAAAAACGAAACACGTTTGTTATGTGTTCAAGTGTGTGAGTAAGCAGCACATTATTGTGTGTACCCTTTCTATTCGTACATCGCGCGACGAAATGTAGACAAGAAGATATGCCTTTTGTTGGCCATCGTTAAAGACAAAATCCTAACCAACGATTTTCCCCATTTCCATTTCGCCGTGGTATAACTAATTATGAAATCAATGTGATTTTTAGGAAATCAGCACCGAAAAGAAGGGAAAAACGATAGAAAACAACAGCATCATGTTCTGATGAGCGGGTATACAATAATGTATATCTGTTGAAATTCACCCCCGCTGTCTCTTGTCGACACTGCTCTAACACCATAATCTTCGATAAGAAATACAGTGGGGTAGCAGCGACGACGGTGTGCGGCTTCAAGAGCCTCTCTACGTAAACGTACATTCATTTCGTGCACAGTTCAAAGCAAAACACAACGAGAAAACCCAAAGCACACATTTACAGCATTATTTCTCGAAAATTTGCTGCCCTCTTGGCGGCTCGATGGTTGCTGTTGCCGCCGCTTTTTAATAGGAAGCAAGCGGCAAATGAGGAAACGATATTTTCATGCATATTGTAAAGCTACACCGATGCCACCACTATCATAATTTCTTTCGATAGATTTTTTTTTATGGCGCTTCCATTGCATAAACCCTTGCCAGCAACACGCAACAATTTTTTTGTTCGTTATTTCCATTACTCGTTCGCTTCACTTTTTTTTTTCTTGCGCTCAAATGAAAAAAAAAAAAAAAAAACTTCGAAAAACGGCGCAATGGTGGAAAGGCTATGAAAAATGCGAGTACCGATTGGGGAATGGCGATTAAAAGCTGAAATTCTAGGCGGAAATTGGGAGATTTTTCGAATACTTACGGGTGTAACTGGTTTATTTTCAACTTCTGGAACCTCTGGGGCTACTGCCGACGACTCAAGGTTCACCTCATCTTGTTGTTGTGGTTTATTATCACCGCTGCTTCCAGTGTCCGACATTTTTCACAAAGTATGTTTAGATTTTCCAATTGGGAGATAGTTACGCGCTTGGCAATTTTAATTTCGCTAAATCACTGTGATGTGTGATTACTTGTAGTCACACTAGTAGATATTTTAGATGGCGGGGATTAATTTCTTCTTTATTTTTATTTTTATTTTTTTCGCGCTCACACACTGCCGTTGGCACACACAAAGATTTTGCTGCTGCTGCTGTCGCTGGTGTGATGATGAGATACTTTTTTAAACGATTGCTGTTGCCTATACTGAAGTTGCTATAAAAACTCAAGTACGTATGCTTGCCTTTGCCTTCGTTCTACGGGTTTTTCACTTGTGTGTTTTTTGAGTATGGAAAATTTTCAAATGGCGGGCATTTTTTTCGTGTTGCCTTGTTGTTGTTATTGCTGTTAGGTTGGCAGTAGCGCACCACGCTGCTGCGATTCGGGGTTGAGTTGATAGATGGCGGGCCAGAAGAAGTGCCACAAAGGTTTGTTTGTCTTCGCAAAATAAAGTGTGTTCGATTTTCAATAATTATAACACAATTGGATCATTTTAGTACCTATTATTTAAAAATTATAGGTAATATGTATTAACACACATGAAGTTATGTCGGGCGAGACAGGTCAATAGCTTCGATCGTCGAATAAACACAAATTGCATTTTAAGGGTTTTCTACTGTGTCATCTCTTGCGAACGTCTGATAAACATCCGAAACACTTTTCGGTGGTTCGAATTGATAGACAATGATAATTTTGAATTTCTTTGATTAAATGTCACGTTCGGGGTTAATTAGGAATGGAAAACGTAGCATTCGTGCTTAAATAAGCCACCTGACGACGGCTATAGGTTCTTGGAAATATGAGCGTAAAATGCATGCTTAACAAACCAGAAAAATCTGTTTTCTGGCAACTTGAAGCCAACTAAATGCGAATTGCTTTGTTCTTTAATGTCGTATAGATTCGGGTTCAAATAATAATAAAGGGTTCATATTACAGTTACTTTAAGTTTTGTGGTTTTCAAATTGAATTAATAGATTCTGCTTTAAGATTTCAAATCTCCAATTGAAAATTAAAACCTACAGTTGGTTCAGTTACTCAACCATGGTTGATATTTGCGTCAAAACGTAAAGGAAATTTATCAAAATTGATATATTTCCACCGAAATGTTATTCAAAATCAATCACAGAAAAAACACTTTCCAGAAATTATACAAAATATAATCCCTTGTAATAGTATAACTAAAAAAAATACAAAAATTGCTGACAAAAGTTTTTTCTCTGCTTTTTTTTAAATTATTTTCCAATTAATATAACACATTCAATAAAAGTATGTTAATGTATTTCCTCTAAAATATAACAGAAAAAGATAAGAACCATAAAATGTTTATCAGCAAAATTGCAACGATTCGAATTATTAACAACCCACATTGGGCTAAATAATTATCCTCGGATAATTTTCTGACACTTATGAAAGTGTTAATAGAGAAGTTCATCTAAATCCAATCTTAAAACAGAGATTTATCGAATTTTACGCTATTAATTAATTGAAATTCAGTGTCAACAAATTATCCTATAGGATATTATTTTGCCCAATTGACACACGGCCTTAGTACATCGAGGTGAATTGTTCTAAGTAAATCCCTGAACTATCAAAACAAACAAATCAAAAGGCCCTGTTCGGCAGTGTTTTATTTTATGCCGTGTACGAGTACAACTGGCCCCAGATCACTTTTCGCGTTCGCGTTCGCGTGGTACCAAAAAAAAATTTGCGTATCAATATTTTTTTTCTCAAAGTTGCTCGAGTCTGACAAAAAAAACCGCTGTAAAAAAATTCGATTAGGAATTTTTTGTTGTATTTAATATTATTTATTTAAGATTGTATTTAATATGTCTGAATTATCACTTATATTCATGTTTATATTAATATAATTAAAAAATGAATTCTTTAGGTACAAACCACTTCTGATTTCGAAACATAAGTTTCAATGGGAACGCAAAATTGGATTTCTAAATGTTGTCTGCTGAAATGTTGAATTTAGGTGCGGTATAAATGTACTATTAGGTTTCAGCGAAATGTTGAATCTCGTCGAGTAAGTTTGCCAAATCGAACAAACCCCTTTACGAATTCCTAACAAAAAAAAATACTATGTATTGTGATTACCTTAGTGTCGGCTTTTGTGGTCTAATTATCCTGATGCAATTAAAAACACGTTTAATCCATCTGTCACCCTACGTTCCGTCGATTTCTTTTCGACATCCTCAGGGGTAGTTTATTACGTCTTAAAATCAAAACCATCATTAATAACTTTTCTACATTTTTGTCACCCATTATAGTTTACTTAGGGCCACTTGCACCAAGCTCCTTTGACAGCAGTATTTTTTCTTTTATTCACTATTTAGGTCTACACTTATTTATCTACCCATGGATAAATTCATAAAATCCAGCCTCGAAAGGCTGGATAGTCGTGCCCAAACGTCAAATAGTACAACAAAGTTTTTTATAATCGAGGAATACTCGATACCTACTCTGGGAGATGGGGATTTTATTCGAAGATTTCTATTAACAAAATATACTACATTGCGCTTGCTGGAAGACATTGAAGTTAATTGGAGTTTCATTGTTTTCCTTTATTGTTGCTCCATCGGTTTTTTTTATTTTTATTTTCTGTGACGTTGTTGTATGTATGTTTTAACTATGGAAAGCAACAATAAATTTTCAGCGGTGCGTCGTAAATTTGGATCCCTATCCCTAGAGCGCCTATTGGAATATGAATTAATATGTATCTGTTAACTTCATCCATTTCATGTGTTTATTTACCTAGGTCTGTAGCTTTTATTTGACAGTTAAATGTATTTTTTGCGTTTCTAATATTGGTAGTATTGTGAAATTTAAAATAATCAAAGGTTACTTATCCAGGCATAATTTTGCCATGGTGCAACACAAAGACGGGAAATAATTATTTATTAGTTTATCTTTGGTTAGCTATTCAGAAGTTTATTTGGATATCCAATGATTTGGTGCAAGTGGCCCTTACATGTTATAATTTATGTATTAACATATCTATCCGTTTTCGGTTGTCAAAAAATTTTCAAATTTTTAAAATGAAAACTAGATTAGGCGTATTTTTTTGTGAATCTTTTACATGCAAAACTGTTATACTCACATTTGATTTTGTTATACTCACTTTTGGTTTTATAGTACGTTTACACCGCACCTAAATTCATCATTTCGACTAAATGCAACATTTTAGGCCAAATGTTCAGCATTTCGCCATATATTTCCCAGCATTTCGAAATGTTGAATTTCAGCGAAATGTTGAATTTCATCGCTGCATTTGCAAGTATGTCAAATCGAACAAACCTCATTTGATGACTTTTGGGCTCACTGACAAAAAAAAACCGCTGTAAAAAAATCCGATGAGGAATTTTTTGTTGTATTTAATATTATTTATTTAAGATTGTATTTAATATGTGTCAATTATCACTTATATTCATGTTTAAATTAATATAATTAAAAAATTAATTCTTTAGGTACAAACCACTTCTGATTTCGAAACATAAAAAACATCAGTGAGAATCAATTCTGATACTAGCTGTCATTTGAAATGTTGAAGTTTCAATGGGAACGCAAAATTGGATTTCGAAATGTTGTCTGCTGAAATGTTGAATTTAGGTGCGGTGTAAATGAATCGCTTATTTCAGAAACAACATAATAGTACGTTTACACCGCACCTAAATTCATCATTTCGACTAAATGCAGCATTTCAGGCCAAATGTTCAGCATTTCGCCATACATTTTCCAGCATTTCGAAATGTTGAATTTCAGCGAAATGTAGAATTTCATCGCTGCATTTGCAAGTATGTCAAATCGAACAAACCTCATTTTGATGGCTTTTGGGCTCACTGAACAAAAAAACCGCTGTAAAAAAATCCGATGAGGAATTTTTTGTTGTATTTAATATTATTTATTTAAGATTGTATTTAATATGTCTGAATTATCACTTATATTCATGTTTAAATTAATATAATTAAAAAAATAATTCTTTAGGTACGAAACCACTTCTGATTTCGAAACATAAAAAACATCAGTGAGAATCAATTCTGATACTAGCTGTCATTTGAAATGTTGAAGTTTCAATGGGAACGCAAAATTGGATTTCGAAATGTTGTCTGCTGAAATGTTGAATTTAGGTGCGGTGTAAATGTACTATAAGTCAATGAGTACTAACTTTTCAGGAGCAACAAAAAACTGTTTTATATGAAAAAATTCCACTACACTAAAAATTTCGAGTATGCGAAGTTATAATTTGGCTTAAGATGCATTCGAAAACCGCTAAAATGTTTAGCTTTTTTTAAGTCTTAACTGGTTTTTCAGCCTTTAAAGTCGCTTGACTTATGTCATATCTGAAATAAACGAACTTTTTTTTGGTAAAACTTTTGTTTTTATTTTTTTTTATTATTTATTATATGTTTTAAACAACAAAAAAATGTTTACGAAAATATAAAAAATACTATTGATCTGTATCGATTGGATTAGAATCCTTTTTATAAGTTGGCCAAGCAAAAATTTAATCATAGTACTCTTGAATGTTATAATGTCTTCTGGTAGATACGATTTTAGTTTTTTTTATTTCATTCATCTTCTTAATATTGATTGGCACCTTTCCAGAGGGATAAGGTTTGCGGCAGAGCTACCAGTTCATCTCTTTGAAGGTTTCCCAGGTTAAATATTTGACTTGTATAGGAAAATACTGTTCGATATTCTTGAACTTTAAAAAAGGTACTAAAGATGACAAAAACATTATCATTGTGTGATTTTTATTTTGACCAACACAGCCATCTGAAAAAATATGCAAGCCATGGCCAAGAGAATTATTCTCGGGAAAAACAAAAATAGGGCAGATCAAAGGTGGTCGGATATAGTAGGGCAAAGGGTCTCAAAGGCTCTGTGGCCTAAGCTAGATCGGAAAAAATATGTAAAATTATTAAAGCTCAGCAGATCAAAACTACGAATGGCAATAGGGATACTTTCCGGGCACTGTCTTCTAAGGAAGCACGCTATGAGATTAGGTTTAACAGATACGGACACATGCAGGTATTGCGAAGACTTACATGTCGCTGAAGATATAACTCATCTCCTCTGTGAATGTCAAGCTATTGCTCGGTACAGGAGGAAATACCTTGGTAGGTACTTCTTCGACAATGGGAAGGAGGTTCGCCTCGCAAACAAAATTTAAAAAATGTCAAGGTTTTGTAGGGAAATTAATTGTTTGGGCGATGGGCGGTCGCCCCGAGGGATGGCGATGGGCCCAATATGGTGCCTAGTCCAATGTGATGAGCTCACACCCTATTCAACCTAACCTAATGGTCGAATAGAACTTATTAGCCCGTCTTAGATGTAGTATTTTTTCAGCAACTGCCATACTCTTTGCCACATCGTTCAAAAAAGTGCTTTTTATCTTTACTTCTAGCTCCTCACACGTACAATATGTATCCACCTGAGGACGTCCAAAGTAAAAAAGTATTGTGGAGAAACAGCATAAGTCAATGATTTATGTCGTTTCTCTTCAAAACACTGAAATAGTACTCTCAACTTTCGTACTTTGAGGGGTCTGATATGTATAGTTTCTCTCTAACAGATGAATAACTATATAAAAATGAGAAATTTGCAAAAAAAAAAAATTGGAAAAAGCTGACTTATGTTGTTTCTGAAATAAGCAATTCAAATGTACTATTAGATTTAAAAGTAAAAGTGAGCTAGCTATAGAATCAAAAAAAATACTGAAATGTTGAATTTAGGTGCGATGAAAACGTACTATACACTTGCAAGTTGCAATTACTCTACAAAAAAAAAAAAATCCAAAGAACAGTTCAGTAGGTACCTATACTTTATTTTGTTCGATCGGCCAGACGAAATCTGAGAATTCCAAACGAACACGCCATTAATATCTTTGGATTTTTCACGAATGTTAAAGCAAACTGGCCTATACTGCTCACTGTTGAAGTGATTTCGCATTGAAGGAATAGAATTATGTGATGAAGTAAATTGTAAATTAATTTATTATATTCAACATAGCAGCATATTATCTCTAACACAGTAATTGCATTTCATATTAGTATACAAATAGAGTTATTAGTAATTCAAAATATTTATTTATTTTAGAAGAACACCAAGTAACTAGTGGTTTATTTACAATTCTTCGGATTTTGACATTTCTTGTTTTGTAGCACATGTGAGAAAAGTGACAGACATTAATCCACGGAGTAACTATTTTTTTTATGAATTAAACAAATACTATAAATAATGTCTGATTTCGATTATAACTACTCTTCGGATGATGAACCGGTATCCAAGGATCATAAGAAACTTCTTCAAGCGGTGGGCAATCTAAGCAAAGTACAACATATCAAGAAAGTCGCACGGAAAGAGGCGTCAATTACTCAAAATGAATTTGACTTGATAAAGCCTCGTATAGAACGGCCTAAAAGTTTACCCAGCACAAGTGCGGTGAGTGTTGTTGATCTTGTGAAGACACTGAAAGGAACTAGTCAACATTTAAACGTCGGTAAGGAACTAAAAAATGTACAAAGCTCAAGCAAAGTTCTGCCCAAACCACTGGAAAAACCCGAAGCAGAACGTGTTGTTCGTACTATCAACTATGAAAAGACCAAAAAGGAATTAGAACGATGGGACGCCGTTGTAGCAAAATTTCAGTCGGCCGAAACGCAAACATTTCCTCTGGACACTGAGACTGTTTACATAAATACTGGTAGGTTTAAGAAACCTCTCCAATTGTCGCTGAAATCCGAGCTGCAAATTGCTGTTGAGGAGGCGGAAGCTAAATTACGTGCTCTGAAGGGCGAGAAGAAAAATGTAGAAACGGAGAATGACGAACAATTGGAAAAAATGCTGCTAACAAAGGAAGAGATCAAGAAGCGTCGACAAGAGCTGCTGTACCTTAAGATGCGTCAATCACAGAAATCGGCAAAGCTTCGCCTGCAGAACAAAATCAAATCGAAAAAGTACCACAGGTTGCTGAAGCAACATAAGCTCAAAGAGCAGTTGAAGGATTTTGAGCATTTGCAAAAGCATGATCCAGAGGCAGCTTTGGAGAAGCTGAAGGGGCTCGAGAAGAACAGAATTCTTGAGCGAGCCAATTTGAGGCACAAAAACACTGGAACTTGGGCCAAGAACAATCTGGTCAAGGCAAAATACAACAGAGATGTACAGAAGGACCTGTCGGAGCAGTTGGCTTTGAGTCGGCAGCTGACTGAGAAGAAGGATGCGTCGGAAGGTGAAGAAGACGAAACGTTGGATGACGACGCCAATATGGACCTGGGAAATGAATCGAATCCTTGGATGCAAGCAAATGGTAAAAAGCGTGAGGAGCAGTCGTTAAATACTGCTGAAGGTGGATATCGAAAGTACTGGACGAAACGCAATGAGAACGAGGAAAAGCTAAAAAAGCATCAAGCGATGCTCGCTGAAGACTCTGTGGTGGAAGAAGACGAAAAGGAGGAGCACGACAAGGAGATTCCTGTGGATTCCGTCGACCCACCTAAAGCAAAAAGAAACAAGAAACGTAACAAAAGGAAGGCAGCCGATACTCCAGTGATAGAAAACGGTTGGATCGTAGAAGACGTAAAGGAGATAGACACAGACGCGAATATGGAGACTATCGACAATCTGTTTGATAAAGCCGAGGATAACGTCGTCAAGAGACTTGCGAAACAAAAACTGAAAAGCAAGAAGGTTCTCAGTAAAACGGCAAAAAGGAATCCAAAGGAAGCAGGCCCACGGCCAGAGAAAAACGAACTAAAGAACTTGGAGAACCTGAAATTCAAGAACCAATCAATGCGCATCGACATCGACGAACAACTTCTTGAAACGGCTACTGGCGCACAGCCTGTTCTTCCAACTGCCGCTGCCAAATCAACTCCTCCATCACATGAAGTTCTGACAAGAGATACAATACAGCACGATAGTTATGCAGATGTGAAGCCTAAAACACTAAAGACTTCGCTAGCTGAGATCACGAACGCAGACGAAGACCTTGACTATGAAAACGAAGAAGATACCATCGAAATTAATAGGCAAGCGACTATCAACGACGCTTTCGAAGATGATGACATTGTCGCTGAATTCGGTAAGGAAAAGAGTGCCGAAGAAGAAAAGGCGCTCGCTGAACAATTAACACTGTCAATGCCTGGTTGGGGCTCCTGGGCGGGATCGGGCATCCGAGAAAGGCAAAACAACAAGTTGGTTCTGCAGTTTGGAAACGGTGAGGACAAAAAACCAGCTGCTAATGACGACATCAATAAAAGTCGAGTGCGCATCAACGAAGGGGCAAACAAAAAACTGCGCGAACATTTAGTATCCGATGTTCCATTCCCATTCACTTCTGTTAAGGACTATGAGGCGAGTATAAGAGCACCGGTTGGTAGAAATTTTGTTCCAGAGACAGCGTTTCGTATGCTGACGAAACCAGCGGTCATCACGAGAAGGGGACACATCATCAAGCCAATGGATGAAAGTGAATTAGTTCGGCCAGCAAAGCGACCTCGGTCGATTGTCGAGAAGAGAATTCTGTATGATGCACAAGTGGCTACGAAATAAAGGAATCGGAAATGTAATTAAGGTTTTTCATTTGATTTGAACAGGTTTGTGTTTTTTCTTTTCCTTATAGCGGTGTTCTCTCGGATGGAGCCTGTATGTAATTTGTCGTCTCTACTAAATTATACTCCAACAATATGTTTAAATTAAAGGTTTAAAGACTTACTTACCAATGTTAGTATGTGTATGATTCAAGGTAAGACATCCAGATCCATTTCGCTGTAATTTTTAATTTTTTGTAAGGATTAAAGGTTAAATCGGATTCTTATTTAAAAAAATAACTGCTCCTCGAAAATATAAAAGTTCAAGTTCAGTACCTATCTGAGAATCAGAGGAGATCCATTATATATATTACCCATGAATCAAAAAGAAACAAGACTACGAAATTAACATGATTCATTGATTTTATTTAAAAAAAATCAATAAGGTTCCTCCATATGGAAACGGAACCAAACTACAGTTTGCCGACACCAAAATGTATAGGTTAGGAAGTTGTGACGGAGTTATTTCATTGTAATTGACGGATTCTATGGGTTGGGCTATTTACTTTCTACTTTTCTGTCCGTCGCATCCGTTGACAGATGGCACAGCGTGAGAGGAAGCACTTTCATTAGCGGAAATATTTACGTGATTGGGCACATCAGATTTTTATTTCAGATAGATTTTTCGTGGCAAATAAATGTAAATGTATTAGTGCGTTATTTGACAGTACAACAGCTGTGCAAATTGTTTTCGTGTGTCGATGGAAACATACGAACCTCATATCGACGAAGAATCAAAATCCACAGATGACGAGGAAGAAGAATAGTGTGAATCTCGCCCTCGAATCGAGATTCGCAAAAGTGATCTCAATCTTTAAAAAAGTGATTTTTTCCGCCCAAATTCAAAACGAATTTGACAGACATCTGATTTCTAGAACAGATAAACTGGTCTGAATCTTAAGTGCTTTTTCTTGGCCAATGGAAATCGACATAAAGATGACGAAGATGATAGCATTTGCTCCACAATTAAGTCCATGTCCATTATTTACGTTTTTGTTCTGAATAATTGCTTTTCGAGGGGCTTTTAGTATTTTTGTTTTGAAAACAAATTCTGAATTAGGTAAAACATCTGTGCAAGGTATATTGGTATTAGTGAAAGTATGTGTAAATCTCGAAGAATATCGAGATCTGCAAAAACTGATCCGGATCAAAAAAAGATAGATTTTTTGTCCCAATGGAAAACCACATTAGATAATGAGAGAAACTGTGAAATGCTGCAGATAAGAGTTAAATCAAAATAATTTTGTGGATATTTTCGAATTTAATAAATTGCAAATTATTTTAAAGATTTTTCAATCCGTCGACGCAACGGATGCGACCGATTTTGTAATGCAGCTCTCATCTCATAAAAGTTTGTACATTCGCGAACAGACCTTAGGCATAATAAAATCTACTACATTTCTCTGTGTCCATCTGTCATATGATTCAAAACATGCACAACCAAAATTGCATCAGTAGCAGACAGAAGCACATTTTCCAAGATTGTTGACTATTTTTTTTTTTAAATATATCACTTCCAGAATGACTAAAGTTAGTTTAGAACAAATAAAATCTATCGGACAGGTACTCAACAACAAGGAGCGCCCATTAAAGGAAAGATTTCGGGCGTTATTCACGTTGAAAAATCTCGGTGGAGAAGAATCTGTAGAAGAAATAAGCCGCTGCTTCGAAGATGATTCAGCTCTGCTTAAACATGAGCTTGCATATTGTCTGGGTCAAATGCAAGATACATCCGCAATAGGTGTACTAACACGAGTACTCGAGGATGTAAGTCAAGAACCAATGGTCCGGCATGAAGCTGGTAAGTAAATCAAAGATTTTGTAAATCGAAATATTTTATTTTTTTTACTTTAGCTGAAGCTTTGGGAGCGATAGGCGCCCCCGAAGTCATACCGATACTTGAGAAATACAAAAACGATAAAGTTGTGGAGGTTGCCGAAACGTGCACCATTGCTTTGGACCGAGTTAATTGGCTAAAAAATGGTAACACAGCGGAAGATCACAATCCCTACCATTCTGTTGATCCTTCACCGCCAATTGAAAATAAACTTGAGGTTGAAGACCTGAAGAAAATCTACTTAAATCCAGAAAAGTCGCTCTTCGATAGATATCGTGCAATGTTTAGTTTGAGGAATCTTCGAACTGAGGACAGCGTATTGGCCTTGACTGAAGGTCTGAAAGATGGCAGTGCGCTCTTTCGTCATGAGGTGGCTTTTGTATTGGGTCAGTTGCAGGAACCGTGTAGTATTCCTTATTTAAAGGAGAATCTGGAGGATACCAATGAAAATGAAATGGTACGACATGAGTGCGCAGAGGCATTGGGTGCAATTGCAACTGAAGAGTGTACGAACATTCTTAACAATTATTTGAACGATGATAAGAGGGTCGTTAAGGAGAGTTGTGTCATTGCCCTGGATATGTGTGAGTACGAGAACAGCCCAGAATTTCAATATGCTGATGGGTTGATCAACAGCACAAAGTAGGAAGGTTTTATATACATACATGTAATATAATTTTAATTAAATACTCTTGACTTTTTTTTGCTATCTAATTTGATAACTCAGTCTGGATGAAAGATAGCTACAGTGTGAGTCGGTGATTAACTTTTACATTGTCACCGATTTTATTCACTTGGCTTGGACTGCTGATCATGTGCCTGATCAGTTTATATAAAACTAACACTTTATGGGAAAATAGAAAAGCTTATTTTATTTTGTTTTAATGTGTATATACAACAATGAGCTCTCAACTATTCTTCAGCGTCAGCAAATCTCTCATCGTTGATATTCAAATCTTGCAAGTTTCCTTCAACATTGTCATTATCATCATCTTCGTTGTCATCTCCATCGAAATCCATGTAATCACTGGCCGAATCGGAAACGCTATCAGCTGAGTCAGGATGCAAAGCTTGGCAGTCGGTCATTGCCTGGTAAATGGAATCAACAGTATTGGGATCGTTTGGTATAAACCAAAGTTCAGTCATCTCTTCAGTGTCTGACTCAAAGTCACTTGCATCACCATTCAGTTGTTCAGCAAGCAATTCATCTCCATTTGCGATATTAACATCTCCATAGACCCCATCCCACACTAACTTATGATCTATGATTAGGAAAATGCTTTTATCAGGATTGGAAGCAACTCCATGGACACTTATCTGTTTCCATTGGATAGACAGTCCTTCGGGTTTATCTGTGGGCATCCATTCCAAGGAACTACATGAAGAACGATTATTATTTAACTTTATTTAAGAAACAAAGTAATTACTCTTGATTAACGTATAATGTTCCGATTCCTATGATGGTTTCACCAATCTTCAATTGCGTGTTGTTTGAGGTGTACACGACACCGGCGTCGGGGATAGCAATATGTCGTATTAAAACCATTTTAGACTGAAAAGGTTATATTTAAATGAAGTAAAGTCCAGCGAATAGATGTTAAATGTGTTCACCAGACTTTCCACGAACAGATAATTATATTTAAAATATTAAATATGTTTCCGAAAAGTTTGCGCTCTTTACATTAAACAAAAAAGAAATTATTCAAAGGGGGTGTGAGGGGGCCATGTTCATGTACTGTTCCATTTAACGCTGAATGACAGCCGTTGGGGGATATTTTCATAGTGTTCTGGTGAAAGGTAATTTTCCTATACATGAATTATATTGGAAGTGTTTCGCTTAAAATTCCAATTCCAAATCGTATTTAATTGCATTGTAAATATTTTTTTTTTGAGATCTTATTTTGCCTCAGTTTTATGCCCAAAACACACGTGCAGAATTCACAGCGCAGCAGGATTAGAATACACATGTTCTTATGTGGTGAAACAAATGTAAATTCTGCAGCCACCGCAGCACTGCAACATGTCTCTATTTCTAAATCCACTGCATAGCAACGCAGTGAATTAAATTAAGTAGACTTGGCAGCATCGAATTTTTAAATTCAGCTACTGATGCATACGAGGAAAAGAGAGACGGGAATTATTTGTCGTCTTTGTTTCACTCACATATTTTTCCCCTCATTGACAGCAACCGCTGCAAATTGAATTCTGCACATGTGTTTCATCTGCAGTACTGCATGCAGTGAAGCATTCAGAATTTCTGCACATGTGTTTTGGGCATTATTGTTTCGTATTTTATGGGATGGACTTTTCTGGTGACTAGGCTATAATCGAAGCCTTATGATGTTTCCTAAACAAAACACTCGGCAGCCAATTATCTATCTATCTACTCCATTTGACTCGCATACAAAGGCCCCAGTTATAGCTATCATTGAAATGCATCATTGAACATTTTGATTTCCGATTTTAAGACGATTAGTGAAACAATATTGGCTTTAGTTGGTATCAAAATAAAGCTAATCGATTATAGATTTTTTTTACAAAATAAATGACTTAATTCTGATTAAAACTTTTCTTTAAATCCAATTTTATTATTTCACTGATCGAAATCGATTTCAATGAACAGCTGATTCTCGTTTCTCTAATTTGGAACCCAATCGTTTCACTGATGTGTTCGATTTTCATTCTATTCTCAGCTGTCAGTTTTGCTTTCAATGATCAACTCTAACCTCAAAACCTATACTTGTTTGCGGCCAAGTCACTGACAGGTTCTTCCACTGACAGGAATTTTTCAATGATTGCTATAACCGACTTGTCAAAAAAATGAAACCACCATTCCACTGATTTGTTCCAATGATGCATTTCAATGATAGCTATAGGCCCTAGTTACAGCTATCATTGAAATGCATCATTGGAACAAATCAGTGGAATGGTGGTTTCATTTTTTTGACAAGTCGGTTATAGCAATCATTGAAAAATTCCTGTCAGTGGAAGAACCTGTCAGTGACTTGGCCGCAAACAAGTATAGGTTTTGAGGTTAGAGTTGATCATTGAAAGCAAAACTGACAGCTGAGAATAGAATGAAAATCGAACACATCAGTGAAACGATTGGGTTCCAAATTAGAGAAACGAGAATCAGCTGTTCATTGAAATCGATTTCGATCAGTGAAATAATAAAATTGGATTTAAAGAAAAGTTTTAATCAGAATTAGGTCATTTCTTTCGTAAAAAAATTCCACAATTGATTAGCTTTATATTGATACCAACTAAAGCCAATATTGTAACTAGGGCCATAACTAGGGCCTAAGGCTTCAGTTCAGATAGCTATCAGTAAAACTTACTTACTTACTTACTTACATTGAAAATTTTGTTTTCCGATTTTAAGATGAATAATCAAACAATATTGGCTTTAGTTGGTATCAAGATAAAGCTAATCAATTGTGGAATTTTTTTACGAAAGAAATTACTTAATTCTGATTAAAACTTTTCTTTAAATCCAATTTTATTATTTCACTGATCGAAATCGATTTCAATGAACAGCTGATTCTCGTTTCTCTATTGGAACCCAATCGTTTCACTGATGTGTTCGATTTTCATTCTATTCTCAGCTGTCAGTTTTGCTTTCAATGCTCAACTCTAACCTCAAAACCTATACTTGTTTACGGCCAAGTCACTGACAGGTTCTTCCACTGACAGGCATTTTTCAATGATTGCTATAACCGACTTGTCAAAAATATGAAACCACCATTCCACTGATTTGTTTCAATGATAGCTATAACTAGGGCCTTAAACTTAATCGTTGAACATAATCTTGGTCTTAAAATGTTGCTTTTGAATTATAAAACTATAAAACTAATTCATAAAAAAAAAAATAAGCAATTGATCTTTAAATTTTCTAGAAAAAGAATCTCTTTATTTTTCCGTGCGAAAAACTTTTTCTGTTCAACTTCTCAGTCAATTCCACAGCAGGTTTCACTGAATTCCTATGATATGCTATGGTTAAATGTTTCAGTTTTGTTCTGTTTCGTGTTTTTACGGATGGATTTTTCTGATGGCTATAACTGAAGTCTGTGGGCGCAGTAGCGCAGTCGCAGTGGTTAGTGTGCTGGACTGCTGTGCGAGGGATCCCAGGTTCGATCCCCGGAAAAACACAAATTACATCTTAGTGTTTTTTTCTACTGCGCCACCTCTCGCGAACGTCTGACAAACATCCGAGAGTATAACTGTCCTGAAAAAGCTTCTCAATTCAGCCGTTCGGAATCGGCATAAAATTGTAGGTCCCTTCCATTCGTCCCAAATAGAAACCTACACAAACGAATGGTTGCGAGAAGCTAGGCTGTCTACCGCCTGCTGAGCCACCTATTTTTTTTTTTTATAACTGAAGCCTAAATAAGTTCCAACTCAGAAAAAAAAACCTTCAAACTCGATTCCATTAGTTCCCCTTGTTTGTGGTTACAGCTTTATTTGGTATCTAATAATTTTGACAGCAGGGCTGCATTCCAGGTTTGACTATTTTAACTAAATTAACAACGATTGTTTATTTAGTTACTTTTTGGAATCTGGGACAGCTATTGTTACTAATTTCATGTTGACATTTCACTTTTCATGTGGTAGTGAGTAGTTGTTGTTGGAATCCATGTTTGATTTAAAAAAAAAATGAATACGTGAATCCATGACAGTTGCTTTGTTAGTATGAGTGAAATGAACCACACTTTTGCCTCTTGTTAATTTAGGTTACTTCCCCTCCTTCGAACTGTCACAGCTTGTCAACGCTGTAGTTAAAATAGTTAGGTTTGTTCGACGTGGACCCTAGGGCGCACTAGTGCGCACTGGATTAGCCCTATGGCGTTCGATATAGCACTGAGTTCGCACTGACACTGAAAACCTGTGTTCGAGGTGAGCACTGGGGCGCCCTAGTTGAGCACTGAGCTGACCCTAGCTATTCAGTCAGGGCAAGAGTTCAGTGCTGGATTTTGCTGTCAATCGTAGCTGTCATTTGTGTGAAATCATGTTTTGGTGAATTATTGACTTGTGCAGCACTAGTAAATGTTAAAAGAAATGTGTTTTTCAACATTACAATCATTAATTAAACAAAATTAATGTTATTTGTGGTGTTAAATCTGCATATTACTAAATTGTTTTAGTGACAGGTTTCAGGGTTGCATTTTTCGTGTTCGACGTGAATCAAAATTTCTGGGGTTTCCTAGGGTTTTTTGGCAGCCACGAAAATTCACTGACACTTCTCAGTGCGCACTAGGGCGCACTAGGTCTGGCCACGTCGAACAAACCTTAACTACTGCCGAATTTGGAATGCACTCCAGATGGCGTCTGATTTAACTTTTTGACATTTTCTTTTGAATCCTTATTTATTCTGAACTTCATTTTGTGTATATTGTTTTTTTTTTGGTGGTGCTAACTGCTAAGCTGGTTAGGCCGGGCTTTGTCGATGCGGATTGTTCATAATTAAAATCCTGTCTTCTTTTATTCAATTCCATACATCGACTGCGAAGCAAATATATTAACAATGGATATTATAATCGCAAATGTGACCCACATAGAGTTTAAAATCGAAAAAGACCTCAATGGACAATTTGGTGCACTTCCTCTTCCATTTCCTGGAATGGACAGTGAGTCTGCTTAATAGTTCTACTTGTACAGACTCCTAACCGAATCTTGTTCTTTTTCCAGAATCTACAGCCGCCGTTTGTCAATTTTTCAACTGTATTGATGGCTCCATGTGTGATAAAGGTGTCGCCTGTCCATTCCGTCATGTGCGTGGTGACCGAACAGTTGTCTGCAAACATTGGCTACGTGGTTTGTGCAAGAAAGGAGATCAATGCGAATTTCTACATGAATACGATATGACGAAAATGCCAGAGTGCTACTTTTATTCTCGTTTCAATGCGTGCCACAACAAGGAATGCCCCTTCCTCCACATTGACCCTGAAAGCAAGCTAAAAGATTGTCCATGGTACGACAGAGGGTTTTGCCGGCACGGTCCTCATTGCCGTCACAGACATGTGCGAAGGGTATTGTGTATGAACTATTTGGCTGGATTCTGTCCAGATGGGTCAGCATGCAAGTACATGCACCCAAGATTTGAGCTTCCTGCGCCTCCGGAGATACCAAAGGATCAAATGATTAAGCGTCTGCCTACGTGCCATTACTGCGGCGAACTAGGTCACAAAGCATCTGGGTGTCCCAAAATGCCGCCAGAACAGCGTGAAGTCACCATTCGGCAAGAAGAGGCACGATTCCGTTCTCTCACCTATTATAAACAAATGGGCAGCCATCATCATTACCACCACCAGCCTCATCATCAACAGCAGCAACAAAACAACCCGAACCTTGTAAATACATCGGCATCCGAAGACAACCCAGAGGGTCTTAAGCAGGAATCGCCGCAAAAACCCATCCCCAGGCCACTGGAGGAGATCACATGCTACAAGTGCGGCCACAAGGGGCATTACGCCAACAAGTGCCCCAAGGGCCACCTTGCTTTCTTATCAAACCAACACAGTCACAAGAAAAAAGAGAACATTTAACAAAGAGCACATCATACTTATGACTCTGTTAAAGTCTAGGCTTAGAGATAACCGTATAACGCAACAGTTTGCAACCATAGTCTCCAGTTATGTTAATTTTTATTTCGTATAATTAAAGAGAAATTATCTAAATACATCTGCGGTTTGAGTCCGAAACAAATCGCCGTCAACAACGACCGTCCCTCTCCATCGCATCGTCCATTAGTTCGTAAGCTGGTCGGTAAGTAACCTCGCCTGAAACAGGATCTTCAATTCTTAAGTGTGGATTTTGGTGCGTGTTTGTAATGTCTCCCAGCGATGTGTAGCCCTTATCGTACAGCGAGCAGTAGGGTACCTTTTTCTCCAGAATGTAAGTCCAAATGTCCTGACACGACCAGTCCAGTATAGGATTCACACGTAACAAGGGCGGCCAACCGGGATCTGTTTGCTGTAGATGATAGCATTAGTGATCAGAATACTCAAATCATTCGATGAACTCACCTGCATTGGCTTCATGTTGCATCCATGAGGATCTGTTCTTCTCAGTCCCATTACAACAGCTTTCAAGTTTGGCCTATCGGCGCAGATTTTCTCCAAAACGGGCTTAATGCTACCCTGTTGTTGTATCATATCCACTCGATATGTCTTCTTACATTGTGCCACAAAGTCTTCCACCTCCTGGAACGGACTCTTTGGTTGAATATATAAAACTGGTATCACAGAGTTTCTCAAATGCTCCTGCTGTTCCAAGTACCCACTTAGCAGGTCCAATACGACAGTACAATCTTTTCCGCCATTAAACGAGACAAACACTTCGTCTGGAGAGTAGTTTTGAAAAAGTTTTTCGAAAAGCTGTTTGAAGTATAGTCTGGGTCACTTAAGATAAGTCATTTAACACGTCTACTAACTCACCTCGAACACTTGTTTTGTTTTTGCCAACGTCGAGCTACTTATGGGTCCAGTACCTTCGTTAGCTGTTTCTATGTTCTTACTGTTTGTCATCGTTGGGAAAATGATATCTTTGGTTTTTTTGCTATAGAATCCTGTTGCGATGGGAAAACAAAATTACTTGGCTGAAAGATTTTAACAAAAATCAGGTTATACTGTTATGAGAGTTTCCAATGTAAAGGAAACATGTACGAAGTAAACGAAAGTGGGACATTAATGGTATTAGGTAAAAGATGACGACAGATTTATATATTTTTCTAATGACTGTCACTTTGGATCAGCTGGTAGCTAGTCTCCAAAATAAATGAAAACGTAACGTAATGAGCGTTGTTGACTTGTGTTGACACTCAGTTCAGGAAAGTAGTAAAAAGTGGTGCTACAAATTCACGTAGGTATTTTTCTTAACGGACTTATTTAGGTAGGTAGGTAAGGTACCTACTTTGAACTTAAATCGATCACAGATCAAATATGATTGAGCCACTTATTGCTATTATCGCTTAACCTCAAATATGCTAAACTGATGCTAGACTTTAATGTCGATCTAAACAAGTTCTTAAGTATGTAATACCAAAACTTTACTGGCAGCTGACTGCCAATGATGTCCACTGTCAAGAGAAGTATGGTTCGTGCATTTTGAAATATTGCAGGAACTTGAAAAACGAAGGTTGACCCAAATATGGACACAAATTTACGGTGAGTTAACGACGTCACGTGGAAAATATGTAAAACTTTGCGGCCGGCGGCAAAAAAAGAGCAGCGATATGGAAGATGGTCTTCCAGAGCCAGAGTCATTGCAATTCTACCGGTTGGCTTATTTAAAAAAAAAATGTTGGAATGGCTTTGATGGTTTAATAGTGAAAGTCTTTAAATACAGAGATAACGTGATCCCGAGGAGCATTGTCCGTGAACGAGCAATACGTGGCGGAATTTACTATTGTGTTGCGGTCACCTGGAACGAAAAATCCATCAATAAATTGTCCTGTTGATTATACCTAAAAGAAAAAGAAAAGAACAAATTAGGGATTATTATAAATATAAAAAAAACTCAACACTCTATTGCATTTTCATTGGCATTCGTCGTCTGTGCATTTTGACAACTTGTCGGCTTAAAGCTTGACAGCTGGCCGCCTGAACGTGACAATTAGACCAGTTACGACTACACAAAAATTGTCAGGGAGGTGGGAGGTATGTGTCCCAAAGCTTAATTTTGTAAATAAGTTAAGGCACCAACCACAAAAGTTATGTTAAATTGGTAGAAAGGGAAACTATAGTTGCGTTGCGCTGAGAGGATTTAAAAAAAACGGGTATAGGATCGGACGATGGAACTCATTGCGGACCGGCATATTATAGCTCTGTAGCGAGCGAATTGGCTTTGCCAACGTCATTGTGTGGTAGACAGTCACGGGATTCGTTTGAACCCACAAGTAAAATTTAACCGAAAAATTCGAAGTAAAGCGAGTGGTGAAGTTAACTAAAAATTAAAGAAAGTTTTTTTTTGTGTGTGTAAAGTTAATAATAAATTAAAATAAAAACAACAGTGACCGGATTAATTATAAAAAAAGCAGTGAAATATAGGTGGCGGTTCACCAATCACCTTCATATATATTTTGGCGGTCAGACGGCACAGTCGTGGCCGCCACAAATTTCATGTTGGGAGGTTCAATATATGAAATAAGCACGATAAAATAGCCGAAGTATCTACCATAAAATTGCGGAAGTTGCAAAAACAAAGTTACATAAAGTTCCTACTTGGAATCGACAGCGAAAATTCGAAGAGAGGCTCTGCGTATCGAAGGGCGCTCCTCTGACATCTCAACAAAAAGAAAACAAAAAAATCAATGTGTCAGCAAACTTATCATAAAAGAATATTCTACGCCATATATTTATATATAATTTTATAGCATATATAATTAATTAAATACGTGCTTTTATATACCATATATATAATACGTACATATAGTGACGTACATAAAAAGAAAGGTGTTGCCAGCTTCACAGATTTCAGGCAATCAGAAATATAAATTCGTAAACCAAATAATTCAAAGTGCAATAATTAAATAGAACCGTCCATCCAAATTTTTTGCGTGTATCACTGCCGAGTCAACGTCAGCAAGTTTTTTTTTTGTAGTTAGTGCTTCAGTTATAAGTTTTTTTTTGTATATTCATTTTTTTTTTGGCGTGATCCATAGTTTTTTTTTTGTATCTTGGTGAATTTCTTCTTGTTTTCCTTGCGTGTGATAAGTTTCGTTTCGCCTTTTTATTTGTTGTTTCGAGCCCGCAATTGTTGTCTGAAATAAGAACCCCACTATATAGAGCTCTAAATAGGTAGGACCCCGCGCGTTAAGTAATAGTTAAAAAAAAAAAAAAAAAAAAAAACAGTAACACAAAGGTTACAATAAAATATATAGTTTTAATACAGGGTGAAACCAAATTTAGTTTAACATTTTTATTTTTTTTGTTATTTAAATTTTTTTTTATTATTTTAGTTTTTGTTGTTAAATTTATTTATTTTCTTTTGGTATCTGGTAAATTTTTTTATTCATTTAATTTAATATATATTTTTTTTTTTTTGCTTTGATAATTATTTTTATAAGTAGATTAAGATTATTTTTCATTTGATTTAATTTTAAAAGAAATTTTAGTTTAAGTCTGCTTAATTTTAAAATAAACATAATATTATGATCACGTCAACAAATGGCAGATAAATTTGGATTTTTATTTGAAGCTCAAGTGAGCTTAATGGAACAGTAAAAGATTTTTCAGGGGTGTAGAAGGTTAGCTACGGTCCTTTCGGTGAGCATGGGCTGAGCTAAGGCATCGGTCCAAATTTGGGGAAGTTAAACATTCGGCCTCAAACTTCCAGGAGGGGAGGGAATTGGCCAGGCTGCAACAACACCAGCAGCCCCCTCAGTGTGGTGGACGTCCGTCTGTTTCAACCCAAGGTAATTTTGTTTTGTTTTTGGCATGTTTAATGTTTTGTAGTAGGTTAGGTCGAGTAGCGAAGACAAGGACCACCCCGTCCGGCGAGCTATGCCGTGCGATACAAGCATGCCACGCTCTTCGCTCTCGACACTCTCTCCCTTCTTATTTCCTCTCCAATCCTTAAGTCCCATCCACATCCTAACTTCCTGCCCACTTACCGCTTCCAACGCCCTCTATTATCCCACAAATTAACTTATTACAAATGGCGCCCAACGTTTTTTTGTTTGTCCTAGTCTTCTGTCCTTTTTGTCGTAAATGTCCTCAATTGCTCTTGCTGTCAATATCGAAATCTCGTAAGTCTTCGAGTGGATAGCTTACCAGAATGCCATCTCGAATTGCGACGAGGACGTTCGATATTGACAGCGACAACAATTAAAACTTTGTCAGTCTTAGTTCTCTCTCTCTCTCTCTATCCATCTTTTCATTGTTCATTTTTGCTTTTCTATGTCAACTTTTACCTTTCATTTCCAATGTTATTGTCTAGTTTAGATATGTGTCTAGTGGCCTAGTCTGATGTGGTTTCGTCAAGTCAAGTAGCACTAGTACATCTGTAGTTTGTAATCTTCTTTTATGTGTTGTTGTTTAGAATGTTTCAAGTCTTCCATCAGAAGCCCAATGGCCGGAATGGAATTGCGGAAACATCCTGAACACAACGTATAGTTTGTCCTTGTAATTAGCTTTATGTTTTGCTCATTCTGCCGCACTGAGGGATCTTTCACATAGTCCGTCCGCAGTCTACAATCCGATAAGTTGCCTACCGATCAGCCCATAAAGCATATGAAAACAACGCTACCGAAGAAAGCAAGCCTGATACACCCCGAAATGATATGTAAAAGATAAACCAAAACAAGCGAAAAAACCATAGGTGTGTTTGCTCAATAGTCTAATTAATACAATTTTGTTTTAATAAATTCTATATAATTAGGTTTTTTTTTGTTGTGTATATACACTTATATAATTATTTATACATATAGATTAGTGATATTCTACCCAAATATTTATTTCTGTCGTTCTATTTGATTACTACAGTATTTCTAATATTTATTCTTGGTCTTGTCCATTTTTCGTTACATTTACATTTACTTTACATTTGATTTTCTAAAATTTTCGTTGTAATTCAAACGCATTATTACATTAATTTCTTAATATTAATATTATACACATATATATATCCGTTTCCTTCAAACCGCCAATCCAACTAGTATACGATAATGAGTTTATCTGAAAAGAAATTATCCGAGAAGAAAAAAGTTGTTCAAAAACTTAGTAGAGCAAAAATAATAGATGAGAGAAGAATAATAACACGTTCAACATCAAATTCGACTATAAATCCAATACCAATTAACATGGCGAATTTAATGCACTCACCACCTGTTGCAATGACAAATGTTCCACCCCCTATGATAGTTAATCCTAGCGACTGCACCCCCGCGAATTCATCTTCGACGGTGGGTCAAAATACCACGAATTTGTCCTTCACGAGTGCACTGCCCCCTCATAATTCGGGAGCTGTTGTACATACACCCCTAACGCACACAACGACAAACCCAAGAAAATCATTTGCTTATGCGTATCATTCAGACGTAGTTGCTCAGCAGTCTCCGCAATGCGCTCCTAGTTCTGGTCCAGCGCGCCCGCCCTCGTCATACGCCCCAAATAGCTCCTTTTCGTCCATCCAAGCACCATCATACAGCAGTTTAAGCGATTTGGGCGCTGCCTCCCTAGAAGCACAAAGCGATAGTCAGCGTACTGTTATTAGTGTACCACAAAATATAGAACGTCCAGTTAACGATAGTCAGCCGGTATCAGTTGAGGCAGGCACAATGGCTGAATTGAAGGCCTATATTAATTTGGCATTGGTGAATGGGTTTTCCTCCTATAACAGTGTTATTCAAAAAGACATATCTGAAAATATAAAAAAAGAATTAAAAGATAGTTTGATGGAATTTATGAAGGATATCAATCTACTTACCAAACCGTCACATCCAGTACAAGAGGGGTTGCAACCACCCGCAGCTCCTTCTAGCAATACGTCAATGTCAGTATTAAGTCAAAACCAGCCATCTCAGCTTCGTGCAGATTCGATGCCCTTTGTGCCTATAAATAGTATGAATCCTCAAGTAAATGCTAATAATTATCAATCAAATAATGAAAATATCAATTCCTACCAACAGCAACCATCTTACCATAATCCCAGAGAACAAGTTCCGATGGCAAATTACCATCACCATAATCGTAACGCGAGCCAGGCAGTAGGTAGAGCACCCATAAAAGTTGATAAGTGGGGTCTTAATTTTGAGGGTAAACCCGAAAAGCTCAGCGTCGAAGATTTTGTCTTTCGTCTCGAGACCCTTAGAAGTCAATATGGTTGTCAGTGGGTAGAAATCCTCAGAGATTTTCACTTGTTGCTGTCTGGAAGAGCCTACGAATGGTACTGGCAATACCAGCGCAGCAATTATCGGCCAGACTGGCCAACATTACGTGACGCATTATTCAGACAGTTCCGAAACTCAAAATCGGACTTCGAGATAATCCGAGAATTGATGGACCGTAGGCAAGGTTCGTGGGAGTCCACGGACGATTATTTCAGCGTCATTGCAAGAATGAAATCTCAGCTACAAGTTCCGATACCAGAAATTGAATTAGTTCGGATAATGAAGCGAAACCTCAAAGAAAGTATCGGACGATTAGTTTTCCCGATAACGACTTTTACAATTGAGCAGCTGCGACAGGCTTGCAAGGACGCTGAAAGTACGTTCCCTAGCCGAGATGTCCCACGAAACCAACGTCCAGGTCCAGCGATAAAATACACTGCACATGAAATATCTCAGGAAAACGAAATCGACGACTACGACCAGGTTGAAAACATTGCTGCAGTACATGTACAAGGAAACCGTTCACAGCCGATGAGGCAGCGGGTTGATTCCAGGTCATATACATGTTGGAATTGCCGACAGCAAGGGCATTCGTTCGTCGATTGCCCAGAAAGCACGCGAAATATATTTTGTTACCGATGCGGTCAACCGGGTGTCATTACACCCAAATGTGTGCGCTGCAACCCGGAAAACCCGCACAGGAGCGCGAATCTGCCGGGGGAGTCGCGTTCAATACAGACTCAGACCTTCCCGTACCCAGATCACCAGTTCCAATAAGTAAGCAAGAACCCGAGAAGATCACAATATTAGCAAGAGAAAAAGATAAGGCTGATAATGCCACATATACTAGTAATAGGTTAGTTTTAAGACCCTTGCATGTACGGTTAAGAGAGTATAACGCTGCAAGAAATAGAATTTTTAGTCAGAGTGCTACTACTATATTATCAAATAGGATTAGGAAAACTAGAGATAGATTTAGAGCTAGGAAAATGATAAGACATTGTATTTCTTCCACTACTGTAGTTACGAGCATAGATCCGAGACCATATGCTAAAATTAGAATAGCAGACAAAGAGATACTCGGGTTATTAGACAGTGGAGCCAGTATAAGTATATTGGGAAAAGGCTGTCTGAGCTTTCTAAAATCAGCTAAAGTTCCCTTTAGCTCGTCGTTTCATTCCAAAGTTAAAACAGCTGATGGACAAAATCAAGATATAGTCGGTAGAGTAAAGACGGAAGTCGAATATAAAAATGAAAAACATATGATAACCTTTTTCCTAGTGCCTAACCTGGATCAGGAATTGTATCTCGGCGTTGATTTTTGGAAGGCTTTCCACCTCGCCCCAGATGTAATCAGCTCCATTAGTATACCTAATTTAGAACACAGCAGTGACACGCACGAGCTGTCCCTAGATCAAGTGTCGAAACTAGAATCGGTGAAGAACAAGTTCATATGCTACTCCCAACACGGACTTGGCAAAACAGATTTGGAGGAGCACGTCATAGATACAGGAGACGCGGCACCCGTAAAACAACGTCACTATCCTGTCTCTCCAGCGGTGCAAGACCTTCTGTATCAGGAAATTGACCGGATGATTAGCCTTGGCGTTGTGGAGGAGAGCGAGAGTCCTTGGTGTTCTCCTGTGGTCTTAATACGCAAGCCGGGGAAGAACCGACTGTGTCTTGACTCACGGAAAGTTAACAGTTTGACAAAGAAAGACGCTTATCCTCTCCCCCACATCGACGGGCTTCTCAGCCGCCTTCAGGATACCTACTTTATAAGCAGTGTAGACCTGAAGGATGCATTTTGGCAGATACCGTTGGAGAGACGGAGTAGAGAAAAAACTGCGTTTGCGGTACCGGGGAGGCCTTTGTACCAATTTACTGTAATGCCCTTCGGGTTGTGCAACGCGGCCCAGCGAATGTGCCGCTTGATGGACAAGGTCATCCCCTCCCGCCTAAAAGATCGCGTCTTCGTGTATCTAGACGACCTCCTTATAATAGCTCCCGATTTCGAAACCCATATTACGTTGTTGGAAGAAGTTGCGTTGTGCCTACGAAAAGCAAATTTAACAATTAATCTGTCTAAATCAAAGTTTTGCTTCAAAGAGCTCAAGTACTTAGGATTCGTAGTTGGTGGAGGACTTTTGAAGACCGACCCAGCAAAAGTAGAAGCCATTGAGAATTTTCCGCTGCCGAAAAGCCCAAAACAGGTGCGACGTTTCCTTGGCCTTGCTGGTTGGTACAGGCGATTCATTCAAAATTTCTCTAGCCTGACTGCACCAATTACGGATACCTTAAAAAAGAGCAAAACTAGATTTACGATGAGCAATGAGGCAATAGCAGCGTTCAAGAGCCTAAAAGATGCTTTAGTCAGTGCTCCGGTCTTGACACATCCCGATTTTAAGAAGCGTTTTTATGTGCAATGTGACGCCTCCGATTCAGGAATTGGGGCCGTATTGTTTCAAAGAAACGACAATGAAGAAGAGTTTCCAATTGCCTACTTTTCACAGAAGCTCAATTCATGCCAGAAAAACTACAGTGTGACCGAAAAGGAATGTCTAGCAGCAGTGATGGCTATTCAAAAATTTCGTCCATACGTGGAAGGCATGGACTTTACCGTCATCACTGACCACTCAAGCCTGAAGTGGCTAATGAGTCTCAAAGACCTCAGCGGTAGATTGGCTAGGTGGAGCCTCAAGCTGCAGGCATTTTCGTTCGTGATAGAACACCGAAAAGGTTCACAAAATGTTGTTCCAGACACGCTGTCACGAATGCATATTGAGACCCTAGATTTAGATAATATAGCACCATTAGTTGACCTAGACTCCAATGAATTCCAGTCTGATGAGTACCTAAGTTTAATAGATAACGTGAAAGGAAATTCCGAAAAGCTACCCGACCTGAAGGTGGATGACGGCTTCGTGTACAAACGTTCTTTGTCAGCTCCAGACGATTTCCTAACAGAACACCAGTGGAAATTATGGATACCACCAGGGCTGACAAACGACATAATCATGCGTGCGCATGAACCACCACAGGCTGCTCATGGCGGAATAGCTAAAACATTAAGTCGTGTTCGTCAATTTTTCTATTGGCCTAATATGACAACACAGATTAGGAATTACGTAGTGCAATGTGAAATATGTAAAAAGTGTAAAGCGTCTAATCAAGTCCTGCGTCCTGAAATGTCGTCGAATTATTGTTCAGATCGTCCGTTTCAAAAACTCTATATTGATTTCCTTGGTCCTTACCCAAGGTCAAAAGCAGGAAACGCTTACATTTTTGTTGTCCTTGACCATTTGTCGAAATTTGTGTTGCTCAAAGCACTTAAAAAAGCGACTGCATCCAGCGTAATTAAATTCTTGCAAAATGAGGTATTCAACATGTTCGGAGTACCTCAAATAATCCACTCCGATAATGGTAGACAATTTTTGTCAAACGAATTCCAAAGTCTGCTAGCCAAAAACGGCATAAAACATTTTAAGACTGCGAACTATTCGCCACAATCAAATGCCTCAGAAAGAGTCAATAGGACTCTACTGGCAGCTATACGGTCGTATATCAAGAATGACCAGCGCGATTGGGATGCCCACTTAAACGAGATCGCGTGTGCTTTGAGAGGATCCAGTCATACATCGACTGGAGTGACACCGTATTTTGCCTTATTTGGTACTAATATGATGATGCATGGAAGCTGCTACGATTTAGCAATGCGGCTTGACGTACTTAACGACGGAGAACTATCGATTATCCCTAGACATCTGAGAATGCAATGCCTGCGCGAGAAAATTAAGTCAAACATCCGCCAAGCACAAGAAAAAAGTTCAAGGGTGTACAACACCCGCGCAAAAAAAGTTCACTTCATGCCTGGACAGGAAGTGTACAGAAGAAATTTTATTTTAAGTGATAGCTCAAA
Source organism: Cheilosia scutellata (assembly GCA_955612985.1). Classification (NCBI taxonomy): domain Eukaryota; kingdom Metazoa; phylum Arthropoda; class Insecta; order Diptera; family Syrphidae; genus Cheilosia; species Cheilosia scutellata. The sequence goes on along the minus strand of OY015312.1, from coordinate 108,734,635 downwards.
GTACCTGACGTCCAAACTATGTCCTAAATTCGTTAAATGTCGAGTAACTAAATCTATAGGCAAAAATATGTATGAACTGGAAAACCTTAAAGGTAAGCCCATAGGCATATTTCATGCCAAAGACATAAAACAGTGACATACAACACAAATCGAAAGTGCAATAAAAGGGCAGTAGTTCTATTCAAGTGCGATGTTTATTATTGTTATTTATTAATTATATGTAGGTATAGTACAGCTTAATGTTAATTTATTTATCTGTAATGCATGTATGTTAGGTATATTTATCTAAACTAAGTAAGTCCCTAAGTGTTATTTATTTATTTATTATATTTATTAACTAGTTATAAGTACATGTTATTTATTTTCTATTTATTTATCTAGTCATAAGAGGTGTTAGAGATTTGTTTCATATTTATTTATCTAGCTATAGGTTTGTGTTATTTATTTCCTATTTATTTATATATTTATTTACTTATCTATTTATTTTATTTACCTATTTATTTATTTATTTATTTATTCACAGATCTGTTGCTCTATCTATTTATTTATATGTTTTTGTATTCATGCATGTAGCTATTTGTTTATTCTGTTAGTTGAGTTTATTTATTTATTTGTGCTTATCAATGTTATTTATTTCATGCATATTATTTATTCAGTTATCTATCGTTACGCACTACTTGTTAACCATGGACATAAATAAATATATATATACATCTTAATCACTACACTCACATTGATGAGAACGCTGTTTGAATCTGCTGCTCTTGCTGCACATTCCAAACTGGCAATCAGCATACCAAAAATAAGTCACAGCTTCAGCCTTCCACTGACTAGTGTCTGCAACCAGCAATTCGGGTTCCAGGCAAGCATTTGTCTCGCCAGCTGAGCAAAGCGTATCCAAATCCAACAGCCTATGATGATACGGAAGAACAGTGATGATGTATTTATACATCTGCAACAAAGAATTAAGTTAGTTTACGTTTATAAAATATATAGAGCTAAGCTAAGTATCATACGACATACACATAGCACTTTAAGAATCAGCTGCACCTTTATTCGCCCTCTGTACCATAATCATTGGTGTATAATGGTATAAGGAATGTCCGTACAATTAGGTACATGTAAATGTATGTACACAATGCAACCCCGTATTCGTTTACTTTTTCTTACGTCTGTTGTCTATCATGCGTATTTGAGAAATAGTAACACTGATTTTCCTAAAGAAAAGAGAAATCGGCTGATGAAAACATACTCGTAAGAATTATCACGATTATGACAAACACTTACCTGCAAATGCCCGGCTCATAACGTGGGATTCTTCACCACGTTGTTAAATGTTAGTAATATACAAATTCCATGCACCCGTTTTCTTCGCCTCTGATGGTGAACATGTTCTCTACAGATTCGAAGTTTTGTTGCGGTCACCTGGAACGAAAAATCCATCAATAAATTGTCCTGTTGATTATACCTAAAAGAAAAAGAAAAGAACAAATTAGGGATTATTATAAATATAAAAAAAACTCAACACTCTATTGCATTTTCATTGGCATTCGTCGTCTGTGCATTTTGACAACTTGTCGGCTTAAAGCTTGACAGCTGGCCGCCTGAACGTGACAATTAGACCAGTTACGACTACACAAAAATTGTCAGGGAGGTGGGAGGTATGTGTCCCAAAGCTTAATTTTGTAAATAAGTTAAGGCACCAACCACAAAAGTTATGTTAAATTGGTAGAAAGGGAAACTATAGTTGCGTTGCGCTGAGAGGATTTAAAAAAAACGGGTATAGGATCGGACGATGGAACTCATTGCGGACCGGCATATTATAGCTCTGTAGCGAGCGAATTGGCTTTGCCAACGTCATTGTGTGGTAGACAGTCACGGGATTCGTTTGAACCCACAAGTAAAATTTAACCGAAAAATTCGAAGTAAAGCGAGTGGTGAAGTTAACTAAAAATTAAAGAAAGTTTTTTTTTGTGTGTGTAAAGTTAATAATAAATTAAAATAAAAACAACAGTGACCGGATTAATTATAAAAAAAGCAGTGAAATATAGGTGGCGGTTCACCAATCACCTTCATATATATTTTGGCGGTCAGACGGCACAGTCGTGGCCGCCACAAATTTCATGTTGGGAGGTTCAATATATGAAATAAGCACGATAAAATAGCCGAAGTATCTACCATAAAATTGCGGAAGTTGCAAAAACAAAGTTACATAAAGTTCCTACTTGGAATCGACAGCGAAAATTCGAAGAGAGGCTCTGCGTATCGAAGGGCGCTCCTCTGACATCTCAACAAAAAGAAAACAAAAAAATCAATGTGTCAGCAAACTTATCATAAAAGAATATTCTACGCCATATATTTATATATAATTTTATAGCATATATAATTAATTAAATACGTGCTTTTATATACCATATATATAATACGTACATATAGTGACGTACATAAAAAGAAAGGTGTTGCCAGCTTCACAGATTTCAGGCAATCAGAAATATAAATTCGTAAACCAAATAATTCAAAGTGCAATAATTAAATAGAACCGTCCATCCAAATTTTTTGCGTGTATCACTGCCGAGTCAACGTCAGCAAGTTTTTTTTTTGTAGTTAGTGCTTCAGTTATAAGTTTTTTTTTGTATATTCATTTTTTTTTTGGCGTGATCCATAGTTTTTTTTTTGTATCTTGGTGAATTTCTTCTTGTTTTCCTTGCGTGTGATAAGTTTCGTTTCGCCTTTTTATTTGTTGTTTCGAGCCCGCAATTGTTGTCTGAAATAAGAACCCCACTATATAGAGCTCTAAATAGGTAGGACCCCGCGCGTTAAGTAATAGTTAGAAAAAAAAAAAAAAAAAAAAACAGTAACACAAAGGTTACAATAAAATATATAGTTTTAATACAGGGTGAAACCAAATTTAGTTTAACATTTTTATTTTTTTTGTTATTTAAATTTTTTTTTATTATTTTAGTTTTTGTTGTTAAATTTATTTATTTTCTTTTGGTATCTGGTAAATTTTTTTGTTCATTTAATTTAATATATATTTTTTTTTTTTTGCTTTGATAATTATTTTTATAAGTAGATTAAGATTATTTTTCATTTGATTTAATTTTAAAAGAAATTTTAGTTTAAGTCTGCTTAATTTTAAAATAAACATAATATTATGATCACGTCAACAAATGGCAGATAAATTTGGATTTTTATTTGAAGCTCAAGTGAGCTTAATGGAACAGTAAAAGATTTTTCAGGGGTGTAGAAGGTTAGCTACGGTCCTTTCGGTGAGCATGGGCTGAGCTAAGGCATCGGTCCAAATTTGGGGAAGTTAAACATTCGGCCTCAAACTTCCAGGAGGGGAGGGAATTGGCCAGGCTGCAACAACACCAGCAGCCCCCTCAGTGTGGTGGACGTCCGTCTGTTTCAACCCAAGGTAATTTTGTTTTGTTTTTGGCATGTTTAATGTTTTGTAGTAGGTTAGGTCGAGTAGCGAAGACAAGGACCACCCCGTCCGGCGAGCTATGCCGTGCGATACAAGCATGCCACGCTCTTCGCTCTCGACACTCTCTCCCTTCTTATTTCCTCTCCAATCCTTAAGTCCCATCCACATCCTAACTTCCTGCCCACTTACCGCTTCCAACGCCCTCTATTATCCCACAAATTAACTTATTACAATTGTTTCGTAGGCAAAATTCACTTAATTCCGTGAATTGACAAGACTATCAGCCTCATCTACAAGAAAGGAAATCCTGTGTATATCGAGCATACCTTTCTATAATGGTTGTTGCTATTCGGCCGACGACGTGAGGTTTGGCAACGAACACGACTACATAACGAATTGTCAAAGTTTATATTGCGTCAAGTTGGGGTTATGTGGCTCGCTGCGCTCGCGGCAAGGACTTTTAAACTCCAGTATAATTATTTTATATAAACGTTTTTATAAAATAACGTTTACTTTTGTGCAAATAATTGTGCCAACCACTGTACACTGGCGACAACTAGGATGAGGCCATACATTTTGCAATCGATTTTCGCTCTTTATGGCTGTTGCAAATTTTGTACCCGGAAACTTTTAATGCTTGTTAACAGGTACATATTTTCCCAACAGGAAGTTATAAAATTAAAGGGTAAATAAAAAACTACGGCTGAAATTTTCGAAGATAAAAAATGAACTACCTAAAAAGCGTATAAAAAGATGCGTAACTAGGATGAGGCCACTGCGAATATTTCGTTGCAGGAGTGCACATTAGCGATTTTTTTCAAAGTTTTGTTAAAAACTGTTAAAAAGAACTGTTAAAAAAAATGGGTTCCGGAAAGACTTTGACAGCGACAGAAAGAGGAAAAATAGATGCTTTCAATGAGTTAGGACTCTCAGGCCGAAAAATTGCAAGGAGGCTAAATGGAAGTAAACAGTTATCTTGCGGATCCACAACACTATGGGAAAAATCAAAAAGGACGTTCGGCAGAGCAACAACATTGCGAGAAAAGCGGTTAATTCTACGGGTTGCCTCAAATTTTACTCTACTAGCGACTAAAATAAGGGCCAAAAGCAGAGTATCAGCCAGCATAGTAACGGTCCGAAGGATAATACGAAGAAGTGATACTATACAGAGAAAAAGAAACCGGTTTTGAGGCAAGTACACAAGGAGCATCGAATGAATTTTGCAAGAGAACATGTCGCTTGGACCAATGAATGATGTCTTTTCGGATGAAAAAAAGTTTAAGGTTTAAGTTATCTAGGGGTACAATCTGCAATTTTGGGAGAAACTCGTCTGAACTATTCCAATCCAAACGTGCGAGTTCGATAAGGCTATCATGTGGCTTCAGGGTAGTGTGCATAACAGGTGACAATACGAGATCCACTATCTTCAACCGATCCACTGGTATATGCAAACGATCTCGACATCACCTGTCGCTTACAGAGAGCAATGAAAGAGACGATTGAAGAACCTTTAACCTCACGTACAGTAGTCCAGCAGACTGACCACTGAGCCCACTTCGGAATAAACATCACCCTAGTGGATATCCGGTGAAGAATTAAATTGAGTAACCTCTACTACTTTCTTAGTCTGCCAGAATGGAAGAGAAGCTAAAACCCCGAACTCTATGAGCTGTAAAATATACAAAGATGTGGGTGTGTATTCCAAGAAGCCAAGAGACGTCCACTAAATTGGAACCTCCCCATTGAGCGAATCGATAACTATGTTGCAACTAATGCCTCCCGGTATTGTGGAGTAGACTACAGTGTCTTCGGCATACTCTTCACAGGTCGGAAACGGAAACTCGATGAGTTCATATGGAAAGCACCATTCACCAAAGTAGTGCCACCGACTTTTATATGCGAACACGACTCCGTGGTATAATATAGTTAGCATTGCAATAAAATCCGCACGCAAAACAGTCTGAAATGGTTTATTTAGATGTCATTAGGAATAAGCGAAACCTTTGCAGATCTCCGAATAATCATTCCCAGGGGCGTTAAACGAGTAACGAATAAAACTCACGAGTGCTACTGGTACAAAATACAAACATTTATTAGAAAAATTAAAATTTTAAGGAATAACATTACATACTACAAATCAATCCCTGTACTGCTTCCATTCTGATCGGACATCTTCATGTGGATGAACCCAACCGATGGGGATATGAGAGCCACTGGGGTCGTCTTCTGCAACCAAATACGAGTCCCAAATGCAACTGGTTTGAACGAATGAAAATAGAACGCATTATTCGATTAAGAATATGTTGATTGCACTTCTTACCGTCTCTCGGTTAAAGTCTTCAGCCCAAGCTTCAGATCTACGTCTGGATTTCCACCAAATAGAACTTCATCCCACTGTGCTTCAGCCCGAATAAGTTTTTTATTTTTAGCGATGATTACGTCTGCAGCTGTTTTCCAAGCATGTGCTATTGGGTCTAAGGTATTTCGGAGTTGGCAGGATTCGTTACCACCTTTTAGTTGGTGAAGTGCATCCAGTGCCGTTAATGTTTCAATATACCTATTGGCAGTTTGAAGTTCTTTTTTTTGGGAATATGTTAGAGGTAGCTGTGCTGGAACGGCTGACCTATGTGGACGCTGACTTTCTTGTTTTCTGATAGCTCTCTCCTGCTGTTTCTCTAGTTTTATTCGCGCTGTACGACGTTTATATCGTTTTTTTGTTCGTTGAATATGATTAACTATTTTCTCAACTGGATATGATTCAATAACGGCTAGTGATTTCTCCAAACTTTGCTTACATTTGTCAATAATTGGAGTTTTGCTTTCCAAATTATCTGGGGTTAGATTATCGCGATGGGCTTGCAGTTGTTTTAGATTGGTTATGATTAATTGTATTTCTGATTTTACTTGTGAGATCTTCATCGTGGAATTGCGTTTATAAATATTTAGTTATTAATTAATTTAAAAGAATGTATATTTAGTAAGTAAAAGTATAGAAATCGTGATCAAACAAGGTGAGCTACTAGTCCTTGACAAGTTGCAGTTTGGCTTCTTCAAGAATTTGGGAAGCTGTTTCGTATTCCTTTGTTTCTTTGAGTTCGTCTTCGTTCTTAAGGAATTCATTGAGTTCCTCAAACGCTTTGCCTAACCTATTTATTGTAGTATGGACATACCGATCAGACCAAAAACTAATTCAGTTCAGAGAAACATTGAACTTACCTCCTTTGACAATCTGGAATGATCATCAGAGCTTCTGCCATAACTTCCTCTTGTTTTCTTAAAACATATTCATCGGCACCTTCGTTTTTTAACTTTTCGATGCGATTTCTTTGTGCGACGGCTTCCTTTTCGTAGACCACCTTTTCCTTGGTTAATCGCTTAACAACACCCGTTTTAATTGTGAGCTGTCTGATGCGTGGATCTGCCATGAGGCTAGATGAATTTGATTTTATTCTATATATCGTGTATAAAATTATATAATCATTACATTAGACTTACATTTTGGAAAAAGGATAATCAATAAATGGGACTTTAGTAGATCAGAATAAACTTCGACTTCGAACAGAATTCTTTTTGTATATGGAAGAAATGACTCACGTCACGGCCCGGCAAATTATTTTTATTTTGTACAGCGGCGTTCTAGTTTTTATTTATTTATTTGACAGTTCATATTATGGTGCGTTGCGTTTATGTTACTTACCTACGTTATTTTTATTATAATGTGATGCCAATCCTCAAGTACTTTTATTATTATTATTATTATATATTTATTAACAAAGTAATAAATTACAGTTTAATAAATTAAATTTAACGAGCTACTAGCTGCAAAGGCCTGCCGCTCTATGATACTAAATTTAGTCTTAAAATTATCTTAATAATAAACTATTTATACATGTATGTCTGTTTTAGTTAGAAATTCATAGATTCTTTCGATGTTGTTTTTGTTTGGATTTTTTAAAATTTCGATTACGTCTTCTCCTCCCAGTATACTGTGGATGAATGGTCTTGTTCGGAAACAGTGTTGAAGTAGGTGCTGTAGGTTTAAGGCGGTGTGACAGTTTTCGCAGGTTGGTGGGGGCTCCTTATTCAGTAGGTAGAGGTGGGTGGCTGAAGTGTGTCCTAGTCGAAGTCGAACGAATTTTAAGATCTTGGCTTTTGGAATATTTGTGGGATATAGTGGATGTGATTTTGTGGGGTTAGTATTTGCGTAGAAGTGTCGGTATAGACTCCAATCAGCTAATTCTTTTGTAAACATCCTCTTCTTTATGTGTTTGATAAGATCAGTCTTAGTGTAAGCATTGAATAGGTACACTGGAGCTTTGTTTGCGAAGTTAGCAGCTTCGTCAGCCAACTCGTTACCACTAATCCCAACATGTCCGGGAGTCCACATAAGTTTTGTGGATTTTGAGGATTTAATTAATAAACTACGAATATTAGTTATCAGACCCGTGTTGTTGTTTGCGTTTGCGATAGCTTTTATGGCGGAGAGGCTATCGGTGCATATCACATGTTTTCTTCGTGTTTTAATGGTGGCCTGGATGGCTGTTAGGATAGCAAAGGTTTCCGCAGTAAATATGGATGCGAATTGTGGGAGAATCCCAAGCTTTAGCGTAGTGCCATCGTCAGATGTTACTGCAAAAGATGTGTTGTCCGGGGTTTTGGATCCATCCGTGAATATAAACTCCCAGCCTTTGGCTTTTAGTTCTTCAGAGATACACAAGAATAACTTCCTGTATACTACGTTATTTGTGTCCGCTTTCTCGTATGGTGATAAATCCATTATAAAGGAGTCAGGATCGATAAGCCATGGGGGTTGTGAGGCTGTAGAGTTAATAAGGTCTCGTCTTGGTGGTAATAGGTCTGAATTAAAGCTTAATATATTTGAAATGGCAGAAGGGACTCTATTTACCCTTTTGCGTACCAGCGTTTGGTTGATTTCTTGATCGAGTATGGAGTTGTTTGTAAAGGTGAGTTTTGCGTAAAGCTTGGCAATTACTGCATCCTTTCTCTCTTCGATAGTAGGGAGACCGGCTTCAGCCAATATATTTCTAATGGGAGTGGTGCGAAAGGCCCCTATGCTGCATCTGGCTGCCTGATGGTAAATTGGCTTTATGATTTGAAGAGTTGATTTTGAGGTGTTTCCATAAATGTAGATGCCGTAATCGATTTTACTTAATATTAGCAGTCTAGTTATATTACAAAGGGTGTTAATATGTACACTACTTTTCTTACAAGATAAATACTTAACTATATTAGACCTTGCAGCAAGAGATTTTTTAAGCTCTAAACAATGGCTACTCCAATTGTATTTTTGATTAAATAATAGTCCTAGGATTCTTAAATTTTTAACATTTTCTATTTCTACGTTATTTATTTTTATATCTAGCGGTGTACAAGATTGTTTGCGACAAACATGTAGAACCTTGCATTTTGGCAACGAGAGTTTGGCCCCAGAAGAGTTTGTCCATTCCAGGATGTCTTTAAGTGCGTTAGTCAAGTATATTTTTGTTTCGTTTATTTTTTGGCATTTGCTTAGTATGTATATATCATCAGCGTAAAGGCAGTGACTTAGATACTTGTGCTTTGATAATATATCAGCTATATCTTCAAATGCAACAGCAAAAAGGACAACGGATAGGGGTGATCCTTGGGGGATTCCGTTATGTAGAGGAAGGGTGGCAGAGTAGCAATTGTTTGCTTTAACACAAAACTTTCTATTGTTTAGAAATGCTTTTACATAATTAAACATTTTAGGGCCAATGCCCCATTTTTTAAGTTTAACTAAAACGACATGTGTTCCTATTCTGTCGAACGCTTTTTCGAAATCAAGGGTAAGTATGGACGCATGGTTTCTGGAGCTCAGTGCTTTTGAGACATAGTTGTCTATGTATAGGAGGGCGTCGGTGCAGCCTCGGTTTGCCTTGAATGCGACTTGGTTACGACTGAAGAGATTTTTTGTTTCTGCATACCAAGTTATTCGCTTGGCAATTATTTTTTCCAGTACTTTAGCGCAGCATGGAAGAAGAGAGATTGGTCGGTAACCTTCTACTGATAATTTGTCTTTATTGGGTTTAGGAATGGGAAATATGGAGGCTGTTTTCCAGCTTTGTGGGATGACAGCTGTGTTAAAGATGTTATTATAAAGGCTAAGAAGCCTTTGTTTAGCTTCTATCGGAAGGTTTTTGATCATGGGGTACGATATCCTATCCCTGCCGGGAGTCAAACCTTTCAGTTTACTTAGACATGATTCAAGTTCGATCAAGGAAATATTAATTTCGATGAGTTCAGCATGTGAATTGCTCGCTGACTCGACGGAGGAATTAATGGCTGCGTATTTTTGTGTAATGAAGATGTTTGTAAAATTTGAGTCGTCTGAGTAATTGGACCAGTAGTGGGCAATGTGATTGCCAATTTGAATTGGGTCAGAGAGTGTTTGGGTCGGTGTTTTAATGTAATTTATGGTATTCGAGACCGGGTTACCCGTTAAGTTTTTTATTTTGTTCCAAATTTTTGATGAGGAAGTGTCGGGGTTAATGCTGGAGGTGAAATCTTCAAAGCTTTTTGCTTTAGCGACTTTGAGCTGTCTCCGAAATTTGGCGTTCGATCTTTTGTATGCTATCAGGTTCTCTTGACTTATGTTCTTTTTGTATTTTTTCCAAGCTTCCATTTTAAGGTTCCGGAGGACAGCGAGTTCTTTGTTCCACCAGGGAACTACGCGTTTGTGGTGGTTAGGAGTCTTTTGAGGGATAGCTGTGTTGGCAGCAAACTTTATAGCTTTTTGGATAACAGCACTTTCTTTGTTAGGGTTGCTCGATATAGGCTTGTCATTTAAGAATTTTGTTATCTCACTTTCGAAAATTGCCCATTTTGCTGAGTCGACTTGGAATCTAATGAGGGGAGGGTTTTTCCTTGCATGTGGTTCTGTGTTTACGGTAGTAATGATTGGATAATGGTCGCTATTGTGCAGTTGATCGGAAACGCGCCAGTGTATTTTGGGAAGAAGGTCAGGGGAGGAACAGGTGATATCAATTTGCGTGAAGGAGTTGTGGGTGGAAAAATGGGTAGGTGAGCCATCATTTAATATAGAGAGATTATAATCTGTAATGAAATTTTCAATAATCTTGCCCCTATTATTTGTTGTGGTAGAACCCCAAAGAATGTTCCACGAATTCGCATCACCTGCTAAAATAACTGGACGGCTAACTTGATTCAAAATCGATTCAAGTTCATTTTTCGAAAAGGATTGGGTTGGTGGGATATAAAACGAGATGATGGAAATTTTTACCGGTATTAAGATTTCTATGGCTGCGCAAGCTATGCTGGAGTTGATAGGGATTTCTCTATGCGGAATATTTTCTTTAATTAACACAGCCACACCTTGCTTTGCAGTTGTATTGGAGGGGAGATTTTTAAAGTAAGGCTTGAATAGTTTCGGCGGAATAGGAGTGGACTTAAATGGGCAATGGGTTTCTTGCAGGCATATAACACTGGGTAATTGGTCATTAATAAGTAGGTTAAGCTCATCGTAATTGTTTACGTAGCCTTTAAGGTTCCACTGTAGAATCTTAAGTTGAGCTTTATTATTGGTAAGAGGGGTCTTCTGCACAGTGTGCTGAGGCGCATACTGTGTGAAGCCGTTTTGGAATAAGTTTTTGGGTTGAACGTTTCGAGCCCGACGCCCACTGTCGGAGTCAAAGGAGCTCAATGACGAGCTCGGTTGACACAGGCAATGGGCGTCGGGGTCGGTTATAGGATATGTTTTATTTTTATGTGTCGTGTTCATCTATTTTTTCAGGTTGTTTAAGAAAGTATTTCTTTTGTTTTATTTGATCTTGAGTTAGTTTAGATATAGGCGAGGATGTTAATGTAGTATTATTAGGTTTTTGTATGTGTTGCGAGGTACTTGGGCAGGATTGATGAGGGGGGATATTGTGTGAAACCTGGTTTGACTGGTGTGAAATTGTGTGGTTAGTAGACATTTGGGTACAGGAATCATCTTTAACTGTTACCAAAGGTGTATGAGCGGGATATTGCGGTTTTTCTTTTTGCATGTTGGTAGTTGTTGCAGGTACATGTTGATTTAGGAGTGAGGTTAGGTTAGTGGTTGTGGTGAAATTGTTTTCAATGCTGTTTTGCATGGGTTTGGTTAGGTTATTTGATGGTTCATTTTGGATTAACTGTTTTGCAACATCAGAATAGGTTAGATTTGATGGTGGAGGAGGATATTGTTCTTTCAGGACTTGTCTGGCTTCTGTCATGGTACATTTACGGATGGTTTTAATTTTAAGTACTTCCTTTTCTTGAATGAATTTGGGGCATTTTTTGAAAGACGATGGATGACTTTCAGAGCAATTGGCGCATAAGATGCGTGTACATTTATCCGGTGAGTGGGGAGGGAGGTTGCAGCCGTCGCATGAGGGACTGCCAGAGCAGCGTTTTGCAGTGTGACCAAGTTTTTGACAGTTGCGACACCTCATGGGATTCGGGTAATATTCATCTACTTTGATGTTGTACCAACCAACATTTACAGTAGTGGGGGGTCGGAAAAGGTCGAATGTGAAGAGAACTAGGCCAGATGGGCTTTGCTTACCATCAACAGTTTTATTAAATTTATATATTTCCCTTACGCCTTGTGAACTCATTTCTTCAACAATTTCTTTCTCAGGGACATTGATTAGGCATGGCGCGTATGCTGTACCCTTACACGTGTTAAGCTGGTCATGGAGTTTAACGGAAATATCACACACATTAGAGAGTTTCTTTTTAGATAGGAAGATTTTAGCAATTTTTTCTGTTTTTACCAGAATTAATAGGCTGCCATCACGCAGTTGGTTGATGCTCTCATATGAGGTGCTTATGCTGTCTATTGCCTTTTTGAGAAGAAACACGCTGAAGTTGGAGAGCGGTTTTGTTAGATCGGAGGGGGAGATAACTATGAATTTTGGGTTAGAATCAGGAGTCAGGGGAGTAAGCTTTTCAAAAATCGGTCTTTTGCGTCTTTTATTTTTGGGTTCCAACAGCATTCCTTCAGAAAGAATGCTGAATGGATTGCCCTCTAGCACATCACGTGGCCCTTGGGCCATATTAGCTTGTATTACTTTTACCACTATACGTGTAAGTTTATTTTTTAACTTTATGGAAGAACTGAACGCGCGTTAGAGCGAGAGAATGCTATTGAGATAGCGGGAAGTGGAAAAACACCGACTTTAAATGAGCGAGAACACTGAGCAAGTACACTGACCGAGTAACGATGTTGTCGGCTCGAGAGATAGTCGATGACTGAAGTACTTTTATAAAAGTGGAACTTGTTCTGATTTTTCCAAAGACAGTTGTAAAAGTGGTACCTAGTGAAATAAAAAGTGGCAGCAGAATAATTTTATATTTAAATTTATATTTAAAGCACGTAGGTATCTAAGTTCCCTTGTTGGCGGCTGTAACAACGCCAGTACGTATTTTTATTATCGTAGACAGTGCAGCAAAATATGCATCAAACTTCTTTTCATTGCCATTAAAATTATTGGTCTTCGCTTTGAACGACAATTATTTGCAATGTGTCCGAAGTTGTGACACTTTCTACATTTCAGTCCTTTTCATTCAGACTTGAATGGAATTCGACGTGCGCCAACGTAAATGGCAGAGCTGCTCTTGGTTGGCACTTCATGCAAGAACTTGGTTTTTATATGGTCACCAGTAATAGGTGTGCCAGCATTTTCTAGCGCCATGCCATTATCATTAGACGGTAATTCCAGGTAAAGGTGTTGCTATTCGCCCGTTGTTCGGGACACGGGTACGTAACGAATTGTCAAAGTTTATATTGCGTCAAGTTGGGGTATGTGGCTCGCTACGCTCGCGGCAAGGATTCTAAACTCCAGTATAATCATTTTCGGACATTATGCCGTACAAACTTTTATGTTTATAAAGAGTTTTTAATGAAAATAGGATTACGTTACGTTGATTACGTACCCGTGTCCGGAACATCGGTAAACGTCAGTTCAGTACAAAATCTGTCAAAATGTACGGGCGAATAGCCACTTCGCTCAGGTAATGCTGCCACTGCCAGTAATAGCGTACCGAACCATTTATCGTTGATTGGAAATCCTATTCCATTTATTAGGGCCGATTTTTCAATAGTCAGATAAATCGGCTGATAGCTAACTAACGATTAAATTTATTTCACTCTTGATCTGCCAGATAACAGTTTTGAATTTTTCAATCATAAAATAAGAGCTAGATAACTATTCGACGGTTAAGTGGGTGTGAGAGAGACAGATTGATTGACAGTTTGTTGTGTGTAAGCATATAAGATAGACAATGCCCATAGTTTGACGTTTATCTTAGTTCGAAATCTGCATTCTCCCATTCATTGTACATAATGGTTAGGTCTCTTACTCACTACTCTTTGTTTCCTTGTTGGGTTGAAGTAATTATTTCCTAATTCTTCTTCCTCAATAATAAAATCGTCGATACAATCGAATAGATACATATTTCCCAAAACAAAACTTTGTAAAAACTTTACAATTTTAAAATTTGACAGTTCTCCTACCTTAACTAGAGAATTATATTTTATCCGCCTCAGAAACGGGCAGATAACTTTATGAGACAGTTAGATGTTTTATTCTTCGAATAGCTGCTATTCGACTAAATGAAAAATGGGTTTATGTCTTATCTGACAGTTAGCCCCTATCTGATTGGCTATCTGACTATTGAAAAATCGGCCCTTAACGATTGGGCTATGGTCATTATTTTCATAAATGTCCATTGACCTGCAGTTTCCAAGCGACATTGTGATCAGCTTACGCAAAAGCGCTACTTTGAGCATAAGACCGCTGTCTTCGTATACGTTTGCTAGCTATTGCCACAACTCCTTGGCCGTTTTGGTGTCCCGTCTATGAACATAGCAAAATATGGATCTATATTTAATGTCAACTTACTTCTTGTCCTTCGGTTTTTATCAGGTTCTACAGTTTCATTTTTTTTTTCGTAGTCATTTGTAGTCGTCCAGAGATTTTCCAAATCCAAAAAAGCCTGCGCAGCAATTTTCCAAGTGGGGTAGTTTTCTCCACATAGGAGTCTGTTGATGGACATTCCAGTTAAGCCACTTTCCGGCTTAGATATTTTTTAGAAGAAACTAAGTTTCAATAATTTTAAAAAATGGATGGAATTATACAATTCGACTAGGACTGGGTCCATATCTATAGCAAAGTACAAAAAAGGTTAGGTTAGGTTTTTTTTAGGATTGGCATGCCGCTAAGTCATCTAGCGGTCAATGGAACGCGGCAATTCTCTAATTCACGTTTTACTAGAGCTCTAACACAAATGCTGAAAAGTTAGTTTTTTTTTATATGGAGTTTGGCATGCCGCTAGTTATCTAGCGTCAATGGAACGCGGCCAACGCATCCACTAATGTCACCAATACATGTCAAATTCTATCTTGAGCTTTCAAAAAAAGTTCCTATTTGTGTTTAACTCAGATAAGACTCTTCAGAGATTTGAATTTGTATTTAGTTTTTCGTCGAGGGCATGATCACAGCATACTCTCCATCAGCTTACATAATAAATTGAATCAATCAATTAATTGAATTATTAAGCGTAGTGCTAAACTGCGTTAAGTCCTATTCATATGAGAGCGAACTAAATCATTAATAAACAGAAATGTTACCTCTATACAAATGACTTCAAATTTTAGTTCGGACGAATATGTTTTGGGCTGGCTTTGGGCTGTAATATAACTGACAGGTGATTGTTAAATCTCTTCAATGCCAATTTTTAATTCACTTTTGCCTTGATCATTATTGTTGTTCCGCACTATTGCTTTTAAAAACGTTAAATTAAAATGTGCAAAATGTACCTTTTTAAAACAACTGAAATTGAGATATTTTCATAGATTTAAATAAAAGACAAATTATTGTAGTTAAGCCTTTTTATTGGTAAATGTTTCTCTCGATAATCGTCGGAATTGCCGAATTAGTTGTTTTTCACTTTTGCAATTCTCGTTCTGCAACAATACAAGTTTTACTTAGATATTGCAGTATATGTGTTTTTTAAGTGAAGAATTTAATTCTTGTTTTTTTGGTTTTTATAATCTAAGATAGAATACATATTTTATATGAGAATAGCTTTTACATATATTTTGCTTCCATGCATGGAACTAAATGTAATACAATTCTTTTTATTTATTTTTTGTTTAAATTCGTAAAAACAAATTCCATAATCAGTACTTAAAGTTAACAAAACTTACAAATTGCACTCAATTTAAGGACGATGTAGTGGTGATGATTTCAGGAATAATAATAACGATTAAATAAATACTATGAGATTCGATGAACGAGTAAAAATGAAGAATAAAATTAAATAAGAAACTTTATATAAAAAAGTAACTTCTAAAGAAATTCAATAGAGTTTTTAAATCATTGATAAGAAATAACGAGAAATAACAGTGATGATGGATTAGCGGGTTATATGAATTCTATTGATAGTTGACAGTAGATTTAAACTATCAGCGCCATCAAATGGTAATCGGATGAATATGAATATGGGTTAAATATGTGATGATTATTAAATTGTGTGCTTGGTTTCCTACGAAATGACTTACGATGACGATACAGATAGAGATATATATAGTATATAATGAAATTCAAGCACATTATTATGACTAAATGTGTTATAATATTAATTATCATTGCTGAATCTGTGTTTGATGTTCTGTTTCTACTCCGTTTGTCAGCTGCTGATGTTGTAGGTGTACCAATAAAATCGGCATTCATAATTATTTTGAAATGATGGCCATCTTTAAGTTCATGATTTTGCAATGGTTCTCTTGGTATTTCAACAAGACGACGATGGCGACGACAAATGGGCTTTAAACCTGTTGCTGATGGTAATGATGAATATTTGAGGATGGTTAGGGTGGAGCTCAGATCAACGGCTACAACGATGACTTGCTGATGACAGTTGAAATCATTTTTGTTATCAATATGAAGTATATTTTTATAAGTAATAAGTGTAATGTTGTTGTTATTCTGATGGCACTCTAGTTATTTCTTCTTTTGTGCCTTCTCGGCGGCTTTTGTTACTTTGCCCGAAGTGGTCTCCTTAAAGTTGACGGATTTAATTACGCCGACAGCGACAGTTTGTCGCATATCGCGTACAGCAAAGCGTCCCAGTGGTGGAAACTCTTGGAAACTCTCAACGCAAAGTGGTTTAGTTGGTACTAAATTTATGATGGCCGCATCACCGGATTTAATCGACTTTGGATCGGTCTCAGTTGTTTTGCCGGTACGACGATCACATTTCTCCTTGATTTCGGCAAATTTGCATGCAATATGAGCAGTGTGACAATCAAGAACAGGTGTATAACCGTTAGCAATTTGTCCTGGATGATTTAGCACAATAACCTGAAAAAGTAATATTAAATTAAAATGTGTGTGCAAAACGGGGGCGTATACGTAACATTTTTTCTTTTAAAGTAAGGATAAAGATTTAAAGAATATATGCGTCTGGCAATGGACGATGAGATATGTATAACATTAAGTTCTCTATTTACTCTGTTTCGTTCATATTTAAACTATGTGTAAATTAAATCGGCCAGCCCGGGTATCATCAGAAATTATGAGTCTAGACTTTTGTTTCCTACTTTATTAAATTCTAAAGGGCATTTGCGAATCGCAAAAAGAAAATTTTTTCAGTAGAAACAAACTGTTAAATGTAAGCCATTTTTCACGATAAATATAACTCCTTGTGTGCATGGAACTTCTTTCCAAAATCATGACTCATGCCTCTTGCTTTTCTTCTTGTAGGCTCTTGAAATGCTCTTATATCTGATGAAGTGATGAGTGTAAAAGAGGTAAGGAAATTTTAATTTTTGTACATAGTATTTGAATTAAGCTATCATCTCCCAGACTGTGTCTCTCCCCTATCATTCTGAAAAGGTGTTTTCCAGTCTAGCAAAACCAATGCGTAAGCTTTTTCATCTGTCCTATTCCTCTGAACTCCGAGTAGGTGGAGAAGAACATTTGTCCAGCCCGTCCCTAAACAATTCGAATCTTCTTCTCCCACCAATTACCGAGCCAAAGCATTTATGTCCATTCTTTCCAAGGTTCCTGATAAATCGTCAGCTTATGAAATATCTTGAATCACGGAAACTCCTCAACGGTTTTCGTGGCAATAGAGCCACTTGTGATTTGATGACTTATCACACCGAGAAGTAGAATCAATCTCTCCATTACTTCGGTGAATCGAAGATTGTTGCGCTTGATATAAGGCATTTGAGAGAGTTTGGCACCAAGCTCTTTTGTCGAAAATGCATGCTGGAAATCGATGCTTCTTTGAATGGATTAGAAACTACCTTTCTGGCCGTTCAATTCAAGTTGTTTTGGATGATTTCAAGTCTGAATCTCATCATATAAATGCCGGTGTTCCTCAAGCTTCCGTTCTGTCTACGACTCTCTTTTCATTTTCAATGATCTCTTGTCTGATGACTTATAATCCAATTCATTCCTTCGCCGATGACATAATCTTAGCTTCTCATAATTTTTCCAGGACTCACGTCTCTGCTCTTCGGACGTAGAATTGGAATGGCAACACATGTTAAGCTCATTAAATTCCGACCTTGACAGCATTTTAAAATGTAGTTCAGCCAATAGAGTGAAATCTAATGCTTTAAAAACACAACCGCAATATTCGCCATGCTAGGAATGCACATCAGTGTACCAATTTTTAATTTAGTTTATTTTTGTGTTCTTTCTATATAAAACATATAAGGAAGTATGTATATACATTTTCAGAAATTATTTCTTTTCTTAAAAGTGCCGAAGAAAGGTGGCAGTCTTTTTTGTATACTCGTGAATATTATTCAATTGAATGGAATGCTGGACACTTATATATTTGTATGCAAACATTTTTGAAAAGTAATTGGAAAATATCCTGAGAGCTCTGACCAAATAATTTGGTACACATTTGTAGTATTCTCAAGACTCTTATAACGGACATGTCCTTGCTCTAACCAAACACACGCCCTCACTCCACCACAAATCAGATTTCTTCTTACACGATTTATGTTGTCATTGAGTAGAAACGAGAAAATGTCTCCAATATTTGTTTTTGAATTCCAATGCAATTTGTCCAAGTTTATTCTTCTTCAGTTCTTGTGCTATACACAAAAGGTCTGTTCCTTTACTTTGAAATCTTCTAAATCCTAAAATGCAGCTGGATTTACACTCGCATGCAATTTATGTAAAAACAAAAGGGATCTGTCATTTTTCATGATTACTATATAAAAGCGTTCGCTAACGTTATCGTAAGTTTTTCTATTTGAAAAAGAATTTATCCCCACCATAGCTATTTTGACAGTCTTTTCCATTTTTACTACCAAAGTAAAGGAACATACCTGAAATATCAAACGCCCCACTTTAACGTAATTCACACCCTGAATGAATAGTAAAGCCGTTAAAGAATAACTGTAAAATTGTTTTAGCAACTTTAAGCAGATTAAAGTAGTTTGAAAAACTAAAATAACAGACTAGAATATATAGAATTAAAATAGCTATTAGAATTATTAAAAAAAAGTTCATACAGTCTACTGCAATGCCATATAAATAGCTTACCTGAGCAGTAAAGTCAGCTGCACCTCTTGGTGGACAATTTTTGGAATCCCCAGCTACATAACCACGACGCAACTCCTTAACTGAAACGTTCTTGACGTTAAAGCCAACATTATCACCAGGCAATGCCTCGGACAAAGCCTCATGATGCATTTCAACAGACTTGACTTCAGTTACCAAGTTAACAGGGGCAAAATTTACCACCATACCTAATAGGAAAATACAAAAAAAAATATGTATATTATATAATATTAACAAATTACAAAATAAAAAAAATCTTACCTGGTTTCAAAAGGCCAGTCTCTACACGACCCACTGGTACTGTGCCAATACCGCCGATTTTGTAAACATCCTGCAGAGGCAAACGCAATGGTTTATCGGTTGGCCGCTGAGGTGGCAAAATAGCATCCAATGCATCAATTAAAGTTTTACCCTCAACTTTGCCCTCCTTACGTTCAACGGTCCATCCCTTGAACCAGGGCATTTTGTCCGATGGTTCCAACATATTATCACCATGCCAGCCAGAAATTGGCACAAATGCAACTGCTGCAGGATTGTAGCCGATTTTCTTAATATACGACGACACTTCTTTCTTGATTTCCTCATATCTGGGTTCACTGTAGCCTGGCTCAGTGGAGTCCATCTTGTTCACACCTACAATCAATTGTTTCACACCCAAGGTAAAGGCCAACAGAGCATGTTCCCTAGTTTGACCATTCTTCGAGATGCCGGCCTCAAACTCACCAGTACCAGCAGCGACAATAAGTACAGCGCAATCAGCTTGCGAGGTACCAGTGATCATGTTCTTAATGAAATCACGATGTCCAGGCGCATCGATAATAGTCACATAGTACTTGGCTGTTTCGAATTTCCAAAGAGCAATATCAATGGTGATACCACGTTCTCGCTCGGCTTTCAGTTTGTCCAAAACCCAGGCGTACTTGAACGAGCCCTTACCCATTTCCTGGGCTTCCTTCTCGAATTTTTCGATGGTTCTCTTGTCGATGCCACCACATTTGTAGATCAAATGACCAGTAGTTGTAGATTTACCAGAATCTACGTGGCCAATTACCACGATGTTAATATGAACTTTCTCTTTGCCCATGTTTCTTTGGAAAACAAAAAATCAACCACTCTCAACAAAAAGTCAACAAATTAAATAAGGAAAATCAAATAAAAGACTTGTGGTTTGCTGTATGCCGAAACAAATTCAATTCAGAGCACTATTTTTGTTATGTCTCCTGGTTGTCTTTTATTTGCTATTTGTCTTCAAAAGTACTCTCAAAAAAGATTCTGAAACGAAAAATAATAATAAAACCGGTTTTAGTGTAGAGGCTTTATGAAGACCGCCTGCTAATCAATCATCCCACATTGGAGTCAATTTAGAGGGACAGCTTAACCTTAATATTATAAAACTGTAGGAATTTTCTTTGTTACCTCAAAGCGATAGAACTACTAGATAGATTTCAATTAAACTTATTTTGAAATGCTACTTAAGACTGCGAGAAGGTTTTAGGCTGTATCGTTCATTGCCACCATTTTTGACCAAAATATATTCCTTTCTGACTTCACTACCTTTAACTTGCCCATTCTCAAATAATAATTAGAAACAAAAAAATGTAGTACGTAATGTAGTACGTGTTTATGTAAGTAGGTGGATAGCTATAAACTTTAAAACCTGCTCCCATATATGGAGTTCGATCGGCTTAGCGCATAGCCATTAAGGCCTCACGTCACGAGCAAACAGACAGTCGGCCAGAGGGATAGATGGAGAGAATGTCAAATGAGATTAATATAGAAAATGTTGTACAAAAACAATTGGCTGCGTTCCATTGATCGCTAGGCATCTAGCACATAATATCCCTAGACCCTAATAGAGGAACGCTGCCGCTAAATCTCTAGCGCTAACGGGAAAGTGACATTCATTTTTGGTTATTTTGTGTTCTTTTCTGACAATTTTAAGATTGGACGTATAAAATTACATATTTAAAAAAGTTGGCAAACAAAATGGAAGCTTGAATTGCAGTTCGACTTCTACACATCCACTCTGAAAAGGATATTTCACAATATGCGCTAGAGCTCTCTAGCGAATTTGCTGAAATGCCATTTTTTATATGGAGTTTGACCTGGCGCTATAGTCATCTAGCGGTCAATGGAATGCATCCAATATCTTTCTCTTAATGCGTATACATATAAGGCAGCTAAGAACGCAAAAATGCACATAAAAATTCAATAGAAATTCAGAATTGGTATTTTATTTAATAAATAAAATAAAATTATTAAATAAATCTAAAATCTAGAAATATGTATTTAACTGTTTCTTGGCTTTCTTTTTTCATACTTTCGACGAACTTTTTAGCAAATTGCATTATGTACGCAGGAGCAGCACACACATGCATTTTAGAATGACGTAACGTAACGTTAATACGAATTTCCTTTAACTGACTAACCCCCAGTTTCACAGTGCAAGTTTAAACTAAAGTTCAACTGAACCTGAATTTGAGTTTAAATTTGAAGTTCAACTCGTCCGGTTTCACAATGATTAGAATTTGGCAGTATTGTACAGTACTTAGCTTTTATACTTCTCCAAAATCGTTCCTTGTCTTTTCTTTCAAAGAACACGAAAAAAAAAGTCAAATATTTATGTTTTTGAGATTATGTTTGTTGACCAAGTGTTTTGTATTTGTGTTCTATATGTTGTGGGCATTTTGACAATCGGCAGCTTTGAAATTGAAATGTTACTGTCTCAAGTGGTCTGAGGTTTAAACGGCAAAATACTTTAAACTATAGAATGAACTCTGTTCAAGGTTTAAACGAAACTGAGAAACCGAATTAATTGTTGAACTAAAGTTTAAACTAAAATTGTAGTTTAAACTTACTTAAGAAAAATCAGTATTATTTAAATATACAAAAGGTTCGTTCGGGTACTTTTTTGCAAACGTAAAATTATTAAAAATTTGCTAAGAAACTGTGCGAATGCGACCACGTACTGAGTAAATTGAAACAAAAAAAATGAGAGATAAATCCATTTCCTCTTTTTTAATTTTTTCATAATTTTCTACTCCGAATGTCGACTTGCTGAAAAATTAAAAATGAAAACTGACTACTAAGTGACAGCTCAAAAGTTTGATAAATAATATTCAATTTATTTTCGTCTTCAACGATGTCGGAGGAAGAAGTTGTAATTGAATGTTCTCCTAGAACCTAGAATATATCAGCGCATTCAAAATGTTAATTTTAATGTATTTAGCTTATACAAAAATGCAATTCCAACTTATTTTGCAGATGCTGCCGTTAACGTTTATTTTACGATAATGTCAAAATGACATTTCTTAAACTTTTTGTAAGAAAACCGGTCAGATACTTTATTTCTCTCTTGATTTCTGAGATTTGACATTTTTCATTTTTCTATGCTGAAAGTACATGAACGAATCTAAAGTAATGTTGAAAATGCAAGTCTGGGCAAATGAAAGAAACAAACAAAAAAGGAAATTGTGACTTTTATTATATAATTGCAGGCAATAGCTACTTGTCTTCTCCACTTTATTTTTTTTTCTGGGTTAAAGTAGAGAATTTAGTTCAAATCAAATGGGATTAAAACCATTCAGAAGTTTCGGAATTTGATGGATTAATTAATTATCACACTTGGAATAGTAAAATGTGCAATTTTCTCTTCATAATTGCATCAAAAGTTGTCTGTTCGCATTTTATCAATTCGTTCGTTGCCTCTTATGTGAAACAGGTGATTGGATTACCATGATTTACGCAAGCAGTTATTTGGGGTGTTCATGAAACGTGTGTCGTCAACTTACCATTTTACGCAAATGGTAAACTTACGACCTTGCATGAATACCCTTAATAACTATCTATCTATACGACAGTGAATAACGAACTTCGAACGAGTAAATCTTCTTAAATTATGCTGACATTTCCTTCACATAAACATAATCACTTATTTGGGTCTGAGCAATTATAAGCGAATTTCAACCGTCAATTTCTAGTTGCAATAACTGCCTCAACAAAACGTCAACATTCAAGAGTTTAACATATAAAGACCATCGCAGCAACTGCAACTAATTGTATATGAATTCAGGCCTAATCAAATCACGTTTGGTGAATTTACTCAAGAAAACGATAACCAGAGAGATAAAATAACTGATTTTATAGAATTTAGTTTGTTCATGAAAAAAAAAACACAAATTATGCCTATAATAAATAACAAGTTTAAACTCCAGTATATCATCTTCGGACATTATGCTGTACGCTTAGGGCCCAACTTTTATCTTTATAAACAGTTTTTAATAAAATGTTTTAATAATTAGGAAATAGGTATACTAACATTGAGAGTCAGTTTAACTTCTTTTGGTTGTCTATTATTTCAGTGGTATGTGCGTACTAAGTCGCGGGCATAGCTAATAAATAATAATGTAGTAACTCAAAATGGGGAGACACATGTTTTGTTCTTCACTTTTTAAAAAATGTATTGGATCATTTCGGCTATGATATTTTTGTGCTGAAATAATTTGTAATTCAAACCTACTCGTAGGTATGTCAGAAAAATTATAAAATACAAAAATAAACAAGTCGTCAAAAAAATACTCTAACCACAGCTTCAGTTAAAAAAATTTCAAAAGGCCATATCGGTGTTCACTCACTTTTGACGCTCACTGTATATTAAACAGATAAACTTAGAAAATGAAACGATTTGTCGCAAATCTATGGTTTGGTGACCAAAGTGAAAAATAAATGAACAAACGCCTTTTGGATACCACATTATAAAATTAATCATTGGCTGAACTAAATCTATGGTAACCTATAATGCAAGATTTAACCAGATGTGAACTTACCAGCCCGTTTTTAACTTTCTCGTATACGTAGTAAGAGAAAGATATTGTTTTCGTACAAATTTTCGAACTCGAGATTTTGATCAATTCAATATCATCAATGATATTACGATGATAGGGGAACTCAAAAAAGTGGGTCTCGCAATTCTGTCCGTCCGTATGTCTGTCTATCCCACCCCTGGCGAATCTAAACGCTTGGACGGATTTCAAACTTCGTATTTAGAGTTTGTGGGCTTCCTGTTAGGGACGTTTTTTTTTATGATAGCTCTAATATTAACGGTTCTTTCCATATACAAATTTTACGAAATATTAAT
The DNA here is from genome assembly GCA_955612985.1 of Cheilosia scutellata. Lineage (NCBI taxonomy): Eukaryota > Metazoa > Arthropoda > Insecta > Diptera > Syrphidae > Cheilosia > Cheilosia scutellata. The sequence continues at coordinate 108,710,454 of OY015312.1, read as the reverse complement.
CAATTTAGATTTTTTCGAAAACGGCTCTAACGATTTGAACCAAAATTGATAGTTGAGTTAATGTAGGCATGCTTAACATGACCCAGTTTTTCGCTAAAAAGTCTAGCAACGGCAGTTTTGAAAATTGGCTTTTTCTCGAAAACTGTAAAAACGATTTAAAAAAAAAATTATTTTAGAGGTACTACATATTGACATTCTTAACTTGATAGCAAATTCAGTTTTTCTCTAAAAAGACTGCGTCCTTTGATATCTACCCAAATCCCTAATAATAGTACTTAAAAAAACTGCTCATATCTCAAAAACGCCATTTTCGATTATGATAAAAATGTAGCTGTCAGGTAATGATTAAATCCAGAGTAAAACTCAGGATTTGCTCAGTTTTGAGCTAAACAGTTACAAAACAGTGTTTTTTGAACCATGAGTGCGTCCTTCGATTTCCACCCCTATCGCTAAAAACGGTAGGTACTTTAAAAACTGCTCGAAAACGCCATTTTCGATTTGGATGAAAATATAACTGCTAGGTAATGTTTATAAGCGATATAAAGAAAACTTTTTCACTTTTTTTCACTTGCGGCTCTAAAAACTTAGACAACAATATCTTAAAAATTTATTAGTTTATAATAATCAAAAAATGTAAGTAAAATGTAAGCGATGTAGTGCCTGCAGCAGGGATGATAATGCTGAACCCAAGAAAGGTAGTAAATTGGCCGAAAAAACGAAGTAGATTTACAAAAAACGAAGCAGACATTTGGCGAAATGCTCAAAATGATAAAGTTAGGTCTTCAATGCGATAATGGGATCTATAGATGGATGTGTAGTGTGACAGAAGCACATAAATGATATTCTATAGTGCATTACATGACACATTTTCTTCCTGATATTTATATTTCGTTTATTTTTTCGTCGTTGTTGAAGTATTTAGAGTCATATTGATCAATATTGTCTATTTTAAATGATATTTTGAACCATAAATAAACGAAGTAGAAATAAGTTGCTACGTAGCAGATGAACAATATTTAGAAAATGAAGTAGATCTACTACATATGAAGTAAATTATCATCTCTGGCCTGCAGTGATCGTTCACAAAAAAAAGGTTATGTCGCACATAAGATGCACGAAAAATGCATTTACGTTACGGTAACATAGTATGCATTTGTTTAAGGTTGAAACCTAATGATGGTTGAATTATTCGCAGTTAAATGGCGTTAACACTTCCCTTTCTTAATGCTGTTATCTATAACATTTTGTATATTATGTAGTATTGTAGCCAAAGGTGTGATTATAGACGACATTTTGGAAAACATGTATCTAACCTCAATAATATGGGAATCGATATTAAAATGTACGTTGCACTAACTATTTAATATGAAAACACTGTCAAAATATAAATATGAAGTTAAGAATATCAAAAATGAATTCGTCTCGTCAGACTATTTAATTACCGCTATAACTACACATCTTTTATGGTGTCTACACCTAGTAATTTGCATAGTCAAATCAATGAGAAAAGTTGAGGTTAATTTTGCCACAATATCTTTATTGGGTGGTATAAATTTTCTAGACACTATTAAGGCAATTAGGAAATTTAAAAATTTTCTTTAAATTAACTTAAATTATTTCTACTTTAAGAAATCATGCTTCTTTATATAGAATTGATTTACTCGCAATTTATGTACCTACATATACATATACCCATTTTGTATGTAGAGCATCGTCAAGAAAAACAAAATAAAAAGTTTTATGAACATTTGAAAAACAACTCAGTACCTACATATTCAACAAAGCAAAAAAAAAAAACAAAAACTATTCAACGACTTTTGTTAAATGAAAAAAACACTTTTCCACCAACCTTCAACAATGCAATAAATTAAATTTCTTTCAAAATGCAGTGAAAATATTTTTCATCCACAATTTTATTACAGACAACTTCTTTAAGGAAAACCCGCACAAGATACTTTTTCGTCTGACAAAAATCAATCCAACCAGACGACCGAATACCGATGTTCTTATTCATTTGTCATGGCTACTCGTAGGTATAAATTGGAAATTCTTATTATTATTTTTTTTTTTGGTATTGGTATTAGGGGTAGGAATTAGAAAATGGAAAATAATAAAATGGATACCTATCCTTGCGAGCCCGAGCTATTGGAAAATCAATACCGATATGAATATCAGGATAGTTGGACAAGAAAATCAATGTCTCTTGACTCATGATCTGTTTCTAATTTCTAATGCATGTGAGAATTATATAAAAACCAATGGTATACTTCCGGGTAAGAAAAAAAAAAATGTGGAAATTGCAATATTCAAATTGCATTTTACGAATGCATCACGTATAGTTTCATAACAATTTACTTACTCTGTACAGTAGATTTTTATTTTTCTTTCACGAAAAGAGAATTCATTAGATAAGCGAACACACTAATTAGTAAAGTAATGATGGCGAGTCTCTACCCTTCACTTGAATGCGATAACCCTCGAAAACAATCCCTATAGCAAAAACGGGTTGGAATGGATCTTTTGCGAAATCCTTGCAAATTGCAATGATGAAGGAAAAACCCTGCAGAATATTAAGTAGCACACCGGCCGGCCGGCTTTTAATGAATTGATTTTTTTCCTTCCCCGATGAGAACTTTGTAAAATTTCCTTACATAGAATTGCGAAAAAAAATTCGGAAAAAATAACTAACCGTTGGAATGCAGCGAATCATTTAAATTTTTATATTGTTAACTTTTAAACTGGATGATTGATTTTTAGTAGAATATTTAGGGATTTTCACGTAAGTAATAAAATGTTCTTCCACTCACCTCAAGCACAAAAGACGGAAAGGCCGATTTTCACTACAGGGCAGATGCACATGCGCTGGAGTCAATAGTCAGCTATACAGCGCAAGTACTCGAGAGTGTGCACTGGTACCACAGTGCCATTATGTTGCAAATCACAGTCACCGGCATGTCCGATGTCCCCATAGTCGCATAAGACGATGCGATATGGATGGATTCGGCTATATATTTTTTTTTTTTTTGTTGCAATTTGCCTTTGCTGTATATATAGATGTGAGAAGAAATGCGCGAATTTTCACGAAATACCGAATCGCACTCTCTCACCCCTTTTTTGCACGTTGACAAAAGTACTGCTCCCCATTTTCTAATTGAGCGAGAACACGTTCCTACACAGTGGAGACAGATAGAAGGTACCTAGTGCATTCAGTCTTAGTTTCCGTTTACCACAGATATATTTGTAGTGTTCTCAGTGGATGCAATTTGGTGGACACAGGGTGCATTTCTGCATTTCAGAGCAATGCGTGATGCACATTTAAATTAAAAAAAAGCCATACTAACAACGAAAATAAATTGCCGACCGAATCTATTTTAGAATTTCTTTAACACTTGGTATACTGTAATGAAATTCAAGTATTTTTGTAGTAAAAATAAATAAATAAATAAAAAGATACATTGTGCTTGGATTGGAAAGTGATGCCATTTGCGTGAGAATGCAAATGCGAATTTTCATGGGTGTGGATTTATATGGATAAAAGTACTATAGGTCTTCCAATTGTGTTTAGGGATGAAAACCTCCGTGTACCAAATCAATAGGTGGCTCTGCCATATGCACTAGGTCATTTAGCAGAGAGTCAGGCGTTGGTTGGTTTAAAGTGGCTGCCAGCTGGAAAACGCCAACACACTAAGACCAGCATCGGTCCATTGTGATACCACGATAAACGGATCATATAAGATCTCCCTACTAGTTGAACCATTTTGAGCTCTTTATAAACGCGTACAAGGCTTCTGATGTCTGAGTTTGTCAGATCGCCCAAGTTATTGTAATGGAAGGCTCCCAAGTGAAGCTCCCTTCTACGGGAGGGAGTTGTGCAGAAACAAAGAAGTTGACGAATAGTTTTCTTTATCCATACAGCTTCTGCAAAAGTCGTTTGCAAAAAGGCCTAGCCTTACTGCTTTCCTATCAGACAGTGTCCAGTAATGACATCTATTGTGGTGGCGATATGCGATCTGTTGAGAGAAATCAATTTCTTAGAGCGTTTCAAAGTGTCACAATTATCCACCTTTGCACTCTCGATAGCATACAGCTTCAATATTTGTTTGCAAGTAGCGGCGATTGGTATACCTAGGGTGCATTTGTCCGGCTATAGATGGGTAGAGTTGTTCCAATTCTGGCGAGTTCATCAGACTTATAATTCCCTAGAATATCTCTATGCCCCGGCATCCAAAAAATTTGAATGTTAAACTGTTCGGCCATCTCCGTAAGAGACGGCAGTCGAGGGCTACTAGAGAAGTTATAGAGATCGAATCCAAGGATTTGATAGCTGCTTGGCTGTCCGATCATATGCAGATTTAAAGGGTATCATGTTTTTCTTGAGCCAAGATAAGTCTTCTTTTATCGTTATTATGCGAGAGGAAGAAATATTATTATAGCGCTTAATAATCCGGCGTTGATCAGACATATGAAGCAGATAAACTTACTTATACTTAGATGGCGCTACAGTTCAGCTTGGACCCTCCACCAACACGCCACTCTTCTGTTAGCCCGAATTTTTCCTAACCGCCTCCAGTTGCACACTCCAAGTTGGTTAAGGTGTCCCCTTAACGTTGTACGCCCCACCTAAGGCGAAGACTCTTCGGGCCGGAGTGTTGGGGTCTATTCGCTCTACATAGCGATCCTAACCATCTTATTCGATACGTACTTTTCTGAAAGCGACCTTTTCAGAAAAGTACGTATCAGACAGTGTCGCTGTACCTACAGCTCTTCTCCTCCAAAGCCCGTAAATGAATGAATGAATGAAGAATTTTGCATTCGAAGCGAGCTTTACTAGTCAGTTGGCTTCTTAGGCCAAAGAAACAGGGGTTGTCAAGTGTAACTCTTCTTTTGATCTCTGCTGTGTTGTCATTACAATCATATCAGAGTTTATATAGCGGAGCCGAGGTAGACAAAGTCCCTAACCACCTGAACATCAACACATAATCTGGGCTTAAGTGCGCACAAAGAAAATGCTGAACATAATGTGCGGCTCCAACCGTTGAAATACAATTTCATGGACTGCTAGCGAAATATTTCTTATGAGACAGTGGTTCCCACAGTAGGTGGTTCCAACATAATCCGCAGAGCTCACGACCTTAATCACTAACGAGGATTTTTTAACAACAATTCTAATTATCAAAAAAAATTATTTGAGTGGTTCTTCTAAACAACTGAGTACATCCGTTGTAAAAATAGATTGTTAAAAATATCCGTTAAAACATAAAAAAAACACGATTTTATATGTGATCAATTCCGCCAATTATGTTCTCGACAAAAACATAATGCAATACCTACATAAATTGGATATCTTTGAAAATGTTTTTTTTTGTGGCAGTTTCAAATGAACGCCACTGTCCCCAACAGCGCTACCGGTTATATTGGAACAAGTGTGCAATTGGCTACCAGCAATCTATATAATAACACCTACTTATATGAATGGTAGACTTTCTTTTGAAACAGGGATCCAGTCAGATTCCGGAGGTATTCATATACTACATTCGGTATAAGGGGAATGGTAAACAACTTGATAAAAAATGTCTAGGTTGAACGCCGGAAACGACAGTGGTCGGAACGGAAGTGAAAAAATGTACAGACAAACCAAAATGGCGATCAAGAAAATCTGAGCATTAGGTAAGAAGTACTCGAATTCGAATGTGTAGTAATGTTATTTGACATGGTAACTAAGGTATCACCTTTGGAAGATGCGGGTCTTCAACCTGGACTTGCCAACACAATAATAATGTTATTGGATTGAGGATGGTTAAAGAATGATTCAGATAGCCAATAAGTAAATACTAGAACCGACGGGACATAGAGGTACGGGAGGAGCTCTGAAGAGACGCTTTGAAAGACGAAAGTTGAACCGGCAAGGTGGTCTAGTTCGGTGCAGGGAAATAAGTCCCCGGGAACTAAGTCCACTGAGGGACCTAGTTCCCACCTAGTGGGAAATAAAACCACTTTCGTGAAGTGGACTTAGTTCCCAAGTGAGGTGGGAACTAAGCCCACTTTCTTATGGGAACTTAGTACACATTCAACAGTTAAATACGTATGGCAACCCCCCTGCTTGGGTTTACTGTCAGACTTGCAGTATATGTGCGAAATTGGGTATATTGAAAGGGAAATAAAACCACTCAGAGTTTTCGGAATTTATTTCCCACCTTACATGGGAACTAAGTCCACTTTACGAAAGTGGTTTTATTTCCCACTAGGTGGGAACTAGGTCCCTCAGTGGACTTAGTTCCCGGGGACTTATTTCCCTGCACCGTCTAGTTATGATTCCAGAGCTTTCGGCACATGACGTAAATGAACGTTTTGTAGCAATCAAGGTTAAATTCGCTAGCATTCACTTTTGCGTGCGCATTACCCACAGAAGAAAATGATCAGTATTTGTTTATAGAGGATTTGTTTCAACCACTGGGTTTCAGACCAGTGAGCTGTCAACATCTTCATTCATTCTGCGAGTCATTGTTTAATATTCTGACTCGCCAGAACGATTTATGATGCACGTTGACCTAAAAGACCTATATTGTGCTTAAATTTGTCAGATTTATGATTAGGTTAGTAGCGTCTATACTTTCCTAATGTAGCTGATGATATATTTAGCAGAGGATTTCCTGAATTTTTCGGTACTTATTATTTTCCTGAAAAATGATTTCCTTCCTAATAATATGTACCATAGAGGGCATTCACATTATGATCTGCTCAGCTGTTTCGTTTTCCTCAAGACCTAATCGGCACTCCGACTAGTCGCGAATAAATGCATTTTATTAAAGTGATATTGCAACCCGTGGTGACCTGTTAGGTAGCGTAGTCGATTTTTGATCTCGTGGCTGCGTAGGTTTAGTAACTTTTGGCATCGTTTTTGAAAGGCTGAATATCTTTGTTGGCCTGTCTTAGACCAGGCATGTTCTCCTAATAAGAAATACTCTTGTTTTCTTCCCAGCTTTTTATAGAAGAATTTGATTTGGGAACAGAAAGGGTCACGGGGTTTCTGAGCCTTTTCTGGCTAGTTCATCAGCTTTTTCACTTCCTTCAATCCCCTTGTGGCTGGGGACCCATCATAAACTAATTTTGTTCCTGGTACCAAGTATTTGGAGGGAATTCAAACAGTGCAGTACCTACTGATTTGGAGTTAATAGTGGGTGAGCTAAGGGCTTTTATAGCTGATTGACTGTCCGTGAATATATGGATGGTTCGAAATTTCATTCTTTGATTGGATGGAACTCGGCCTGACATACATTGGGGCTCTTTCCCATAGGTATTGAGACATTTCGATTCGGCCGATGGATATACCAGCTCCCACCCCGATTCCATTTTGGAACCATCCGTATACCACTTTAGACCGTTTTGGCAGTTTAGTTGGTTATTGCTAACCCATGCTTCCCTGTTTGTGATTTCTGTGGAGATTTTTTTATTGAAGCATAGTGTCTTTGGTAGGCGATCTGTAACCGCATAGATCATGTCAAGTTCCTGAAGTTCGGAAAGTAGTTTCATTAGTTCTGGATGTTCGCTAATATTTAACTCTTCTGCTTGTGTCAGACTTGCAGAGCTGCATATTGCCACTTTTTTTAAGTAAATGTGGAGGGGTGTTATTCCTATTAAGGCGTCTATAGCTGCAGTGGGACAGGTACGAATTACTCTGCCCAGCCCAGACACGCGAGCCGTTGTACCTTATTAGGCGTATTTATGGCTGTTTTTTGGGTGGCTTTGTTCCACCATACTATCAACGCGTATGTTAAAATGGGTCTGGCCATGACCTTGTAGATCCAGTGTGTGATTTTTGGAGATAAATTTCAGATTTTCCTCGTCTGAGTGAAGATTATAAGACCTATTTTCGCCGCATTAATGGAAAAATTAACACTACCGCTCAACCATTTTGAATGTATTTTTCATGATTATCTGCAGTGACGTCTATGAATTTGCTTCTTACCATTATTGCCTCAATGAATCGGTTTCGTCGATTTTTTTAACTGACAGAATGTTTTGTCAACTACTTTTAATCCGTTGACAGTTTCCACTAATCGAGATAACCTCATCGTTTGCCCGAAGTCCAGGAAATGAGATTGTCTAAACTTCGCAATTACTCTCCTTAAATATAGTAGCATAACAAATTCTGAATGTCGAACCAAGTAAACGCCTAAAATCGATTGTCAGCGACATGATTGGACTTCAGCAGCGCGGTTTAAGGTTCAATAAGCCGACAAATATTCATATAACGACAGATCCTAGAGAAAGCTCAAGAAACCCAGACTCGTTGTGTTATCGATGCAAAGATCGCATATGAATGTGAGGCATTACAGAGGCATTTCTAGGTGTGGTATCCATGACAAACTCGTCATATTAATCAGAATGATGATAGACGATGCTTACTTTCCCGGAAAGGTTATCCAATTTATGCGAAAATCGTTACAGCTCATTTTCCCACATTTAAAGTAGGTATAGAACGTTGTTTTAATTCTTCGAATTTGCTGATGTGTCCTTTATCTTTTGAGTCGGCCATTATGACCTAAAAAAGAAACACTCGCAAAGTTTGTAGCGTGACCACCTAGGTAGATACGAGTTGGCTGAGGTGTATACATACGTCCGCCGAGTGCCACATACGAACAAAGACAACACATCTTAATACAAAGACCGAACATTACCATATTTCGTGCTTTTATTTATAAAAATAAAAACATAACAAGTCCTATCTTTCTATGCCACTTAAAGCTAAATAAATGTACTTAATTTACTTCCATTCACTTTCCGAATCGTACTCCGTCCAATCTAAACTGTCTGCATCTAGTTCCCTCGACTGTAAGTATAGATTGAACTGTTCGGGAATTGACATGAATTTACGAATTTTCATCCGAAATTGTTTCCACGTCCACTGATCAAAGTTCTTGCGATCATTTACCATAGCTTTATAGTTCAATTGATAATTGTCGATGAAGTAACTTAGTAGGGAAGTCACGCCTTTGGGTAATCTGAAAATAACCACAATTGAGGACAGGACTCTAAACTACATTTGCGAAAATAGTTTACCTTAATTTGGGTTCCCTAAACTCGTTTGCTTCCTTCTCCAATATATCGGCGACAAAACCTTTACGACGTGGTCTAGGAACTGGTGCCTCCTCATCAACATCTTCTTCGACAAATCCATTAACAATTTTGACAATCTTCAAACGATCCTGCTTGAAATTAGGCAAGGGAATGCTTTTATTGGGATCGGTCGCCAAGCCCATATCATAGTAGTTTTTGTTTGGAAGTTTTCTATCTTCCCAATATTGCTTTACTTCTGGACTAAAAAAGAAAATTCAGAGCTGATTTTTGGAAGGATTAGTAGACAGGTTTAGTTACCATTTTATTTTGCCTGTATTAGAGCGAGATTTATTCAAACGTTTTCTGTTGACGTTGAAGCGATAACGCTTCTTGATATGATTCTTGCGAATTTTCATTTTATTTTATGTGGATTATAAAGAATTTAACAAAACTTTTAATTTATTTGCGAATAACTTTAAAAAATTGTTTCACTATTCACTCACACGTGTTTTTGTTGTTAGTGGATCTAACAGCGTTGTCAGACGGCTGTCAAGATGACGGCTGATTATGCGGTCTTCACATCAAATCAAAACGCAGTGGAAATGGTTTGGTTATGGAACGTGATTGAATAAGAGAAAAACAAAGTGAAAGGCTATAACATTTGAATAACAACGCAAATTACTTTTGGAGATTTTCGTTAGCCGTACACAAATTGTTGTAGAATTCGGCAAAACAGCCAAAGTACATCTAAGGCAAAGTATGTATACGGTTTACTTTGACAACAATTTACTGACCGGCATATTCTTTGAAACCATATTAATGTTGTTTTGTTCTAGTGCTTGCTTGATTTTGATAATGCTAAATAAAAAAGTCACCAGATGCAAATACATCTAACTGGCACAATATTTATTGAAATTTTGGAGCTTCAAAATAAATCGTAATTTTTGCAGACATTGGGCAGCAAAACCTGGACTTGTGTGTTGAAAAGTCACTGACAGGTTCTTCCACTGTCAGGAATTTTTCAATGATTGCTATAACTGAATTGTCAAAAAAATGAAACCACTATTCCACTGATTTGTTTCAATGATGCATTTTAAATGATAGCTATAAGTATAACTGATGCCATAAATGTTGTTCACTTTGGTGCAGAAATGACGTTTTTCTGCGACAACCACACAAACAACGCGAAAATCGGACAAAAATAAAAACTCTGTTAAAATACGACACTCATGTTTCCCCGAGTGTTTCCCCCAAACTTATATTTTGAGTGTTATTTCCGTAATGGTATCCACATTAATTTTATCCGCATAACATAATTCGAGTATAATTTCTCCAAATAAAATTTTAAAATTTATTTATTCTAATTCGTTTGGTTATAATTAATTCCGTTTTTCAGTAGTATAACTCTCAGATGCAAACCCTTCAACCGAAACAATTGAGAAACGAATGAGAAATGAAACATAATCATTTGTTTTCGCCATCTGTCAGTTTTGTTTAAAGCAAATTATATTTTCTTTGCACGGAAATAGAAGTAGAAAATTAAAAAATGCGCGATACTGAGATTTTAGATCCAAGAAACCTGGTTAAAAACAGAGAAGTACTTTACCGCCTCATAATAGGGTAAGTCCGCAGTTTAAATTGTCTCAATTTGACTTCAAAAACCTCTCCTCGCAGTCAACTTATGTACGATGGTTTGGAGAAATTTGCCAAGGAGCTCTCGCTACTGGTCAAAGCGGATGAATGCTCCCCAACCGAACAATTACTCCACATCATGATAGCTGGAATGCAGGCGACATCCAATAACAAAGAGAGCAGCAACATTTACGATGATGTTTTACCCGGCATTGACCTCGAATTCGAACCCGAAGGAAATTCACTTGCACCTGAGCCAGCATCCTACGAAACTGCATATGTCACGTCCCACAAACAGTCGTGCCGTGCAGGTGCATTCAGCCATGATGGTCAGTTGGTGGCAACTGGCAGTGTTGACGCTAGTATTAAGATTCTAGATGTTGATCGTATGTTGGCAAAATCTGCGCCCGAAGATTTGGAACCCGGACGAGAACAGCAAGGACATCCAGTTATTCGAACACTATACGATCACACCGATGAGGTGTCGTGTTTGGAATTCCACCCAAAGGAACATATCTTGGCGTCTGGATCTCGGGATTGCACCGTCAAGTTATTTGATATTGCTAAGCCGTCGGTAAAAAAGGCGCACAAGGTGTTTACTGATTGTGAGCCGGTTAATAGTTTGTCATTCCACCCAACTGGTGATTACATTGTTGTGGGCACAGAACATCACGTGCTTAGGGTGTTCGATGTCCATACGGGACAGTGCTTTGTGAGTGCTATTCCCTCACAGCAGCATAAGGCGGGGATTTCATGTGTAAAGTATGCTCCAACCGCGAAGTTTTATGCCAGTGGCAGTATTGATGGCAGCATAAAACTGTGGGATGGGGTGAGTGGACGTTGCATCAATACCATAGCTGAAGCACATTCAGGAGCTGAAATTTGTTCTCTGCAGTTTACTAGAAATGGAAAGGTGGGTTAAAGAAAAATATATTTGCCGAACATTATAGTAAACTTTTTGTTTGTTTTAGTACTTGTTGTCATCCGGAAAGGACTCGATTGTACACCTTTGGGAATTGTGCACCAGTCGCAGTATTCAAACCTATACCGGAGCTGGAACAACCGGTAAACAAGAGCACAACACTCAGGGAATCTTTAATCATACAGAGGACTATGTAATGTTCCCTGATGAGGCCACAACTTCGTTGTGCTCGTGGAACTCGAGAAATGCCGGCCGACTGAATCTAATGTCGCTCGGTCACAATGGACCAGTACGTTTCATTACTCACTCACCGAATGCACCAGCGTTCCTGACATGTTCTGATGACTATCGTGCACGATTTTGGTACAGACGAACTTCCAATCAATAAATATAATATAAATACTTGTATTCAATTCAAATATATATACATACTAACACTGATAAAATAATTGTTTTTTGTTTAAAATTGATTAGCCAGTTTACGGCTGCAAATTATCTCCCTAGCAGTATAGCCTCCGATATTTCTAAACGTAATCTTAATATAGTTTTTAGTCTCGAAGGGAAATCATCTTGTCTAAGTCCTTTTTTGACATTAAAAGTCCCAGTGAGACTGTTTCCGAACTTAATAGAGCATCGAGGGTTGTCCATCGTCATTCTGCACAACCTGACCAGTTTGATTGGGGTGCCATGCCTCAATAAACAGATGGTGGATATCGATTTGGACTTAGGACACAGGATCTGAGTGAATATTTTATCGGTTACTTACCAGACCTAAAATCACAATGAAAGGATCAATTAATTCGTTGACAAATGGTTTCAGGAAAGATGGGATGTTCTATGTGGTGTTAAGGAGACAGATGCATCTATAGTTAGAGATCGCACAAATGAGATTTAATTTATCAGGTATACCTACTTTTTTCCTACCAAATCTTGGAGATGAATTGATGTATGCGGAATTTTGGTCGTTATCGGTACACAAGGTTTTTTGCAAGTCTCTCTTCGGGTCTTGTGCATCGACGCGTTCCTTTTACCTTTTAGTAATACTTGTAGTATTTGAGATTAGATACTGCCAATTCTTATTTAATTTTGGACGGAAATCTTGACTATCATCGTTCATCTAGGAATGCATCGAATCATCAAGCAAGTATGGGTGGAAGAAAACATGCCCGATGACTGCCCCATCTACCAAAAAGGCGATCCTATGTCTTGCAATTACTATCGAGTCATATCCCTGCTTAATGTCGCATACAAGAACCTATCCAACGTACTGTGTGAATGTCTTAATCCGAATCGGCATGTACCATTGTGGCTTCCTGCCCGGCAGATCAACTATAGACCAAATTTTCACACTGAGGCAAATCCTGTAAAAGACCAACGAATTTCAAGTCGAAACTCGACTTCAAAGCCACGTATGATAGCATACATCGTCAGGAGCTGTATATGGCGATAGCCGAATTCGGGATCCCGGCAAAACTGAGTCAGCTATGTCGCGTGACGCTCAAAAACAGGAGCTGCAACGTGCAGTTTGGAAGTAATTCCCTCGAAATATTTCAAACATGCACCGGATTTCGGCAAGGAGACGCACTATCATGCGACTTCTTCAATCTTGTACTGGAGCAGATAGTGATTTCGTTTCGAAAGTCAATCCTATTTGAAATTGCTTTTCGTTTCGCTTTTGAATTCGTACTCTGTAACACTTTTGATTTTCTGTATATCAATACTTTTGACATTTGGAGATTTCATTCCGCTTTCGAAATAGAGAGTACCAAATATTCAATTTGGGAAAATTTCACTTTCGGAACGAAATACAGAGTATGGCCCATGCATTATGGCGCCGAGTGCTGGACAATAAGCAAGATGGGATAACTGATACTGGCCTCCTTCGAAAGAGGGAATTTTTGGTCCTTTGTGCGGGAAGGGCGAATGGAGGGGTTGATACAACCGCGATCTCTATGAGCTGTACCAAGATGTGGATGTAGTCCAAAAAGACAAAACACGTCGACTACATTGGCTCGGCCAAATCAAGCGAATGGACAATAATGCTCCGGCTAAGAGGGTTCTCGAATCCCAGCCCCCAGGTTCGAGAAAACCGTACCTCCGTTTCAAAGACCAAGCCATCGCGGATGCCAGAGCGTTTTGTCTGGACAACTGGAAGCAGCGTGCCCGGGATCGTAGAGAATGGTAGGCGGGTCGGGTGAGGTCAGCGACTTCTCTTCTGTGCACCAACGGTTGTTTGTAGATTCGATGTGAGTGAAGGGTCTCCAATAAGACGAACTGCTCGTCTCTGTAAGTTGTCAAGTAGGTTAAGTGAGTGTTTTGGGGCCGAGCTCCATATATGGGAACAATATTCCAGGCCTGGTCTAACCTGAGCTTTTTCGAGAAGGAGAAGTTGCTTGGTGCTAAAGTACCTCTTTGCTCTAAATAGGTAGCAATAGACCTCTTGTCTATCGATATTCGGCGTGCAGTCTGAGCTTACCTTGACTAATTTATCTGTACCTGGACGATTCAAATGAAAACAACATAATTTTCAATAAAAAACTCAATTTAATACGTTATAAATGAAAAATCCTTATAAATATATGTTTTACAAAAAAAAAAAAAAAATATTTTTTTTATATATTCTAACTTAGAACAAAGTCATGTTTGCGATAAATTAATAATAATAATAATAATGATAATATAATGTATGCAATATAGTAATAATAATTAACTTCAGAAATTTAAGTATTGTTTTCGTTTCTTTAATTTAATTTCTATTTAAAGATTCAATATAAAAAAAGGACGTGATATTATCCAATTGAAAACATTTAAATATATTTAATTCTTTTTATAACACATATTTCATATATAGCTATTTTGAATTTTTTGCTTGGGTGTGGGAAATCGCTCAATGAGAAAACACAATTGAATAAACCTAATGAAAATACATATACATAAGTTTGCTTAAAAATTGTTCACTGGAAGTCCATTAGCATTTTGTTGTTATAACTTTTGAGGAATATATTGTTCTCTCTGGCGATTTAAATAAACCATAATTTTCTAAATCGTTTAAAGTACTTTGTTTTTGTTTTTATATATGAGATAACTAAAACTAAGTTTAAAAAGTAAGTCTTATTTTGTTTTATCGTTTTATTTTCTTCTGTCGTTCCTTTATTAAAATCCAACAACTAATACGCGTATACAAAAAAGAAATTGAATCAATTTTGTTTCCAGACAATACAACAATAACTAATTGCACATTAAGAAGGTCCGATAAACAAAGTGTTTTAAATTCAATTGAAAAGGAATACAAAAAATATACATGAGTATTGGGAAAACTATTTACTATGTACATTTTGATGTAACTTTAAAAGTTTGAATTTACTTATATAATTTCAATAGCTTATAAAGAGGTTTTTATTTATTAACAATATCAAATTTAAGTTAAACTTAAATCAAAAGCCAATTAAGGATTTTCGTAGAGGAGTTTTTTTTTTCTTCTTTTTATTAGATAATTTTGTTAATTTAATTTTTTTTTGTATACATGTGAGAAACAAACTAGAAAATTAAAAAAATAAATTAAATCACAAAAGCAAAATTTAAAGGAGAATATTTTTTGTTGTTATATTTTTCGTATTACTTCATATTCATTATAATTTTTAACCTAAACTAGGGCAAATAAAGAAAATCATAAAGCTTATAGTATATATTAAGTAAATTAATTTCAATCACTGGCTTTTAAATCCATATATTTTTTTTTGTTATCAAATAAATAAAGAAAGAAAGAATATTGCTGCTGATACGAAATAGGCCAACTTAATAATAGATTGCTGGTAAATTAAATACTGAATGGAGAAGACTTTTATGTTTAAATGTATGTTGTATTTATATTTAAGAACGATACTAATATAAGGCACTTCGGAGCTTGATCTATTTTTGTTTAGGAAAAATGTACAAATTATATTGATTTATGTTTAAACTGAATATTATGCGTATATGTACAAATAATGTTTTCTTGCATTTCGGTTAAATTATAATTTTTTTTATACATATTGCTAAATTGAAACAGATTTATTTTTTTAGAATGAAATGCAAAATGTTGAGCAGTCATATTTTCAAATAGTCTGTACGGATATTATTATGTATTTGCTCGTATAAGTCTATGTTTCAAGTTATAAGGTGAAAGTGGAAATATAAATAGTAAGACAGTTTTATCTTGAAAATTAAATTAGTCTCAAATTTAGGGCTTTTAGTACAATATTTTGAGAGATCGTTATTCTAGGCAATTAGGATTAAGATTACGATCGTAGACCAAGCTATCAGTTGGCTGTCGAATCATTCTGTGCGAATTTGTGGCGTTAGTTTAACTAAACGAAACGCAACTGCTTCTACCCAATTGGTTTGACATTTTGCCTTGAATATTTAAATTTTATGCATGAAAATAAAATGGGAAAGAAAATATGAAAATCAGTCCAAAATGGAGGCCAAACGGATCCTCTCCGAAAGAGTTAATATTTTTAGGGTTTTATATACACATTAAGAGGATCAAAAGCGAAGCTCTAAAAATCTATCGTTTGCAGTTTTACATATTAAGAAATGGCGCCCAATGGCAACGATAAAAAGATAACCAAATTTGTCAACATTAAAAATATCATTATTACGATTCAGCCAAGACAATATGCAACAAAATTCTAACACCAAACCTAAATGGGGCGAATTAGGAAGAAGGCATTGATCCATCGTGGGCTGTCCCCTATTGACATGAGTGTTTATTCACCAACGTACTGGCTCAAAACAACGCTCTCTGGCATGACAACGAAACTAACTAGTTCAAGGGCGTGTTTTTTACTGAGCAAGTTTAGAATTCTGTTTGTAAATTGGTCGGATCTTCAGATTCCTTGAACACGTTGACTAACTAAATTTTTCCCACACATTTTTTAAACAACCAAAATCTCAAATCAACGCGAAAATGCGAAAGCTGAGCGAATTTGGCGCGGGAAACGGAAGTTTACTGCCAAAATTGGTTTTTTGACTTTGACCCATCGAAATGTCAACTAAGTATGCACTCAGGCAGAAATTTCTTGATTATATCTGGTCACGAGATCAATATAAGCCAACCAATATAGATTGGCAAATGCTTGTAGACTGCTGTAAGAATTAGGGTCTGCTCAAACCAACCCAAAAATGCGAAAGCGGAGCGAATTTCGCGCGGGAAACGCTGGGATATACCGCCATCGCTTTGTATTTATTTCCCGCTCCCGCTTTTGCGATTCACGTTGATTTGAGCAGACCTTTTTTTGGTTTTTCACTAGGAAACAAAATTATTTTTTTTTTATTTAGATCACTCTTTATGTTTCATTTTTTCTTTTATTTGGATTACTTTTTGCAGGTTCAGATATTTTTAGATGTTTGAACATACCTACTCTCACAATTACGAATAGTCTTTTGACAGCCGTTTTAGTTTTGAGTTGTGAGTTTTTATTTTCCTAGATTGATGATGTTACCAGTTTTTTTTTCAGTTGACTTATACGGATAGGTATTGTGTAACTGACAAGAACTCTGGTTTTAAATTTCTTATGTCGTTTTCCATTGACAAAAAGAAGAAGTCTGGAAACGTCCTGAATCAACAAAATCACTTCTCAAACCGTTCTATTGCCACGAAAAATATTCTTATAATGATTCTAAGATGCTGGGCCACACATGTCTTAAAATGACTGTCGGGTCGGGCGAGACAAGTCGATTATTTTAAGTATGAGTAGGAAAGAGAAGAGATTTTCGGTGTAATCTACCCTTCATTTCTCAACTAACCTAATAATCAACCCGTCTTGCCCGACACGACTTTCATGGGATGTGGTACGTGTGGCGCAGCAATAAGAAGATGATTTCACTTCTCCATTTCAGAATCCATTCAAAAAAAGGACACTTTATTTATTTTATACAAGCCATTGCAACGGTTACAGAAGTGATTTTTTGATTCCGGGCGCTTCTTTTTGTCCAACGGAACTAAGCACTTAGCTAACGTTTAGCTGTGTCAAACCAAATGTAGGTACAAAATAATGTGTGGAATTTCAATTTAAATAACGCCTTGTGAACTATTAATCTAGGTAGTTAATTCAAGGATACTAGACTTCCGAATGTGTTCAATATTGTCCTTTGGATGATTTTCTAACTAAACTGAAAATTTGTATTTCTGTTTTAAATGGCGCGCAATTATTCAATTCAATTCAAGTTCAGAAAACGTCAGCAAATTAGCTATGTGTATACTAAATTGTTGATAGGTTACTCAAGACGTTAATGTCAAACAATTAGCTGATGGATAACTGCTTATGCCGTTTCTATTCGTTTTACTTAAAAAAGATACTCATCTAAATGTAGTCGTGGAATATTAAAAACGAATCTACGCGTGCTTGCAGTAGGCTTATAAAATTACAAAAGTTGCTCCTGGGTACGTGATTCTCTAGTGGTTTTTAACTTAAATCGAGAAGCGAACTCTTTTCTCAAAATCGTCAGAAGTCCTTTTTTACGATGGAAAAGTTTTTTTTTTATTTCGGACTCTTCTTATTGCCAAATTAACGACGTAAACGCAATTATTAAACCCATACAAGCCCAGCCCGATCTAAAGCCAAACAAAAATTGTGTTCATGAAATTTAACTAAAAAACTTGACGGTATTGTTTCGTAAGTAATTTCTCTGTCTATTAAGTTTTGATATACATTTTCTGCCGATGATATATTTTTTGTTTGATCCGAATATCGTTCACTACAATTTAAAAATTTTCTTAAATGCCTTCTCTTCGTATACTCTCCTTATTTTCTTATTAAATGCACGACGGACGGACGATTTTTCAATAAATACTATATTTTTCTTTTATTCATTTTATAACTTTAGTTTGAAAATAAAAACAAAAATAAAAAATAATGTAACCAAAGGAGTAAACAAAAATAAAAAAAAAACTAAAAAAAAATGAAATTCAGTTGTAGTATATGCAAAACTTTGTAAATACAGTAATGCAGCTACATAAATTTAAATCGTTGAGAGTATTTTTAAGTTTAAGTTAGTATTGTTGCGTTATTTTCGTTTGTGCGATTTGTTACTTTAAAAAAAAAAATAGTTGTTCACGAAAAGAATAAATTTGTACTGCCTTAAAAGTATTATAAATATTTATGTGTTTATAGTTATTATTATAAAAGTAAAAAAAAAAACAAATGTATATTGAAACACATCGAATATCTTGTAATTCATTTTATGTATAATATTTTTGTTGTATGTATTTTTTTGAGTAGACAACCTTCTTTCGTTTCGGTCCTAAATATTTTTTGAAGAGACCACCGCTTGTAGTCTCTTTACTAAGGCATTTAGCACCACTGAGTTAAGTTGTTAGTGTTTTTGTTTCGTTATATGATAAATAGTTCCTATAATCTGTTATAATATAAAATACTAAAAAATAGGATAATACATGTACAAAACTTAATTATAGATAATCTTAAAAAAATTAAAAAAAGAAATTATGTAGTAACAAAAATTGCATTTTTTAAATATATAATATGTAACCGTAAATGGATTCATTGGGATCTCGGAAAGAATATATCTAGATATATGTATATATTTTTTTTGCTCACATCATATGTGCGCGGTTTTTTTTTTAAATGTAAAGCTAAAGGCAGTCGTATTTATAAATATTATGTAAAATGTAATATACATCTTCGCTGACATTCGTGTGCTTGAAAATACTGTTTTACGCTTTTGCTGCCAGGACGGAATTAGAAATAATTATTCTTGAGAAGAAGAACTAAGAAACGAACTAAGAAAATAAAGTCTTAAGTAATAAATTGGCGCCCAACGCTTACTTGACTTCTTCCTGAGTGGTGATAATACCTCCATCGTGAGATCCAAGAGGCGGCGGTGAAGGCGACGAATCATGAGCATGATGACGAATGGCATGAAGATCGTTTTTCAGTTTGATCAACGGCGGCGGTGGTGGTGCTGGAGGATGTTGCGATGTTGTGGACATACTGCCATCTGGGGTGGCGGAGTTTGACTCGCCAGCTGGTAGACTATTTTGATCGATTTGATGGAACAAATGCTGTATCTCCCCGGCGGCGGCAGCGGTTATTAAGTAATTCAGCGGATGATAGCCGACATCTTTGGGAACAAAACCCTCGTGTGTCATCTTCATGTGATTCTTCATTTTGTCGGGACGCGAGAACTCCTTGCCGCAAACGGGGCATGGAAACACTTTACGGTGTTTACCCTCGTGATAGAGAAAAGCATGCCTCTGAAAGCTGTACTTGTTCTTGAAGGTTTTTTGGACGTTCTCCTTGGCGCACTCGGTGCACTGATAGACACCTTCGGTTATGCTCGCATAACGAAACAGATCCAGCCCACGGACAGACATTTCCGTCAAGTGTTCGGCCTGATCATCGATCGATGATTGCGCTTTACGGCGAATTCGTCGCCTTTGTACGGGACGCTGATTGCGTGGCGTCACTGGTGGAGATTCGTCTGGCCCTTGTGCCTGTTGTGTTCCATTGTCGTTTGGAGTTGTTGGTGAGGGTATAAGATCAATTATCGTAGCACCTTCTGTTTCAGACTTATCCATTTGAGCATTATTGTTTGATTGGGGGGATGATGGCGCGTCCATTGGCATCACATTTTCGTCGTTGTTTGGTTCGCTCTTGACCAGATATTCGGTTTTAACAATCGGATTTGTAGCCATGTGCAAGAGAAACTGATGGTGGAGGTTATTCGACGAAGGTGGCTGAATGGTGTTGGAATCATTACTCGACTGTTGTCGCTCTGATGATGGCTGCTTGTGTGCGGGCTCGGCTGATGATGAGTTATTGTTTTTATTGCTATTGTTGTTATTTGAAAGGGAATCCGAACGTAATTGTTGCTGTAGCAAGGATTGAGCTGAGTTGCTATTGAGATTTTGTTGGTGATTTGCTTGGGCCATTGGATGTACACGTATTTTTAGTCCCAGCGCTGTTGGCAAATGAGTGGCAGGATCTAGGATCTCTGGAATTTGTGTTAGTGCTGATCCTAGCGGGCGCTTTTGGGATGGCGTTACTGCTAATGGTGGAGGTATTTGTATAACTTGTGCTGCATTTGAGACTTGTTGTGATGGGGTTTGCGGTGCTGACTGAATTATTGCGGTTGGGGTTGATGTAAATGACAGAGATGCGGATGATGTTGTTGGTGGTGGTGGTGGTGGCGGTGGAGGCTTATTGACACCAAAAAGTCTTTGTGACAACTCGGGCGAGTTATTGAGGTGAACTGAAAATAAATAAATATTGATTTGGATCTATTAGTATAAGGCGTTTGTGTTTATGGCACACGTTTTTTTAGAAATTTTTAAATCCCTTAGGAATAAATTACATAATGGATATCCAAAGTTGGCACACAAAGGTCGCACTTCATTGTTGTAATCAAATTTGTATCGTGCATGCAAACAAACCAACGCGACGCTGTACGGTGGCGAATAAGTTTAATCTGTGTAAATGGGTTAAGCGTCAGGTTTTTCAAAGTAAAATTTTTAGAGCCGCTGGTTTTTAATAGCTTATGGCATATTAGCAGTTTGTCCCTCAATAACTTGAGAACTATTTGATGCTGATTATTTTTCTAATTTTAATCTCCGGTGGAAACGTAGCATTAGATTAATTATTCGGCTGATTTAAACAATAAACTCACACAAAACGAATGGTTGCGAGAAGCTAGGCCTTGGGTGTCTACCGCCTGTTGCTATTTATTTATTTATTTATGAATTAAAATATTATTTTTCAAAGTTGTTGTATTGGCGGCATCCTCTGGATCACTACAGGTTACTTAAAGGTATAATTACACGCGGGCTGTGGCGCGAGCACAGTCCATACTACTATATAAAATGCAACGTATGTCTCTTTCTTTGTTTTTCCATAATTCAGGAACAATTTTTCTGATTTTCGGGACCAAAAAACGGGTCCCAATTGCCCATTTAGGTTTAAAAGTGTAGGTAGAGCGGTAGAGGTGTAAAGAACGGGAAGGTAGGGGATCTCTAGAGCTACTCGGACGATTTTACAAAAATCTCCACCGGATCAGTATATGTTACTCGAGGATCGGTGGAGACTGGAGAGGTAAAGGGCGAGTTGGCCGAAAAACGGCTCCGTAAGGCCTTACGCCAAAACGTCTCCATAACAAACAACAAAAGAAGGAAAGAGACTGCGGATTTCCATCAATGTCGTCATTTGTTGAAATTCTTACCATTTCTCTTTTCCCAATGTCAAACAGAAGCACTAGGCGAATGAGACAAATACTCGCCCTTTTTGTCATTGGCGTCTGTCGAAAACGACTGGCGACATTGGTCGTGTCGAGGGGTTTGGAATTTCGTAATGCGTGACTGAAACGACACAACTCTCTGAACTCTTACATTCAACGAACTATGACAAATGCGGTCTGGCATTTCAGTCGACGAATTTATATTTTGGATGTTATTTTTATGACTTAATGAATTAATTAATAAAACAATTTACAAATTAATAAAGTTGAAATGTTTTTTGAAACCAGTGACGAAGGAGAAAACAAGAAAAAGGAGCTTGTAAATATAAAGAAGGATATTTGAACAAAATCCAAACCATTGATCCAAGTCCTTTATTTTTCGTCGCCAATAAAACAGTCGCGTCGTTTTTTTTTTTGGGTCGTGAACAACGACAACAATAAGGGTGATTGACGGAATGGTGAAACGATTGAAAGAATAAATAAAACACACTACCACAGATTTCATCGTTGTTTGTTGAAATTCTAAGTGACTTGTGGTGTGCAATTGGAGGAAGCGAGATAAGACTAGATTTGCAAAATAAATGACTGTTGGTTGCATAATTATTGGTATTGGTATTTATAATCGTTTATCTTTTCCATGAATCTTTTATCAAAAAGAGCAGGGGGTCTAGCACGTAACTTGATACAATCGAGTTCAGTCGATACAATCGAGCTCCGGCAGCACCTAATTTGTCTCAATCGAGGATAATCAATCGAGAATAATCGATTAAGACAAATTAGGTGCTGCCAGAGCTCGATTGTATCGACTGAACTCGATTGTATCGACTGAACTCGATTGTATCAAGTTACGTGCTAGACCCCCAGTTATGGTGATACAATTCACCCCTATTCCCGTTGGCTTTTGTCGTAAACGACTCGTATTTCACTTCGTTTTTTAGTCGGTGTTTTAACGTTTTTGAAACAAATGAATTGAAATTATGGTGAACACATGAAAAAGAAATAAAATTGTTAAGAAAACCTAAAAATAAAATCTGAAAACGCCAACGGGAATAGGAGTTATTATGTACTTCCACGAATCATTGCCGTTCAACACGTCCTAGTATCTAAAAAAAAACAAACATACATACATATTTCTCTACTTTTCGATTTTACCAGTATTGTTTTTTTCGTTTGATAGCTAGTTATAAAAAATACATGTTTAACAATGTATTGCACTTAACTGACAATGCATTTGTTTCCACCTTCCCAAAATTTCTGTTGATGTTTTCAATACATGTATTTAATAAGGCCTCTGCTGCTATAGTTGTAGGTACGTATAAAATTTAAAATATCGCAATAAATGAAATAGGAGAACTGATTCATTTAAACATCAGGCAATCATTTCTGAAGTTTTAGAACATTGTATGAAAACTAACTGAAAAAATACGCGACCGACACCGCATCCATTAACGATATTTCATTCTTATTTCTTTGTATAATCTAGACGTTTGGAAAAATAGAATGTCAATAAAAGAAAACTGTGTAATATATATTTTTTTAATTCTTTGTTTATTACGTTTTTTTTTTATTATTTTGTGATAATAGAAAATAAAATAAAGGAATAGATTCCGAAAGAAAAAAAAAACACCTTCAAGTTTAACACTAATTACATGTTTTTTTTTTTGTGAAAATTAAACAAATTTAGATAAATTAATATTAATCGATTTTGTTTTACTCCAGTTTTTACATGCACACATTAAATGCGTGCATTAAAATATTTGAAATAGTATCCAAAAATTGTTGTTTTTATAAATGAATTTCTACAGAAAACAAATATTTGTTCTCCAACCTAAAAGTTATTAACAAACGAAATAATAATAATTAAAAACAAGTGTGTCTCGTGTATTTTGCATTAAGTTTAATTTTTTTTTTTGTTTCTTCCAAAATAAATGTTTTTTTTTGTATATTTCTTAGAGTTAAAACCATCCAACACAAAAAAAAAATAATAATAATAACGTAATTATTATTAAATATACATATATAAATCAAATATTGCAGTACAGGTAATAAAAATAAAAACAAATTTTACATTAAACTAAAAACGAAAATAAAAATAAAATAAAAATCAAACAAAAGAAATATTATAAACGGGGGAGTGCTTCTATTAGAAATTAATATAATAATTAAAGAAATAATTGTTTATTTATTTGATTTGTTGTTGTGTTTAATTAAAGTTTAATTTTTATTTATATATATATATATTAAATTAGTTTATTGATTTAATTAAATTATACGATTTCATTCTTGTTATGTATACCTAAAATTCTAACTAAATTATACATATAGGTGTAGTTGGTATATATTTATATATAATAGCTTATAAAATATAGATCCCTTAGATATTAAAAAAAAACAAATTATATATATAAAATGCTAATAACACATTAATATTTTTTTTTTGTTTGTTAAAGATTTAAAAATAACGGATTTTTTATTTATATATTGTTGCGGCGATTTAATTTTTTTTATTTAAACTATTATGATTATTTTGTTTAAGAAGGTTAACATTTGTATGTTGGGTATGTGTGTGTGTGTATGTATGTGTGTGTATGTGTGATCGGTGTGTTATGTATATATTTTTGTTAGTATTTGTTTTGTAAATAAAAATAAAACTAGAAATGACATATTTAATGGTGAGGAATATGGTGGGTGTAAGGATGTGTTTAGTATGTTTGTAGGTGTGGAATATAATAACTAAATTATAATTACTTTTTTTTTTTGTTTTTGTTTAGAGAGGAAAGTAGGGAATAACTAAAAACTAAAATTGCACTAGCTACCACTATACAAAAAATAGTATGCAACATTTTTATCAGTAATTTGTTTGTTGATTTAGATACCTCACGGATGGTGATTTCGGTTTTTTTGTTTCTTATAATTTTAGAGAATTTATTAAATTATGTATATTGAACATTTTTTAATAAGACAGTATAATTTGTGATCAGATATTTACATAGATACGTTGATGGACAGCACGAGCAATGAAGATAATGTTAAGAGCGTTACAAAAATATGGAACTGATTGAAAATATAACTCTAATATAGCTGAGTTGAGTTTTAAATATTTAAACGAAGCTATTAGGTACCCTATTGGTGAACTAGGACTGATGATCATTGATGCATTGCAATACAAAAGTCGTGTAAATAAAATCCAATGATTTCGAACATTGGCACTACCTACTATAACAATTTTCAAATGTGCAAGTTATTGCGAGGAAAACTGATCATCAGAAATCAATTAAAACAATTAAGACAGAAGCCTAGCAGCAACTCAATATATGGTAAAGCCAACTGGAATTCATTAGGCGGTTAATATACTTCTAACTTAAGTTGGTGAGATTATTTTCTTTCATTCACAACTACCTATGTTACTCACGACGCGATCAATGTTTTTCACAACGAATGCGGCTCAAAGCGATTAATGCTGCTTACAACGATGAATTTGACTCGCACCGATCAATGTTGTTTTTAAGGATCAACGTTTTTCACAGCGATCAATACTGCTACTATGATCAATGCTGTTCACAACGTTGAAAATTGCTCACAAAGATCGACTGACTGATTGTTTGATCGATTACTTGAGCTAATCTATTTTCAGCAACATTCTTGGACTTGATCTAGAGTTCTCAAATTAAAGTCAGTGTCAAACAACCCTGCTACCTAATGATGTGGAATGTTTAAAATATGATTCGAATTCACTTAGCTCTAGAATTAAGGGCCGTTTGCTGATACGATTCATAGAGACTGAAGTTTTACATAAAAAAAAGTAGTCCATATGCATTTAAGTAGAACATTAATCGTTATGAGTCGTATCAGCAAATGGCCATCGATCTTCGACACGGTCAGCTAAATTGGTGGAAAACAAATTCTGTTGACAAATAATTTAAATATCGAAGCCTTCTTGTTACTTATTTAGTGCGGTAAATCGATAGCTCACATGCGATCGCTCAAAAATGTTCAAGTAAATTTCATATTGAACTACATACTATGTAGGTACATGACTTAAAATTTGACAAGTCATGAGTCATCTCATAAGCATAGTAAAAACCATTGATCAATAAACCTGCGCGCGTCAAGTGATCGTCAAGGTATTTTTTTCTGTATCGCGTCAGAGACAAATTTGATGCTAATTCTTGTGTTATTGGGTAACGCGCATAAACAAATTTGGGTGGATTTAAACAAGTCGCCATTGTCCTTAGATCATCTCTAGACCATCAACTAAATAAGACGTTAAATTGAACTTTGAAACATTGGTTCTTATTAGTAATTTAGATCTGGGGCCCTACTCCCTATTTCGAAAGTCAATCCTATTCGAAACAGCTTTTCGTTCCCCTTTTGAATTCGTACTCTGTAATATTTTCGATTTCCGTATGCCATGCCAATGCCTTTGACAATTGGAGATTTCATTTCGCTTAGACAGTACCAAATATTCGGTGTCGGAAATTTTACTTTCGGAACGAAATACAGAGCAGGTCTATGTCGTGAGAGTGAAGATAACACGTCACTAGTATGAAGAACTAACACATAACTGCAAGAATTATGGGTCCGCCTTCCCCTAAGAAAGAAGAAGGCGAACCCATATACGACCCTGGGTATTTAGTCAGCTCGAGTGCTAAATTTTGCTGCTGTCAATCGCAGATATAAAGAGCTCTTTTTGCAATCAATGAAAATTAACTTACACACTAGAATTGGTCACTTCAAACGGATCTAGACTTGACCTGAGATAATTTACTGCAAACACGCACTTTAGCAGTTTAAGTGCGACTTTTCTGACAGGTATTTATTTTTTTTTATATAAAGGACTTATTTTTCTGTAAAATATTCAAGTTGCGCTACCTATCACCTTTTGGAATGTTTTCCGATCACTAAAACATTGCATCAAATAATAGATAGCTCCGCGTTTTATTAAAATATCAAAAAAATATGAAAAGTAATTATGAAAAACAAAACTTAAACCATTTCTCAATGCTTACAACTCGCTGTCTTCAAACGTAACTTCACTCAAAGCTTATACTGTTTTAATTAAAAAAAACAACCAAAATCTATGTTTTTTTTTTTTTAAAGTGCAAATTAACAGAAATTTTAATTGAAAAAGAACTGCCTAAAAAGAAGTCAGTAAATTTTATTGCAAATGTATGTACTTTCTTAGTAAAAGATAAAAAAAAAATCTATAAACAACTTTCATAAGGCCTCTTTGAGAATACATTCTTTTTTGTAAGAAAATAGTTTTCAATTTGTTGAAAAATAAGTGCACTTGCATTATTGTTAAATATTAGCTTGATTTTATTTCGATTTCGCTAAGTTTTATATTGTTATTTATTATTGTATGTTGTTTTCACTTTTAAATTATTGTAATTTTTTCTTTGGCGAAATTTTAAGCCTCCGATATACATATGTATATATATCCATATATAAAATATATTCTTATTGTATATGTGTTTATAATTTATAGTTAATTTATTAACATTTTGTTATTGTAAAAAGAAAAAATAAAGTCGGAAAATTGTATGTTCCAAACTCTATTCATCTTTTTTTTTATTTGTTTTGAAGAAAATTAAAAAATAAAAATAAATTATATATTAACAACAAAAGGAAATATTAAACAAATAAAAACAATACATTTAGATTAGCTTTCTTTTTTTGTGTGCACACATTGCGACAGTTAAATTTTCTTGTCGTAATATGTAAACGAAAAAAAACTCTTCGGATTGTACGTTTTCATGTTAAAAATAAAAAAAAAAAAAAAAAAAAAAATTGCACAACGGACATTTCATGGATACATACAGGAAGATAATAATAAAAAATGATTTTTCTTTAAATATGCTTCGCAATTTAAATTTTTAAACAATTTAAAAGAAAAATTAAAAAAAAAAAAAAAAAAAAAAAAACAGATAACAACATTAAATATTAAAGGATAAATTTTTGGCCGATTTTATCGACGTATATTTTTTGTTTTTAATTTTAATTTTTTTTTTGTTTTTGTAAGTTTTAATTCAAAAATTGGATCAACGTTTTTTTTTTAGTTAGAATATTTACTTAGTGTTGTTTTTTATTTGTAATGCAATATTATTAATTATTATTATTAACTATACCTATGTACGAAACAAGAATTATTACTAAACATTTTTCATTTGTTTTTTTTTTTTTTTTTGTTTTGTTTTTTTAATTAATTTACTTAGAAAAACTGTGGAATATTTTGGAAGCCTTTATAAGGTTGAGATATATATTTCATTTTTTTATTTTTGTTGTCTGCTTGTAAACTTTTGATCGTATCGCTTGTTGACGTTTATTGTCAGCCGGAGACGATCTATAAACGCGTTCTAGTAAAGCCTTCATATACATATAATAAAATTACCTCATAAAAAAAGAAAAAAAAATATATATATAGATATAAACAATTTTCTCTCTCTTTCCTTTATTCTCAGTGGGTTGGTGGTACTGTTGCAGGTGTTGCTGTTGTTTGGCTTAGTAAATCTGTCTGTTGTGTGGGTTGTATTGTAACGGCTGCTGATGATGATGCGGAGGATGATGAGGATGACGAGTTGTTAATTGGTGTAGCGCCACCACCACTGCCGGCGCCACTTCCACCGCCTGATGCTGGTGTTGTTACTAGTGCCGTTGTTGGATTCTCTATTTTATGGATTATCTTAACGTGTGCAGTCATATTGTCTTTTCGTGTAAACTCCTTAAAACAATACGGACACGGATAGACCTTGACATTACGCTTGTGCGACGTCACATAATGCCGACAGAAATTACTAATGTGAGTGTAGACACGGGAGCACACTTTGCATCGGTAGGTGTGCTCACCCTCTTTGGTACAAAAATCCCTGACAGATCCTTCCGAGTCATCTATAACATATTTAGCGGTTCGATTACTTGCAATTTGGGGTTCAACTTTAATGCTATCATTACTATTATTTCCCGCGCCGGAGCTCATTAAATCACTGCATCCGCCACCAGATCCTTTCGTCTTTGATATGCTTATGTTGTTGCCACCGCCCGGGGACGATGTTATACTTAGATTGCTACTATTGCCCCCTGGTGTTGTCGCCGCTGACGTCTGAGTGTTACCTGCGATGGTGAGGGTGGTTTTTAGCTTCACTGGGGTTTGATTTCCAGTCATAAAATTGGTGTTGAACATGTCGATGAAGTCGTTATTGTTTAGCGGCTAAAATAGAAGAGCAAATAATGAATAGTTCGATTTTATGGGCGGAGGGTTTTTTTTATCGCATGCGGGTCGTTGGGTGTGCTTGTGCTCAAAAAAAAGTTAGGGAGCGAAATTCGTTAGTTAATTTGATACAGAACTGGAGAAGTTTCTGGTCGTGTTGACCAGAATATCATGTAGATTAACAATATCGGGTTGGTTGTAGTCGTACCTATTTTATGGGATTCCTGGAGAACTCTGTATCGAATTCCGGCTACAGAAACCTGTTTTTGTGCAATGGTGAAGAAACTGATTATCTTAATGAAAGGAACTCTAATCACTGCTTACTTGTCTGCCGATTAGTCCCTATTGCCTATTTGACTTCTCAGTCCGAGGTTAGGTTTTAGATTCGAAAAAATGACAAACATCATGAGAAAGCTTCTCAATTCAGTCAAATGATGAAAGACGCCATGTGGATGATTTTTCTGCGAAGCATGGCATGTTAAATTAAAGCTGCCCACGCTAACGAAAAAGTAAGAGGCCACAAGTTTCTATAAATGAATGAAATATCCAATTTAGACATACTACTATTTCTTTCAGTGCAACTATTACTATCACCGCTGAGGTCTACATGAGATCCAAGATCACGATGCACGTCAACTAAACAAAAGAAATCTGACAATCATTTAGAGGATCACGCTAAACCTACCAAAATGTTGCAAGCCTATTTCGAGCTAATGCTGATGTATGTATGCTTGACGATCATTTGTTAAAATCATGCCAAAATAACTAACTAGTTTACCACGACCTTATACGATAGTTCGCACAAAATATTCACGTCAGCTTCATGATCTTCGGAACGAACCTAATTTAAGTGGCCTCGAATACAAATTGCGTTTCGCCTCTATGTGATGGGCTTCTCAGTATAGATAGCCACTGTTAGTGAAGAGCATGCCAATATAACTAACATTAGAATCAAATACTGGTGACTTGCACACCATATACTCGGCACATAATACTCGAAACAATGTTCCTATAATGTTGAAACGAGTTGGTCCTATTAAAGAGTAATCGTAATCGTTTCAGCGAGTATGTTCCATACGTTAGTGGCATAACGTAGTCAGATTTGATAACAGTGCAAGTTAAAAGAAGCTTATACGTTTTTGAGGTTATAAAGACATCAAAAAAAAAATCAACGACCACTCAAATATGCCGATTCCGAAATGATCTCTCTTGCTTGCTGACCTCGTGAACCTCACTCCAAACGTTTGATTGAGACTTAAACTGTGAATGCAGTTAGGTTTTTTTTGTCGGTCCTTCGAGCCGGGTAATCCACCGACTTATTGACCAATCGAAAGGTAAAATGCATGCCAAGGACGCCCAACGTCCAATTAGTGCATCCGACTATTCTAAACACATCCAATCGCACCCACGCGAAAAAGACCCACCAAAGCAATACATACCTTAATATCCTGTTGACTCAAACCGTTTTGTTTCAATTTCGGACGTTTCGACAACTTTGGTTTCGACTTAACAATCGGCGTCAGCTTTGGAATAGCGCCCATCGTATTCATCGTATTAAGTATTGTCACAGTGCCGGGCACTGCACCAGGACCTATTAACGCTCCACCCTTAGCCGCGGCAGCAGCTGCCATTGCCAATTGGTGTTTTTGCTGAGCCAACAACAATGCCTGTTGCTGTTGCTGTTGATGATGCTGAGCGGTAGCGACGGCGGAGGCTTCTTGTGAATTAGGTGAACTTGTTGGATCATATTTAAATTCAACAGGATCATCGTATTCATCAAGCATCAGCTGTGGTTCCATATATGACGCGTCCATTTGATCATCGCAGTCACTGTCGTTGGGATCTATAAACAAACAGACAAAAGAGACCGGGAACAAGGGGAATGGGAGCAAGGAGGAGGAAAATATTGCATTTATTTATAGTTTCCTATGGCATTTATAATATTTAATAAAATTATATTAAGCAATTTATCGGAAAAGCTATAGGGATTTTAAAGCCATTTTTTTTTGTTTGTTTCTTGTTTTTCTTTTTAAACATACAACACAGAAATTCTTCTCTTTCGTTATAAAAAATGTTTTAATTAGTTTTTTTTTTCTCTTTGAGATTGCATAGTTATTTTTGTGATTAAAAAAATAAAAACTGAACCTAAATGTTGGTTTGGTTGGTTTTTTTGGTACCCCTATTGAAGCACACACATTTTTCACGTCGGCCAAAAATCCCTATGCTCATCCCGATTGAATATAAAGAGTAACGTTTTCTTAGTTTTATTTAATTTTTTTTTTTTTTTGTTTTATTTTCTTTCTTATTTTTTATTTTTTATTTTTTTCCAATTCTAATAGATTTAAGCAGATTTTTTTTTAATCGTTAATGTTATGTAAGAGAAACAAATATTTTACTTTTCAACAGAAAAAAAGAAAGAAAACAAAAAAAAAAAAAGGAAAAAAACGCAACACCTTAGATTTGCTGAATTGCTGAATATAATTGAGGGGAAAACTCACCTGCCGACGGAAAAAAGAATTACACGCGCGAGTTGTTTTCAGTCTTTTTGTTCTTTTGTTTTTTTTTTTTATCAAATAAGCACGACAGGCCACAATAATTATGTAACTTATTCACAACACTTGAAAGGATATAATATATGACTAAACTTTTGTTTTTGAGAGAAAGAGAGAGAGAGAGTAAACGCACAAAATCCCTTTTAGCTTTTCCGATAGATGGTTTTTTGTTCAAAAATTGTCTAAAAAAAAAAAAATTAACCTAATATACTGTTATTTTGAGATGAGTTTTGTTTGCTGTTTTTTTTTTATATTTGTTGGTGCAAAAATGGTGATTTGATTGCAAAGATGCTGTTAATTTTTGTTTTTTATGAAGTGATTGTTGGTTAAATATTGCATCAAATGTCGACACGAAATGCAGTTATTTCTATTTCTTGCAGGTGTAATGAAACATTTACTTTTAAAAATGAAACACCGAACTTTTTGTAAAAGATTCAACAGTTAGTTAAATGATTTTTTTTTTCATTGCTTTTAATATTCATTCTCGGGATTTTACAAAAATATAAGCTTATAAAATAAGAAGTTATATAAAAATTAATTTAAAAACTAAACTCACCGGAAGTACTATTGTCATTGTCATTGTTTATTCTGTCTTTGGACTGTGATTTGTGTTTCTTAGATCGGCCATCTCTTGAGTCTGTGCAGTCCTATTGAAAATAATTTAACAAGTACATATTAAAATTTTGAAACTTCGACAGGAGAATAGAGGTGAAACAAAATCCGAAACTAATAATCATTTATAGTGTTCAGCTTTAGTTTTACGAAGTCACAATGGCGACAATTTTGATATAAAATTGTCTATTGTGACCCTCAAAGTATTTAAGTTGAAGGTTATAAATGATTATTGGTTCTAAGGCCCAATGTTTTAAAGGAAGTAACTTACATTATTGTCCTGATCATTATCACAGGATTCGCGCTGATTGTCATCGGAACCTTCATTGCCTGAGTATCCATCGCCAGTCATCTTAGGTTCATGTTTTGGCGAATCCTAAAATAAAAAATAAAATTTTTTGTTAAAACGGGTTGCCTTGAGCGATTTCTACCTAAACCTTGGTTTATATTTGAAGTGAAGTATAAAATGTGATAAAAATTTAGTTCCACCTGCAATTGGTTCCACATCATATTCGCTTCACTTCGAAATGTAAACGAAAAAGGTAAATGCAAATGTGTAGCGTTTATAAAATTCTGATGCATGAAACTATAAACAGAGATAAAGAATTCTAGCTGATTTTTTACAATAGATAAGTTATGATACTTGAACTTGAGTCACGTCGGTAATAGTTGTGACATGGTGTATAGGAAACTGTACTACTTTTCGTTTCTTCTTTTTTTGGTACATTGGTACGGTTCCATTACAGGATCCTTCCTCGCAGACTTTTCAAATTAAAAACAACTTGCAAATAGTTTCCAGCTCAAGAATATTTGTTGAACATAAAATTGACTAAATATTGGAACAATCTATATGATAAGCAACTAGATCAATACAAATAATATCATCGAGTATGTACATGATTTCACGATAAATTTAGTAATCATTTTGTTCGCGTGTTTCAAAGTGATTAAAGTTGATCTTTTTTTTTGCGCAGTAAATATCAGAGTACAAAAGTAAATCGTATTTCTTATGATAACCACAAACATCACTGAGCAAATTTACAAAGGAACAAGATCAGTTGAATTGGATTCCCCCATTTATTACATTTACGAAAGAAAATTGTCAATACTACTCATCAAGATCATAGGTATTAACTAATAAGGTTGTCTTAAAGCTATGTACCTTGCTCCTATGGAAGGTTTTTCTCGAACTTTAGGTACTGATAGATCAAGCTGACACAGACAACACTTTGAGCCACTCTTCTGTTGTAATTACAAAATTGACCGCCCTATAACAACCCAAAAGAAATGATAAATCTAAGCTACAAATTTCGTATAGCTTAAAGTTGGTCTTAAAAAAAGAACACCAATCCGCCTTGTTTTATAATATTAAGAAGATATGTATACGTACATAATCACTGACTTTTTCACCGTATAAATGACGAAGTAGGAATGAGAAGCACAATATGATCGAAAAAACTGATCAGCATCTAGATTTTCCCACCAATTGCTGTTCCCGCTTTCGCTTTTGTTATCTGACAATTTTCAGTTTAAAGGAATTTTATTAAGTATTTCCGAAGTTGGAAACAAAATGTAAATTGCACGATCACAATTTCAATATCAGGAGGTGTTACTAATTTGATAAGTAAGTAAGCCTTCATTTATAAAGTAGTTAATAGTTTTCTATAGATCGACGAAGATATTAGCCCCCTGTGAATCATAAGTTGAACTGATCAAGATTGTTGATTAACTAGTTCTTGTTCCATGTAAATCCTTAATACAAGGATATTTTTCGCTTGATTTTCAAATTGATATCCTATAACCGTTTAAAAAGGAATAACCTCTGCCATCCTCATTCTCTCTAAGTAATATATGACTATATGACAACTTGTTTACACAAAACCGAAATGCTTACCTGCATCATAGCATCCCTATCGTACTCATCGAAATCATTGCCGGTGCCATTGGAACTGCCCGATAACTTTCGAGGCCGTCCACGTTTTCTCTTCGGCATTGATGATAACGCTGTGCCAAGTAACGATTGCTGATTGTTGTTCATGTTCAACATACTCTGTGCTTTAGTACGCTGCTGTACCAAATATGGTTGAATACGATGCAATTGCGGTGGTGGAGGTGTAGGCGCAGCCCCACTTGGCTTATCATCATTTACTTCCGTCAGACCCTTTATTCGTAGACTCTCGGCAACGCGTAAAAACGCCGTCAGGCGTTCTTGATCAACTGAAACTTCACCGCGATACATGAAGTCAAGTAGACTCTTCATATCTGAGTAGGGAACATCTTTTAATATAACAATTGGATGTTTCTCCGGATGATTGACAAAGAGTGCGTTAAAGTACGGACTGCAGGCTGACAAAACCATCTAAAAAAAAAAAGAAAAACAAAAATTAATGTTATAAATGTTATGTTTTTTTTTTCCAATCACTGCTCTTTAAAAAAAAAACTTACTTTGTGAGCCTTCAAATATTGTCCTTCCACGGCCAGCGTGACATCGGTGAAGGTTTCAGCGTGTAGTAATTGATCGAAAACTGAGAGAAGGTTACTCTGATGGTTATTCCATCGTAAGCAGAATCTTTGGGATGCCATTTTGTTTGCCTTTTTTTTTGTTTATTCTTTTAACTTTTCAATTGCCTTTAAACTTAGTTTTTAAGTATATTCACGTACTTATTCTTAATAATGTTTTAATTGGCATATATATTTAATATTCAAAACTTTACGATATATGTAGGTATGTGTGTGTGTTTTCTTTATATTACAAAAATGTTCATAATTTAAATAAATTATTGCTTTCACGTTACAAAATCGTATTTATTGTTGTTTTGATTATTGTTTCTGGAAAAAGAAAAAAGAAAAAAATTATATTATAATAATGCACATGTTGGTGTTAAAATTCATTGATAAGTTTAAAATAATTTCGACATACGATATAACGACCAAATTCGGTAGTCCCTTGAAGCTCGTTATAACCGATTTTGACTGTATTATAGACTCGCCGAATTTAAACTAACTAATTGGAGACATAAAACTCTTTATTACAAAAAGAATCATTATTAAAGTAAATTAAATACTTCATTTGAGGAATACAACTAAGCCACAATCCGTTATTTTGTTCTAGTACAAAATATTACTTGTCAACACTATCAACAATAAAATAACACATAGACAGGAGCGAATTATGGCCAAAAGTAGAATAAAAGTGCATATTTCAACTGTAGGACTCCTACCTAAGTTGACACTTTCTTAAAAATCAGTCAATTTGAACCTGCACGAAATGTTCAACTCAACTTTAATTATACCTATAATTTAAATGACAGACAGCCTAATGACGAAAAAGTATTGAGTAGTCGCAAATAGTATTGAGTAGTTGCAAATTTCAGCTCATAATTATCAGGATTTGTTAAATAAGTAAATAGTTTATAGGACTACAGCTGAATCGTCTCTTTAAATAGCTTTATAAGGCCAAAGGAGTTGTTTCTTTTAAAGACAAATCTATAAACAAACCAAGTGGGCATGGCGCCAAGCATTGTTCAGACGAATAATATTGACGAGGTCAATGACTAAATAAGCTGTTCTAACAAAAATATACGCCCCTGTGGGTGGATTTTAAATGTTAATATAATGATTTGTTCTCGATTAAATTAAGCTTCCTTTGTACGGATGTTCTAAGAAAACTAAGCAAAGCATTTTTGAGGGTGAGTATACGGACTTCGCGCAAAATTTTAATAACTTTGTTCACGGACTGTACAGAAATTGCTCCATATACTAATATAATTTGACTCTTATAACCATCTCTAACACCAACGGTTAACCCCCATAAAAGAGCATTACAATGGGTTCACAAGGAACTAAGTGTGGTGCAGTAGGATTCACCCTCCTCTACCAACCAGTAAACCTAGCCTAACCTAACTTCTACTTCATATTGAATTTTTATACCTCTAAAAAAAACAATCTTTATAAAGTAACCTAGCTAATAATGACAGGATCTCAAATCTCAACTCTCTGCGGGTTTGCTAAGATCGATAGAAATTTTAACAGTTTAGACTGCTGAAGAGGATACAATTGACACATAATAAATTTCCGTTCCTTTTCGGGCTTGTGGTTACTTGACTTACAAAATATAACTCCAGATTTGAGTTAGGTGTTCAAACAACATTTCTACATGTGACTACCCATTCTTGCGAATTGAATTGATCAAATGAAAAACCAGAACTCGATTAGTTGATATTCAACTCATCCAGTTAATTATTAGTCATCGTCAATTCTAAAAATTATTAAAACGAAACCAATTATGAGCGAAATTTGTGGAAACTTTAGAGGAGAAAAAACATTTCATCACTCTGCTCGAGCTAAATTTAAGCTCCCATACAAAATTCTCACCAAAATTTAGATGAGCTAAATTTAAGCGAATCCATTTAGCCGAGCGGTACGCTGCTTCAGCTAAAAAATCGAATTTGCATTTCAGACTGTACTTCAAATATGTACACAGTTATCTGTCAAACTTTAACACGTCCATTAATGGTTCGGCACATTTTCTCAAGCTAAATTTTGACAGATCTGTTGGTTTTTTTTTTCTTGTGGAAAAGTAAATAGGGATAAGTTTTTTCAACGAACACCTCGATGAGGAATCCTTTGAAAGTGAAAAATTTGAAAACAACGAATAGCAGACAAGGAAAAAAGAAAGTGCAACTAAAATATAACACTTTTTCACGTCGATGCATTTTTGAAGGAAGTTATTTTCAACGAACAGCTGTTTTCTGTGACACTTACATAAAGGGTACGCCAAATAACTTTTTTTTTTTAAATGCTATAAAAAAAACTACTGAATATTTTCTCAAATTTCTTTTTTTATTTGAAAGTACAATCCTTCCGGTTTATAATGGAAAATAATTTCATTCAAATGGCTGCCTCGGCTGGCCATGCAGTAGCCTACACGATCGGTCCAATTTTTAAGCACATTATCGATTGTGTGCAGCTGTATTTCACCAATGGCTTCACGAATATTGTCCTTTAAAGAGTAAATTGTCTCTGGCATGTCGGCGTAACACTTATCTTTTACGGCACCCCACAAATAATAGTCCAACGGTGTCAAATCGCAGCTCCGCGGTGGCCAAACGACATCAGCAGGCCCACTTAGCGAAGCGAAAACGCATTGGATGGTCAGTTGGCTTCAACTCCTGAACCAATTGGACTTTGTATGGCGTCATACCAAGGTCTTTATGCAAAATTCGTCTCAATGATGTCTCCGAAATGTTCAATTGTTGAGAACGACGGTGAATTGATGTTGATGGCGCTTCACGCACACTTTCTGCCACAGCAGCAATTTTCTCGGGTGTACGCACTGTTTTTGGCTTTTCACGCTTTGGTTTATCGATGAGGATGCCAGTTTCTTTCACTTTTTTCACAAGATAACGAACATACGGAGCTGACGGTGCTTCTCTTCTTCCAAAATCCGTACGCAATTTTCGCACACATTCTGCAACATTACCATGATTTTCAAAGTAATGTCGCAATATTTCCCAGCGTTGTTCAAGCGTATACACAACCATATTCGTTCAGCGGAAGGATAAAACTAATTATCTGTCAAATCAGACATGAGCTAAGTGTTACCATTCGCGAAATAAGCACAAGTTGAAAAAAAAACGTTAGATGGCGGACCCTTTATATCCACAACGCTTTCCATGTCAAAATTGAGCTAGAGATTTAGCAAATGTTTGGAGAAAAAAAATTGGAGAGCAGCTAAAATTTAGTTTCGCTCGAGCTGCATACTAATTGCTAATCATATGACAGCTAAGTGCGTTTTATAAGCTAATCAAAACACTCTGAACACACTTCGTTTACAGGATGCTTGACTTTCTCGAGCTCTGTTCAGTGGTTTGCCCTGAATTAAAAAAAGTAAGACGCAAAACTCTAGGCTCTAGGGTAATGGATGTCAATGGAATTCCCTATAACTTATTAATGGGTGGTCCACAATCATTAATATATAGAAACAGAGAACCGCGCCTCCTTTTTCTTCTGAGCAACAGCGTCAACCATTCAATAATAAAATCAATTTACCCAAAAAATCACCTGTTTCCCAATCAGACTGACGAAAGACTTGATAAACTTGTGCAGAGGCAAAAAAAAAAGTCCCTAAAGCAGATAATAAAAAAACAAAAATAAAAGCACGCATTCGAAACGTCATCCAAACTTCACCTTTCCTCTTCACCCAAGTTTAACATTATTTGTAACAATTTATTATTATTATTTTGATTTCTTTTATTCTCTCCCTCTGTCTTATTAAAACAAGAAAAAAACTAAAACATCTCAATGTTACGTAGAAAAATACCAACAGGTGGTCTCCCTTTGTATAGGTACATAGTTCGGGTTCGTCTATGGTCTATCTCTATATCAATGTCGTCCAAGCAGGAGTATCTCTATCTCTAACTGCGATATGTTTAGTCTATGGTCGTGTGGTGCTAGCGCATAGTAATTTTTCATCATAAAAACGAAACACAAAATGTCGTAATAAACACTTAAATTATTGTTTCACACACAAAATGCAATTGT
Source organism: Cheilosia scutellata (assembly GCA_955612985.1). Classification (NCBI taxonomy): domain Eukaryota; kingdom Metazoa; phylum Arthropoda; class Insecta; order Diptera; family Syrphidae; genus Cheilosia; species Cheilosia scutellata. The sequence goes on along the minus strand of OY015312.1, from coordinate 108,671,699 downwards.
ATACCAAATACAATGGTGACGATAAAATAAACTAAACTAAAACTAAACTAATCAACCTGACACAGACACATTAGGATTTGAAAGAGTACCTATATTCTAAGAGACCTAAGCTAAATGGGGGTTGCGGCTTAAGAGAACTAAAAAGCTTTGATAGAGATCGAAGAGGAGCTTTTCTTCTGAATATATTGGAGACAATAATTAATTGCTATTAAAACAAGTGTACAAGTGTTTTAGATAGAAAAAAAAAGAAACAAACAAAATACTACAGCAATGGCGCAACACCCACACGAACGAAATTAGAGAGAATTGAGAAGTGTAAACAACCACCCTTGCTCGAGATTGGGGGTTAGGAAAGGAGAAACAGAACACAACTCCCACATTAAAGAAAAAATAATAATAAAATATTCAGCAAAAACGTGTTTTCTGTTCGAAATTTCCTGGAAGGAGGGAATTTTATTTTCAACTACATATGGAAATACCCACAACGAGTGTGAAAATTACACATTCTCTCATGACTTTTGATCTATTGATCGTTCTCGTGCGTGCTTTGGGGATCGAATGACAAATTGCATAGAATTCTAAAACGCTATCTTGGTATTCCTCTTCCTCCTATTTTTAAACTTTTTTTCTTCTTTTCTTGTTCAATTTGTTCGTTTACTGTTCATTCCTATGATTTGCTCTCCACCCAAGATTAGCTAGGATGAGGAGAATTTATTTTAGGACATTGAGAGAAATTCCTTTTTAAGCAAAAGCGATAACACCACAAAAACAAATCCACTACGAGAATGACGAACCGTAAAGGAAAAAAAAAAAAAAAAAAAGGCGAAACAACAAGGAGCGAGTGAGCAGTATCCATCCACCACCAAACCAACCGAGAGAAGGGTGCTAAAGGAAACAAAAAAAAAAACGGAAACGACAAAAACAACAAAATTAGTGGGTAAGTGTTTTTGTTTCTTCTCTTTTTCTATACATATCGCGCGCACCCCAAGCAGAAAGAGATGGAAACCCCCCTCCCCAACCAGAAGAGGATAGAGGATTCTTTAAAGCAAACGACGATCCTTTCCCTCCGATGGTGAATTGGTGATCGTGCCAACATTCCTCTATATAGCTACAGTATAAAATATATGTATGCACATAGAGCTCGATCCCTATGTATTCTTCCCCCCAAAAGCGTTTTTTTTATCGTTTATTTTTGCTCCCTCTCCCTCACGGACACCAAAAGGCAACAAAAAAAAATTAAGAAAAGTTTCGTTTTATATTTTGTTGTTGCCGACTGTGTAGTGTATACTTATTCTGTGCGGTGTTGTTGCTTGTTTTTACTGCCCTCTTATCGGAGACATTTACACACATACAATAGGAATAAGAAAATAAATAAAAATCCACTTGCACGACAAACACAAACACACGATGGATCGTACTATACGATGTCTGATAGGATTTAAGGCGAATATAAAAAACAATTACACAATAAGTAGATTCCTTGGAAAGTGTGATTGATAAAAAATTCCAAAGAATTTCGTTTCACTTCCAAGTACACCAAGCCACGATCACCAAAAGGGAATAATTAAAATATGCGAACAAATATGATCCCCCCCCCCCAGTAGAAAAGGAAGAATTATTTTATTAATTTGCCAGATCATCAAAAAATCTCACTTGTATCTTTTACTGGGCTGTGTTTTTTTTAGAATACGCCCTTTTTATGGATTTATTTCAATTTTTCTTTGCAACACTACGATCGGGACACCCTTAACACTAGAACTGATCGGTCACTTGTAAAATCAAAATAATAATCACCGTTTTTCGCTCCCCTAATGAAAAAAAAATATATACATATATGTATAATTCTACTCCATTTTGTTTTATTTTTTCACGTTACACTTCCATCGTCGTCGTCCATCCACACACACGGCACGACACGTCCTAGAGAGACCAAAGTATAGATCACTTGTGATCGCGCAAAACTTCGTAGAACAAAATGTACACACGACACGATGTGGACTGCGGTGGAGTGTGGAGAAGCGGGCGCGCCAAGCAGCAAGAGGGAGGACAGAGTACAAAAAAAAAATAATGGAAATAAGGAATCTAACTCCCCAAACCTAATGGGCTCTACAACTCTCCACTAACTAACACTTGTCTATTTTACAGCCCCTTGTAGCTGGTTGAATTTGAGCCGTCATCGTCGTTGACTCTTCTAATGGCCAAACGAATGTTGTGGAGTATCCCTCTCTCCCTCCTTACAGTTCCCAACAGCCTGACAAGCAATATTCTTCTATTCGGGTAGAATATCCCCCCACGAATACTAATGTAAAACCGGATTCGAATGATCATGATTGTTCTCCAACATCTACATTGGTATTTCATGGCGGCGCAGTGGCAGTGGGCAGCCCTGACGTGTATGTATGCACAGCGGAGAAAGTACTGTGTGGTGTGCTCCCTTGCTCCGAGATGAGGAGAGTAAAAGCTCCAAAGTAAAATAGGACGAGTGAAGTGGAATTGCCAGGTGGAGTGTATTTTTTTTTTTTTAATTTTGAAGCTTTCTAATAGTGTTCTTACATTTGTTTGGTATGACTAACTAAATTTTTCATTAATTTGCTAGTTACGTATATTTTCTCTAAAATTTAAGGCTTTTGTCAAACAATTAAACGTCAAAAAAAAAAGCTATTTGGCGTCAAAGTTTTATTGTTCGGTTTTTAGTTTACAGGCACAAAGGTCTAGTCGTCTAGATTTATCTAACCTATATCAAAGGCGCTAAGTCAACCAAGTAGTCGGACAAGGAATTATGGAGTAGATTTGTTGGCGGTTACTCTATCGTATCTGTCAACTGAAAAAAAAACTTGTTCAATCTCTGCCCATAAAAACACATTACGTCGGCCAGTTTTCAGACTTAGTAAATGTCCCTTATTTCCCAAAATATTTCAAAATTGTTTACAGATTGAAAAGTTTTCAAGTCTACAAGTCTAGTCGTCCTAGATTAAAAGTTAAGTTTGACGTAGGGTTTTGAGGAGAACCGTCACAAGACACTAGGCACCTTTGTGGACTCATCGCAATCCCTAGTCGTCTTTAAGGTCTGCTGAAACCAACGCGAAAATGCGAAGATTGGCCTTGGTTAGAGAATGCCTTCAAGTTGACTAGATTTTTCTAGACTAGATTGCTTAAAAACGATAGAAAGTTACAGTGCACCATTAATTGGGTCGGAAGCCTGTTTCGTATGTTCAAAATAAAAAAAAAAAAAAAAACAAGTTGAAAATTAAAGTTGTCAACACTGAGTAATAAATAATGCCAAGACTACTGCAGCCACCTAAAGTCTAATGATATAACCCTAGTACGCCAAACTTTTAACATTTAATTTTCAGCTTCAGCAGCTTCAAAATTCGAAAGTTTATTTGTATGGCTTATTCGGAGACACCAGTACCTACGCATTCAAAAGTGAGCTCAACTTGTCGAAACTCACGCATTTCCACAAGATGAATACTTACTGGTATTAGGTCATATTTTCATGGTACATATTTAACCACTGAAATAATTTATTAACTAGAGACATAAAGACATCACAATCGGTGCCTTTATTAAAAAATCATTTTTGATCTTGACAACGGAGAGTATTCAACTAGGCAACTTCACGAGTCAATCGAACAACGCTAGAATGACAGCCATACGCACGAGTAACTAGTAAATCTGCAGGCATGTAGCCAAGTTTGGCATCGTCGATAATGCCAACTGCCGAATGAGGGTTAATTTTCTTTGCGGATGTCCGGCTACAGCGATGACTAGTAGACATCACGCATTAGGCAAGCCATTCTTTAATGGCCTTTCGGACATCACGGGCATTAATTTCAATAACAAAATTGACTTGCTTAATTCCCGTTGGTTTTGACATTCACTCACATAATTCTACCCTTGTCGTGAGTTCTGGACTCTGCTTTTTAGGACTACTTAAAAATATTCGTTGAACTCAATCTTGATCTTAAAATGTTGCTTTTGAATTATATGTAGTTAGTTCGTCAACAAAAAAAAAAGCACAAGCTCCGCTAATCTTTTAACACTTACTGGATTTTGGGGATTTGCTACTTGAATTTGAGTGTTACAGCAGCAGCTTCAAATGGAATCAGTACCATCAGACATGCGTCCTCTGGGTAGACCTAAGATAAGATGGATAGATCAAGTCCATAATCTCTCCTCTACCCGTATGGGGATTGCCCTTGATGATTTGGATTTGATGGCGGAGGATCGACAGCTATGGGGGTCCACTTGAGCAACCTACACCCGCGACCTACTTAATGGACAAGCGGACCATTTGAAAATGAATGAGTTAATTCGTCAAAAAAAATTAAGCAATTGATCTCTAAATTTTCCAGAAAACAAATTTACATTGAGTGATCGTGTCACTAACCACAGCAAACTTCATAGAATCACTGCTTTTAAATTACATGGAGCGCTTAAGTTATAAATTCCTGTGAAAATGTTAAAAACAAAAACCAACCGGCGATGTTACTTTGAGAACAGTCGCCTTCATTTGACGTTTGTTAATATGATGACTTATTTTTGCTTTCTTAGAATAATAATATGCGAGTGTCTACATGTTTTTGTGAGCTGTGATTTTCAGACCAAACTACCTAAACCTGGCAGTGCTGCATAAGCAAGAGAGTCTCCATTTCTCATGGAGGATTTTCTCTATTTGATCTTTCTGCGCCCCCTCCTCTATTATCACTCGAACACAAACACAACCCAAGAAAAGTGTGAGATAAAAAAAGAGAGGAGAAATGAGAACATTTTCAGATATTGTTGTTTGGAGAGATTTCTCAACGATCTTCTCCACCACGCATATATCCAAAACACATTCAAACACTGGACATATTGCTACATGTTACTTTACTGAAAGCTTTTCATTTGGTGTAACATTTCCCCCCTTTCGCGGCTGTATTTGTGAACTTCTCTCTCTCTAGCTCGGTTTTGTCATTTAGTCATTGTATTGGTGATGTTGGTGGATGGATCCATTTGGACAAATTCAAAAGGCTCCCGCTCTACACATTGTGTAGACTTACATACATGCAGGTACATAGCACCATGAACTGTAGAGAATCACTGAATCGTGTCTTGCCTGTTTGCCTTGCCCTATTGCGTGTTCTTTTTTTTTCGTATCCCTCTCTGCCGCCACTCCACCGCCGCCAGTGTACACACAACTCCAACCAACAATCATCTTGTTTGCTGTGTCTCCTCCTTTGCACGTTCACGTTGTGGCGTTCGTCTACTCTATAATTTCGACGTTGCCTACGTGGTAAAGGAATTTTATTTTTCTTCTCATCATGGGACATGTATATATGGATACGGGGGTACCACACACCACACAGAAATACCACCACTACATAAGCGACATGGAAAATGGGCACACACCGACGACGACGACGACGGGCTCTAGAGTGTGGAGGAATGATCATGAGTACGACGCGACGACGAAGGAGGGCGGAATGGATGAATCGCGTGGACAACAACGTTACCGAGGGAAGTGGAGTGATGCCAAGAGAAGGAAAAGGCAAAGGCGATTAGGTACACCGAAATAAAATAAAAAAAAAAAAAACCGATTGGATTATGGAGTGGAGATTCGAATTTTTTTTTTTCGTTGAAGGCAACTTACTGAAATGACATAGAAAAGACGAACAGGCACACACAAAAACAACAACATTTACGGCGGCACACTAAGGTGGGGCACCTGGTGGGGATACATGCTATGAATACCTTACAAAGGGAAAACTGTAAAATTGAGGTTTCCCTCCCCCTGGACACCAGCCAGCTCCTCTTCACAATTTCCTTCGTTTGAATGGATTTCCACTTTTTTTGTTCGTTTTTGAAAAATGTTGCAACATGCAATGTGAGTGATCGTGGAAAAGTTTAAATACTGCCGAGGGTTGTGTGCTGTAGGAAATATCATGTGAATCAACAGGTTGATGTGGTGACTGGTGATGGTGACCCAACCACCGAACAAGAGGAGTGGGACACACGAGGGCGACACTGACACACCGAGAAAGGGGGGACAAGTAGCTTTGTAAAGTGTGTGTTGTGGAAATGTCCACTGAAAAGGGTGTGGATGATGATAGTGGAAATAACTATTTTTTTTTTGTTTCTCTTTATTTTTTCCTTTTCTCGAACGTTCATCGAATTATAAACCCCCTTTTTATTACAGTGGAAGAGGAAACAATATAAACAGGGCGTCTCTTTTTCACTGGCATGGTGGAGAGTCGTCCACTAGCTTCTGTTACTGCGCAGCACACAAGGGGTACAAAAATACGGACAGGAAAAATCACAGCTTTCTCCCTGTGAATACGCTCTCGCTCTGTGTAGATCGTCGGTTTTTCTGTGCGACTGTGTGCGCTCGCGCGATATAAGGGCAATAAATAGTTCGCATCCTCTTTTCTATTCGACTTTTATGCTTGACTGATAGAGCGAAAAGGATAGGGGGCGAAGCGGCCAGGGGGTGCGCCAAGCAAGAAGGTGGTGGCGGAAGAGGAGTTTGTAATAGAAAACACTCGCATGTATCAGAGTTTGAATTAGAAATAAAATTAGAGGAGGCTTTGTTGTTGTTGTGAATATATACATACCACTTATAGAAGTGGGTAGGTATGGGATGGGTGGGTTTTTTTTTCATCTGCTGGACATCACGGTTTAGCAATCAATTTTGGTTTTTTCCTTTTGCCTCACCCTGTTGTTGGGTGAGGGAAACTCTAAATGTAGGTAGATGCGGGTTTGAGCAATGACTTGCAGGAGGATTTGTATGTCTCAACTATGCCTGCTTGGTAAGTAGACAAGGACACCCTATGACAACAAGAGTTCAACTTTATCACAAAGTTGAATAAACTTTCTATTGTAGAACTCAATAGAGTATCTAGTGACGACATCATTGACGTTTGACAGTAATAATGGCGGTCTTTGTCTACACAAAAAATAGGTCCTTATCAGCAGTAGTTCAAACTGCTTAGTATTTGGGCTTTTCAGAATATGAGAATCATCTACCGAGTGTTCAGCTGTCAGATCGAAAGTCTATACTATACATACCTGAACATGAATACGAATATTGTTTGTATTTATACAACTCAAAAGTTCAACTTTATTGGTAAGGTTGAATCGATATCCTCCGTTCTATTACGAAACTTGCGTGAATCCGCAGACGACAAACTGAAGTTAGGTATACCTATTGAAAGTGACATAACAACAAGTAAAAGTATTATCATCGGCCTTACAAATGTAGTGGCAAAGTGAATATACCTTCCTGTGGAGGATATAAAAATGACAGTAGAATGACTCTAGTTTTTGAGATTTATGTTGTTTTCCATTGGCCAAAAATAATAATCGTTCGGAATAAAAAAAAAACAAACATTTCTAAAACCGTTCCATTGCATTGGCGCAAAAATAATACTCTTGTATTGATTTTGAGAAGAGAAGCAGGCAGCTGCCATAGATTAATTTTTGACATTTCACCAAATACAAGCGAGTATATGTAGTTAACAGAAGCAGTTTTCTTGTTCCATATGATTCCAGAAGAAGTGAATCCCCGTGTGAAACCAATAGAAACCGATATTAAATATGAACTCAAGGCTACATATTACAAATGTCACAACTTTAGGACAAAATCTGACGTCTTTTTGAAGTGCCAATTTTTGACATTGGACTTCGTGCCAATTTTTGACATGTAAAATAGAAGCTATAGAAATGTTATTTAGTAAGACCCAATATATCTAACATTCTCATATTTGATGATGAAAAACAAGTTGTCACATAATGATGCATTTAAAATGATATTTCCTAACCATGATTCAGTAGGTACCCTTATTCAGAAGCATCTACAAAATGTACACCTTGTTCTTAGTGAATAAATGGCCTTGCTGGTCATCGAGTGATAATGATCATACCAACAAAAAGGAAATAATTGAAATTAGATTACACTATCATATCCGTTCAATTGCTTGCTAACTGTCAACAGCTTAACTGAACGATAAAGCATAAAAGTACATATGTACATACTCAGGTTTTTTTTTTAATGAAATTGTGTCAAGTTAGTATCAATTGATTGGTGTAGGTAACTATGTAGTTTTATATAATGTATAGGTATATTAATAATTATTGGGAAGATGTCATCTGCATCATTCAATATCAGCGATTTCCAATTCCAACAAGAGTTAAGACACAAAAATGGCCGAAATGTCACTTTTAAGATGCATTTGGTACATCTACAAGGTACCTACCTAGTAGCGTCAATATTGTCTAAATGTTTTTGAGCTGTCATTAAAATAAAATAAACACATTTTCCATAACAATTCACATCGAATCACAGGTTTCCTGGTAGCAAATGTCATTATTTTGAAGGACATAATGACCCTTCGTATATAACCTCACAACTATTTCCGAAAAGAAATTCGAATTTTCCATGTAATATCGAAATTATGGCATATGCTTGTTCTAGTACATTTTACGAATTTTATTCAGTTAGAATTCTCGTAGGCATTATGTTTGTACCCTTAAAATTCCTCTTATTGACGGCACTGACTTGATTTGATCTATACTTATGTCGATAAGGACTGATGACGCACATCCTTTTGCTAGTGGATACCAACTGAGTAATTTCCATGGATGAATAAGTTTTTATTAGCTAGTACAGACTGAGTGCACCGTAAATTAAAGACCACATGTTTCAAAGTGGTGTTTGAAAGTACATACAAACATAATATGTAAGTACATATTTAGGCAGGTATAGTCATGGAAACTTGTTATAAGAATATAAGTTTTGCTAATTCTGAACCTTATAATAAGAAGCGAAGCGGTCCATTGTGAATGACTCAGGCTGAGATATGCTATGTATGGAATTAATACGCGCTATCCTTGTCCAATCCATTATTTTGTGCGAAATTTCAGATGCTCAGATTAAGTCACTGCAATAGATATGTTTCCATCAGTGCCCTGCTCCCTACAATCGACAGTCGGAAAGGTAGTTACAAAATGCAACCAAGTGAGGTTATAAACTTCCCAGATTCCAGACAACAGCAAACATAAACAAATCACATCGACTGTGATCTGTCACCAATTCCAATCGCCAACTACATATAAGGGTTGTATAATATGTAGTTACCAATCTACCAAAACTCAATTTAGGAAACATCCATTTAAACTGACTTGAATGACCTACATTCACGCATGCAGCGTGTGTGTGTATAAATAAATTGGATTCATATTGCATTCCTGAGAAGGCGCAATCCGACCCGCATCAGAAACGATACACAAAACTTATTATACATACATTGGGGAATCGCAAATGACTAAGTATACGATGACTCATCCGAGATCTGAGTATGATCGCAGATTTTCTACAACATAGTTCAAGTCGTTAGCACTATTCGGGATCAACAACTTTGACATTAGATTTGACATTTGCTTTTAACTTTCTAACTCGATATTGTGTTCTGTTGCGGCGTATAAAAACAGCTCTTACGTAAACCCTGTTTTTTTATTCTCCTTTATCTCATCCCTTTCAGTGTTCTCAACCCACACAGAAAAAAAAGCTCCACAAATCATGTCACAACCTAGCAACAATAAAAAAAAAACGAAAACGATCCTCAAAGCTCTATCTACTCTTGTCCCCCCTGACGTTTAGCTTTTCCTCTCAATTCTACCTTCCTTTCTCACACCTCTTAATATGACTTGTGTGTTATATCCCGTTATCCGCCACGTTGAATACCATTTCATTTCATTTCCTTCTCCCGCGTGTCACTATGAATACAAAGAACAAATATAAGTTAAAACAAAAAAAACATAACTCATTCGCCTTAGTATTGTTCTAGGTTCCTATCTAGTATCTGTAGAGAGCCCACACACTTCTTCATTTCATGGCAACTTTGAAAAAGGCATTCACAGCGAAAAATTGACTCGCACTTCTCTCTGTCTGTCTCTATCTGATGGGGATTCATTTCCATTGGGGTTTTTTTTCGGTTGCCTTTTTTGCCTTTTTGCGTTCCTAGCTAGCTGGTCTCCTTGGTGTCGTGTGGAAAATCCTCTTTTATAGGATTAAAAATCCAACAACAACCATAATGAGAAAATGAGCTTAAGGCGACCCAACATCACACATAGAAAGGGGTTGTCTCCTCCACTCCTTTCCTTGCCACCTATTTTGTTGTTTATTTTTCTGTTCTTGCATTTTATACAGGAAACAAACTTGTTAATTAAATTATGGACAAGGAGGAAGAATTAAAAAAAAAAACAACAATATGTGTGTGTGTCCAGAAATAAATCCTTTTCTTTCTCTATGCAGAAAAAAAAACACATAAAAAGGGCAAAAGTTCATTAAACACACATGCAGTAGTGTCCAAGCTCCAAGTCCATAATTTTGCTTGTATTTCTTCTTCTTTAAAATTTTTGTTTTCTTTTTTGTTTTTTTTTTTTATTTAACATAATTTGGTCAGTGACCTTTTATATGTTGTTCTACTTTTACAACAAAATTATGTTTTGTGTGAGAGGCAGAGGACAGCCACAGCAGTGAAGAAATGAAGAGGAGCCCATCAAAGCGGAGGGAAAGAAATTCACACAAGAAGAGATGTCACTCTCTTTTTTTTTTCTTAACATTCATTCTTCATTTTCGATAATAACACACACACGACACAATTTCTACAGCTGTAAATTTTTGGAGCAAATTCCATGGGGCATTTCTTTTTGGTTCACATTTCTTTTTATTCGGTTTTTTTTTCTTTTAACAGGTAAAAGGAAGAAACAACAACAACAATAATAATAAAAAGTAATACATAAGGTAGTGTTAACAGTTATCTCATAATTGAAATTCAAATAAAAAAAAAGAAGCAAAGCAAACTCACATTTACGATCGTTTCTCTCCTTAGATCTCTCTTGTTATGAGAAAGTATAAAATATGTTATCTTTATGAGGAGGAGCTTTTTTGTGATAGTGTTGCCAGTCAGTAGTTGATAGATTAATAGCAAAAAAGTTTGATTAGCTAGATATAGAATTTATGAATAGTTATTAGGTAGTTTTGGGGGAAATCGACAGCTCAAGTGAATGACAATTTCACTAGAGATTTTGTTGTTTATTAGATTAGTCAGGTATTGAGAACATTTTGAGAGGTGTCAACAATATGAAAACACTGCAGTATAATTAATCGAAAATACATCCAAAATATGTAGGTACTAGATTATCAATATTATCCATTATAGGATTTGAAATGCGTATTTCGCAGTTATAACAACTTCAAAGCGTTTTCACTGTAGAACTGGACTTGCAAAATCTCACAGCAAAACACCTTTCTTACCAAGACAAGAAGTCGAAGACAAAAAATACAAAAATTAGCTATAGTTCTATGCCCGTACTTTTGGTGCAATTTGTTAGACTCTTTGGGCCTTACCAATAATCATTTTTAATCTTCAACTTAAATATTTCTACGGTCACAATTATTAATTTTATATGAAAATTATCGCCATTGTGACTTCGTAAAAGTTAGCTTGGACACTAAAATTGATTATTAGTACCGCGGTTTATATATTTAACTAAGTGTGGAGAGTTTCTCTCATCTCACCACGATTTTCCACGAAACTAAAATAATTAAAAAGTACTGGAGCCCTTTAAAAAACAAAGAAAAATATTTTTCTTAACGTCTTTCATATGCTTGCTTCCTGGTGAAAATCTTAGAAAAAGTACCAATTACCCCTCATACCACATCAACATTTTTTTTTTTTTTTTTCGAACAAACATAACTGAATTAATGCAAAAACTACTACAATTTTAATTCAATTTATTTGTAATAAACTTAACATAAATGAAAATGGAGTTGTCCAAATTATGTTTCAAAATACTTCACAGCTGACTGTCAAATTGTTTTATTTGCGAAAGTAACGAAGAACTTAAGTCAAAAGCCAAACAATACAATTATCTCATGTTTGCACGTGGTTGTAAAAGTTTTAGAATCCTCATTATAACAATTTGACATTTATACGATTTGACAGCTATCTTAAATAGAATTTCTTGGACAAGCATTTTTATGGAAAGAGATATATAAATAGATAAGATACTGCATTCAGATGACCAAACGTGTGTTTTTTGATAGATTGTGTACTATAGTTCTCCACATCTAACCAGAAAGATGAAGCATCGTTGAAAGCAAACCAACAGTTTCCGAAAGCATCCTTTCAAAATTGTCTGACACATAATAATACGTGCGTCAATCTTAAGTTAGTAGACATAAATGTTATAGAGCGGTAGCAAGTCCATATGTATACATAGTTCGAATAAATATGATTGTTAGGATTTTGACAAGTCTAAAAAAAAACTGTCAATTAAAAAATTACTCAAAAATATACATAGCCAGTTATTCAAAGAAGTTTTTCAAAGTCGAATCAACCGTTTCTGATTTTCGAAAACGACAAAAATAGAGTAATATGTATACCAATTCGGTTGACTAATAAATATTTGCAACATTCAGCTTAAATATTTGATAGGTCGCAATAGACAATTTTATAGGTGAAATGTTTCCATTGTCAGTTTGAAATCAAAACACACCAACAGAACAAACTACCATTAGCTAAGTGTAGTACCCCATTTAGCAAAATAAAACATGGCCACAAAATATGGCATATCAAATCTAGTTTTCATTCTCTTAATTTTAAAATGACTAAATTCAAAATGACTGTAGAACGTTTCGTGTCAAAGTTTTTATTGGCATTAATTATGCGAATAGTTTTTTATTTGACGTGTACGGAGGGATAACTGCCAAATCTAGTCAAAAATTGTCTAGAATGAGTAAAAATTCATTTGGCATTTCGATTGTCTTAAATGCTGACTTACCTATAACTCAGTTGACACATTCAAAGTGACTTTAACGACCAATAACATTTTCTCTTTAAAATTGTCATTTGTAGGTATCGACAGTATTACATTCGATGGTTTTGCTGATTTTTGTAGGTTAAATTAGGTTAAAAAGAGGGTATGAGAGAGAAGTCTCATTTTTGTAAGCCGGGTTTAGTTCGTCTTCATACAACACATCCATGATCATTGATCAACTCACACATTCTATTAACCACACTTTTGCAATGAGATCGCTTCGCTCATGGCAAAAATTGCCCCAATATTGGTAACATTTTCGGATATTATAACAAAGGCCTAACTTTCCCTTTAAAAGGCAATGAATAAGTTGTCCTGTACTTCAAATTTTTCATAGATGAACTGTGTGGTTGCAATATCACCTGGATAACTTGGCTTTGGAACAAAATCAGGTGTAAAAATGTTTTTAAAATGATTTTACAAAATCTATAAAGCGCCGTGTGCCAATTGCGGTAAGTAGGAATTATTTTTGACAAATTTTCTGACACTGGGTGAAGAAAATTTCGCAAAAGTTTAAACTATTTCAACCATATCATCATAAATTCTTGACGTTTCCTTAGCTTCATTGTTAATTGTTTAAAAGCGCAAAATTAATTGAATATTAGAATATATTCCGCGGTACTAATAATCATTTTTAGTGTCCAGGCTAACTTTTACGAAGTCACAATGGCGAAAATTTCCATATAAAATTATCCATTGTGACCGTCAAAATATTCAAGTTGCAGACTAAAAATGATTATTGGTAAGGCCCATTGAATTTTCTGACCAAAACTCACATAAATGCTAAGAAATTAGTCAAGGGAAAATAATTTAACACAATTGACATAGACGGCCATAGGCTAATTTTGAGATAGGAACATTTTTTGACATATACTCATCCATCACCATATTCATTTGTATGCCTCGTACATAGTAAGGCCAAGGCCAATTGGGCTAAATTAATACTATCCTCGGATTTTCTGTCACTTATAAAAGTGTTGAAAGAGTCACCAAACTCTAATTTTAAAACAAAGATTTATCGAATTTTACGCTATTAATTAATTGAAATTTTACGTTTTATTTCCTCTTCAACATTCTAGTACAACTCAAGCAAAAGAAAACGTCAAAAATTTGCCTATGATAATTTATGATATTGCTCCTGACAGCTGAAAATTCGTTTTACACCACGATAGTGTCAGAAAATTATCCGAGGATAATAATTTAGCCCAGTTGACACACGGCCTAAGAGTAAGGCTGTTGCTATTCGCACGTTGTTCGGGACACGGCTTCGGGACACGACTGCGTCAAGTTGGGGTATGTGGCTCGCTACGCTCGCGGCAAGGACTCTAAACTCCAGTATTAGAATCCAACAGTTATATTTATAAAGAGTTTTTAATGAAAATAGAATTACGTTACGTGCCCGTGTCTCGAACATAGGAAACGTCAGTTCAGTACAAAATCTGTCAAAATGAACGTGCGAATAGACACTTCGTAAGAGTAACGTTAACGACCAATATAGTTTTCGCGTTCAGGGAAAATCTAGTCGATTGAAAACCACCAGACGGTCTAATATGCCAAATACTATATTTTCTTTTTGAAATCATCGTTTAGGAATCAAAATTTTATCAGTGGAAAATATTATTAAATATTGCCACACGGAACAAATTGTAAAAACAAAAAAAATTTGCATATCAAAATTGCAATTGAAACTGTCAAGCATTTTTAACTTATTTATAATTTTCATCAAAATTTTGTTAATGACCAAGTTCATAAAATGCAAAACACCAAATTTTATTCGTATCGAAATTTGTGTCTATGTACATCTCTTCACTCTTTTCTAACAATAAACGATGACTAACTTTGCTTTCTACCTATATGAATATGATGCTCCCATAAGCACCCTCTTTGAAACTGTATGTATCTTCGTCTTAACCCACTTCGACTGCGTTCTTCAACCTGTTGCATTAGAAAAACCCAAGGTTGGCAATACCACATAAATGTCATTTGATGGAAAAGCTTTAGGCACTCCTCCCCTCCATCAAACAAAAATACACATGAGAGCTTTCACTCCCTCTCAACAAAACGACTACGATCAAAATGTTCGAAATGTCAATCTACCCATCTCTTTCGAATTACATTTATTTTGTTCTCGAAAAAATGTAAAAGCGGAAGGAAATAGGTAACAAAAAAAAAACTGCAACGGAAGGAAAAATTCCCAACGGTAGGTACAAGGAAAGCCATTACGAAAACGACTCAAGTGATGACACCAAATTCACACCTCATCATCGCATCAGAATCATTTCTCTTTATTGTTTTTCGCTGAGTAAGTTTGAGTTTCATAAATCGTTTCTATGGGTGTGCTAGGCTGGCGCAAGTAATGCGCCCGTGGCATATTTCTCTCCACCACATACCATCACATCGCACACAACGGTGATTTAACCCCAATTTGGGGATGGCAGCAACAACGCAGTGTTGAGAAATTGAACGATGAAAAAAATTTGCTTCGCCAAAAAGGAAAAGCGGTAAATGGCAGCATACTGCCGGTTGAAGGATATTTTAATTAAATTTAGCCTTCCAAGTGACATAGTTCTTATGTTTGCATAATTTCTAAATCCCTTCCACCCTTACTAGGGGTTGGACAATGGACAGTGCTAATAATAATACTATTATGATATTTTTTTTTTTGTTTGCGGTCCGTCTCGGCTGTAGCTGTCCCTGTGTCGATTCTTATAAACCCTTTTTCTGTTTTTAATTTTTTTTTTTTTGCCACACTTACCTGTTAGATCCAAATGCATTATTGTTTTTTTTTTCTTGAGTGTAATCCGTTTTGTTGCTGCATTTGAAGGGTTCTCTTTATCGCTAGCTGCTCCACGTAATCCTTGAGGTTCTTGTTTTCCAATTGGATTCGAAAATGAAAATTTTGTTCAGGTCCGAAAGGTTTCAGGTATTTTAAAAAAAAAATTGTTTAGATCACTACCGGGGGATGGGGGTTGTTTTTGACACACTGTTCACTTTCTATTTCCTTTTTTTTTGTTATAAACAATTTTCTGCTTGTTTTATTAACACATTTTCTTTTTTTTTTGTATATTTTCCTCTTCACTTCACTGCGATAAACAATCACGATCATTTATCTCGCATTTGGATGAATTTACTTTAGCGGAACGCGATGAATAATTTTTTTTTTATTTGCACACGAGGGTAGGTTGAGAAGATGGATTTTATAAATTTTTTTTTAAATTGAAAAGAGGAAAATTAAATAAATTGGTATATATGTAACATAAAAAAAATAATCCAAACGAAAATGAAATCAAAAAAACAAACCACCGCACTAGCGGCGGGCAACCTCGAAACTGAACTGAGTGATTCGTAGGGATAACAAATGTAACTATCTATCGATGCGCGCTGCGGTGGGACTAGTGTGTTGGGCTATGTATCTGAAGAACTGGCTAACTGACTGAGTGCGGTTGACTTCGGTCGGTGTTCGTGTTCGTGTTCGTGTTCGCCTCCCTCTCTATCATTATACTACCGTGTGCAACTGTTGCTTGTGTTGAATATTTCAATACGGGTGCAATGGGAAGAAGGAGAACTATTTGCTTGCGTTAGCCTTTTTCTTTATTGAGAACGTGTGTGTGCACCACCACCAGTTGGCTACGCAGGAAAAATGCTATTAAGGCGAAAAATTGTTGGAAACGTACCCGCGAAAGACGCCTACCCTTGGGTTAATATTTTTTTAATGGTGTGTTTCGAATTGTGTCCTATCATTTGGTGTGTGTATGAGTGCATACGAAATGCCACCGCAGAGAGATCATGTACAGTTATGGGGTGTTGGGGTGTATGAGTTAACTTGTTGCTGAAATAACAGTGACAGAGTATGGGGCTGGGGCGCGAGCACGAGCAATCGTCACGGTGTGGATTAATTTTCGATGTGTGTGTGTGTGACTTCTTTTTGGAGAATGGAGAGTGCCAGCAAAGCCACGATCGAGTAGGTTTTTTTGTTTTCCTTTTGGTGTTTTCCGTTGATGTTGAGAAAATGAAAATGATGAAACATTCTCCCTTGTAAGTGGGTTGCTCGGTGCAATGGCTGTTATGCGAGGGTGAGCGGCGGTGGTAGAGGAAAGCACAAGTGGAATGGGGACTTTTTTTTTATAATACGAATATAATACGAAGCCTGCTACGAACGACGCGACGACTACCCTTTTGGGAGAGCATATGAGCTATAGCGTTGCCAGGTTACGGGTATTGGATCAAGTTTAGCAATCCCTTTCAAAATATTAAACCTCAAATAATTAAACAGTTTAAACTTCCACTGTGAAACTGGGACTGAGTTTTATTTTTGTAGATACTTGAAACGATCTTTTGATTTTCGCAAACTTCTAGCTCTTTCTCGCTCACATAGAACTGAGAATTTAACAGAATTTCAGACAAGAAGAAGAAAATACTTCAAACAAAAAACGATCTTATATTACATTTAAGTATTAGGTACTTCAAATGCGAATTAATTGTAATTAAGGTTAATTTAGGTTGAAGTGGCTGGCAGATAACGCCAGAGCACACTTTCACCAATAAATGGGTCGGTTGTGATACTTCCAGAATCAGGATCATATATTTCTCCTTGCTAGTAAAACCAATTTAAGCTTCTTCACAAACAATACCTATTAAAGACTGCCAGCATCTAGCAAAAAATTGGATATAGGTTGTTTGTGCTAAACTCCTAAGTCCTAATGAAAGTATCTATTAATAAGATCACCAGGATCATTCAAATAGGAAACCCCCAAACTCAATTTTCTTTTTGAGGAACTGCAGCAGGTGCAGAGAAGATGGATAACAGTGTTCTCCCCATCAATCTTTGCAACTTCTACAGAATTCGTTTGATCTCCCAGTTTCCAGTGATGACACTTATTATACTACATTCATACTTATTATGAAACCAATTTAAAGAGATCAAACTTCTAGAGCGGTTAGATCCACCGTTGGCCAAAAATCTGTTTTGTCACTTATCCAGTTAAGATTTATTCTCTCGTAAGGATCTATAATTTTAATTTAAAGTTGTTTCACGTTCAGTTTATTGGAAAATGCGGAATCCATGCTTTGAAATTTCTTATTGTCATGAGCGGCCGTCTAGAGCTACTTTCGAATAAGGATACCAGACTGCAGGGACTTGATGCGTGTTTGAAAGACGAAACAAGAGATAGAAATTAAGTCCTTTCTCTGAAGGACTTAATTCCAATCTACCCCTCTACCTAAACCGTCGTCAGTTTTATATCCGTCGGTATAAAGTGAACCGATTTCTTTAAAAAAAAAAAAAAACTCTTTTCGAAAGTACTTGTACCATTCCGAAGTTTTTGTTAATTTGCAAAGTATGTGCAAGCGATTTCGAAATTGTTCCTATTGAAAGCGTGGCTAAATTATTTACTAGATCACCATGATATTCCTTTGAGGGGAACCGCTTTTTGTCTACCAAAAATATCACGGAGTGTCAAGTGAAACGGAGTGTCAAGTGAAACAAAAAGTTATAGCCATCAGTAAAATGCATCCGTAAAAACACGAAACAGAACAAAACTGCAACATTTAACACCAGGCTTTCATAGGAATTCGGTGGAAAATATTGTGGGATTGACTGAGAAGTTGAACAGGAAAAGTTTTACGTACGGAAATATTAATAAATTCGTTTTCTAGAAAATCAGAGATCAACTGCCTCTTTTTTGTGTAACCTCTTTTTTTTAAAGAACGAACTTTATAATTCAAAAGCAACATTTTAAAACCAATATTGAGTTTCACAATTAAGTTTAAGGGCTCCAAAAAAGAACAAAATTTTTTTTTTTTCGGTTGCATTTCACTGATAGCTATAACTGATGCCTAAAAGAGGGCTTTGTGCAAAGTACTACAAGATGATCGTTGAACTTTGTTTAGATAGTTACGGTTTATAGCGTTATCTAAGCCTAACAACTACACCGTCTTATGCCCCAAAATATAGAGTTAGTGAGTTATGTATGCGAGTTTTGTGGGGGTTTACGCCCAAACCGCGCCATACTGCCTATCTGTTTAGGCTTTTTAAGGAGTTCTGCAGAAGTTCCTAAAGAGTTTTTAGATGTTTTCCCAAGATTTTCAAAGAAACGCGTCGTCCGCTTAAGCGGTCACCGTGCATCCACGATATTATCAGTAGATTATTAACCACCTAATCCCCAAAAAAGAGGTCAAAGGATTCCGTCCAACAAATTACAGTCTGTCACATATTTGCTGCAAGGTAAGATTTGCCAGACCAGTAGTTACTTTTAAATAGCAAGAGGTAGATAGGCAATAATTTGGCATCAACATAATTTTAATAGAATCTCAGTTTTATTGAGGAAAGGCAAAAAATAATGAAAATACAAAATAATTGACCTAAAAACATCTCGTAGCTACAAAAATGCACTCAGGTGGTCTTGTGCTTATTACCGAAATGCAAGTTAATTTCCTGACAATGTCTTATTTTCAACTGGAACATATACGGAAAATTGACAGTCAGATTTCAAGCTATTAAATAACAACCACTTAAAAGGAGCCGATCCATTATTATGATCAGACAATTGGAACATAATAAAAATGTATCCCAACAGGTGCGGATATTCTATGGCCTATATGCCAAGATTCTCACAACCATTCGTTTGTGTGAGATTTTATAATTTTGAGACAAATGGAATGGAAGTACAATTTTATATGTCAAATCTAAATGGCTGAATTCATAAGCTTTTCCAGGACAGTTGTAATCTCGTTGTACTTTGTCAGACGTTCGCGTGAGGTGGTAGTTTATGTTTTTCAATACACTAACCACTGAACCACTGCGACCACCGACAAATGAGTCATGACTTTTGAAAATTCATAGCAAATGTGTACATTTGATCTGTCAAAGATCGATAAAGGACCAGTCACATCATGAGAGCAAATGAACGAATTTATGAAATGTGAACAAATCACTTTTGATGAATTTCTGAACAGAAAATTTCACATTTTACTATTCCAAGATTGGGATAATTAATTATCCTATCAAAATGTCTTAAGAAAAAGAAAAACAAATTTAAAAACATTTTAAACAACGAAATTGCGAATTGTAAAAGTTTATTCGCAATCCACATCATTAAACCACGTTCCACAAAACCAGCGAACAAAACATTCGTTCGCACTTAACCTCAAATTAGAAATTGCTGGAAGAAACTGATGGCTAAAATTCGCGAACCATCCCTCGACCATGAAAAGTGTTCATGTGAACGGACTGTCAAAACTTGCGAATACATATATTCGTTCGTTCGTTCTTAGGTAGTTGGTCGCTCTCATGTGAATAGTCCTTAACTGTGCAATTCAAATTTAGTCTTTCATAATTCGAATATATAACTCTAAAAAAAACATAAACAAAACATTTATGACATTATGGGTTTACATCTTCTAATAAATTTCCCAAATTTTCAAATGAAGTCCCATCTGGCAACGCTCTCCGTCTCCATCAGTTAACTGTAAGCTGTTCCACTAAATCGGTTTATTTCATATTCCGCACCACGATGACGATCCATTCGCACTAAACCATAGCCCCATATATACCAACACCAGCAAACAAGCGACAGTCTATACAAATATTGTCTCTAGCTCCTCAAAGGGGAAACAAGGGCAGTCAGGAGGAGAAAAACCACAGAACGAAACACGAGAAGCCTACAACTGCACTTTTTTTTTGTTCTTCCTTGTGTTTGCACCCCTTTTAGCGATAACAATTCTAAGAAAAAAAAATAACTCGAATTAAGGATTTCGACATCGAAATTGAAATATACTCGACAGGAACTCGAAAGATTTGTTTACATCTTAAAAAAAAAAGAAAAAAATTCTTTCTTCGTCTTAATTTTATTAGAGAGGGAAAAAAAGCTCCCACGCTGTATAGCTATAGATACAATAACATCATTCTCGCATCTCACGGATATGTTTCGTAATATTATCGGCCTCCGCACGATCATCATCAGTAGACTAGTATCCGCTCCTAGAAAAGTTGACGATGGATGGAGCAAAAAAAAAATGATGTCACGTTCGTGCGTCTCTCGCTCTCCTTCCACACCATCGCCTCCTCCATCAGCGCGCGACGTCTCAACACACCCATCTATCAGTTTTTCGTTGTTAAATCCTAAAACGCAAAAGCTAAAGCTAAAGATACAATAGTATCTTCCAGAAGCCAGAACAAATCTAGAGACAAATACAAAATGGCAATCTCTCTGAGAGGATATCCAACCTTAAGCCGCACTATGTTTTGAAAGAATCTCCACCAAACTTGAAGGAATCTAAAAAGATACAAGTAGCTAGCTACTAGGTAGGTATATCTAGAAGAACAATAGATAAAACGGCGACAAAACGAACGAAAATAACAACAAAGTTTATATCTAGGGACTAGGAGAGGACGGCCGGCGGAATAGCGACAGCGAGGAGGAGACAACCACCCGAACCCGACCAGAACATAGGCAAAAAGGCCCCGAGAGGAGGCGGAAGAAGCCGAAGAGAAGAGAATTTATGTATGGAAGACGCGAGGAAAAAAAAAATTAGAAACTAATACTACAATCGTTGATTTCGAAACGAAACTACAACGCCGACGACGACGACGATGAAATTGGAATGGGGTTTTCCTTGATGGTTTCCTAGTTTTTCGCCTCGTTGATGGGTTGGCTGTGCTTGGCTTGCTCTAACCAACAACCGAGTGTTGGCTAAGCTCTCTGTGGGCCTCAAATATTACACACGACTGTGTGGCATGGCACAGCCTGTAGGTAGTGACTTTTTAGGTTGAATTTTCAAGGGGCTCTAGCTGTATTATATTCAACTATTATAATTACGTGTTTTTTTTTTTTCTTCTACTTGCTTCTTCGTCGTTGTCGTCGCGTCGCGTCGGTCGGTGCGGTTACATCTCCAAGACGGCGGCGCGTTCCTTCTCCGTTGTATCTATGTAATGGGAGGGGGGGGGGCAGCAAACAGAGAAGAAGAAAAAAAATGTTTTGTGTGCCTTTTCCAGATACTTCAGCTCAGCGTAAAAAGGTACAACTATCTGAGTATAGGTATGTATTAAATTAACGGGAACTGAGTTTATTTACGGATTTTCTATTTCGCTTTTGGAAAGCTGATGGTTGGTGATGATCAACATAACAGATTCGGCGCGACTTGACGACCAGAAATCGAAGAAGCCAGCGATCTTCTTGTAAAATGATGGAACTGAAAGAAATGGAAATTTAGTTTCCTCTATAGTTTGAGATGCCGCATGCGATGTGATCAGATCAAGGCGCGCATTTGTGAGTTGCAAAGAGAAGCTTTCGACACATGCGTACATGATTATTGTGTAGGTATCTGCTTGAAAGGGCAAATGTTGGCCACGTTTAATGAGTTGGTCACGTAGGTACTATGGGATCCCTGCCTAATGCAGCACAAAGGGTTTCCTGGCTGACGAGTATTTCGATAGAAACTTAACCTTAGTTTGCTATCTCACTAGAAGAATTTGGTGCGACCGGAAACTTTTAAAAAATTCGACTGAGGTTTAA
This sequence comes from Cheilosia scutellata, assembly GCA_955612985.1. Classification (NCBI taxonomy): domain Eukaryota; kingdom Metazoa; phylum Arthropoda; class Insecta; order Diptera; family Syrphidae; genus Cheilosia; species Cheilosia scutellata. The sequence continues at coordinate 108,649,326 of OY015312.1, read as the reverse complement.
GGAAACATAGGTGCAGGTAGGTATCATTTTCTAGATTTACAAAATACTTACAAAGCTTTGTTTTATTCTCAACTAGGTACTGATGGTTACCTGTGAATACCTATCTACCTACGACACCTGAAGAGACGACACATTGCCGATAAACAAATCACTATTATATAATATGACAGCCAGCGGCCTTAAAAGCCATGGAGCAGTCGTGCTGAAGTCGAGGGCAGTAAGTCATTGCAAGAAATACTTGGATGAATTATCACAAGCCAAAGCGGTGACCTTATGCTGGGTACCAGGGCATATGGATATATTCCGGGTAATGAGCAGGCGGATGGAGCTTGCATCAATGGCCCTAGAATCTGTAAGAACTCTGCTAAGCACGCTTGTAAGGAAGATTGACATTGAATCCTGGAGCAGAACTAACCCACGCTGGACCAATCTCAATACCTGCAGGCACACAAAAGAATTATGGCCAGAGGTGAGTAAAAAGATATCCAAATTCATGATCGGACACAGCCGCAATGATATTCGGATACTCACGGGGGTTATTATTAGACACTATGTGATAGGCGTACATGCGACATAATGACTTCTGCAGAAGCTGTAGAGACGTTGAAGAAATAAAATTTGTTCGCCACCTACTTTGCGAATGCCTTTCAAGCTTAAGGGTCTTGAAACAGTTTTAAAAAACAAAAAATCTGTAAAAATTTTGATAACCAAGAAAACATTTTTGAAGCCCGAATCGTTCAGTCATACTTCACGCATACTTCACATCTTAATCAGAGCGGGTTCATTTCACTCGCAGACTACAAGAAACCGATATATGACTTTGACAAGAAATTTACAGTCTGTAAACCGGACAGGAAGAACTGGCTCTCCCTGAGTCTCTTTACTGTCATAAAAGGTATACCCATCTTCCCCGACGGCTCAAAGAATGGAACGGGAGCCGCGGTCTTCTCAGAAGAACTAAATATCAGCCATTCATACCGACTGGCAGATAAGTGCGCATTTTCCAGGCAGAGATCTAGCGGTTAAGAAAGCAGCTCAAACTGTCTTAGCAAGGAAACTACCAGCAATAGAAATGACCTTCTGCGTTGACAGCCACGCATACCTTAAAGCGATTAACTGCAATCTAATAAACTCCAAATCCGTAGGTCAGTGTCTCTCGTCATTGAGAGTATTAAACTATCACACAGTAATGCTGTGCTGGGTTTCTTTCCTGGAAATGTTGGTGTGGAAGGGAACGAGGCAGTAGATAAACTGACCAGATGCGGCTCTGAAATGGACATACTATTAGCTGACAGACAGCTATTACCAGCTTTCAACGCAGCTAAGGGCGTCTTTGATAATGTCATATTAAATGGCTTAAGAACGATGGAACAGCACTTCCGGTTGTACTATAACTCGCAGCCTGTGGCCCGGCAACTGACACTAAAAGGTCAGTTTCTATCAAAAGATCCCAACATCTTTTGATAGAAACCAAATCCGATAGTGCTCGTCGGGGTAATAATCGGACACTGCATCATTGGAAACATGGCCAAAAGACTATGGGTATCATTACAAATGATTTCTGCAGAAGTTGCAGAGATGAAAAGGAAATAGAGTCTGTGGAACATCTCCTGTGTCACTGCCCAGCTCTCCAAGAGCGCCGGCCGTATGGGAGCACGGTTCTTCGACGGCTTGGAAGATCTAGCAACGATACCTCTATCAGATTTAGGAAGAATCATTAACATATCTGAATAGTTTTGTTAGTTGCTTGTCCTATCATGTCCTATAAAACTATATACCTAACTGAAATTTATATCTGTAATCGAAGGGCAATTCAAAGTAAGTATTAAAAATTCTCCAGAAAAGTATAAAGTTGTGACATATATTGCGTATATCCGTTACCTATTTCGCTCAAACTACCTTAAAATGTTCAAAATTAGTTCTTTTGTGTAGGTTTTGGCGAACGAATCACAGGTGACCCTTTTATATTTAACATTTGTCACGCGTAACGTCAATTATTTTATACGATGGGTATGTACCGACAGTACCAAAGGTTATGTATTCCTATACAAGGTAATCACGCTTATTCTGAGTTCTGAAATTCGATCGAATCGAGTATTCCACGAATTTTAAATTTTCATTGGAATGAAAGAAGTTCATTATCGAATGATTTCATTGGATGAATTTTATTTTGGAAATCAGCTGTATAAATATTTAGCTGTCTCTCAATTGTTGTTGGTTTTAATTTGAGTAAAGTAGGCATGTATGTATGTATTCTTGGAGGAAGAAACGATAAAATTGAATCGAAAAGTAGGTACTACGAAACAAATCGAATACACTTAATCGAACATCTGACTCCAGACTCCACTGCTGTGAGCCTTCTTGCATATCCCGAACCTCCTATTTTCGGCAACATCCGAGAGAGTGCTGCCTGCTATAATGACGCTTTTCTGCTCACATAGCCGACGTGTTCTTTAAACTTTAGCCCAGGGGTTTTCATACTGTGACTCCCTAGAGAGGTTGCAACGCCCTTTTAAAAGCACAGAATCTGTGAATATCTGATATGTGAATAGAAGCTGATCTTACTGAAGTTTCAATAAATGGTTTTTCAATAAGGAAGGGTCGACGTTGAAATATCGTCGTCCAATATTTACGGTAATTTTGCTTGTTAACATACCCACATTCATCTAAAAATGCGACACGTCGTTAAAAATGATTTTTCGGCCAAAATTGGGGTCCTCTTCCAAATGTTCCGACGTTCATTAACTTTGAGCTTCTGGATTAGTTGGATCTTGTACTGGCGTAAGCCCAATCCCGATGCAAATGGAATCTGCGAAAGGCCGACTTCTTGTGCACGACGAGGAATTGACTGCCTCGGGTTCTCCTGTACACACTAATGGACCGCGGCAATACTCCCGACGAATCTGGCTGGCAACGACCCGTACCAATTGAAAAACTCTTATTTAATTCTGAGTGTGAGGCAAATATACGATTGTCAGCCACGACGCCCCAGGATGTCGCGACGCACAGTTAGGGAACCCCTGCTTTAGCCTAATTGTCAAGCTTAGCTCCAAGGTATTTGATTGATTCCTTTGATCTTATTGATTGGCTTCCAACCTGAATGGTTTTGTGCTCTACCGCCTTCCGGCTAGATATAAGAACTGGTTCGGTTTTATGGACGGCTAATTCCAGGCCTGCTTATACTAGCCACTCTATTCGTACGATGGCTTCGTTGGTAGCTGATTCTATTTCGCATATTGATGTCGTCTGCGAATCCGATTAGTTGGACTCCTTGAATTAGTGATAGTCGAAAGACTACTTAGAGCGTGCCTTAAGCTTAAGGTGTTATTGTGTGTTTTCCGGAGATTGAAACTTGAAACTCAGATCCCTCGCTTAGTTTTTTTTTAGTTCCATGACCAATACCCGACCTGCTTCAATTGTTATTACATTATTTATAGCTATACAAGTAGGTATTATTATTATTATATTTACAATTATGTAGATATGTAAGAAGGTACCTAGGTACCTATGTAATTGCGCATCGCTGATGACCACCCCGTCTCGCGTCTCATCCAATCATCGTCGTATCTATGCCCTCACCTTCGATTTTCATTCATAAAATTCATTCTGTGCACTCGCCGATTGTGTGTACAAAATAGAAAATAAAAAAAAAAACTACAACCATGCACATACAAAACAAAAACAAACCTGCCACAACTGTATGTATAAAAAATACCACCAAACGCCGCCGCCACACACTATCAATATCCAATATAAACAAAAAAAAAATATCACAACTAGATATTGAGATACAAAATAAAAACAATGTCAGCTACAATACTAATCAAGATCACATAAGAAAAAGAAAAAAAAAAAAATATCCAACAAAATTTGATGTTTGCAACCTGTGTCACTGCTAATTGTGTGTATCTGTATCTATTCACTTGACTATCTGGCTATGTCGGCATTACGGCTAGCAAAACAAAACTACAAAGAAGATAGGCGAATGCAAGAGATAGAGAGAGAAAGAAACAACGTTAGTCGATCGTCGAGCCCCAAAACATAACTTTGAAGTAGGTTTAGGTAGATATCTTTCTTATTCAGTTGCATGGACTGCTTAGCCATCGAAGAGATACAAAAACGTGCATATTACCGTACGAAATACCGTACATTGTTTGTGTTTTCTCCTTGCTCCGGAATCCGGAACATGTACCCACATTTTATTGCTGTTGCTGTAGCCGTGATAAAGCTTTTCACACCAACAGGCAGCAGCAGTAGCAGTAGCGTTTTGTTTTGTTGCCTTTTCTGTATTGCGGCTTCCACTCTTTTCTTTGGAACTTTTGTTGTTGTTTCCATTTCCATTTCCACCCATTCTCGCAATGAGGTTACTGCCAGCTAGCAAGTAGCAGTTTTTTGTTTTCTTATTTTCTTTCGTGAATAACATACTACATACGGAATCGAATAAAAAGCAAAAATAATGTAATCGTAATCGCAATTTGTCGTCGTATCTGTTGCATGTTGTGGATGGATTCTCTCTCAGTTACCTCTGTCTGTCTGTCTGCAACTGTGTCTGGCTGGATTAAAATGTAATCACAATTTCTCTTTGCTTTTCCCCGCTACTCAAATAGTCAGATGTCATATTCTGGCCGGCTTAGTACGAGTAGGTGCTTTTCTTTCTCAATTGCTGGTAGTGTCACCGGAGATCAGCACTAAAAACTGGAATTCATCTTACAAACCCGTACCTACGTACTCGTATCTATATTGTTTTTGTATGCCGTAGATAGAAATTGAGTTTGGCGCAGATACTGTAGCGAATATGCACTTTCAGTGGTAAATGGTATGTGAAATGGATTTTTTGTTGGCTAGAGTAGAGACTGCTGCAAGCCGGATGACCTTGAGCGTGTTGTAGATATACAAACATAATAGATACATAGCTACATACATATTTGTAAATGTATTTATTCATGAGATTGTTTACAAACGGCCAAAGCAAGTGCAAATTCAAATAAACACCATCGTCTTTGGCTGAAGAAGAAAACGAAGAAGGCAACCAAACAGTAGTACGAGTAGCATCAGCGTATTTCTTGATTTCTGGGAACGTCTCTGGTCGTGTGAGTAAATTAATGTTTATTATACATGTTTGAATGGAAAACACTTGACGTACATTATAGCTAATTGTGTGATGGACAAATTATTTCCCAAAGACAACATTTATAACATTTTTGACCATCAACCGGTGGTGGATGGAGTCGAGTTTTCGACAAGTGTTAGTTCCAAGTGTGTTGTTGCTCTTCATTTCTTTAACAAGCGAAGTAGGAAGATATGCACGTATCACCGTAGCAAAGAGTGGGTCGTAGATCCCATAGATATAGAAGATACTCATGCGGGAAAAAGTCCTGATTTGAAACGCACTCTATCGCATTTGCTTTGACTATCCATCCATCTTTGGGGAGACCACTTCTGCAGTCTGTTAAACCAAAAATTCTGCTATGTATTATCAAGTATGCTGTGCACCGGGGCATATGGATATTCCGGGCAATGAACAGGCGGATGAGATTGCAAGAAACGGGTCGAAGATGCACGCATCAATGGCCCTGAAATCTGTAAAAACTCCGCTAAGCACGCTTGCTAGGAAGATTGACATTGAATCCTTGAGTAGAACAAATCTACGCTGGAACAATCTCAATACCTGTAGGCATGCAAAAGAATTATGGCTAGAAGTGAGCAAATAGAGATCCAAATTCATGATCGGACTTAGCCGCAAGGATATCCGCATACTCACGGGTGTCATTACTGGACACTGTGCGATAGGGGTACACGCGGGAAGACTGGGCATACTGCATAATGACTTTTGCAAAAGCTGCAGAGACGGTGAAGAAGTAGAATCTGTTCGTCATCTGCTTTGCGAATGTCCAGCCCTTAAAAACAGTAGACAGAAGATCCTCAAGAGGTTCTTCTTCGATGAACTAGAGGATTTGGAGAATGTTGATCTTAAGGAACTCCTGAGATTCATACTCAAATCTGGGTGGTTCCAGTAGGTCAACAAACTCCACACCCATTAGGTTGCTCCTAGGACAAGCTGGAAATCCGGACATAAGAGCTTGTGAATGCCTGAGATTAATACCAAATCTAGGTGACTCAATAAAAGCGGTAGTTTCTTTGTCTCCAACAGGTATGAAATGGAAGGTTCCCGTGACTGGACACAATGGACCTAACAGATGGTCTATGTGAAGCTGTGGCAGAGGCCACAAGAGCACCCAATTACCTACCTACCTACCATTAGCAAGCAGAACGAACCATTCAATCCGTTCAAAATTTCCGTCCACCCGACCAAAATGAGGTAAGGGTAGCGAGCGATATCCAAACTTAAGTCTTACAGCTGTTTAAAGGGGTGGGGGATGACTCGGAAAGGAGCGTGGACCAACTTATCTGCAAAATTTGGTCAGAAGAAAGTAGGTACAAATGCCCAGATCTTGTCGAATTCCTTATATAAAAAAAAATATGTCTTGAAATAAGATAAATATAGAAGAAGGGCCTGATCTTCAGTCAGATCACTCTTCAATACTTCTTACACTTGCCAATAAAATAATAATAAAATAACAAAGCCCAAATCTAGTTAATAGACTGACTGATTGGCACTACTTCAGAGAGGAGTTGGAAAAAAGTATCCAATTATCATCAGCTATTCAAACAGAAGAACAACAAGAAGAAGCAGTGCAAATATTTACACTAAATATACAAAAAGCTGCATGGGCTCCAACTCCCAAAACAACAAACAAGATTAAACAAAACCTTTATCCTCGTGAAGTCTGTGAAATAATTGCAAAAAAGAGGAAAGCTAGAAAACGTTGGCAACACACAAGAACATCAAGTGACAAAATTACACTGAACAATTTAAATAATAAGCTAAAAAAAAATCATAAGAGAATTTAATAATGAGTCTTTGAAAACATATCTTAGCAGTCTTAAACATGCTTCTAGTACCGACTACTCGCTCTGGAAGGCAACAAAGAAAATTAACAGACCAATAGCTCACTTTCCGCCAGTAAAAATAATAAATAATTGACGAAAAATGGGACTATTTTATTCACCGATTTGGATTTATAGAAATTAGCTACAGATAAAATCGAAAAACAAAAACATTTAAAGAGAAAAATGTGTGTTCTACAATATTTCTTGACATAGCACAAGCTTATGATAAAGTCTGGCACAAAGGATTGATCCACATATTACAAAAGCAACTGCCGAGACAGTATTCGACAATTCTGGTGTCATATATATCAGATCGATTGTCCAGAATTAAACAGGAGACGGAGTACTCAACACTAAGACAAATTAAAGCTGGTGTACCACAAGGCAGTGTGCTAGGTCCATATAAAAAAAATGACATTTCAGCATTTGCGCTAGAACTCTAGCACATATTCACAATATTCACAATGTCAGTTTTTTTTGTATGGAGTTTGGCATGCCGCTAGTCATCTAGCTGGTTAATGGAACGCGGGCATTGAAATGGTTAACTTAGAAATAACAGAACTTTTAAATACTGACAATGTAATCATCCCGGTTCCGGTCCTGCTGTATGGTGCAGAAGCATGGACCTTATCGAAAGCTGATGAAAACCTCTCGGCACGCTTTGAGAGATAGATTCTTCGACTTTTTTTTTCGGTCCAGTTTGTATCACCGGAGTGTGGAGGAGGATATTCAACGACGAACTTTACGGGCTATATACCTCAGGTGGGGCGCACAATTGGAGAGCGACCAACTTGATGTGCGTAACTGGAGGCAGCTAGCTAGGCACCCAGCTGACTGGATCACCTTGTTGGTTGAGGCCGTCGTGGTCCCCCCGGACTTTGAACGGCATCTAAAAAAAAATCCATCCAAATTGGCCTCTTTCTCTTCGATCCGAATTCGAACTCGGGCACTCACTTTTTCGAGACTCCAATTGACGTTCGTGTAGCTTTATAACTGTATTATGGTTTGAATCAACAGTTTTCTAATTTTATCAATTATCAATATACATATATATTTATTGACAGTCTTGCAGCTTCATTTAGGACGTATACCAGTTACCAGATTGGTTAGTATACTGAGCAGTTTTTTAATTGAGCTATTTTCTCATTTGAAGGAGAATATTGGGTTTCTCAAAAAAGCTCGTTGGGAACTAACAGGTTGAAATTGGCCTGTATTCTGGCGTAGGTACATATTCCATTCGATTTGTTATGGAATGGTAACTTGGCCAAGTCGGTAAACAGAGAGATTCGAGTAAATTCTACGACTTTATATAGTATAGGGACCAATAACTCGAATATAGTTATTGTCATTACCAGTCATTGCATCTTTCACAGAGTCTGCGGGTTTGCCAAACAAAAAAAAAAAAAACTTTTGCAGAAGCTTGGGGCAGAAGAAGAAGAAGAAGGAATCCATCACCCACATTTTCTGTACCTTGCTTTCCGCTAAAAAATGTTGATTGCTCTTGCGGGTTTTCATTTTATGTGTTTGAGTTTTTATTGGGTAACACTGGTCACGTGAACAGTTTTCTGACGTTTATGGAGGGGTAGTCAAAAAATAATAGGTTCGTTCGGGTACTTTTTTTGCAAACGTAAAATTATTAAAAATTTGCTAAGAAACTGTGCGAATGCGACCACGTAATGAGTAAATTGAAAAAAAAAATGAGAGAGAAATCCATTTCCCCTCTTTTCATTTTTTCGTAATTTTCTACTCGCCGAATTTCGACTTGGAAAAATGAAAACTGTCATCTAAGTGACAGCTCAAAAGTTTAACAAATAAAACTCTATTTTTTCGTCTTCAACGATGTCGGAGGAATAAGTTGTAATTGAATGTTCTCCTAGAACTTATCAGCGCATTCAAAATGGTAGGTTTAATAGCTATTTTAGCTTATAAAAAATTCAAATCCAACTTATTTTGTAGATTTTGCTGTTAACGTTTATTTTACGAATGTCGAAATGACATTTCTTAAACTTTTTGTAAGAAAACCGTTCAGGTACTTCTCTGTAAATTGAAAGATTTCTTTCTCGATTTTTGAGATTTGACATTTTTCATTTTTCTATGCTGAAAGTACACGAACGAACCTATTGTCATGAATTTCGCCGGAAGGCGAACTAAAACAAAATACAAATAAATGGCTGAAAAGTGACAACAAATAAATTATTTCTTAGTTTTTTTTTAATTATTCCTTCCAAAATGACTTCAAGCATTTAGAGCGCGTAATTACGTAATTAATTTAAACACAATCAATAGAAATAAATGTTGTTTCTTAAAAACACACAAGACAGTGAAATTTTGATTTGTTACATTTTGAAAAGTTCTACCTTTTTATCTGTCAAAAATTGTTTGTTAATTTCGTAGTAAACAACAATGACAACTTGGAACGCAGCCTAGGAGAAAGTAAAATGCAATAATTGTAAAAAAAAATTACATAGGTACAGATGCAGACCAATTTAGTCCGTTTTCGCGTTCAGGTTAAAGGTCTACTCACTGCTCAAAAGAACGCAGAAATGAGAATTTCGCGCGGCAAACAGTGGGCGGGATATACATGGCCATGTATTTTTTCCCGCTCCCCCGCCCCCTCCGTCTGACTCGTTGGTTTAAACATGCCATTAATCTAGACCAGAAAATTCAAGTCTACTTTAAAATAACAATATTCTTCAATGCGGCCAATAAATTCTTTATTTTCTCTATTTTGTATTTTTATTCACTTTCTTCGCAAAGCAAATGACTCTTTGAAAAGTTTGTTTTTTATTTATCTGTCACAACTTTTTCAGTAACAATACTTTCGTTGCACTTTCTTTTTTCCTTGTCTGCTATTGCTTGATCTCAAATTTGTCACTTTCAAAGGATTCCTCATCAATTTTCTTAATTTTCCGCAACACAAAACCACAACAGAAAAAAAAACCGCATGATCTGTCAAAATTTAGCTTGAAAAAATGTACCGAATAAATGCGCGCGCTAAATTGTGACAGATACATGCAGTACAGTCTGAAATGAAAATTTGAAGTAAGTAATCTCCCAGCTCTTTACAGCCAAGGTGGAAGTTACGTTTGATTCCATAACTTCTTCTTTAGTCTGTGTCCTAAAAAAATGCAGTCTTCTGGAGTTCGATCTATATGCAACGTAATTTTAACCTTGTGTACAAAAAATTGAGATAATATAGCAAATATGGGCTCACAAGCTTCAAAGACTTATATTCCCTTACACTATAGCGACAATAAATAAATCCAGGTCGGTAGGGTCTTGCTTAAAGTTCCAAAACAAAGTTTTATCGCCTGAACGTGATACACACATTTTTTTTATGTTTCTGAAAGTTGCGAAATCACATGTAACCATAATAAGGAAATGGATATAGGGAAATGAAATCGCATTCACAACGAATAAATTTATGGCACTTGTCCTCCACTTACTGTGCCACATATTTCCAGCTATTCACTTCCATTTTCCATATGCTGTACGACCTTCTAACAACACATGTGTGCAGCAGCACCAATAAGAACAAAAAATGCAAACAAATAAAAATACACGCGAAAATATAATAATAATAATAATAATCCATTGTTGGCCTAGAAGGGTTGCTCACATTGCAAGTAATTGCCCACAAAACCGTGCGCCATCAGTCATTCGAATAATTCGCTTGTCACTTTGATTCCACATTACGTTTGGCTTGGCTATATCCATGCAGATTGTAAGTGCATACTCTGTGCACCTTTGTATACCTTTGCTCCAATTTAGCTCACCTGAAAGGGTCAAACAGCAACAGCAACAACAATGGAAACAACATCAGCTCCAAGAAAAGGTGTCACATCATCAGAAAATATTTCATATTTCAGTCATTCTGCAACGAGTCACATCCGCGACTATAGCACCAGGGCGAAAGGGGGGTTTTTCTGACCTACATACGACTAATACAACCAAGTACCATCAGTCAGGTGACAGCCAAGTAAGCGAAAACTGTCAGCAAATAATACAAAACCAACAGAAACTTCCTCAAAAGGTATTTAATGTATACCTACATTTGGTCAAACTATTTGCAGCGCCATAATGTGCGAACGTAGCCTGTCTGTTTTCAGGAAACCGTTTAGGTACTTAAAATGCACTTTGTGATTATGTCACGTGTCCGGACTCAATGAGTGTTTCCCTCATAGTCCAACTGTCACAATTTGGTCAAAATGATTCGCGGTGAACCTCGAGGTACCTATACCTACCAAAATTAGCATTTATTCGCTAATGTCAATCTGATTCGTCCGAATGTGATGTCCGAATTTGTATAATCGAATTCGTATTCGAATAAAATTGGGCCGGATAATGGAAAACCGATGAAGGAACTCGAAGGTGAACGTTGTGTTCGTCTGATGTTCATCTACCCATAGCGACGCCATTAAATTGCAATCAATTTGGAGAATTCCTTTAAATTGATTTTAATTTTTTCCTTGACTGACTGACGACGATGACGACCGAGGACGGTTCTCTGGCAGTCCTGCGGGTCGACGCAAATGCATGCATAATTAGAATCTAAGGACAAGGAGTGTAATTCATGCGTCTGCCTGCCGTACAGTTTTGATAATTCTTTTTTCATTGACATTATTGTTTGTTGTGAGTGTATTGTCGTTGGGGTGGATATTTGTGTGCCTGGATGAGGGTAGGATCGATAAAAGTCTTCGTCATGTCGTTTGTAATATGTGAGCCCACTTATTTTTGATAAGAGAATAAACTGATGGTGGGATCAAGGTTCAAATTTATCATTATGCATTGTTGGTGGAGAGCGCACATTTTAAATCCTTGGTTTCCTTTGTGAAAATGAATGAATTGTGAATCGTGGCTGACAGAATCGCTTGCCTATTATCAGCGTTATGTATATGTGTCTAGTTTATGACTGTAGTTTGCAATGTGCTGTATACCAATGTTATGTACTTTGGTTGATTAGATAGACTTTGATCCTATATACAGAAACAGGGAATATTTGCGTCTTGTTGAGGTCTTGTCTGGCGTCTTATACTCGTAGCCTATATCTAACCTAACTTACGAGTTGCGCCTAGCTTTTCTTTTTTGTCGGTCGACAATTGTATGCATGGTTACTTTCACAGCTGATGGGTTTATTTAGCTTACAGGGCGCTCTAAATCCTTGATGATGCGCGTTTAGATATCGTAATTTTTCGAAGAGTGATGAAACTTTATGCCTTCGAATAACGCATTTAAATCTAATGTACGCACCTATTGTCACCAACGTCACCAACCGTAAGGTGTTAGAGGTGATTGGAGTTCAACAAGTATACGTTTTTTTGTTTTAAATGGAAGGGGCCAACAATTTTGTGCTGACTAAATAGAGGATCTTTTTTTAGGACAATGAGGTATGTCATTTAATACTCGCGTCTCTCGGATGTTTTTCAGACGTCCGCGAGAAATGGGGCAGTAAAAAAACGGTACGTTGGTGAATTTTCTCGAAAACTCTCGTTTAGTAGGCTATAGCACATTAACCACTGCGTCCATTATCCTAGGGGCTTTATTCCTTAACCGTTTACGATTTCCGGCAACATGTCTCAGCTCTCTTCATCTTTTCCCCAATTATGTATGACAGTATGACCAATCCATTGCTACTTGTGGCGTTGGACAGTTGTGTGGCTATTGGTTTCTGTCCCGTTATCTAGTAACGATACGATGTTCGTTAGAGATACGATTGGCCCAGAAAATCCTTAAAATCTCCACTCTCCAGTATTTATAATTTATTTTTCTATGATTAAATTTGCAGGGCTATCTCGTCAAATAAAAAAAAAACAAGTAAAAAGTAAAAAAAGTAGTTTGGTCCGACGTAGCCCATTTTAATACCTACCTGACGACGCGACGGTAAAAATAAGCCCTCTCACAAAATTTCATTCGTCTAGGACGAGATTCGTTTGGACGCTATCGTGTTTTGACCAGACAGACAAACGGACATTGCTAAATCGACTCAGAATTCAGAATATAACTATATATACTTTATGGGGTCTCCGGTGACTTCTGCTTGGATTTACAAACGTAATGACAAAGTGAATATACCTTCTTGTGGAAGGTATAAAAATAATAGAGGGTTTTGTGCAGTGGGATGATTAGTAGTAATTATTCGACTGATAGCAAAAGACAGAAATACCTCAAACAACAATTTGTGAGACTTATTTCGGTCGTCTGCATTATTGTTTAGGAACATGTATATGTACCTACAGAAAACTGTCCTATATATCGAAACCGATGGCATTCTCAGTCACAAACGACCGCCCGAGTTGTTAAACCCTACATCGGACACTACCTACGAGTTTTTTTTAGCCCGTCTTAGATCTTGGAAAATAGTAGCCCTGTTCCATAGCCCTCATAAGATTCAGTTTCCATATATATGAAGGGTTCTCGGCCTCTTGCCTTCTTATCGTGCTAGAGGATTTATACTTCGTTCCCCCCAATTTCCTAAATTTGGTAAACCATCTTCTTTCTCTAGCTTTTGTCCAGCAATGTATATAGCCGAGCTGTTGGGTTATTTTCGAGGCTTATAATAATAGTCTTTGCTATTTTCATTGATCAGCACTATTATATCTGTCTTACTCTTCACACACTTAGGGTCATAAGAAAGAGAGAAAGGTGGGTAAAGATGGCTGGCACCTTGCACCATTAACTTGGGTCCAAAGTATTTTAATGCCAAGTGCGGAGCTCTTTAAGAACGAAATAAATGCTTTAGAAACTTTTAGAACTACCCAGATACATCAGTCCTAGGAGTCGTTTAAGTTTTATGCTATCCATATCTTCTATAGTTTATCACAGAAGCACCAAGCAACGACACTTAATCTAATATTCTTACTTGTTAGGAGAGGGAATATTACACCTTACTTACTTAGATGGCGCTATAGTCCGGGCTTCGACCTGGGCTTCGACCAACACGCCTCTATGTAATGTATTTTTGACGTCCTTACAGCTTCTGTAGTAGTCGTTGTAAAGTACCTATCCATGCCCAGCCCATCAGCCATTCCAGGTAGACTTGTATAAGTTCCACCCAGTTAAGTACACGACTTTTTTTTTAAGAAATCTAAAAAAATACTGCACTTAAATGGATTAGATTGAAGTACCAAGGCAAGGATTCTTCAAAAATCACAATAAGGCCTACGGACACTATAGGCATTTCATAAACAACATATCTATAACAATATACCTAACCATGGCATTTATTTTTCAATAAAAAACTGGATAAATCAAAGAAAATTTTTCATTTAGCAGGATTCTCCGCCATCGACACTTTTGCAATAAAGTGTTTCACCCTGTTTGAGTAGGTACTCCAATATCATCTGCTACTTCTGCGAGGAGTGCAAGTCTATTTCCCTTTCTCATGTTTGCTGGCCATGAAGGGTAACAAACGATCATCTCATTGCACTATCTGACTCTGTACGGGATTTCAAGTCTGAAAGCTGCCATA